>JAWNGG020000006.1:0-1200000 GCA_036937485.2 Tetragonisca angustula | reverse complement strand
TACGTACAATGTAAAAATTGTATTACACGTGTATGATATGTGTATTATACGCAGATATACGACAGATAACATTATATATATCTACAAGAATTCGCTCGACGAAACTTCACGAGCGTCTAAATGAATTGCAAACATATAAATCCCACAATATCAAAACTATCGATCGCTGAATTCAGATCAGAACAGTGGTATAATTTCAAGTGGTACAAAGCTAGCGAAGGAAGAAGCGACTATCGTGACCGTGCAAATGATCCATGGTGTAATGCAAACAAGATTGTACAACAACGCGTGTGTAATTCTGGCTGAGACATTCGGATAATTTCATCCTGTGGTTTGTGGACGGCGGAGCATGCTCGTGACGCTAATTATAACGAATGCCTTCGAGTGGGTCACGTTTACAGTGCAACTGATACCGCCGTGCAAAACGTATATACATATAGCGTTATTAAACATTGTTTAGAGACAGCACTGAGCCATAGATTTTCCTGATCCAGTGCATAATGTTAAATATCGATGTTAAGCCACGATGATTTAATTGAATTACTCGCGACGTGATGCAGAGCTCCGCATAATCTTCGAAGTCGATTCGAAACGTTATTCATACAACGTCTGATGAATTTAGCTCTTTCAGAGAAATCTATTTACGAACGAATTATTATTCCATCGTTAATTGATCGCCAATGATCTTTTTAAAATTCTGTAATCTTACACTTTCTTAATTAAATATACGTATTATTACGCCAAATTTCTCACGCATATCTTCTGTGATCGAAAGCAGACGTGGCATATTTCAGATGTTCGATTCTGTACAGCTCGACCAAGTAAATTCAACAATTTATATGTTCGTTTTATTTCCAGATTTACCGGAGGTAAATTTCGAAATAGTTCGACAACATCTAACACGGCAGTTTTCTATCCTCAAATGAAAATTCGATCATTCCAACAGTGATTGATCAATCACCCAAAATAATCCTGAATCATAAGTAAAACTATATTTCTCACTATCTCTGCCAGATCATTTGATTCTCAGTTGAAACCATCACTAACCCTTAAGCGTTTATGACGAGTATATTCTTGATGCAGAAAAGAAAATTCGCTTTTGCTGTTTATTGTAAAATTTAGATAAAAAAAAAATTATATATATTTGTAATTTTAGCATATTTTAGAATATCTCAAGACAACAAAACAAATAAAGTATAAAAAATACGCACTTGAAAATAGCGGGAAGTGTTGATACAAATGCAAAAACTAATTGAATTTAACTTGAATCATATTAATTTCGCAAACATTTGACTTTTTACTTTTTTTCGTGAATTAATGAAAATTCAAGTCTTCTTCTCTCCACATTTTGAACTTTTAATGGTTTCTCTCTATTATGGAATAATTTTCAAGAAATAAAACGTCAAGTTTCCATGTAAATACCGCAAGTACCAATAAAGTTAAAAATTTTTCAAGGAAACGCCAAAGAAATTCATCATTTTGTTATAATTTGACTCGATCTCAGCAACTGTTTTCGCCGAGTATACTCGTCATCGCTTAGAAATAATTAATCACACCAAAGTCTCAAAAAAAAAAAAAAAAAAACAAAAAAGCAAAACGCTCAAATAGCTCAGATCTAAGCTGATGCCATTCGGGTATATGTCAAAGGTCGACGTACAGTTGTACGTCGTCGAGGTGGCCAAAACTCGGATCACCGGGATCGATCGAAGGAGGGAAACGATGTTTAAACAATCCTTGTGCGCGGAATCAGGAGATCGATGATTTATGGCTGCAAACAGGTTCTGAGCCGGCGACGCATCGCATTCACACCGGCGGCAATACTCAGTGATGCAAATGGGCTGGCGCATAGCATCGATGCGCCTGGATGGCGGCAGTCAAATACGAGCAGGTACCTGAGCCTGACAGCCAGAAACGCGTAGGCTGCCTGGCATCACGGATGTATGCCGCGGCTGTTTTGTCGTTTGACAGATGTGTTTCTCTTCCCGGAGGAGTGGATTAAACGAAACCAACGTGCATCGGTGTCCTTGAATGCTGATATCGATATACCGGGCCGTCATAAAGGCGCAATCGCGTCGCGAAACCAACGATATTCGGCTTATTGTGTCTTCGTTTCGCCATTCGATGCGTATTCGAACGAATGACAGCGCCGCTGTATTTACGCGCGTCGATGTCCATTCACGCGGATTCCTGTACACGACAGTCGTGAATTATCGATCCTTCCACAATAATTAAAATTATGGAAATGTTCCTCTGAACAGTACGGTTTCTGGATATTTTTTTTTTCGGTTCAAATGGTTTTGCAGTTGGAACGCGAGTAGCTTATTTGGAAGAGTGGAATGAAATGGAAGTAAATAGATAAATGCATGTTGATAAACTGCGATGAATAATATGATCTTCGAAGTTTTTTTTAGCGTTTTAATGTACGAAATATGCTATAATTATATATCAGTGTATATTTCAATATATAAAAAGGAACGATGTGTGTATGAATCGAGAAATACACGTTCGATTTCTACGAAGAGTTTAACCAATTTATCAACAACAAATTTAAGTGTACGTATGATACATTTCTATTCAAAATTTTAAAAACATTTCTCGCTTTTTATTGCGATCCTAATTGTTAGTTTTAAACATATAATTTAAATACATATAATAAAATAACATTAATAATATTCGTTTGATTAAACTCTCTAACGTGAACCTTCTGAGAGACGAAAATCTTTAAGGGTCGCTCGAACACCGTCTACGTGACTCAAGGATTATCCGTGTCCTTGGCTCGACAATTAGGCTGGCTACACGCAGTTAGATTACAGGCGCGGTAACACGATTTCAATTACCTGAAATTCATCGACCGGCCGATTACTTCTCCCCGGGATAATATGCAAATCAAATTTCAGATTAAATTCAATTGGCGTCGGTGTCTATCAACAGGCCACGTTCTAATTCGCGTGACTAATATATATCTAGCAGGGCAGAGGGCAGCGGTGAAAGGGTATTCTGCGTCAATTAAGAAGCGTTCAAACGAACGGGGAAAAACTCGAATTGATTCGAGCGCGACCTTGCTGTCGGAATCATCAGGCGTCGTAGCCGGTAACACCGGGGATGAAAAAAGAGTAACGAGTTTGAAATAGTCGGCGTTATATTTTAACTGCGCTGGCCTTCACCTGTTTTTCAATCGATAGCTGACTGAAACGTTCCAGTTATGTCTTTGTTGTATACGCTACCCTTGTGCTACATCGAACCACTTTGTTTAAATGCGAGAGCTTTTCGTACAAAGGAAACGGAGGATGTGACGAACCGTGTGTCCAGGAAAGTGAGAATTTCGAGAAGTTTAAATGGGAAAGTACCATCTTCTTGGTGTATTGCTTCAATTTCTATTATGAAAATTGGTTTCATACGTTTGCCGATGAAACGTGTGATTGCTGTATAGAAAATTTCATTTTCACATTAGTATGTGTATATATATATATATATATATATATATATGCAATTGTGAGAGTATTATATGTACTCGAATTTCTTTTTTAATTTTCTCCAAATTTTTGGTTTGCCAATTTTTCGTCCTCGTTACGGAAATAATTTTGCAACAAAATGATTTGCCAATAAAATTAATTCAACTTAATTCAACTTAAAGATCAAATTAAATTCAATTTGATTTGGTTAATTGCAACTTGAAGTAAAAATTTAAGAACTCTGTATTTCTACATTTTCAGTGTTTCGAAATACAACGTATCGCAGGTGTCTGTATTTCCAAATTTTATAGAAAAGTAATATCGAATGAATGATAAATGGTAAAATGTGTAGGAAAGAGACAAGTGAAAATAAAATTTTCATTTAGCAGAATCAGTGAAATTGACGAGCAAGTATTTTCTTTTCAATGCCGACAAACTTCGACGAGGAAGAAAGGGAGAAATAAGGAAAAGATAGCAATAATATCGCCTTTCGTCGAGATTAGTTATCCGTTTGGAAAAAAGCTCACTGTTCATCCTTCGTTTAATAGAAACTCCAATGCGAGTGGGATTCCATTCTTACGGCACGAACACGTTCAGAAGGGTGGATTTAGATGCAAACTACTTTTTGAAGTACTAACTCTTCTCTCTCTCTCTCTCTCTCTCTCTCTCTCTCTTGAAAGGACGTGCGATAAGCCTTCGATCTGTTTAATCCCTGAGGCCGTGTTTTAGTTCTCCCTTTAGTGTGCACTCGGCACGATCGATCTTTGTTCGTAACTGCGAACACATTCTCCCCATTTTAATGAAATTAACGTGAACGCATGTGCGAGTCGTTGGAGCATAACTCTCTTGTTTTCTCACGATTCGTGACGTATTTTATTAGCTCTCTTGGTAATTTTATTTGCTACTTTTATGCTGATATTGGCGATAAACGACTTACGTTCTTAGGTGGACTAATGTTAAAATAATTGTATTATGCGTTGATAACATTATTTGAAGATTTGTTCCGTTTCCGTTTCCACAAGGAAAAATTTATTCTTATTTTCAAATTAAATATGAAATTGAATTGAAACTGAAAGTCCAAAGTTAAAATGGTAAATTTCAAATTTGTCAGATTTTGTTGTTTATTTTTAAAAAATTTTATTTTGTTTCACGGAGATTTTTATTTGTTCCAATTAAAGCACTTGCTTTGAATACTTGCGATACCATTTATTTCAATATTTCAGTTTAACCACACGTTTATTTAGCCTGTTTGTTCTCATGTACTGCATAATATAAAAGTTTTCTATTATTTTTGCAAAGATATTGATTACAAAAATATTGATAATGATAATTATATATATATCTTGCTCAAGAAATATTACAATTTAATTATTTCAATCCAAAATGAAAAAAAAATGATGATCGACCAATATCTCGTTATTTAAATATCAAACGCGAGTACAAAGCATTTATCATGGCACCAGCATAAACAAAGTCAGCAAATAATACAATAAACAAAAGAGACGTTACAATTCTGTTAAAATTTCTAGATTCGAACAATTAAAATCAAATCTCTCGAGTAAACTATTTACCACGGACATACGAGATTTTTCAATAACAACTATAACGATTCGTTGCAAAACATTTTCAAAGAAAGATATTTGAATTCATCTTGTCTCGTCAGAAACAAAATTCACAACTCCTCCAACCGTAAACGTAGTCGCGCACTCAGTCATATAAATCGTGCGGTACAAGGAAGAGCAGAGGAGGAACGCGTCAATCGGATCGAATCCAATCTGGCTAAACGAAAGAAGCAAACCAGTCGGTAAAAAGATTTTATAAGTTCGCCAATAGACACAGGGCAATCCTGTTTCCGAGGATCTAGGCGGAGCAAGCAACACGCGAGCAGGCTTAAACTTTTCGCATTCTGTAAATCCGGATACCAAAGCAGATCCTTCTTCCGATGTCTCTATCAGACACTCCCCCCCTCGATAAGTTGTCGTCTCTCTTCTCTTCTTCTTTTTTTTTCTTTTCCCCTCTACCTTTCCACGATCATACCTTCATCCGCCATTCGCGCATCTTCGTTACCGACGGAGCCCATCTTCTTCATCATTCCTCCTTCCTCGCTCGCGTTGTCGCGGCAGAAACTTAGAACCATCCCTCTGATTATGTTTTTACCGTGAACTCGGCTTCTTTCAACCCGGAAATTACTTCCATCCCGCCCTCTTTCTGTCCGTGCGCCGTTCGCCAGCCGCGTAGCGAAGATCCGAGGCTCTCGGCCATCTCGCTTTCTACTTCGTTTCGCACGCCCCTGCGTCGCAGATTCCCCGGGAAGTAATACGGTTTTATGCCTCTTAAAGGTCCTTCAGCAGCGACTATCTAAGCACGGATAATCGAGTTCGTTCAACGACAGGCAAATAACTCGTTGGGAAAGGGAATGGTCTCGGTTCCCAGTCTTTTTCTCTTAGAGAGAGAAAGCAAAAACACAGCGAGAGGGTTTAAGACATAGCAGAGAATTTCCAGTTTCTCGACGTGCGCAGCCGAGATTTTTCGACTTTCCGAAGCGTCGAGATCGTGCTCGAAAAGGAAAAACAAGACATTTCGAGATCTCGACGGTTTGAGGAAGTTCGCGATTTCTGTTTGGCCGGTTTAATCAAGTTTACACGGAGATTCCGCGAGTAGTTCATGGTTTGCTTAGATCTGCAACTTTCGCGTAAGATAGTCTCCTCCTCCCATCTTTCGTGGAGCGAAATTAAAATTGGAATTTATGTAAAATTTCGTACAAATCGTGCGTGTTACATTTGAAAAAGGTAATTTGAATTTCGAGATTGATTTTAAAATTTTATATGACGATCGTATCGGTAGCAGACGTAAACGTTTACTTTTGTCGTACCTTTTGAATTTTCAGTTCCGATCAACCATTTACAAAATGATTGCATTGAACAAAATTGAAATTTACTGGATGAATTGAAGCTACGTGAAATTACATAAAATGGAAGATTCACATAGCTCAAAATTGTACAAAATCGATTGTAAAGTCCTAAAACGAGGAAAGTCTGGCAACAGAACAGAGTAAAGATCGATTTTCTGAATTTTACATTTCCTGGATTTTACACTCTTCGCAAAATACAACACGTTCTCGTCAGGTTCTCTCTTCCGCCATTACTTGCCATTATTAATCTCAACGGAAAACATCTAATTAAGAAAACTAATCCGTTCAAGTGCTTGCTAGAATACGCTGTCATCGAAATTTCCAACAATAATGTTTCCCCTGTGCATAATGAAGCAACGCGCTCTGTTTGCATTTACGTCGGCAAGGGCTCTTAAAGATTTTTGTCAACTTCCTTTATCTTGCTAATTACCACATCTAAACTGACATTAAATGTATGTATAATGTGCGCCACATGAATGCGACGGAGTTATTAGTTGGTGAGATATTTTACTTTAGTAAGATATCTGTAAGTTATGAATGAAAGAATGTGATCAAGAAGTGCAAAGATAGAAATAGTAATTTCTAAAATTGCTAGACTGAGTTAAAATATTACAATGCACCTACTTCTCGGATTTCATCTCAAAATACTAACAAACTGTGAATCTAGATTTATTAAATAACGTGAAATATCATCTTCAGCTAAAAGATAAATGTAATGTAGTTTTATTTTTCATCAAAGTTATCAGTTGACATTGTTGGATATTTATCGATTCAGAAATTTTATTCACTTCTTGCAAGTCTCGTTTCGTGAACATTCCTCATGCTATCGCAAAAAAGGATATTTAAATAAAATATTGATTAATAAGATCAACATTCAACTCGTGTCACATAAATTTCACGAATAGAGTCTACCAAAACCACAAACATCCATCGTATTCATCAGTCGCAATCCCATCTCGTTCCAACGAAATAATTTCCTCAAAACATCTTCCGGCCAGTAAATCGACCCAGCATAACGAACACACAGCTGGAAATCCCCATGAAAATTGTCAGATATGTTCGGTCGATTGATAGAAGCAATTTCAAGGGTCGTTAAGTGCGTCACGTCAGCAAATTGCCCTGCGAGATTCTTCTGTAATAGCGGGAAGAAACGGCGACAGGAACGTGGCGGCGGTTGTTTCGAGGTATAGCCAGCCCATTGAAAAATACAAACGGTTTCCGGGAGAATCCTGCGCGAAAACCGTGGACGTGGATTTCTAGACCGCGAGATAACGTCGCGTCGCTCGTTTGTCCTCGAGCTTTCTGACTAGCGTGCAGGAACGCTTTCGCGGGCAGCGTCTTTCATCGTCGACGACAACGACAACGACGACAATCCAACGCGGTGAGGACATCCACGGACCTCCGTTGCCGTTGTCATTGTCTCTTGAAACTCGTCGACAAAGCGCGTCCGATTATTTTCGCGTTCTGTCGAGACAGCTCGACCCCCTTTGTTCGTTTTCAATGGCCTGCCTCAGCTCGATTCATCTTTTCCTGGCTGGCTCAGTGTCCTTGCCCCCAAAACCCAGCGAAGAAATATCACAGGTCGCACGCCAGAAACCCGCCCTCTCCCCTTCCCCCATCGATCATAATAAATTAACAGCCGAATGTCTGAAGAAGACTGCCGATCTTGTTTCTCTCTCTCTCTCTCTCTCTCTCTCTCTCTCTTGTTGACCAGGCGCGTTGGAATCTCTTTTGGAGTATAGCGAACAGGAGAGGAATTCATTACGGCGCAATTTAAATTAATATTTTTCGAGATTACGATTCAAGTATGTATGTGTATTTTTCGAATACGCGGTTACTTTGTGTTGTTGAAAATTACTCTTCGATTCGACTGTGTTCTATGTACAATGAAAGTTTCAGCAAACATCGTGAGTTTCGTTAATTTGTTAAATGTTACATATCAATACAATATTGTTTTCTAAATATACAATATTGTATTCTCTTTCAAAATAACATTCTCGAGCAAATAATGCAAATTTTGAGAATTACGAGAATAATTGAAACTTTTTATGTACGCTGTGATAAACGACATACCTAGAACATAGTGATATTACGATATTACGATTACTTGAAGTTTTACACAGAACGTAGGGTAGAATCTCTTCATTTTTGAAAGATGAGTTTCGAATAATTGTAAAGTAGCTCCCCCAACTGCAAACGTGAGACAGCAAAGAGTACAGCAAAAGAATCGTGCAGTTTGATACCTTTACGTGGAAAGGAAACAATAAAATCTTCTTTCGAACTAATGCATAAAACAAACAGCTGAACAAGACCAAACACAAACAGTTAGAGCTTCCGAACAGTCAGCAATCAAAAATCGTATCGAAAGAGAAAAATAGATGTATTGTAAGATCTGGCAACTCTTCGAGATCGATGAAAGTATCAACCCGCTGGTGATCAAAGGATATGAAGGTTTCATGATTGAAAGGATTCGTTTCAATGTCCGAACGAAGCGCTATCATTTCCATCGGGGATGGAATCCCACGTGAAGAATGTCAAAGCTCGCGAGGAAGCTAACTGCAGAGAAAAGTTGAAGGAAAGCAAAAAGAGGGAAGATCGAAAGCCTCGATGAAAGCGGAGGATTCTGTCCATAGGATTCTTCACGCATATTTCATTCCAAACCTGCCTCTTTTTTACCCGCCCTTTCATTCCACGTACACGTACGCTGCAGCCTTCTACTTTTTATCGAATTGTTTCTACGCGAGATTTTCAAGAAACGCAGACTGATTTATGGATGTCGTTTGAAAAGGATAGGAAATATTAAATAATAATATATAATAATAAACTGTAAAAATTGTATCGTAATTCTTGGAATTTTACTAAAATTAACAACACGCGTATAACTTTATCAGAAACATGTAAATATCTGAAAAGTAAATCAATATTCATTCACTATCTTCTCCGAGTAAAATCTAATATTTATTATTCTGAATGATCCTCGACAGGATTATGAGATGTTTAACGCAAGTACATTTTAATAACAAAATACAGTTCGTCGCGAATGCTCGAAATGAGTATATTTTCAGACTATGGGGATCGCTTTCGAAGAGCATAAGCGGAAGAAAATGGAAGAAGCGCGCGACAGTTACACAACTGTCCGTTCAAACAAAATAGATAGCGGGCATCTCCAAGATCAAAGATACTGGAGAAGAAATGGCCTCCTCTACGAAGAGAAGAGGACTTGATACATTTGCCGACCAGGATTTTAGAGAAGAAAGTTTGTCGAGCGCGCGACTCATCCTTTCTTCCTCTTCGTTTCCTCCTGCCATTCGTCATCGAAATCTAGATCCTCGTGTCAGCGAAGGAAAGTCGAACACCCAGTTCTTGATCTCTTTACTTCGTATTCCCTTTGTCGGGGGAAATGAAGAGCCCTTCTTCATAATTCTACGTGTTCTCGTCAAGTTCTCGCGAAGCGCGTCCGCGAAAATGGAACTCGTGTTTGCGCTTCAGCGCAAAAATCATCGTCTATCTTAAAATAGATGTGTGACACGTAACGTGTAAATTAGAGGGTACAGAATTGGTTGTTGTTTTTTCAGAGTAGAGTCAACATTCTATCTTTGGCATTTGTTTCACATTTTTCTTTTTCACTTTTGTGACTTTGTGAAAAATCGTTTGAAGATTAACGAATCGTTGAAAGTTGCAACAGAATTTTAGAAAAATATTAAAGACAATTTTTTTTTTTAAATTTTGTATTAGAGTTAAATATTTGTTGTGCTAAAAACTCGCGATATTTATCGTGAATATGGAATTTCCGGAAGGATGTGTCTTTAATGATTTAAGAAATTTAATAAATTTGTAACAACAAGTTTGCGAAAAAAAGAAATGCTTACTGGAAGCATCCAACGAAGGAACCAATTAGAAGGGGAGAAAAATATTGAGAAAGACACTGACGGATATTGCAAAATTGATCGTAACATCAATTGACAAAAAGGGGAAACGTTGTTTCTGTGTGAAGCAGTTAAATCGTTTTACAAGCGCAGGGTTCACGATGCTGTGGTTATTAGCAAACGTGGATTATTGATCCCCCATTTATTTTCCTCAGGAACTGAAATTGAGGCGCAGCGCTTCGGTGAATCGCATTATTGGCAGATGCATAATGGAGCTGTTCGATAAATAAACGACACTGATTCGCGTCGCTGCAGCGTCCTGCCTTAGATAAACCGGCTCAATTTTCAATCTTAACGGTCAATCACTGACCGAAACTCGATGATTTTGTCATTTTGTTTCAGCACGCGATATATTCGGCTTCGATGTCGACGCGTGACGCTCTACGAAAGGCTATTTATACGAGATATACAATTCACCAATAAAATAGAATATTCTTTTCACTCTGTGCCGTGAAAATTTATAATTTATTTTCCTCTCGAAATTCGATGTTAACGTAAACGCTCAATTTCTTCTTCCCTTTCTTTTTTCTTTTTTATAAAATAATTGCACAGCGAATAAAATCCCAATGAATATTCTGATGGTGAAAAATTGAAACAAGGTTCGCGCAATTTTTAATTTATTAAACATTACCGTAATAAATTATTAAACATTTATCACAACGTTATCCGTTGAAATAAAATATACGATAGAGAGCGTTTGATACAGCGAGGATGTAAATTTAGTGTCCAAAAGTGATGAAAAATGTTTTACGAAAGATGCACCGATTGTTCATATATCATCATGGAAATTGATACGAGAAACGATTTCTTATTGGGTGTTGCAATTAAATTAAAAAGAATTTATTAAGAAAACTTGTCAAATATTCCCCGAATCATACTCATAATATACGAATAATCCATCGATAAAACACAAATTTATCGAACCAAAAACATCAATTTTAAAAAACGAATTCCTCGATTTTGAAAACATTTCGAAAAGTTGGAAAGCACAGTCACTATATGCAATGAGTATTAAAGAAATACGAAAAAAAAAATTATCAAGAACATTAGTATTACAATACATATAGATTGATAATTATCATTTTGTTCCAACTCTAATTTTCCCCCCTCTTCGAATATTCAACTCACCTCTCAAATCACGCTCACGATCTACAAAAAAAGAGCCGTCTGTAAACACACGCAGATTTATCACGCCGACGTCGAGCGACGAAATATCAGACGATAATTCTCCGAAAAACACATTCCTCAATTTTGAAAATATTTCACGCGTCGCATTGTCGCGGCGGCAGAAAGCAAACAATAAATATACAGTAGCTGTCTGTATCGGTTTAATAATTTCGTGCGTTGAAACGCCCCTGCGCGTACGCACACGTGTGCACGTGTACATGTACATATACGCGGAATCTGGAGCGACGTAGGGTCGTGAACGTGGAAAGCAACTACCACAATCCGCTACGTGTATCGCGTCGTTTCGACAAACATAAACGCGCGTCGCGACGCGTGCGAGCAAACGCAGCAAGATGAAGAAGCTCACCAAACGTCGATAACATACGATCCGTCGAATTTTCGCTTCTCGAAATGGCTCTCGGTGCTCGAGGGTCGGGACGAGCGAAAAGAAGGATATTCACGATCGATCGAGCGAACGTAAACGCGAGCGGCCACCGAATATCGTATTCTTCCGCCAGACGGAAGATGAGAAAGACCGAGGAAAAAGTAGGGTTAACGGGCCGAACGAGAAGAAGAAACAGCGAGTGACTCGAGACGAGAAGGACTTTATTATTAATAGAAGAAATATCCAAGTTCTTTATTAACAGAGGAAGGACAATTGCCTGCATAGTTTGCGAGAACCAGACTAAATCGACCGATAATTTTAAGAAAATGAAAATTTTAGAATTTACAGATAATTTAAGAATTTATTTAATTTATTTTATAATAAATATAATTATAATAATAATAATTAAAATATAAATATTTTATAATAAACATAATATAATAAGTACATTTTATAAATAATAATAAATTTAAGAATAGAATTTAAAGAAAAGAAACTTGTTGAGCATAATAGAATTTTTAAGCTTCGATGCATGAAAGCGATTGTGCAAACAACACCAATGTCTTTCGTTTTCAACACGGTAAATGTGAGATCTGATAACGATGATCGTTATACTTTGTCAGATATCTACGATAACTCTTTCTCTTTCCGAGAACAAGACGAATCATGAAATGATGATTTCGAGGACTTGAAACGAAAATCGCGTTGACCGTGTCAAACTATGTCAAAGAGGATACTCTAGAAATATTTTGAAATGTTTCACACAGTTGATAGGAAATATTCTGGAAGAGTGCAACGTTTCCTCGAATACAGAAAAATTCTTCGCAGGAACTTCGTATTTCGTCAGTGGTTGCGAAGTGGCTGAACGGGCTCGATGTTCCGAGACGAGGGGAACTGGATCGGAGCCAGTCGATAAAGTCGATAAAGTGGTTTGATAAAACAAGTGGGAACAACCATCGTTCGCTGAAACTAGTTGCCGGTGCCGGAACTACGAAATCAGCCAGGATGGACCATCGGATAAAAAAGGTCGGTCTCTCCGATGGCGGTCAGAGTACGCAGGTCGCGTCGCGAATCATATGACGTACAGTTGGTAATCTTTCCACTTCCGGTAGATACTATTCCGCTTTTATCGCGGAGATCCGCGACGCCCGTGGCAACAGACGCCCAAAGAAATAATTCTGTTTCTCCTGGAAAGCCATCGTTTGGACTTTCGAAGTGCATTTTATGCGACGAAACGGAAGAACGTACTGTTGCAAGAAAGATATCCCTCTCGGGTGGAGTGGTGGAGACGGAAGGTAAAAGCTGCAGAAAGTATAATACAAAGTTCAAGTTGTGTACTTGAAAACAGTTAAGTCGTTACGGAGCAGCGAGTGGATGCTGAAGTTCATTTCTTCGCCTGACTTTGAAATATATTTCTAACTTTCGTCGCTGACGAAAGTATTGTTGGATTATAAATAAGCTGTTACGATTTAGGTCGAGTTGTTCGAGTAAATATTTCTAAATAAGCTGAGCAATCGTGAACTTTTTTTTATAGTTTCCAACAGCCTGATTCGATCAATCTTTTTCTACGATTGCACGACTTATAAAACTAGTCGATTCTGTACACATCTTGTTAGTAAAATATCTGTCAAAAAATATATAGTACTGAGAAACTATTGATTTACAGTGAATTCATAATTTGAATAGAGAACACTTTGTAGAAGTATTAACGTATTAAAATATCATTTTATGCGTGTTTTGTGAGAGGCGTTGATGTTCCAGATAATTACATTAACCGCGTCAGAAAACTATGTATACAGCGACGCAGTTGTCTCATTAAGAAATGTACCGTTCTGATTAGCCTGAGTGCTAGAGATGAGAGCAAAGCGGGATTTGTAGCCGAGACGATTCTGCATTGTTTGGTTGAGCGTGTCAGTGACGCAGCTGCGCTCCAACCTATAGCTACGATACATTCGTCTAAGCAATTAAGTCGTTTGAATGTATCGATAAATAAACGGACATGTCGTTGAATTTTATCGAAGGCCATGACAAAACAGTGAAAGACAAGTCAAAAGAAACTTGTTCGAGTATTCATTTATTATCCATCGTGTATATTTATGATTTATTATTTATTTATGCTAAAGCACGATTATAAAAATGTTGTTGCAAGAGAAACCAAATACTTGATCGCGCAGACTTTTATGCAAAATCGTACGAATAAAAAAATAAGGCCTCAGCAGAAAATTGCTTTATATATTGTATGGTATTGAATATTGTAGGCGGCAGTATATTTTGAATGTTACAAATATTTCACACTTCAAAATTTACTACAAGGTCGATCGATTTTCTAAATTCTACGAAAGACACTGAAAAATGATTGAAAACTTTATTCTCAACAAAATATCCTAAAATATATGCCCTGTATCCCGAGTTAAAAATATATCCGACATATGCATATATTTTGTTGTATCAGAAGTTTCACGCGATTAATGAAATTCCATAAATCCGAAATCGTATAATTACGCAAGAGCCAGCGTATCAGCACGTGCGATCTTTAATCAACCAGAAACCACCGGGCCGCATTTTCTCCTCCTCATTTCAATCGTCGAACGCGAATGAAACCGCAAAGCAACCCACCTAATTCGATCAATTTTCTACCGGCGAATAAACACGTGCTCGCGGCGCACGGTGTTGCCGAAAAATCGAACGAGGCAGTTGATCCGAGGATCGAAAACCGCGTCGGTGCATATAGTTACCGCGCAAGATATTCTACGTCATAGGAAGCTACTTTAGATACTCCATGTATTTCTATATGCGTAACAATTTTTCGAAATTTTCGAAAACCAGGAACGATGTTTCTTCGTCCAATTTGTCGCATTAAAATTGGTTCGTTCAGGGACAAAAATTACAGGGATTTCTTAAATCGAAGGATATATTGTCAATTGTTTTTTTAAAATTGTCTCCTTCGTCAGATTGTGGTGCATATTCAAAGGAATTTTAATAAAATGGAAAAAAAGATAGGAGAACAAAAACGAATCGTCCAAAAATTATATTACAATCACTATTCCTACGTCATTTATTTCCAATACGAATGACCGTATGAAAGTCATTCACTATTTAAAAATTGTATCGATGTGCGTTAATCCGTGCCTGATAAAATTTGGAAATTAACAAAAAACGAAGTTGACCAGTTGAAGCCCTTAACGCGCTGAAAATGAATAGCGTCGAAAATGAGAATCGCATTGCAAAAGACAGGAACGTGTTCCTTCCGGCCGAAGAATCAGCCGCACACGCTCGAAACGCCAACGTTTGTAAGAAATCCTATTTTCAGCGTCCGTTCTCGGCGGCACGGCATGCGAAACACGACAAGGGAGGAGATGATCGGCTACTGAGCCGCTTTTTCTCCGCAAGGGTGGAAAAAGCTCAAGGTCACAGAGGCGCGATAGAATCGCAGTGGACACAGAGCCACTGTACCTGTACCCCTCGCACCATCCACCGAGCCCTCCTTCCGAAACTACCCTTCGTGTGCCACTGCCACACCCTCCCCTGCCGCCATATTGATCGGTCTGCCCCTACCAAGCCAAACCACCCCCTACCGACGCCCCGCGATGCCAGCGTCGCTCTGTACCCGGCACCAGCGACGTTGCCGCGTCTTTTCGCGGTTCCTTTCGCCTCGACGCCTTTCGGCCACTCTCCGATCCAACTTTTTTTTTCCTCCGCCCCTCTTTTTTCACCCCATTGCTGCGAAATATCATGGAAAAATCGCCACGCGTCGCCACGAAACCCATTGTTCCCCTCGCTATCACCCCACTCCGGGGTTAATTGTTTCGCGGATTTTTATCTCATTCTTCACGGCTGAGAATGATTTTAAAGTTCTTTCTATTTTTTTTTTTTTTTTTTTTTTTTTTTTTTGTTTTCTGTTCATTTACGAGACAGCTTCGGTGTGTTCGAGAGTGGGAATTAATTCATTCTCTTTTAAAGAGCGAGCATTAACGAGAAGATTTTTTTCTTTTATCATCGTAACACAAAGTAAATGGAATCTATACTTCGATTTAAATATCTTTTACGTTTCGACGCGTACAATTTTTTGCATTCCTATATCTTCCATCAGTATTTCCCCAGAGACTGTAAAAGAATATGTACACAATTTTGACTATCTGACAATATATTTCGAAACAATTTCAAAATTGCTCTCACAATCTCAACGAATGTGACGTAATGTCACAAAACATCTGTGCTTATTAAAACTTGTTTCACAAATCCATCCCGAGCAATAAATTGAATACTACAAGCCACTGTCGTAGACATTTATGACACGAGTCTCAGATCGTTCGAAATTCGCCGATGATTGAGCACGGTGGTTCTAGAATGCCAAGGTCATACTTGAAACTGCACGATTTCTACGACTTGGCGTTACCGAAACCGCTTTATAATTAATCGCCTCGAGCCTGTTTTATCCGTGCTCCCCCGTTCGGAATGCAAAGCGCCTGCCGCCATTTTTCCTCCCCTTCAATTTACACGTCCATTAAACCGCTTCTATATTGTGTTTTTCTTTTATTGAGGAAAACCTCTTGCCCTCGTTGGTAGGTCTTTTTAGGAAATCGCGTCAACTCTCTTTAACCGCCGTACTTTTCTAATTTTAAACGAAAAAAAATTCAGCTTCTCGCGAGGAATCCGTTACGATATTAATATCGTGGTAACATTATTTCGCTTAATAATTTTCACTCGGTTTAATTCGCTCCCTTATCAGCCGCGCCCCCGTGTTATCTCTCCCCTTTACGATTGCTCCTCCCTCATTCATACGCTTCAAATACACGAAACATGTAACTAACGCTGAAAACCGTCACGATCGTGGAAATTTCATTTCTGTCCAAGTGTTTACAAGGTTTCACAACGGCGGCTTTAATACGCATTAAAGTTTCCAAACTGTTTGAATAATCGGCATTTTTCTTTTTCCTTTTTTTTTTCTTTTCTCTTTGTTTTCAAACCTTCAAACGCTGCAGGCGTCCGTCTCCTTAGAATGTCTCTCCGATGCTTCTTCGCCTCGATGTATTTTTATTTACTTTATAAATTAAATATAAAATCCCTTCGGCGCTTTCCGTCGTGAAAGAAAAGCGTTCGTTCAACTTTGATAATCTACTTAGAGCGCTGCGCTTTCTTCTTCACTTTCTTCAAAGCCGATCACTTCAAAGCGTGATTAACATAAAATATTTGCCTTATTTAAAAAACGAGAGACAACTCACAAGTGTATATATCTATAAATACTTTGCTTTATTATGTGATAACGGTATATCCGAAGCCATCGTGATAAAACGAGCAACGTGCTTTTTAAAAACTCTGGTAGAGCGAACAACAGTTTGCGAATGCCTGTTGGCTTCTCGCCAACTATTTTGACTACACCGTCTTTTTCCTATAATTAAGCAACTAATTAACAGAAACATTCTCTCAACGTCGCGTTGATTTCACTCGTTTATCGTTTAAATTACTTAAAATGTAATATTGAAAATATATGTACATATCCCTTCGACATATCATCTAACATGTACATTGTTCGTAATTAAAATTAAAATTTTTAGAAATAATTTTTTAAAATTGCAAAGGAAATTCCATCTATGCAGTGATTAAAACTGGAATGTATAAAGTATTATATCTTTAAGTTCAACAAATTTCATCGATCATCCTTTGAACATTGAAAATCACCCTTTGTCTCATTGAAACGTCAATCGAGATTCTTAAAAGAAATTTTTTAAAACTGGCGCGGATATTCTGTTGATTTAATAAGTTAAACAAGAGTTTGAAAATATCAATTCTGTAAAATTGAACAAGTTTCCTCGGAACTCTCTAAATATTGAAAATCGCCGTTCGGTTTACTGAAATTCCGATTAAAATCCTAAAGGGTAGTTTTTTAAAGGTTACACAAAAATTCCACGGAGTAAATTAAACAACAGATACGAAGCATTAATTTTACCTTTGAGTACCGAAAAATCATATATTTCGTTTCGCTGAAACTTCAATTGAAATTCTAAGAAAAAAAAAAAAAAAAAACAGGAGAAAAATAACTTTTTAAAGCTTCCAGAAAAATTCTGTCGATTGAGTAATTGGAACAAGGATATTCAGGTATTATTTCAGTAAAATTAGAGCAATTTAATCGATGGCCCTCTGAGAACTGAAAATCACCTTTTCTTTCGCCCTTCGTTTCCACTGACCATTTAAGCTGAAAGCTTAGTCTGTTTTCGATCTGCCAATACGTTATCAGATACCATTAACTCCTGGCCGTAGAATGGAAAAACCAAATGAAAATTCTACTCTGTTTTCAATTATCTTCAGAAACTTACTGTTTTATACGAGAGAAAGAAATTGATGTTCACAAAAGATATAACGGACATGGCAGATATTAACTTCTTTCTAAACTGTCAAGAGATTAATTACTTGTTGGAAAACTGCGCGATACATGTGTACGCATGAATTAATGACAAACTAATGATGAAACATTCTTTATCAGACTCTACTGAAATTCTTCTAGAAATTGCTAAAAAAAAAAGCATGATCTATATGTAATTTCTAAATAAAGAAAACGTTGAACACAAATTGTTAAAATAGTTTCTGAAACGAAGTTTGTTGAAACATGAAAATTCGTTTTTCGATTCTAATAAAAAAATCGTTGTAAAAGAAAACAATTTCGATTCCAATTCGACGATTAAACATCGTAGAATCGTGTCGTACATCAAACTGCACGAATTGCGGATCGTTCTTTTCGCAGCTTATAGAAAGGCAGCGGGTTTCTATAAAGAGAGTTGGATCATAAATCAGTCCAGTAAACGATCAGACGTGCTCGCTCGCTAACTTTTTAAATATCTCAGACTACATCTACCGTCTCTATTCGATCGCGTTCCACCCAACACGTGGCCATCGAGGTTTTTCACTTCGAACTTTCCTATTTCCTCTCTCCGTTGACCTTAAATAGTTTAAAAGTCAACCTTGTATCTCTGGCTATCGCTTTCCCCCCTAATTTAAATGCCACTTACGACGAAACTTTTATCATTTTTCGTTTACCTCTTCATTCACGGATGCTTTATAGAAAAAAATTTTATTTCTCCTCGCGTAGTGCGACGTTACTCTCTTTTTACGATTTTTTTTCTTTTTTGTAAAACCACGACATTCCTTATTTTACGATATTTCGCAGGTGCTTCTATTCTCTTTCATTTTTGTTGCACGTCTTCAATCAGCCGCGAAAATTCGACCAGCCGCCGCCGTTACACAAATTCTTTTCGAGTGGAGCGTTTTTTATTGCTCGAACGTTCCACGCTGTTCCGGCTGTTTCGTTCGTTTCGCACTTTTTGACAGCCGATGAATCCAGAGACCGTGAAAAATCACGCGTTTTGTTGTGTTTCAGCGTCCTTGAAATTATTCACAACCGCATCGCAATGCAGTGAAACGGCCTTGTTTGAAGTGCCGAAATTTATTTTCGATGGAATTTTCAATTTTCGATCGAAATATCAAGATAACGCTAAAAATATGAGAAACAGAGAGGACGAAGTTTTCGAAATGAAACTCACTGTCGAGAAGTGTAAAAATTTCAAAACAAACGTTGAACGTTAAACGAAAGAAGGTTAAAAATATTTACGAAGGCGCAACGATCCTTCTCGATCTGCAAACAATTACGTTTTCCGTAATTTACTGTAATTTCAAATGGACTTTCCGTCCAGTTTCAGTCAAAATCACTCCCAAAAGTTCTAAATCACTCCCCCGAAGTCTAAATTTAGAGTCCACGCGACTAAAATTAAACTCCACACGACTGAATAGAGGATGAAAATTCCTTCCTTGTGTCAGGATATCGCATCATCAGTTTGTCTCCCGTTCCACTTTGTTGAACGATCGATGCGATCCATTCTACTTTGATTCCTGCCGGATGGAACGGTTCGATGCATCTTATGCTTGCATGATCTCTGTGCACGGCCGTGCATATTAATATGCACGAGGAAGAAGGTGCGCGGAGACACACCGATGCGCTCCACCTATGACATCGATTAATCGACGCGGCTGATGGATCGAGGATGCCACGCTGCGAAGAAAATATAAAAGCAACAAGGAGACGCGAAAGGTTATGAACCCCCCTTTTATAAGGAAGCGCTTAAGATAAAGCGATAGCTCGTGACAAAGGGTGTGGAAGTATGGAAATTAATAGCTATCGTTTGCATAAATATCGCGGAAAAATATTAAAAACGCTTTATTAACCGTTTTAATAGAATTTCAGAGGGCAAAGTCACAAGATTTACGATCATACGAAGTTTCAAATGGAGTCTTGTTTCCTTTCTGTTAGTTTGACGATCATACGAAGTTTCAAATGGAGTCTTGTTTCCTTTCTGTTAGAAATCCTCTGTACTCTGAAATCGATATGAATTTCAAATCTATTTGATAATTTCCAAGACCTTCGTTCGAGACTTTGTTCTCTGCGAAAGTCTCTTTCTTTTCGATGGGATTTTAATTTTAAAGGCCTTTCGATATTTATATCCTTTGCAGGATATTTTTCAATAGCCCCGTTCAAACGTGAAAAACACGGGCAAACATGGGCAAACACGGTATCTCTTAAAAATACAAATACTCCAGCTTATCGTATTGTTTGTCGAAGTCGTTAATCGCATTTAATTAATCCAAACTTCGATGTAATAAACGAAGGTCAATATAAATTTGCAGCGAACGCGGCAACGCGTTTCCGCGTGACAAATTGTTAATTGTAACAAACAAAACGAAGAAAAATAAAAATGAAACTGAGACATGGAAATACGTATTATCCGAGACAGGAAAGTACTAGTATCTTTTGCATTGCCAAAAAAAATTTCACGAGTCACAGCCAAGCTTCGATTAAACACGAGAGCGAGATGCTTTGAAATAAATGGCTAATGATGTGACCCGTATAAACTGGGTCACTGGTAAATGAAGATGTAAATCATGCCGCGCGTACGGATTGAACAGAAACAGTTGGAAAAATGTACCACGCAAGTTTAGGCCATGCACGATTAATCACTCGCACGCGACAACGAACTCTCTCGCTCCACGTCAGGGAAGAAGCTGCACTTATATCGAGAGCGACGCGTCCTCGATTTATGATCTCGCAAATTTTAACGCGGAATTTAAAAAAAATACCAATTTAACCCGTGTCATGTTCGGAAATCTGACGTGCCTCTGATTAAAATTGATACATGCGAAATGAATCTTCGGCGGCGAGCGAGAAAAATATTTGGACTGCGGAATTAATTTGTACATTTTGATAACATTCGCACACTGTGTTCGCATATTTACGAACAGCGGTTGTCATTCCGTTTCGAACCTTATGAATATACAATCATGCACAGTGCAGTCCACGTACATACAACTGTCAAGCTTCAGAATATATTTAGGAGGGAAAGAGAAGAGTTTTCGGATATTTTGCGAATCTCGATTCATTTGTCTAGTTACGTCGTAACGTTCGTTTAAGAAAACAAACAAGCAAATCGAAAATCTATAATTTACCATGTTGTACGGTAACAGTCGAATGATGAATTTATTCTCAACATACTTCATTTTTATCATAATTTACATATTCCAGTGAAAAAGAAAGCATTTCTTACTTGTTCAGAATCTTTCAGAATCTAGTCTTAACAGATAACAGTTTCAAAAATTACACTCGCAACAAATTTGCAAGATACTTCTACGCTCGTCCGTCGTTGCAAATGCTACGTCACAACGTCACAACTACAATGAAACTTTATTTTTCCGACTGATTTATTTCACAATTTGTTTCTCTCCAGACCCTTCTAATCCCGCGCATCGAATAATATCACCTGCGTCAGTTTGTATCTCTCGTTTTCAAGTGAGAAAGGGGAAGCAAAGGGAGCGGGCAGGGCAAGCGAAATTATTCGCTGACCCCAAAAGCGGCGAGAGGGAAAAGAAGCGTTTCTTTTGCCGCGCGATTCCCACGTTACTTCGCCTTACTAAAATTTCCGGGCCACGAAGCTTTTTATACGAAACGCGGGGCGACCTTTTGAACGGCGGTCACGCGACGCACAGACACAGCCAAACGGGTATAAGGAAGTGGCGGATGTGTCCTTTGAAAAATCGCCCGCGCGCCGGTTGCTCTCGCGCCACTCGCGCTCGGTTCCGCAGTAATTTCTCTGACGAATACTACACTGGCCTCGAAAATGGTCGTCCGAAGAACACCGCGAGTCCAGTTACGTGTACGACGCAACTGTTTATAGCATTCCCCGTAGTTTCTTTCAGCTGGACGACACGTTCAATTCGTGCGCATACGTATATCTAAATTGAAACTTCAAAGGAGCATGAGTAAGATTGATCGAGTTTGAGTAAAGTTTGGGCACGATTGACGAGTAAAATTGACTAAAATTCAATTGAAAGAAACATTACAGTGACTAAATTTGTGAAATCGGACGGACTTTTTATTTGGTAAAATTGTGATGTAAAATTGACTAAATTTTAATTTAAAATCGATCGACTCGATTCGAAGTTTCTAACTTTGGAGAAGAAGATGGATGAATTAAAAATGGCTTCAAGAAATGTATCACGTTATTCGAAGAATAAAAGTCCAATTAGAGGAGAATAAAGACGTATCATTTTGTAACACGACCTGTCTCTTCTTCTACAATTTATAGCTAGAGCGATTACATTCTCCACTAAATTAGTTTTATTTCATTCGGACGAGGAATTGAATTTATATATTACGAGATGTTTGAACGAAATTGTTTAATTTTAATGAATACGAAGTTTCTAACTTTGAAGAAGAGGATGTGATGAAAGTAGTTCGATTCACATTTCATGTCCAAATGAGATTGATTAAATTGATTTAGAACTCTAGTTTTGCAGAAGGAAATGATTAAATTGCAAGTAAATGATCGTTTTTATTTCGAGTGGAAAATCAAATCGGATGTAATTGAATAAAGTATCCAAAGAGCTATCCGATTTTAAAATAATTCTACAGAAAAATTTCATCGTGAGCGATCGTAACGTACATCTATTCCAAAAGTTTGCCATAATCACGATCTAGAATCTAGAACGACTCTAGATATTGTAAAAACTAATAAAAGATTTTTAACTAAACAAAACAGTGCATTTAAAAATTTACAACTGACGTGTTAATTTATCTTCTCCGGTTGATAAGGTTAGAAGATGCAGCACGTAGTATTTTTTAATACGCGTTTGAATGCATCGAAGAATTAAAATACACACGTCCCTGTTACTAAAATTAAATATTAATCCTCTTAGTACTTAAGATTTAACAAATATATGACATATGGTTTCTGCATACACATATTACCAAAAAATTTTTATACGTTTTATTCCGTTTCTACGACAGTGAATCTCGCAATTCTAAACATTACATGGAAAAATCGTGAGATATTCAGAGAGCTCAATGTTGCCAGAAACATCCGCGTGCTTCTAAAAAGTTCGACGTCAGTTCACTTCGACCACTTTCACGGTTCGAGTTGCGAACAGTTAACAGCTGTTATTATCGTCGCAGTAACAGTAATATCCCTAAATAGAAGACGCCACGCCACGTCGTTCCGTCGGTTTCTAGCTAGTCGAAAACTGTGTCAAAGTAAAATCGTTACGAGACGCTTTCGCTCGCCCAATTCGAGTCACGAATTGAAGAAATTCAATGACACAATACCACCGCCGGAGGAAGCGAAATTCAATGTCTCATAAAGCATTCCCGCGTAGCACGCCGCGCCCCCGCACAGGCGGAGGTGGGGAAGCAACCCCCAGAAGGAAACGACGACGTTGCGATCGCGCCGAGATGGGGCGAGACGGAAGACGTTCTCCTCCACGACTTTTCCGTCAAAGGTTTTCGACAAGCTTTTCCCTCCCGTTCTGCGGGTGGTGTCGCGCGCGGTTTTCCAGTCACGAACACGGTCGGCCGGCAAAAAAACCATTAAAACGCGGCCAACACAAGGACGTGAGAGAAAGGAACGCGGCAGCGGCGGTGGGGTAAGAAAGGGGTTTGAAGAAGGAAGAATATTTCGTTTCCTTTCCGTTCGAACGGGGAGGAAAAATCGGCGAAACGATATAGAGGAACACGGATGGCCGACTCGCCTTTCCTCCACGAACCCTAAGCGGAGATCGTCTGATTAAATTGTTCGGTTCCTTTCTTAGCTACCGGGAGAAAGGGGTTCCTTTGTTTCCTGCCCCGTATAGCCACCCTATCGACTTAACTCTTTTCTCTTCGTTCCTTTTTTATCTTTCCACCTCGCCTCCGCTTTCCGCCTCGTCCCACCCCATTCCTATCCCGTCGTTCCACCACCCACCGCCCATCCAGCCGAGCTCATAGTTATTCTCCTCCTTGACTTTACAGCGGCAAAACGTGTTTCAGGTTTTCAACTTCAGGCGGCGTCGTTTGTTTCACGCTCGAAGGGACCCGGTACGACGTTGAATGCCACTTTTTCACCGCGACGAGTTCCTTCGCCGAGTTCCTGGCCCGGTTATTTATTCCAGCGGGATTAAAAGTTTCGCGCTGGATACCGAAGCGAACAAAGAGCGAGTCGGACGATCTCTCTCTCTCTCTCTCCCTCTCTCTCTCCTTCACCCACTTTCGATCATTTGTCGTCATAATTTACGAGATAACTTTAATCTCGGTAATTGAATTTGCATCGCGCCGTAATTTATCATTCTAAAGTTCGGTTCTGAATAAATGGAATCGTTTTTTTTTTCTATTTTTTTTTTTTTTTTTGTTCGTTCCAAGAAAATGATTTCTCGACTCCGAGAGGAAGAATCTTGGTCAGAGAAGAACGGATCGAGAGAAATGTTTCAGCTAGTAGATAGTTATTATCCTAATAAGTATTGAATCGTTTATCTAGAATTCGATCGAAGTTTTTCGATAAAACGTTCTTTCCGACAATTTAGATAACGTAAGGCTCGCTTATCGCTCAATTTAACATCTTCGATTGCCGCTGTTGCTTTCACAAAATTTTCATAAAACATGCAAAGTTCCAAATATTTCTAACCCTGAAATTCCCAAGGACAGGTTCCTCGAACTACGATTCTGATAGCGCTAAATTATGATTACCTCCCTTTGATAAAACTTTATTTTGTATATATATATATATATATTCAAGGCCACTACTCATCACTATATGTGAAAAACTTTGCACATTAGAAGAAATAAGCGGGGAGAATAGATAAGAATAAGAGGATCAATAGTTGCAACAATAATTTCTATTTCTGGTTGTCATTTTTTCATTTCTTTTTAAAATTATCATTTAATGGGAATTAAATATTAATCTAGGAAACAGACAACTGCACTAAACAATGAAATACATCTTTTTTTATATGAAAGAAACAAAGAAATTCACATGTAGAAATTGTGGAAACTGTGGAAAGATAAGTTTGGTAAATTATACTTTCTCCGAACGCGACTCGCGAGATAATTGTGAAAAATTACGATTTCTCGAATCTGATTAAACATTCTCGATTTAAAGGGAACAGTGAATCTCACGCGGAAATTCAATTTAATCCGTAAACTGCGGTGATGGTATCATCAGAGTTCCGGCATAACGCGAGAACGTTGATTCACAATTTTCGCTCAACGTGACACATATAAAGGCCGAGAAAGTTGTAATCTGCGGATGAAAATGCCACGGGATAAGCAGAAGCAATTATTCAAGACTCTGAACTGTACTTTTACCTTTACCGATGACCTTTACGTATCTGAAACGTTTGCCGCATCGATCCGAAGCGGTATCCTTCGGCCGCGCGAATAAAACGAGTTGCTCGGCCACGATAATAATCAACTATGTCAAAGAGCGTCCGTTCGTCGAAACAATTACCAACTACGCGAATGATTCCTGGTAAACAATTAACCACTTTATTTGCACAAACGAGCTCTACGGCTTTTTGCAACAACATTATTGCATTAGTAGAACTCTCGCTACTTCACGCTCTCGATATTTGCTCAAACTTTAAACGTATCTAAACCGAAATGTGTTATAATTGTTGCAAATTAGTTTAGTTCGAACATTGAGATTTTTGGCTTCTGACAACAGTGAATTGAGTAAGTTAACGTTGGAGATTTAAGTACCAGTTTGATAATAATGAATCGTTTCGTTTATATTTAAATGAGAATGAAACTCCGTAATATTTTAATCTGGAAAATTGGAAAGTTCGATTGTACTGAAAAGTACACTCGACGCCTATAGGGACGTGGGTATCGTCTGCGAATGAAAATATAATTACATCGTCGTTACTGTATAACAGAGTGCTTTAACTAATTACAGATCACCCTTCAATTTCGAAAGGGTCGCTAATTGCTGCTATCATAAAGGATAGAATGTTTGATTTATGTATAACTCCTCTGGCTGCCGTAGATAAAGGATAGCACGTACTAAAGGCAAGGGTAATTGCGATTCGATACTTGCAATGCAAATGAATTCCAAATCGAAAGAAATTTCTGCTATGAAACATTCAATCAACATTGTCGGGTAATAATTTTTCTTTTCTCTCCTTTTTTTTTTCGCTTCGAATATGAATAGATAGTCGAGAGCTTCTCCAGACGGACCGTCTGATCAATAACGGACCTTTCTACTTGGAAATCTGATTCTCGCGATATAAACGACGGTTTCCTTGAAATTTTTCTTGCACAAACATACGATTGCAAATCGATGAAACGATACGATTCAGAGTAATACGAAATTTAGCAATATGCAAAGGTCGTGATAACACATATTTGTAGCACAATGTTAATTAAGAACGATGTGATTTACTCTTTATTGGCATTTTCTATTCCCACGGATGTTGTAAAAAATTAAAACACAAAAATACAAGTGATAATTTTGATTTGCAGGGAAACAGAATAAATAAATTATTCCTTGGTTAAATAAACTTCGCGTAATTTTATAACGTTCCAAAAATACGCGCATGCGTGCGAATGAATTTGTTAATCAATCCAATAATTGATTAAGGAATATCTCTGCGACATTTTCGCAAGCAATAGCTCGAATTTTTTCCAGGTTGTGCCACACTCGTCGCAAGTGGACGATTTGACAAATCGTACGTGAAGTTCAGAGATCGTCGTTGACGCTATAATTATCCGATTGCAATCAGGAAAAGTGGTATTTCTCACGAGGCGAAGATATTTCCCCGAAGCAATCTGTGAAATGTAACGATCGATGATAAAAACAATTTCCTGTCCGTGGGATATCCAAGCTGTTGGCAGCGTTCAAAAACTGTCCCCAGCTATTTCGTCGAGGAAAACCGAAAAGAATAAGGAAAAAAGAGGAGGGGGGAGAAGAAGAGAAAGAAGAAGAAGGAGAAAAAATAGATAGAAGAACCTCGAAACAATTCCATTCCCTGGCGACCGTGAATAGTGCAAGGGCCACGAATCAAGAACCGCGTTCCTCCTTAACAACGTTTCTTTCTTATCTCGGTTTCCTGCGGAAATGGCATTACTGCGGGGGGAAACATTTTCTACGGAGGACATTCAATTTTTTGGTATCGCGTCCTCTGCTATAGCCGCTGCCCTCTTGTTTTCCCCCGCCGTTGCTTTTATTCACTCCCTTGCGTTGAAACGCAATGAATCCAGGTAACCGTGATTCCTCGGTTACGTGCTGTTGCACGCGTTTGGCGAAAATTATGGAAGAGAGTTGAAAAAAATATTAGCAAGAGAGTTGAAAAGTATCACTTTCAGTCTTATTTCGTTTTTAAGATAGAAACTTCTTTCGTTATTGAGAATCAATTTAAAAATATTAATTAAAACAAATATTAAAAAAAATAAATATTGAAAAGACTTGCATCAGAAATCATTCGTTATTAACCATTGTGAATAAAATTCTTTCTACGAGTTCAAATCTGACGAAATTGCATTGAAGAAAGTAATTTTTTAGCGTACAAATTATTCTGAAAGAAATTGCAACGGCTTCGTTCCAAAAAACAAGCTACAACTGGCAACGTTTATGAATAATAAAACTAGCGAGTCATTGAGAATATTAATAATAAACGCGCGATATATCTGAAACGTCAACCCAACATCTAGATTTATCATGGAAAAACTACGCGTTATGGATTTTAGTTTGGAAAATCAGCATGAAAAGAAGCGAGCCACCGTGGGAAGTTTTGACACGTATAAATGGAATGTCAAAGGACGAAGAAATTCATAGATAGAAACATTAACGATATTTCAATGTCAGCCACTTCGTGCGCAAGAATAATAGAATAAACGATCCACAGAACGATTCACTGTTACGTCCGTGAACAAGTACCCAGTTAACTTCCGGGAATAAACCGAATTAAATCGATTCCCTATACTATCGCATGAAACTTGTATCAGCCTGACGTCTCATACATATCAAACACACATGGACTTACCAGCGAAAACGTTTCCGAGAACGAACATCTCTCTTCTAACTGTCACATTTAAGTATCGAGGCACTTCTTGATTTTATACCAACCGTAGTAATTACACGATTGCCTAAATTGGTTAAAATTTTTGTTTACCTCAAAAATCTTACCCCCGAATTTTTTTTACCCCCTTTCTACCATCAACCACTTATAATACAACTTGTCAAATCAACTAGAATTGTATCAAACTAAACCTACGGGCTATATATTGTATAGGTTTTTCTTCTCTTTTCAATAAATTCAATTAAAGACCGATCTTTTACCATACATAATACCGAAACGTATAAATTCTTTCCTTATCTTAAAATTCAGTGTCATCTTAAATTAAATTAAGTTTCAATTAGGAAGTAATTCCTGCTTTCTAAAAGTGTTGCGTAATATCAACGTGGGAACGTGAATTGACATTGAGCGCGAATCACACCGGAACGAGCCATAGCTCGACAAATGGTAGAAACGAAGATTTAGCAAAGGTTCGTTTCTCGTCCATGGCGAGAGAAAGAAACACAAATCCCCGGGAGATCGAGCGAGTATCTCGAGCATGTAACAAAGCAAGTCTCAAGTCGTATACGGTAATCAGCATTCGCGATAACCGGCGTGGTTCGCTGCTTGGAAATGAGAAGCGAAAACGAAAAACAAGAGAAAAGCGAGCGTGCCATGGGAAACAACGGACATACAGTGAGAGGGAGAGAGGGAGAGAGGGAGAGAATGGAACCGATGAAAGTGCTTCCACGTGTAAAAGCAGTCGATAGCACTCGGCTCGCATGACCTTTACCTTTGCCGCATATCCGCTATACCAAGAGCGAGCAAGCCCGCTTTCCCCGGCATCCTCGCGCCAGCGTCTCTGTCTCCGTTTCGAGTGATCGCCTCGTTCGGGGTTGGTTCGTTCGTTTGTACTATGTAAATGTAGGTTAGAACCTTAAAATCGACCCATATTCCCGCGAACCGCCGCCGTTCTTCTCCTTTGTGGCGCGGAAAACCCTGGCGAAGAAACGGCCAACCGACGTTGAATATATGTATGCACGAACGGGAAGGAAGGTCATGCCGGAGAGTGGCGAAGGGAGAGAGGGTAGTTACAGAAATACAAGCACACACCGCCACGACGGAACAGGCGATGCACGTCGCTGTTATATCGTTTTTCCGCGCGAACGCGCCCACGCTGTCGAGGCCCGCGATACACAAAATGTTGGAGAGCGCGCGCGGATGCACACTCGGCCCTCTCGTGATATGCCAGACCGACTAGGGCTGATTAAAACGGGCCAACACGCTCGGCAATGTATCACTTTGTAGCGTCTGCACACCAACGCCAGACTCGTGTACGTAACGTCGATTTTTCTTTTTTTTTCTCTCTCTTTCTCTCTCTTTTTCTTTCTTTCTCTTTTCCATTTTTTTCTTTTTTTCTTTTTTTTCTTTTTGCTTTTCGAAGTGGAACACGACCTGGATGCAGAGAGCCTCGAAGTACGAGCCTTGCCCGTTTAAACGTTGACGACGACCGGGAGACCCGGTCAATCGGGTTGCACGGAAAAACGAAAGATACGAAGAGGTGGAGAGGGGGGCTGGCTAATGCGGCTGCGACAAAATCACGGCTCGCCGGGTTAATAGGCGGAAGAAAAAAATTGCCACGTCCGCGACCGGGAATCTCGTTACAGGGAAATTTAATGTGTCAGCCGCGAATGCCGCGCGAGGATGATGTATAGAGAGAAACGCGACGAGTTGGAATTTTGACGCTGAATAAATTTCGTCGAACGTCTCGCCACGCCATGCGAATTTTTATACGCGCGTTGTTGTATATTACATTTTTCATATTTTTGTTTCCTTCCTTTTTTTCTTTGTCTTTGACTTTCGATGTGAAAAGTTGCGAGACTGCCAGGATGATCGAAAAGATCAATTCACAATTTTTTTAATGGAAATTTTACGCATTTATTAATATCATTAATATGTATTTCCAAGAATTCCAACGATTTTTCAGATTGTGCTTTTTTTATCGTTTCGTGAATATTTTCTTTCCATTTTTTTAATTTCACTGACAATGGTTCTAGTCTGTTATAATACAAATAACAATTCTTTCTAACACTTTCTCCAACGAGCATCGTTGAATTTTCGACCATTCAACTGGCCGTTTGACAGTCGCGTCAAGGGGTATCAATCATCGTTCAATTAGACGTCAATTCAAAACGAATCTCTCTTCAAGTTAGGACGATATTGACTTTAATCGTCGTCAACTCGACGCTATTCAGTTTGTCGCGCGAGATTTTCGGGAAATGAAATTAATCGAACGGGCGAAACTATTTATTTCCGGGCGAAGGAGAAGAGGGCCTTTTTGAATCTAGCGAAACTGACGAGGCATTATTCGCAGCGACGATCGAGCCGATTGACGCTTTGCGGACCGCAGCACGCACGGCATACCTGAAAAATCGTCGATCTCGCCGTCGACTCTGGGAAGTGGAATTTTCGATCGACACGATCGAAGGAAAAAGCGATAACGTTGGTCGATTTGCGTACAATGGCGCATCAACGAATCTGCCGCAAAATAATACCTCTCTTTAGGATATAGTGTAAGCCTGATTGCACTCGACGTGGCCAGAGGATTGAGCGCGAGCCGATGCGCGAAATTTTTCAATAGAATCGCGCAATATCGTTGCTAAAAATACTTTTCAATGGCTCGTCATACGCCCTGAATAATCCACAATGCCTGTTCGCCGCCGGGGAAACAAATGAACGAGGTTTATCCAGTTTTTCCAGCTGCCCGTAAGCGATCGTTTTAAGGGAGTGAACCTCTCTGAACCCGTTCAAAAATAGACGAAATTTTGAGGACTTTTTCCCTTCTACTAGTAATTACCAAGTGAAAAGTTTCAACGATCTCGAGTTTCAATCTTACGTCTCAAAGTTCCAGAGTGAAAAAGTCAGAAAATAATGGAGATATATATCTGGATTGTTGAGAAACGACTAATACATTCAACAGGAAGTTGACTTGCAAATAAAAATGTGTTATCTAAAATACAACGTAGACATTTAAAAAGAATTTGAATTATCGTGAAACCTTTTCCTATCGACGAAAATGAACTTCAAACGTTCGTAAGTAATTAGACACTTGAAAAATGTTGCAAAAATTTAAGTAATTTAAGACTCGAACAACCTCGCTGTTACTTCGTAACATTTTGACTTTAATCGAAACACTTCGGAGAGTTGCAACTTTTCACTTTGGCAATTGCCCGTGGAAAGAAGAAAATTTGCAAACTCCACGTAAGTCTCCTCGACTCGAAAATAAAAAACTGATCTACCCGGACGAAACGGAAAGCTCGGATCTCCGAGTGCAGAAACATATCAGGTTTTAGGTTTTCGCTGGTACTGTCGACGACTGTAAATCAAACTGCTAAGTAATACAGGACATTAAACCGTGGAACCGTTCTAGAGATGACATCGGGGGGGGGGGGGGCAGAGAAGGATCGTTAGTTGTAACCGCAGCAGCACGAGGGACAACCGATCCTGTAGGATTCCCAGGATAACCGCCGGCTTTCCAACTATGCCGATTAGTTTCTCGTGGACACAGTTTGGGCTATCGATCGCTTAGCCGTGATGACCATTCGCGGCTGCAGTTTCTTACTGGGCTGGTTAACTGACTGAATACGATAATTCGAAACATCTTGGACTCTCTCTCCGTTCGTATCGAAATATTCAACGGTAGAAAAGAAAATTAAACTTTGGACGTTGTACATAAAGAAAGTAGTATTCAATCGTCAGTTGAAATCACAAGTAAGGATCGTATTTGGAAAGGATTTGCTCATTTATATCTTTCAGTGTGATTCGTTAATGCAGTTACAATTTATTTTAATAAGATAAACTTGCCTGAATAAGACAGAGAATTATTTACTTAAAATCGAAGGAAAAACAAAGCTTACGTTTACGTTACAAAGAGACGCCTCGCGTTTCCTTTTAAAAAAATTATGAAACACTATACATACTGTCGCGCACAAGATCGTGTACAATCTTTCAAACTCAATTATGAAATACTGCACGTATCGTACACCGATCTATCTCCATGCGAGTAGTTAAGTGAGTTGAGCAAGTCAATTAAAAGTGGAAACGGGTTGTAATTGAGCTGACTGGTTCGGTAGTTTAATTTGATCTATTTCATTGCTTGCAAGTTTTTTACGCGAAAAAGTTAAAAATACCTCTATTGGTTGGGGTTGAAAAGTGGTGAAAAGTTAGTTGAAATGAACAGTACTTGTAAAGGTAACGGCGAATAAAAGTTTTGAGTGGTCAGAGAAAGTTCAATTTGAAATTTCGGATTTTTCCAGAGGTTCGGTCAATATTTGAGCGTTACAAATTATAGGTGAGTGTAGTTCGGTGTTTTAACTTTCTACTTTTATAAAAAATTTACGTCGGAAGAAGAGTGCCGACTAAACTCGTTTTAACGACTAAATAACCAGTATCTATCATAAATCTTTCAATATTTTTATAGTTTATTACGAACACGCATATCAACGAATCCACTGTAAATAATAAATTATCAACAGACGTACAATACCTTGATATAATATTACTATCACACTTCTCACCTTGAACATTTATTACAAAAATGAGAAATGTTCGACAATTTAAATTCACCGGTTAGAGATTGTTCCATTCTATTTTCAAAATATTCCACTCTATACTTTACGTTTATTCAAATAGGTGCGATAATTACAGACGATCTCTGGGTAGAGTATATATAATAAAATTTCGCTGGTAAACGGACGAATGGTTTGTCAAAAGAAATAATTTACACACGAGGAAAACATCGACGGGTGAAAGCATGATACACGGCCGTGAATACCAAACCCGCAAACGCGAACGCGTTTGTCAAAATGCCTAAACATGGCCGGCTACGTAATCCTATCCATCAGCTTATAATTCCGTGTCGTCGGTGATGCAACTACCCGATGTTGCTTTCACCGGCGCTATCCTTTAATGACACCCTCCCTGGCTTTTCCAGATCACCCTCCGTGCATGGATAGTTTCAAAGCGGAGCACATCCCTCCGCGCTGTGACGCAACCAGCCAGCTTTGATACCCGCTGAGTATGAACGCGGCGATTAACCCCGCATCACCCTCTTATCAACCGAACCCGTATCCATGCTTCTTCCACCTCGGCTCGTTCGTTGGCAACCCCATTTGGTAACCGATTGTTCCTGCCCTTTCCCCCTTTTTTCGTCCTCCACTTTACTTCCTACCTTCTCCCCCCCCCCTCTCTCTCTCTCTCTCCATTTATCTATTTATCTGTCGGTTTTCATCTCTTTCAACTTCACTTTGAGAAATTCTTCAATCAACGACAAAAGCGTTTGAAGAGTAGAGAAAAACGAGCGTGCAAAAAGTGAATTTTGAATGATAAGTGTTTAACAATTACAGAGGTGGGATAAATTTCAAGGTGCAAAAATGCGGAAGATATTTGAAATATGCTATTTAAAGTGGAACTTTCTTACCATTTTATAACTGCATAGAAAGGGGGAAAAGAATTACTTCGTTGCACAAAGGAAATGTATAAAATATCTACTTGATATAGCATCCAATGGATGAAACATTCTACCCTTTTAACTTTAATGTACAAAATTGCACGTTCTAAAGACAATTAGAGAGTTATTAAGTCTGACCGAGAAAGTGTTAACGATTTAAAAAAGTCAAGTGGCAATAATATAATGCGTTGAAAGAACAGAAAATTTGTGCTTACAATTTTGGGAATTTTCTGAATTTTGAATATCTATAGCGAATTACAAAAATTTCAAGAGTTTAGGAACTGAGAAAGTAAAATATATGATTTCCAAATGTAGCCAACTGCGTTCCTACACCATGCACGCTAGAAAAATACTTTGGCAATTATATATATAATACATAAACAATTATAATAAATATAATTGATCCAGTACGAATAACAATGAAATTAATTGCCCCCTGTCCAATTTTATTAATTTTTAAATTTGAGAAAGATGAGCTTTCGCCTGCCTTAAAAGCGTGTAAACTGGACGAAGGGTCGCGTGATATTAACGACCGGAGAATTGTTTTTGCCTACACCTCGAGTATCGAAGATCGAATGGCGTCGCAGCGGCTGGAAAGGCAACAATTTCTTGGCACGGCCACCGTCTAGCCGTGTAATCATTTTTGGCAGTGAGATGCATTGAACGTAAAAAGCAGCTGGAATTCCGCCAGTTGCATGGGCAACTGTATTGCCTCACCTGTTACTGGCTTTGTGTACGATATACAGCCAGAAGAAAAGACACGGTGTTCATCTCGCTTTTGTTACGCAAAAATGAATACGGCGTATTGTTTGATGCCACGGAGAAATATGAACTGGTATAGACATTCGGAGCAACTGGTACAACGAAATGCGTACATTGATAACGTAAACTTGATCGAATTAAAAAAAGTATCAACTGTATAAACAAAATGCGAAAGAAATAATCGTAAGGCGATAATGTTAAATAATACGATTTATATGATGTGATAATATTGGAAAATTGATTTTCTACAATAAAAGAGATTTATATGTTATTTGATCGGACAATTTAATTGCTTAATTTTATAATTACACAATTATTTTATCCGTAATTGTCTCTTTGATGAGAAAAATGTTGCGATATAAAAGTAAAAAGAAAAAACTGAATAACAGAGAATGATTGTGTTACTTGAAGATAAAGCTAGGTTTAAAAAATAATGCGAACCTTCTAACCTCCGACGATTTAACGACCTCGAAAAAGGTAAGAGCGCGAACGAAGAAGAGATTCGCAAGAAAACTTCCGTACACAGTCGGCAACCTCTTAACAAGTTTTAAGGACAAATGCGACTACTTCGCGTAACCTTAATGGCGAATAACACCTTGCCACTGCAATTTCGCGCTTCAAGTAAATGTACGAGTTCATTTTTAACTTGTTTGTTGAATATTAAAACGCACGCGATTCGTCAACTGCATGTTCTACGTTCAAGATGAGATTTTTCTTGAGTATTATTAAAAGAATTGTCTCTTCGTGAATTATTAGTAGCAGAAACACGTGGTTCGACGTTCGAGGCGTTAAATAAATAGTAATTGACAAAATACAAAAATTTAACTTCTCTCCTATTCAGATACTTGGAATATTGAACCTAATAATTCGATATAAAATATCACTGACTTTTTTCCTGACTGAAATTTTCTCGAGCGTAGCTGAAGAAACAAAGACTAAATAAAAATTTGTTTCATCCAGCGAACGTTACGACGAGCGATCTATTTTGAAAATTCATCGCCTGCACTTTCGCATCCGTCCCAATTTCCCACGAATACGTGGAAATCCGCCATCTTGGCGCCACTGTGAAAAAACATCGTGAGATAATTCTTGAACATCAGGAATCGACGAGGAGTTGCTCCAGTCCAATCAAACCGATTGCAATTAATCACCAGCCGGAAATATGTATTTCCAAAGGAATAGTGTTTCCATCGATCGAAAAACGCGCTTCGCTTAAAAGTTTCGCGGCAGCAACCCGCCTCGTTGGTGGAGAATTTATTATTTCCGTGGAACAGTACGGAAGGGTGGAAGGGGGAAGGGGGTGACGAAAGCGGTGTGTACTAAGCAGAGTTATTTAGAATGCGCGAAAGTGTCGAGTGCTTGACACAGACAGCCAGGATTGGCGGAGAGTAGCTCCAGAGATGTAGGAGCCAGAGCTGTTGCCTAGATTGTGCAAGGGCGGGAGAGGAAAGTAGGAAAGGGGATGCTTGAGCGGCCTGTGTCCTCGTTACGTGTAGTGCTACGATTCCATGGAGGGAGATTTCCAACCGTTTCTTAACAGGTAGTACAAACATTTCAAGTATGCGCTACTACCTGAAAGAACTACTACCACTGCTACCACACACGCGAAAACACACATAGGCACGTACGTTTGAGGTCACTTTAGTCGTTCTTAGATCAGAGTAAGAGGTTGCTGGCCGAGTAAGAAATTTCGTCGAACGTTTCCTTTTTCAGCCGGTTCGTCTTCTTTCGCTTTTAACTGCGAACTACTCGGCGACGGTTTTCTTTCCTTTTTTTTTTCTTTTCCCTCTTCTCTTTAGGGGGAAAGTAAAAAGAGTGAAACTTTGAGATTTCAAATCGACGACGGAGATTGTAATTCTATCTATATTTTGGAACTTTGACGATGTTGGATTGTTGTGACTAATTACTACTCACTTCATTTGGAAAAGTAACAGATGTTAGACGTGAGTCAAAGATCGGAAAATTATCTCGGAATTCTTCAAGAAGGATGACAAATATATCTGGCAAATTAAGATACAAGTATACTTATCGAGTTTAATCGAAGTATCCTTTTAAAATTTCTTTATCGATTCCAATGAAAGTATCATTCAAACCCTCGTAATACTTTCATCATAAAATCATCGTAAATAAATACATTAAAATTCAAAATGAAGAATCGTTAATTCCAAATCAATCGGGAAACTATGATACATTTCCTCGTACAGTTATTTTTCCCGAACTGGTCAAGACGGACTAACTGAGAAATGAAAACGAGAACAAACCGCGTTCCGTTCAATATTTTTCCTTTCTCCCTCATAATTGTCACGTCTGCTGACGAACGACTTCGCGTTCGCGAGAGAAATAAATAAACGCGCGGCGAGGAGATTTTTTTGTCGGTTTCAAGAGCACTCCGACGCGAATACATATAATGTAGTACGGTTAGCCAGCCGCTATTCCCTGCCGAGGTTGTCGACAGTTAGGGCAACACGTAGCTGCATAATCGTATGCAGATGCACGACTGACCATACACTCATCCACCAAACTCCATTCGTACTCCACATGCAAATCGCGCACTTGCAGCGGACCCGCCGGCAGTAGTTAGTACTGTATGATCGAGCGGCTGGCCCATTTTCCTATTGGTACATACATCAGTTATGTTTCGTACATTAACGTTGCCCGAATTCAGAACTGTACGTCTCCGTTAGGATATGAATTATAGAGCAGCAACTGATAAGAAAATCTTTCGAACGTCAATGAGAAATTTGTGAGAAAACTATGATCAATTCCGTCAGTCTCCCAAATTCACGACTCTCGACTTCTTAATTGAAATTGAAAGAATTGAGATTTGAAAAAGGACAGTAAAATATGACCTGCTGTAGTAATAAGAGAATGTCTGTTTAATTGAAAAGCACCTATTGTTTCTATTTCTTTTTCCTTTGTTTTCAGTGATAATTTAATTTGACAAAGATAAGGATCCTTCTATGTCCTGGCCATATGTGCGTAGGTATTTGTAACAGTATAAATTTTTAAAAATAACGACAACAATGTGATCGCGCTCTTCTACTTGTGTCACAAGTCAGTCGTTGAGATACACCGCGAGAAAATTAAATTCTCTGTACGTCTGTTTCTAATTATGTGAAATTTATTAATATCAAGCGTGAGATTATGTCAGTTTATTAAGTAAAGTGTTCTGCGGATCGGAATTTACTGGCCGCTTCGTACTAATTATGCATCCACTTCCCGAGAGCGTATTTATGCGTATTTCGCAGCTAAAGGATCAAAGTGTTCCGTCAGCATTCGTAATACTCTTGTCAGTAATTTAAAATAAAATAGCAGTTTGTGCTTCAATTGAAATCACTCAACGCGGAGAATTTCCGATATTTCTATTATTTATTATGCAATTAGATGAAATTTCACTGTTGTTTGGCTAAATGAAAAAATTATTTCAAAACCTACAAATTATATCGTACCGTCTTTTCAACGAAATATTGACCAAATGAAATAGAATATTTACGTTTCGAAACTCACAACAGCGAAGTTAAGCAGAGAACTTTCTGTAATTAATGAAAAGTGACATTTACGGATCCTACGCGTTCATTATTTTGACGAGTTTTTAACTTAATTGCAAACTATTTTATTTCGTCATTTGTTCATTCTACTCAATCACCTTTATTACTTTAGCCTTATCTCAGAGACATATTTTAAATCACGATTCAATATAGAACTTTAAGGAGTTTACGAAGGAAATACTAATTAAATGTGACCAGCCAGAACTCCTTTATTAGTAGCGTAATTATATCGTGCTTGGGTACGTTCGGGTACAAATAGGTTGGTCTAAAAGCACTACATGACGTGAACGCCAAAATCAGTTTTCAGAGTACATTAATAATTGACAACGTACCTACATATATGCATGTCAGATTTAATAATGCGTTAATTAGCGTAACGAAATTAAAGTCAGAACCACGAGAAATCTAAAATTTAAGACCTTGTCACTAGTTTGCGGATGTTGAAGCAAATCTAAATCTGTCTGTACGTAACTTGCGAAGTAAAATTTAGAAAAAAAGAAAGAAAGAAGAATAAATTTCTTTAGAATTGTTAAAATCTGTTTGTTATTTATTTTGGAGATTTCTACGTACACATCTACTTGTCACAAATAAAAATCAAAACATTTCTTATACACTCATTTTCAATAGTTCCCAAGAACTTCATCATTCAAATGAATTTTGCAATCCTATAACGTTTAACAAGTCACTTGTTGAATTAAAAGAAATTAAAAAAGATTAAGAGGAAATTCTACGAATCAGCTTGAAACGAAACGTGTTTAGTTAAAACAAATTTTCCTATGCGATAGTAATGCACGGTGTAGCAAATCCAATAAAATTTGTAGAGTTCCAATAACATCGAGTCATAACAATGAAAAGTGTTAGACGTTGTTTGTATTCGTAACGATACAATCAACAACGTAGCTGTGAAACAAGCGCTCACGGGAAGTACAAATGCATGTAGTTCAACAAGTGCGTTCAATTTTAATAACCAACACAACAGTGGAACCATTTCATTCTGGAAATGTATGCATCTATCTCGATAAGTATGAAAATGGGATCTGAACGAACGAGCTGTAGTAGGAAGCAAAGACAGCAAATACAAATTATATTAATAATATGTTTGCACTTTCATTCATTGTCAGAAGCCTTAGGATAAATGGTTAGAATAAATTTGCTTCAAAACCGACAAACTTATACTCTCTACAATAGAAAATTTAAAAATTATTACAGTTAAATAATACTTTGTGCAATAAAGAATCAACGACGTTATACACGCATTATAAAATAGACACTGAGTAATAAAAATAAAAAATGTCCTAAAGTTTATAAACGTGGAGTATGTGTGATATGCAACGATTAATGAATTTTGTCATTAAAATTCGCCGGTGCCTCGCGGGGAATTTTCCTACGAAAACTGGAAGGTATCGAAAATTTTGAACGGCCTGAATCCGATCGAAAATTAAATATAGAAAAAAGTAATTACGAGACGACCAATGATGACAGTCAGCAAAAAAAAAAAAAAAAGAGAGAGAGAGAAAAGAAAAAGATCTCGAGCAATTCCACGAACGTCGCGAAGAATGCCGAGTCGCCGAGAGACGAAACTAAATTATTCACTTGAGCGGCATAATCAATTATACGGTCTCGCGGAAAAAATAATGGCCACTCGGGCGGCATTAACCGCGAATATTCCATTCTGACACGTAGCTATATTACGCACTGCTTTTGCGTTCCGCACTACAGAATGTAAATATGAATGAGCACGAGAGCCAACGTTGTAGAAGGTTCTTCACTCTTTATGCAGATGCACGGTATGAAGTTTTAATTAAAGGAATTTATGGGCCGCGGCGCGACGTTTAACGGTATCACGGAACTTCCCTCTCGTTTGCTTTGCGTGTTTTGTTCTTCCTGTTCGCCTCTCCCGCCCCTCGTTTTCTTTTTCTCTTCACCGGCGTTTCTTTCACTTTTAGCGTACGCCACCGGGCAAATACGCGTTGAAAAGTACCCTAAAGAGGACAGCCGCTCTTCACCTACAGGACAATTTGATCGTGAATCGAGCTCTCGCTCTCTCCTGCAACACCGCGCCCGCATTTCTTCGTTTAGACTTCAGCCACGCTTGCTTTTCATTCTTTCATTCTGCTCTACATAACACGGAAGAATGAAGTTTTTTCCCGTTTTTTTCTTTTTTTGTTTTCCTTCTCCTTTTTTTAATATAGTATGTTTAATTAAAGTCCCTACGCATATTTGCAGAAATATTCCCTGCCCTTTTTTTTTTTCTTCTCGTTCTGGCAAAAGCAGCGTACACCGCGAGAACGCGATACGGTTAAAGGCAGTTTTCCGTAAGTTAAACAGACGAAATCTGAAAAGCTACTTCGCTGTTTGCGTACCTTCAGACTTTTGACCAAGTTGGCTACACCGATAGTGAAATAACAAGGAAACTTGTTTTTCAAAGAAACGTATATTATCCACGAATTTTTCGGTGCTTTTCTCGCAATTTAAACGTGTCCATGATGTTTCATAAAAATATGATCTGTCATTAGATTTCGTGATGACATGCTTGAAAAAAATTTCCATCTTTTAATTATTGATTCACGAAATTCTAAAATTGCACGATTCCTAGCCTTTTATGTTACTCGACTCCGGAATTTTTATTTTACTCTACTTTTTACCGATCGAAGATGTACAATCATGGATGATGATGAATTACTACAATCATCTATAATCCATCTAGAAAGTATTATTCGAGAAATATAAACATCCACAATCCACTCGTATTTTTGCATATAACTAAATATAAGTTCGTCAGAATTATAAGCAATATTTTGCTCTAAATATGCAACATTTCTAAATAACATCGTGTAAAAAAATGCATCGCGCAACAGGAGAGAATCGAGAGAAAAATTAACACTGTTCGAGAGATTCGAGTTGAAGGTTCGTATCGTCGGAGCCATTGCTCTCGAAATGGTAAACTGGTAAACAATCGTGCACTAGCAACTTCCGCTATCGCAGAAGTGTCGGCGCACACCTACGATCTACAATGTTGTATCGCTTTCTCCGCCTCTTTCAGACTTTTCTTCCTATCGTGTAGCCACAGAGAAGGGATAGCGATTATTCACGCTCCATCAACCTCGACCACAAAATCCTTCCTTTCTACATCAAAGTCTGTTTCACGCCCAGTTTCCTTCGTGTCTGCATCTGTTCCCCTTCCTTGTTGCGGCAGACGCCTGTACACAACCGCAAAACGGCGTATAAACAGCCAGTTAGAGGGTACGATACATTTACATCGATTACAGCCGGTCAAAGATACCGAAATAAATTCGATTTACTCGATATCGCGAGATTTCGGTGGTCCAACGGTTTTAACATTGCCAGTACGATCGACAAACGGACATTTATGCACTTTCGAAAAGGGAATTCAAGGTTCCAAAAATTATATAGCGTGTACTATATATATAATGGGCAAAATAAAGTATCATTATAAAATTCGGTAGATGAAAATTTTTCATTGTGTCATAAAATTTTGCGCTTTGCGTTTCTCTAATACGATCGAATTTACGAATACGAGTTTCATTTCTGTTGCATCTACTCCAATCATTGGTAATTCTAGTGTCGACGATCGTTACAATAACACGTTCCTATTAGTTGACTTTAAAAACTTGGATCTAAACAAACTGCAAATTGCAGTTCTGTTCTTGTACAATTCATTTCTCTAGAATTTGTGTATCTCAATTTCAAAATTTCCTTGCGCAACTGAATACGAATTTTCCTACCAAAAAAATTTTTAATCTGATTATCTGAATTCCCTGTTTGATAAATTTAATCGACCAATTGTTGTTAGCTGTTTTTTGGCACGCGAAATCGTTAGAATCGTTATTTGTTTGACCATCTCCAAATTGAATCACTTCGTATAAGAGCAGCGAAACATTTACTCATCGAAAGGTGACGACTGGAAAACTCGCGTGGGAATTTTATAAATATGGATGAGAGAAGGACAGAAAGTTGTCCCATCTGTTTGCAGTTCATAGGTGATTGCGTGCATTGCCACAGTCCGAAATCCAGCAACACCAACGCGGTGACACACAATTACGTCTGCCAAACCGATGTTACACAGGGGCGCGTGTCGTGTAGCTGTCCGACGATTTTCATGGCTGTCCAATAAAAGACCAAGGGAAGACAACGTCTCGAGATACAGAGAAAAATTCATCGTCCCACAGGGCAGAAAGAGCAGAAAGAGCAGAAAGAGGAACGTCACGAAATTTCAAGTGTCATGTTCCAGCTGACATTGTACAAGCAGTAAGGTGAAGACGAAGAGAAAATATGTTGGCAAATATTATATTGGTATCGTTCAAATTCTTCATGACGTTTGAACATCCTCAGCAAATGGAGAAATCAGAGGAAACAACGCTTTGTATAGCAACGATGATTGATCGAGGAAATTTTTTAATTGGACCGAATCACGCTTAACTTGAAAACAGAAAACACGTTAATGATAATGTTTGTCAACGGAATGAGATAGAGCAGACTAAGACAACGTCAAGTTGGAATTAAATTGATATTAATTAAAAGAGAGTTGAAACATTCCCTTGTAAATTCGGATGCTTTAAGGATTAATACAGAAATTAATTCCAATGGAAGAAAATCTCTTTCGAGTTGAAAATTCCCGTCGATAGAATCGAGCGAAATTAATTATCGTTGAAACGAAATTCGAAAGGGAACGGTTTGATCCTGCAGGAACGTAGCACGGAACATCATGAAACTTCGAGTATTCTTAGCAAACATCGAGACTGAGGGAAAGATTCTCGGAGCATCGGTAAGAGCAAAGAAAACTGCTCTCCTAAGGAATTAAAATTTATAAGGGGCCCTCGTGGACAAAGAAATTTACGAGAGAGGGAGAGAGAGAGAGAGATAGAACGTCTCAACTTCGATAAATCAACGTTATACAAAATTCTCAAAGTCACCAGACAGCGGAATCCTTTCCACGTCCGCGAAACTTTCGATTCTTCTTTCCTTCGCCTCCCCGCCCCGCTCTCCCCCTCCTCTTTTCTTTATAGAAAAAAGATTACGAGAGCAATCTAAGTTTGCCGGCTTTCAAATTTAGTCTCCGGGATTAGTATTGAGAATGAGCGAGTATTCATAAAGAAGGAGCCCGAGGATCGAGAGGTGGAACAGTGAGAAAGAGAGCGCCGCGCGCGCGAGTTAGGGGCAGGCACAAAAGGACACGGAAAAGGCTGGGCGCCGGTACCAACCAACTTTTCATGATTTCTCCACGAAACTTATTCCATAAAGATTCTTGTCAAAACTTTCTTATTGCCGAATAAAAAGTCAAAACTGCACAGGGAGAGAGAGAGAGAGAGAGAGAGAGAAGAATCTCGAGCGCGATGGCTAATATAGGCGGAACAGCTTTGATTCGACAGATACCAATATCCTTGCCGGTCCATAGCCTGTCCAATAGTATCGATATTGCATTCTGCCGGCGATATATTTCGGCCGAATAATTCCCTAACTATATAGACAAACTATATAGTCGAAAATGTATTAACGTTATTAAATTACATCAGCTTCCGCCGCGATCGTAAGTTCAACAATGGAAATACATCAGGGGGCCAAGAATATCTCGACAATTACTGTGAATTATTGAGAACTTGATCGTCGATTATTTTTACACTTGAGAATTGAGGGTAAACAAGCTTCAAGTGCTGGACATTTAAATTTCAAATTAATGATCGAAGCTTTAATGAAGTTAATCAAATGTCTAAATATTTTGAAAGTACAGATGAAACTTGTCGACGATACAATCTGTTTAAAAATTCAAACTTTCTTGCTCAGAATTTTAAAAAATTTCATCGAACGATCCGACATATAAATCAAATTTAACTCTTAGGAGATCTTAAACCGACTAATTTAATTTTCAATCTAATGTATTTCAATAAATGTATATTAAGCAAGAAATCCATACGCGAAATGAACTGGAAGAACACATTCGCCCCTGATGAAATACTACATAGTATGTGAATACTGCGATATTTTCGAGTTCAGTAGCCTATTGTCCAAGAAAATCCACTTCTATCTTTATCGCCTATACGTCGATCATTATCAACATAAGCCCTGAATATAGGTAGTTGAATTAAACTCCCTGGTTCAATAACGCCATTGGTCACACCAGTTCCGCAACTCGCACCACCACCTCCGGATTAAATCATCCTATTATTCGAGCATCGCCGTTCGAATCTTCCACTGCCATCCTTACATTATATCCGAGAATCATAGCTCGAAATTTGCATTCGCCTCATCTGTCATGAACAGTTGGTGATACCGACTCGAAGATACCGATATTTCCCCGTTGGAACGACTTAAGACTGAAAATAAATTCATTCTGTCTTTTTATCGAACAGGATGTAACTCTGAATTTATTTACAGAAACTTCTTATGAATATATCGTGCGATTAATCGAGTAGAGGACGCTTCGAAAATTCGTAATTAGTATTTAGAAAGACCATTCACCATTCATATCTACACAATCAAATAATTTTTACGAGCTCCCAGAGAATTTCATTTCCTGTCTTTCAAATAGATTTTAAATAAATAATGATAGATATGAGGGTGAATATCTGTACCTACTGACATTTCGCAAGATATTCGTACGTTTGCATTTTTAATTTTCATGTACATATTCAGATTTCAACTTCAAATTTTCGTCCTTTCGGTTTTATAACTGAAATTACATTTCCGTTTCCTGCTTTTATCACTTCAGAAAATTGAAAGAAAGTTTTATCATAACAAACTTAATCAAACTGATTAATTTACTCAGATTCACGCTCGACGATATTTTCACTACAAATTTTTCTACCCTTGTCCAGAACTTCATTTCCAGTTGCAGTATCCCACATAGCATCGGATACTTTGCAAGTGTAACAGCATCGCGATCTCTTTGTGCATTCACTTTCGGTTCAACAACGCGTTTCCAATTTACAGTACGCGCGCCGTATTCCTATCTTCAATTTCAATTTCCCTTCTCCGATTACGGATGATCCGTGAAACGAAACTCCTAGGTCAACGAGTCACTGTTTCGCAGGACCTTCGCTGAAGCCGAGGAGCATGCATTTTGAAAATTTCATCTTCACCCCGCAATGAATAATTTCCCGGCGGAACACGGCGGTTATTTGTTTCGAATGGTCGATATACTCCACCCCCCTCCCCCTTCGTTAATTTGCATCGAGTATTAAAGGCGCTTTCGTCTGTCCCACGCGGAAAATGCGATTCGCGCGATGAAAAAAAAAATACTCGCGCTCGCAGCTCGATCGCGATCCTATTAAATCTCAATTATTTGTTTTACGCTAATTTCCAATTCACCGGTTTCCCTTTAGCCTCGGGAATTACTCGGAGAATTCCGGTGATCCTGAGCGACAATTTCAATTTTCAATATCCTGTCGGACAATTCGCCAACGAGACCGCTAATCGAGCGTTCTCTCCTTTTTTTTTCCTTTTTCTTTTTTTTTTTTTTTTTCTATCGCGACCAACCGACGTCCGACTTGTACGAAAGTCGAACTTCGATCTGGTTGGTCGTTTCCTCGAGACTTTGACCGCGGAAGTCCGCAAAGGATTTGCAACTTTAAAGTGGCGGGTCCGATGGCCGAGCGCAATCCCGATTGCTTGTACGTTCGAGCAATTGCAATTTCTCGTTTCCTGACATTGCCGGCAAACAAACGAGGGATTTCCCTCGCTTTGCGTGTTTGCTTTTACCTGGCCCCGACGTACGATACGTACTACGTGGCAAATTAACTTTGACTTCTTATTTGACTGTTTAACAAGAGAGCGGAAAAGTAAAGTGACACTTTGGTAAAATAAATTCGTTCTCTCTTTTATTTGTGGGGAATTGTTATGGAAAGACAGAGATGTTCGTAATATCTGTTATTTGTTTGATTAGAAAAAGGTGAAAGCGCCCAAGTTAATTAAGTTTTCAGGTATTGTTCGAAATAATTTATTCAAGGGGCAAAGAATTTGTCCCTTTCTTACTCCACATCTGAGAAAGACAGAAATTTCATTGCTTCATGAGACAACTATTATTTTATTACAAAGATGGAAATGTCAAGAAGTCTTTTGATACAATTAATTTTTCTCCTTCTTTTCATTTTTTGGAAACACATTAACCTACACCCGTGGAAAGTTTTACTTCCATCATTCAACTGGGTGGGAACACGAAACTGACAAATATTTTTCACTCTGAAATATACGAGGCAGACGTTTAGAAAAAAATTTCAACTGCCAATAACTTGTAACAAATTATACTGTGTCGCGTTGTGTAAATTATTTCTGAATTCCGAGAGCAAACATTTCTCGAGGCTTCAATTTTTTAATAGAATTGAAAGTTATGGAAGCAGAATGAAAGCGAATTTCGTAATTAAGAAAGAGAAAGATGTATACGAGTATTACATAATGTCTTTTATAATTTCAGTGGCTCTCAGACTCGAATTATTACAGCTAACATTCACGATCGTGAAAATAGTTTCAAAGTATCCTCTTTCATACTCTCTAACATTTATCGTCTTCAACGCTCGAAATGCTTGAATGGTGACTCGAATGAATTCCCTGAGTGTCATACCGTAGGCTAAAAATTGCAAGTTTTCAATGGCACATTTACATGAATATTACAATACCAAAGAAATTTCGTTTCATAAATTTCCCGATTATAAAAATTATTATATGTGGGCAAATGAAATATTCAACGATATTACTGAAATACAAAATCTCATTTAATACTGAAATGTAAGTAATCTGAAAGATCGAAATTGTAATATTCCCATCCATTTAAATAAATACTTGACCGAAGAAATAATAATCTATTAACGATTGATTTAATTAATGTATTTTTAAAATACAGTACATTGTATTTTCTTTTTTAATACTTTTGACTGATAAATTCATCAATTTATTAATTGTGATATACGCAATTATATTATAAGAAAGATATATATAAGAATCTGTATGAACGGTATATTAAGATTAATTACGTCGAACATCTAGATCGATGCCTTAATGCTGAATATTTACACTTGTCCTTGCTTTAAAAACTACAGTGAAACATTTAATTAATCAATTGAAAATATCGCTTCCATCTTATTTAATTCACAACGACGTAGATTATCACTGTTATGTAATTCATCCAAGTTCAACAATGAATTAAATCCTTGTATTTTTATTACAACTCCTGTATTTCCAACAGAAAAAATATCATTTCATTTATCCTACTCTATATTGAAATCGTCTCGAAAGAGCAAAATTTACAGAAACTCTAAATAACTAACTCCACTGTGAACGATTTTATTGTACCAACCAAGTAAACAGAAGCAAAGTCGTTAGACCGTTAGACGTGTTATTTATATGATGTCGTAATCATAGACAAAGAAAGATAGAAATAATGGATATATGTTAAAGGTGGCAAAGAAAATAATCTTCCAATTACTTCGAGCAATTAATTTGCAGATCAATTAATTTACAGAAGAAGACCAGGAGAGCGAGCCGAAAATTTGTATTTTCCAAAGACATACATATCACTCGTCCGAACCAAAGAGAACTCGAGAAGAAAGTACGACGTGTAAACGACTGGAATAAGCGATAGGTCTAGGTTAAACGGTATAACTGCATATACCAGGCACCTGGCAGAATCCGGAAACCAATTATTTTCGTGCTCCAAATCCTATTCCCAATTACCTCCGGCCGGCGCGGAATCTCATATCGGGCGATTCGCCGACGTTCGCTAAAAACTTCCAGGTCGGCCGAGCCGATCCGAGCCGGGCGAGTCACCAATAAATAAACAAGTTTTCAATTAATTTCATCGACACCGGAGCGCGGTTCGTACGGTTACACGATCGCGGGCACCATTCGTTCACGTCAAAGTTTCCCTCGTATAAATTAATGCGATCACTTATCCGTTCGTCCCTCTCGCACCAACGAATCGCGAGTCAGTTTGTCAGGTTCGTCCTCTCCTTTGCACCAGTCGCGTCCGTCCTTTTTCTTTCTCTCTTTCTTTCTTTCTTCTGTCAAACGCAACCCAATTTCGCGGTTGTCAAACAGGGCCAACGAACGTAATTATTCATCAATTAGAAGTGCGAGCGCGGCGCGAAAATTCGTGGTAATTTCCTTGGTGTTGAAATCTTGATAGACGGAGGGGCGCGGTGAAATTGATTAAGTTAATTAAAATGGTAGATTGGAGAATCGGCGAAATCGATTCGCTTCGTTTCGGATAAAATGATTAGATCTCTTTGGCGATGAAACGAAGTGAATTCGACGTGAGTGATTCGGAGAGCAATTGTTCCTTTACGGCTAAGGTGTCTGCTGTTTCGCGTGAATAATGCGTATTTTTAACTTTTCACAGGAGATAAATATTTATTATGATTTGTGAATTTTTATGCGAATTTGTAAGCAGACTAGAAAATTTTTATGTAAATTCATATTTTCGAAAATATAATCGAAATGAAATTATGATTATAAAATTCCGATTATTATGTAACCAACGTACAAATTCTTGTTCTTCAAAATTCGCATTTTTCGTATAACGTGCAATTTTGCACTTTAAAGTTTTCTGCTAACGCATTAAAATTCACAATCGTAATTGTAACATTCAAGTGTCATCAAATACTATTGTATTTGATACTGTAGAATTTGTGTTATTTCCTCGCGCGAAAGGATCAAATCGATCGTACCAATTTCTCTTACTGATTTCGTTATTTGTTATTTGAATGTAACGAGTGCTTCGAAGCTAACGACTGCACAACAGGAGAAACGCATAGAACAGAGAGTGAATTTGAAGAATAAAATATGGAACGTAGGGAACGATAGAACGAGAAATATAAAATCGAAATGTGGGTCATGCCTCGACAAAAAAATTTCCTCGCGTCCTAGCCAACGATTTATCATTGCAATGCAAATAACCGGAGCAATCGAAGAGAGAATCAAACTTTTCCAACGAAAATCGAGCCATGCTTCGAATTAAATTCAAATAAATCGTTTTCGAATTTCTACTGTATAACCAGAAAATTGAATTTCCTTTCCCATTGGACGTCAAAGTGCTTGAGAAAAATAATGAAATATTGATAGCAGATGCGTCTAAACTATTCACCGACACGTCGAGCAACTAGGAGAAACTCGTATAAAACTGCATATCATATTTATTTCCATAATAGAGTGTTTGCCAAGAGGAATCCATCAAAAAACGGATACTGTAAATTTCTCATGCCGTGTCCTCGAATCTTTCAATCCTACTTCCCGGAACTCTCAAAAGCGTATTATAATCGGCAATGAGATACAATTGAACTATTCACATTATATTTCGAAAAATTGTTGTTGCGATCACTTTTTGCGTTCGTATTTCATATCATATTTGCAATTTTGAATTCTACGTCGATTATTTTATGTTCATCGTGGAGATATTTGATAGATACAGATCAGATATAGAGATGAGTTAGAAAATCACAGGCCTAGACGTTCGAATATACAGACTGCTCGTAATTCAAACACACTGTATTATGGAAATATTTCGAGAGATTTAACCAGAAAGGGAATAGCCTTGAAACACAACCCTATTACCAGTAATCAGATGGGCTTGATCCCCTGGGAATAGAAGCTTAGAAGGTTCAATTCTAGGCAGAAAGGTATCGGGATATACCGACACGCTACGTGAGCGTAATTGAAAGTTTCCGGCTGCGGGGGCAGCAATGGCGTCGTACACGCTGGCGTCGCGTTGTTCACTTGCAGTTTCGCTTCTTCGGCGAACTTGGCGAAACACGCGGCGAAAGGGGTAGGAAAGAGAGAAGAGAGTGGCTGGCTGAATGAAGCTTACCATACCGTAGTGAGTGGAAAAGTAGTGGATGTTCTCTTAGCTGAACGAGTAAAACGAGGCCTTTTTATGGTTGGAATAGGTACACCGACCTCTGTTTAGAAAGTACGAAAAACACTCAACGCTAACCGGAGAAAACTCGCTGGGGAAATTCCTTTTGCGATCGGGACAAGTGCTTCTCCCCTATCTCCTGTTTTCTGACAAATGCCTCCGGACCGCGTTCAACAGACGTTCCATGATAGACACTCCGCTAATGTGTCGGCAACGGGTCGTTTGTTCGAGTCAAGTCGTGTTCTCGAGGCTTGCGATTCCGATGGAGATCAATTGACACTTACGTTGACATTATTAATTAGAACGGTGGTATTATCTCCATTTTAATTATGATACGTTCAATGATCGAACTTTTGTTCGAGCAATCTAGGAAGATTCGTATTGAGGGAAATGTTATAATAGGAATTTTTAATATTTTACTTTTATGAGTAACTGAAAGAGTAAGACCCGGATAAAAATTCATTTTATCTACAAAGTAATAAATACTAACAATTCAAAACATATTTTAAGAATCTGCAATTTAGTAATGAAGATGGTAACTGAAGATACTTCTGTAGATTAGAACACAGAATGTAAATAATTATCATTTATTTAATTAATAATACTTTACTTAAATAATAATAATAAATATTATTTATTAAAATAATAATTGTTATAAAAGAAATATTATTGGTATTTCGATTGTTTGAAAGACCACGTCAAAGATAGCAGGATCAATTATCTTGATTAAGTGGTCGCAGAATTGGAGTGATAATAGATCAAACGAACAACGATTAATCAGTACATCAATATTCCTCTAATATAGTGTACGAGACCACGTGCTACATCAAAGAAAAGATTTTAACGCGGTGTGATTAACAACGTCTTTGTGTTTCACAAGTAGTAAAAAATAAGCGGCTTTTACAGCGCAAGTAAAAAATAGAAGATTTTCTGGAATAAATGAAACGTACAAGAAAGTAGCACATTTTTAATATTCACAATGATTACATTTGCAGCCACCGTAAAAGAAGATCCCATTTTGAAAATCAGAAATATTCTAAAAACGTTTCACGGAATAATAATTTCGGACGATTCATTTTACACGACGAGGAATAAATTTTTTCAAAGAATGCAAGTCTATCTTTGCAATACTTTTCTCCCTTTAATCTTTCATTCTTACAATCTGCATAAAGCTTCGTCTGGATAGAAGAAAAGTACGTCCATACGAGAAAAATTCTCAGATAAAAGCGCATCTTCCGGAAGGAACGTACATGTACACGTGTCGTCTTCACGGAAGAGGTGCATTTCCGTGTTTCTTCAAAGTTTCCGCGACATATGGCAAGGAACTTTCAACTACGAATCGAACCTCTCTCGCCTGTGACATAGAGCCAAGCTCTTATCGTTAAGATTCTTTAAAATTACCTAAGTATCGAAACAGCCATTTCTTGGTAACACACATTTCCCGTGGAACTAGTTACCAAACCGAGTACGAACACATAAGAACACATCTTGAGAATCGAGTGTGCGAAAGAAACCAAAGGAATATGGAGAGAGAAAACGACAAAAATAAAGTAAATAAAAAGAATTGAATTAATAAAGGAAATTTCATAAATAACGAAAATAACAAAAAATAATTACACAGAAAAAAAAACACATTACAATAATTGTCATATTACATTAAAAAAAGGAAAAGAAAAAATTCCAAAGAGAGAACGATAATGACAAAAGCGTACAACAATGTACCAAAAAATGCGTGAAAAGAAAGTTCCTCTCAAGCGAGACGAATGTTCAATATCGAAAGCCGGAGTTTCTGACAGCAAGCTAGAAACCTCAAAACACCACCGGCCAAGGCAAAAAGTAGCGACGGGCGAGAAGGTGGAAGCGGCGCGAGCTTTTTGCAGAACCGACGGAACACAGCTTCGCCGAGAGTAAAACGGGAGAAACACGAGTATAAGTAACCATGAGAATACAATACCGGAGCGCGAAGTAGCGTAAAAGGTAACCCGACGAGGATAGAAAAGAGCAGGTAGAAAATTGACGAAAGAGGAAGAGGAGCAAGAAGAAAGAGAGAAAGTGACGTAGAAAGAAAAAAAAGGAAGAGGAGTGGATCGAGCGCGAGAGAACGAATCCTCTTGGCTGGCACGGTTTGCTTTATACCATCTAACTCGTCTTCTGTTTCCACCGGGCTCGCTTCGCCTATTTCTCGCACCATTGTCTTCAGGTTGGCTCCGGAGTGCGCCGCAAAAGGCTTCCCAAACACACTCCGCCACCATACAGTCACCATCTTTCCACGGCCTTCTTCGTTTCCTCTTACCCACTCGCGCCGAAACGGATCCGAGATGAAAATAGGTTGAGCCTCGAGTGGGCCAGGTAACGCGGAACGGGTTTAAGGAGGTCGTAGGTCGCGAACCGGTCGCGATGAACACGAATGCACGTGGCAGCGATGCTTCATTATCGGCTAGATTGAATTGAGAAAAAGGACGGCCGGGTTTCTGTGACGGTTTGGAAAGAGAACCCAGGTCTGTCTATCCGGCGTCGTCGAAGGATATGAGTCACTGACCCGTGTATAAATGAACGTTATGAATTCACCGGCAGAGGGAATATTCATCCGTAAGTCTAGCCTCTGGGCTCTCTCCTCTTTCGGAATCGAAGCATCGGCCGTACTGGCATACAGAGGAAATCGAGGATGAGTCGAAAGGCAGAGGGCAAAATAGAAGAAGTAAAGTGGAAACGACGACGACGGGTGCCCTGAAACGTTTCCCGTCCGTCCGAGAAGGAGGGAGACATGCGGCATTTCTATCTTGCCGTGAGATCGAGAGGAAATCTTCAGATCGTCGAAGACGAGGAAGATTGCCACCGTCTCGACAGGAAGGGATGACGACGGGACCGTAAGGGCGACGAAGCTAGGAAAGGAGTCTTTCGCTCCCCACCCCTCGCACGTTTCTACATCATCGATGAAACTGGCGCGATTTACTTCACCGCTGCCACCGCCGCTTGCCCACGTATCTGTGAAATAATGGATAACGCTTCGAATCCTTTTCATATTCCTCCTGCCCTCTTTCCGTTCGGCTGAATTCATGATTTCGGGGATAATGGAGGGTGCTCGCTGTGTAGAGATTTCGATTATGATACCCCTGATAGACTGCAGGAACTCGAAAGTTTGCTTCTTAGATATTAAAACGCCCAAGCGATCCGTGATGCCAACTGTGGATCAAACGACGAAACGAAAATTTGGTTTGCGTCCTCTTATTACACGATGGTAAATGTCGTTTCTATGCATCGTTTGGAATTGAAACTGGAGATTGCGAAAAATACACAGTAAAACTGACGAAACTATATTCTACAATATTGTATTTTTCAAAAGAAACAATTATTTATAACCTAACCTAAATCTTTCTCCTTTCCCCTTGAACTAAATACGTGCTTAATTTGATCCTCCGAAGATTTAACATTGATTTGCCAAGTGTATTCATAGAATTTCAAAGTTCAAACCAAAAAATACATATTTTCTCCCCCATTCGTACGTTCCCGTTACTGACAATCGTTTTCACATCAATCTTTCAATCAATAACGTCCAGATCGGATCCCTACTTTCGAACATCTGACGAGAAGTCTGCAAGTATAATTTCACGCGATGAGTTTCCGTGCGATTTGAAAGCAGAGGCTCCCTTAACGGAAGCTAGAAGGATTCTCGAAAAGTACAGAGACAGAATTACAAGGAGAGGACGAGAAGAGAGGCTAGAAGAGAGGAAGAGAGACGAGTCGAGTGGCCATTCCACTTGGTAGGTTAAGGACACTGAAACGAAGATCTAAGGAAGCGGACCCGCGACAATAGAACCGTCAACCAATTGTTCAACTACTCGCGATAGTTCGACAAGATCGATAGACACTGTAGCGCGTTCATTGAAAGGAAATTTGATTTGAAGAACATTCCCCGTCTAATAATGGCGTTGCGGTGTATCGAGGTACCGACAATGGTTTCAGTTTGCTGTAATTGAATTAATTTCTTGCCGAGATATGCGCGGCATCTAAAAATAGATTTAAATGTTATTAACAGATCGTTGAACGCAGAGTATCTCGGCAAACTTTGAATGTTTTCACGGATTCAGTTCTTTTGTACAGACAATAATATACAGCAAAGATTTCGTCAAAAGTGAATTATCGTAATAATTGAAGTTGAAATTTAAAGAAAGAAATCAACGAAGAATACTTGTGACGTATGAAATTTTATTTCTGCTAACAGTTTTTCTATCCAAATTTATTCAGTAACAAATAACCACGTTACACGTATTAGGCAAAAGAAATGAAATTGTACAAAAATACTAAAACGTTTTACACAATCTAAAGCTAACACGCTATAAATTTAATATTTTCTAATCAAACTTTCATTCAGACTTATCCGATCTCATGTGACGAGTGAACGCCTTCATCAATCTCGTGGAACCGTTTAATTCATTATCTCGCAGTTGTTCGAAAGCAGACAGGAATGTAGGTACATACATCTATACGTATCAATCAATTCTCAGAGGAGTTAAATTCCGTGGCAGACAATCGATGAGCAATCAAACATCCCCGACCAAACGAATACTTTCCACGTTCCGTCATACCGTATAGCAAACGTTCCGATAAGACTGCATTATACCACGAAATTATGCATTCGCCTCGATAAGATCCATCGCGCGAAATTTCAGCGATTGTGGAACCCGATTGTCTCCCTTTCTCTTCTATCCTCTCAACGTCCTGTCTCTCTGTCCCACCCGACCCTGTTCTCACCCCCTATTCTATCTACCGGGCTCCTCTTTCCACCATTCATCCTATAATCAGCCAACTGTCTCTCTATCTCTCTTTCCAGCGAATCAACAGCATGAACCAGCTTTATGCAAATCACCAAATCTCTGCATAATGTGCCTCGTAAGCCTGTCTACGGTTGTCTTAGCTCTTATGGCAAAATGGCGGCCAGACATCCTATCTAACATCCTTCGTATAATTTAAGCATTTCTTGCGCTTCTGATACGCTGTGCCTATTCGTCGAATGTACGCGTTTCTATACGCTTTGTTTCGCACGGTAACACAACGCCACGAATATTCGCGTATAAATGTTTTCCAAATATCTAGCTAAATATCTAGCTAATGAACGCTTAAATGGTTTAATATATGAAAGAATTCATTGAAATCAGGGAAATCATACGTATTTCTTAATTCTAATAAATAAATAAATAAACATATATATTTGTTATATTGAAATAAAGAAACTTACTTGTAAATAAGCGGGCGCTTTAGGCAATTTGTTCCAATACGTTGCAATACAATCAATAAAATGTATAAATCAATCTAATGCCAATGTAATACCAAAGTAATACTTATACATTCAAATTTTAATACAATTTCAATGCAGCTTATTTATTTCAAAGTTGACCGATGATGGATTAAAACTGAACACATGATTCATCGATACATTTACAGATATTCAATTTTCAAATATCTTCTAAACCAATTTTTTTGAAGTTTAGAAGAACTTTTATCCGAATTTATTTCAACTTATCGTTCGTTATAAATTTAAAAAAATTTTTTGCTGTATATTTCGTCTTTTACTTTTTAATTAATTTTTTAATATGATTTTATATTTATTACTTTTTAAACTTCAATTTTATCATTCAATAAAATAATAATATCATCATGTATCAACACGATATTTATATGATCGTATAATTACATCTGATTATTATAAGTACTTTGATACAGCTTGTAAAATCATGTCAAAAATGAATAAATAAAATACTTTTGAGTGATAATATGCAAACGTCCAATAATCTGCCTTTATCTAAATTTAAAAGAATTTTTCCAATAAGTCGATCAATCATTTTACTGCAAAGTATTCGCGGAATTCAAATATGAAACAAATATGGCATCCGAAAAGCGCCACCTATGAAACCATCGCAATTCAAGCTTCTTATACGATTAATACGTTATGGAACACCTTTGTAAAATGAACAATATACCAAGCCGTGGAAACGATTTTCATAGCAAATTATACGCTGACACGAGTCAGACGATACAAAGAGAAAAGATACTTCGTCCGAATGTGAGTACACGAAGCTAAGGCAGTATTGGACGCAAATTAATTGGTTGGAAAAAGGCGCCCTTGAGCGCACTAAAAAAGGCGACTTACCCAGTCGGAATATTATGGAATGGGAATTTACTGGACAAGGGCGGCCTGCGACTCCCTTTGCTCGCCTATTCTTCTTCTGTTTCTCATAGTTATTATTGTAACACTCGCGAATCGCGACACTTTTATTCACACGAACACTCAACACGTAAACGGAGAAAAAGAAACGTCGAACATTACAACGCGACGCGCCGCGCGAAATGGTGGCGCTACGTTACGTTGGTGTGGAACAGGTGTGGAACAAGCGGGGGTGCAATATAGGGCACCATGAAATATGAATTTACGCACTGATTTACAAAGATATATGAATATTTACTACAGAAAATTTTTACATACGTATACATTGTATGTGTTATACACAACATTCTGAAATTTTTATAAGAAATTTCTATTAATATTAAATTTAATAATAATTTAAATTAAATTTAAATTGAGCATTGACACATGAAATAAGATCAAATTTACATAGAACAAGTACTCGGAACGACACGAGCTTTAAGAACACGTACTATTTGATCAATAATTCTAATTATGATCAATTTTGAACTGCATTGCTCGAAATATTTGCTTGGTGCTGCGACTTACTTTTCGTGAGAAGAATTCTGCTTGTTAATTCAATGCCGAGAACTAAAAATACTGAAACACTGCGAAACGATAATCAAGGAATGCGAATATTCGTAACTTTTGACGATGTCTGTTGAATAAAATTACGAAATATGTTAAATAGTTCCTCCACGTAGTTTCCGACGTACGTGCCCGCCATCCATTACGAAACTAACTGCAGCAATACGAAATCAACCAATCACAGCACAGGAAAAGAATTCGAACGCGAAAAGAAATCGCGACATCTACGTTGGAGGCTAGGAATCGATTCTCGATATAAACGAGAAATTTCGATAGTCGTTTTGTGTAACAGTCTACTTTAAACGAAATGAATCGCTATATTCGCACCCGGGAGAACGCATTACTGAACGATATTGAGATATTTTCCACAAGAAATTCAAGTTTCACGACGATACAACCTTCCTCGTCAAGAACTAAACCCGAAATGAACGTGTATCATGTTATTCGATGAAAGTCGACACGCTGTCGTTTGTTGGTAATATGTAAGAAGTGTTTATTTTCTAAGAAATAATTCCGAGTGTTTATCTTCTAAGAACAGTTAATCTGTTCTTAGAAATATTTTGCTTAAGTTGGCCGTAGTTTGTTTTCCAAGAATTGGTTTCGACAATCTGTTATTTTTTGTTTAGCTTGGCCATGCTAGAGCTGATGTTTATGCTTCATTCCGGTGTGACGCTTCCAGGCTTCAACACGGTTTTGGTGAGAATTTCTGCTCATCGGCATATGATCGGTGAGTTATTACAACATTAATTTTGTCTATTTAATTCATAATTGATAGGATGATGTTATTTTAAAACTAATGAATGCAGTTATGTAGCATAGGTTGTCTTGTATCATTGAATAAGGTTATAAATTTTACAAATTATTATGTTCAGCTTAATTTGGTGTGACGCTTCGAGATTTCAAGGCAGTTTTGGTGAGAATTTCTGATCATCGGCATGTGATTGGTGAGTTATTACAATATTAATTTTGTCTATTTAGTTTATAATTGATAGAATGAGGTTATTTTAAAACTGATTAAAGTAATGTAGTTACATAGCATAGGCTGTCTTGTATCATTGAGTAAGATTATAAATTTTACAAATCATTATGTTGTACATAATCAATATTAATAAATTTCACACATTTGGTAATGAAACAAATGAAATTACTGTTTGATTATCTTATTTGACAAAAAATTATAAAATTATAAGTGGAAGGTGTGTATAACCTATGACTGTACCTTGTCAATGTACTAGTATTATATAACTGATAATTATAGTGAAAGAGATGTTCTATGATATGAAATTTTGACAAACATTGTTCAAATATTAGATTTTAATTATTGTTTCTTGTAATCTAGATTTTATTTCAAATGTATACATAAAATTAAAATATTTATATTCACAAGTAGTACCTACATAATTGTTTCAAATAAAGACTACATATTAACCTCAATCTATTAATTATGAGTTAATAAAAAAGAATGCAAGATTTGGTTAAACCGTGTTTTATATACAATCTTATTCATTGTTTTCTTTTAATGAAATCTGAATAATATAAAGTCCTATATTACATATGTATATTTTCCAGTAGTTTCAGTTTGTTCATTTTACAAATATGATATAGTATTTCACTGTTCAATTGAATTAATGTTAAATTAATCTAAAGAGACAACATAAAAGCATTTGAAAAATTACAGACTGCAATTTGACCAAATATTTCCAAACAGTTAAACATGATGTGCTAAATAATTCGTTTCATGTACAATCATAGTTAATCGGGTATAAGTTGTACTTAAAATTGATTTTTAATTTTGTCTGTAATTTAACGTAGGCACATTATTAATAGCATTATATTTTTGCAACGTCAATTTTGTAAATGCATGTACATAGATAAACAATGTCACCAATGTAAACTAAATAGATAGTCACTAAAAATGTGCATTTAATTTTTGATCTTTGAACCAATTTATTTTATTAAGTTTATTATACATAAAAGTACATTGTATACTATTTCTCAAATTACAGTAAAATAATTTTTTCCTGCCATCTTTTGTCCAATGTAAATTAAAAAGGACATAAATTGTGATGTACATATATATGCATTTACATTTTTCTGTTCGTATCTTCATTCATTTATTCCTTATTCTAAGTTATTTATTCCAAGTTTCAAATTAGATAGCAAATCATAACCATTTTAATTTTTTCCCTGCAGTATCGCATCGTGATTCCTTTCATGTCATAATTTTAGTTTCTTCTCATCTCTCGGAATCGTTAATATCTTGTTGATTAAAAAATCACAGTACACGCGACAGCAATAAAAAAGTTCGACATACAACCGCGAGATACAAAAGGTACTAGTCATGGGAATCTTCATCCACTTTGTACAAAACGACCGATATTACGTGACGGGTCGATAGATTAAATTGACTCTTTAAATGCTGTGTACTATTAATCGATCCAACGGAAATTACGTGTCCACTTTGGTACACGGTGCCATTTTAAAACTCGTGCGATTTCAGTCTGCAAATTGAATTCCAAAGTCGTTTTACTATATCGGTTAACTAACAGCGTCGATACTTGCGACAGGCGATACTGCAATGACTGTTATGTATGTGAACATACGACAATTCTCTATTCCAACTTGTACTTTCTCTATAGAAGAAATGTAACGCGTGAAATTATTCCGTTTAATTTTCATTTTCATTTTTTATCACTAAATGTTCCTAAAAAAATTAATCTTTACTTAAAAGAATTTGAAACTTTTTGCTTCCTGAATGTAGGAAGTAACCCTAATTTTAAAGAATAAAACAGGAATATGAGATAAAAAGGAAATACATGGTAGAAGATTTTCATCCATAATTACTATAATGTACAGGTGTCATAAAAATTTATTGCTTCTCTGTTAAAGTTTGTATCATATTTTAATTTGCAACTATTTTGGGACTTTCTAAATCAAAAAATAAAACGAGCTATCCTTCTATTTTTCTCCTTTTTGTAAATAGTATGCCAATTTACTATGATGTCCTAAAGTTTTCAGATTGAATATTTCTCTGTGCTCAAAAATTATGAGCTGTATAATTATTCGAAAACCATGGTCTCCTGAAACAATTATTCCTCTCTCAAGTAGATCAACGTAATCGCAGATTTTTGAAGATAAAGAAACGATAAACGATACGCTTTGCGCTTGTTCTATTCTCTTGCGACGAAGCAAGATCTCCGATACGCGTATCAGAGTCCTCTCGAAATTCTACGACAAGAGTTGAAGAAGCCTCGAATCGTAAAGATTCTTTCCCCAGTTTCGCTAAATGTTCTTGACGTCGTCAAGGAGATTATGTCGTCGAGTACGGTAAAGCAGTATCGAGTATCAAGTGGCTCAGTCTTTGCAGTTAACTGACTCCAGATGGGATTTCGTAGCATTATATAGAACCCATTTTTTTCTCTCATCGATTTGCCAAAGTGAACAATCTGAGTTCCGATTTGTATAGTTTGTTTCATGCTAACTTCCCGATTTACCGTTCGTCTTTTTCTCCCGATGCTATTAAAGCTTTCAGTTCTTTTCTGCGATTTCGAATTATGATTTGATAGTTCTGGTAATTCACACTCGTGAATATTTCAAAGTTCACAATTTTTTAGATACGTCATTCTTCTAACAAATCAATCTTCGATCATTCTAACATCCTCTTCTGATTCACTTTCCTCTCATCCCTGTAGATCAATTAACATCAACAACCTTCAGGATGAAACTTGTCCAATCACTGTCTCTCCCAAAGAAAATTTGACGAGCGAGAATATTTCTAAGGAAAATTTGATATCAACTTGCGCAGGTGAGCAAAATGCATGAATAATTTAAGCAGAGTGCAAGGTTTTACACGTCGCGTCGTGCGAACTGCAAAAGAGTATTCAGCGGGGCGAGAAGTTCTCGGTGAGCACGTGTACGTACAGTGCTCAGAAAATTTGAAATCCTAACAGTGAAAGGGTTAAAAGCGTACTTAACCCGAAGGACATAGAGTTGTAAAAGGTATCACTGACGCCATTGACGTACGAAATCGTAACTCGGTTCGCGTGAAAGATATCGGCCAGAGATACAATGTTCCCGGCATGCAACACGCTAAACGTGTTTACAATGCATCAGTTTTATGATCGGGAGTTGCATTACCCGGCCGCGGACCATTTCCCCTAATGAACGTGGCGCGCTTTTATCATACGCCATTTGTCAAATCACATTTTTGCCCGGCGGCTTTCGCTCTCTCGGAAGCCGCCCACCCAGGCAATTTGTTTTCATTTCTACTAACGATTCTGCCTACCTCGCGGCCCACTTTCCATACAACCCAACGTAGTACGAATCCTTCGAAAGAGTGCAATCCTCTCTGAACGATCGATCTTTCGCCGCGGCGCCGCTGCTTTCTTCCTGCTCTCCGCTTGTCCGCCCGTACGAACAGGGTTTCGCCGTGGATTTATGATACACATCGGTGTAAATTTCGGTTAACTCGCGATGGATGAAGATAGATAATACTTTGGCTCTAATATTGTCAATTATACCGAGGGAAAGGGTGTGTGAATAAAATACGGGCGAAATAATTGACGTTTTAACTGATTGCAACTGAATACTGGGATATTAATATTCTCTTTTTAATAGATGAATCAATCTATAACTAGCGACTTTTATTTTTCTTGATATGTATAATATGATAACTATGCAGTGGCGTTCGTGGCGCTATTCGAAAAATTTTATGAGCAGATCAAACAGTTGAAATAAATTTTTAGTTCAAGTTTGGAATCTCGAAGGAGTTAGAAATTCAGGTGTAGGTTACGTTTCTTCGAAAATGGTATTCAATCAATTTTCCAGTGCACCAATTACGCAGGTCTATTGAGAGTTTCATGATGAATTGATGCTGCACAGCTTTATTCAGTATATCATCGATACATGATTAGATTTCTGTTAGAACTAGTTGTAGTGCTTTTGAAACGTCAGAACTCGACGTGCGTATTTTTTATAGAAAGCAGAAACTAAATTGTGATTGATGAAAGAGATACTTTGGTGTCAAGTGGTTGAATAATTTGGCAGATTCTAATATAGAAATTTTTGAAAGATAGGTGATAGTAAATCTGGAATAATTAATGTAATTACACGGCAGAAACATATTAAATCTCAAACTGAAAAAACGTCAGAATTGGTTGACAGCATATTCAATAGGACTCATCACGCCTCTTGTTTCCAGAAAGTTTAATTGCTCAGTAAAGTAAAGAAATGACAGTCTATAAATGTTTCACGTTTCATTTCACGTCAAAGGAATAGAAATAACACAGATCACACTCAAGAGACATAGAAAGCTTGACGGGGAAATGGCGGATTCAATTTTCCTAGAATTCCGAAACTTCGTTGCGCTAGAGGTAGAAGGAGGAAATACTTCAAATAATTCTGCTCAACGAGTGGCAGTAGCTTGATGTCAGGTGGAAAATAGACGAGAGAACATGTAATATTATTGCTCCGGAGTCAATCACAATAGCATGCTAGGCGACGAAGCGACGTATCGTTACTCGAGCTAGCGTACGATGCATCTGACGCAATGCAGTTGTATACACTGCACCGTATCTACATACATCGCATTGTTTTCAGATTTTCTCTTTCGTTTGCTACTTTACTCCGTCTTATCCATTTCCATGCTTCACTGCACGATTTTCGTCTTTATTTCTAATATCCTTACCGTTTGATCCGATACGTTTCATAGTTAGTTATTGATTTTATTTCAAAAACGCTACTGATGTCGCGTATTTTCTTTTATTTTATCAATAGATCTGTTTGTTCCTTTCTTGAGAGTGATTTAAAATAAACGTGGACCGCTATAAAAATTCTTTTACGAAAATTCTATACGAAAGAATAATTTTAAATTCAATGTGTTGTCAATCAATTTCATATTCTCCGTTAGTTCACAACTAGTTTTCTTAATTCTTAAATTAAATTCCTTTTTTCGTAAATTCTAAATTCCTTATAGATAGTCATTTTCGTTTCCATTTTCCTGTTTCGTATAATTGGAATACGTGTATGTTTGATTTTGGAGATCCTGTTACTAAAACATAATAATGGTAGCAGAATTGTAGTTTAGTAATTTAATAATGGAAGGTGGTAGTGATATTAATTACCTTCCATACGTTTAATTAGAACCTCGTTAACTAATTCGATTGTATTTGCTATTTGTTTGCCTATTGTAATCAAATCGGTAGAGAACTGCTGCATTGTTGGAAAAATATTCTCTCTCGTTAAAGAAACACCAAAGTCAGCTGTAACGAAGAAACTCTACCAAAGTAGAGTGCTTGTTATAATTTTTAATTAGCAAGATCTGAAGATCTTTTTCTTTAATCTTTGTAAAAATCTGCCTAGTCTAAAAGTCTAATAACGTGCAAAGAAATTGCCACCTATGGCATCACGTAAGATCGAATGATGCTCTGCGCAACGCTGGCTGTGACGTCTAATTCCCCTATAACGTCAGGATAATTTGCATCGCGTATAGCACGTTACAGCGTCACGGGTAAGCTATCATTTGCCAGTGTTCCGCAAATCTTGCTCATTTTCGGCCGCATAATCACTCATTGAACAATCCTATGGGCAAGCGAGGGCCAAGTTCGGTAATAGGCTCGTAAGACGAACACACGGGACGATACTGTGCGCATTCCCGACATTGTGTGTGTGTGTGTGTGTGTGTGTCGTGTTACATTCAATCCCGTACGCTCCGAATTGCTATTCGCAAACAACGCGTGGTTTCTGCATACATGCATCGAATGTGCGGTTAATTACGACCGCGTGGTCGTGTACGTACGTACGTTTGTGTGCACGTACGTGCGAGTGAGCGCGTCCCGGTGTGCGTCGGCTGAACGAATGAAGTCTCGAGCCCGAGTCTCGCGCGTGTCGTCGCGTTATCGAGACTCTATTAATTGGATTCGAGTAATTTGATTACATAAGAAAGACGTCTGAATACCCACAAATTCGTTCCACGAAGCTTCTTTCCTCGCTCTAGCGTCGCAAGACGGGGTTGCAAGGCGGATCGCAAGGGAAACGGAACCCATCGCGTTCCTCTCGTATACAACCTTCGAAATCTAATTTCCATACCAACCTCGACACACGCACACGTGCCACTATATTCGATTCGTTGCTTCCCTTACGAACAGAAGATAAGATGGAAAGCACTCTGTATTTCAGAAGCCTTGTTCGCACTTACCCTCGGCGTTTTGCGTTTCACGTTCTCGACGCATGGGAATCCACCGCACTGAAACAATAAAGAAAAAACAGGGATTGATATTTAATTTTAATAGTTTTAATCGTTCGAAGGATGGATTGATAGGTTTCTTTTTTTCATCAAACTTGTAATTATTATTTTATTTGTAACACTCTCGCTCAAAAGATACAATTTAGAGGATATTAGGATTACAAAGAGAATAGTGGCTCGTTTGAGTAAATCTATGAATATTTGTGATTTTAACAACTCCTTTGTCAGTTTTTTCATTAATTTCATATAATATATTTTCATGTAATTTGTCCTCACTTGCTAATAATACACAGATCTCTATAAAATCATAGAATCAAGATATTCTAATCGCGACAATCTTTCTCGCAACAGAATACCAAGATGGAGCTCTTTATACAAGCCCACAAAATTTCTCATGTCAATGCCACCGCCATATTTTGTATCACGTTATCCAACAAAGATATATACGATCCCATGAAGAAAAGATTATCCGATGATCTTCCATGCTTCGCATCTTGGGTTGGAAGGAGGGATATCTTCAAAGAGCTTACAATGCGATTTTGGCGAATCCTTTTCCACCCTGACCGTTCTCGTTTCTTCGTGTTATCGTCGTATACGTGTTTGACGTGTCTAGCTCGTGTGATGAAACGGGTTGTATTCTTTCAAGTTAAAGCATTCGAACAATTGTAAACTATTGTAATATTGTTTCATAATTTCGTGAATTCTTTCCGTAAAGTTCAATCTCTCAAGTGAATAAACGAGTTATTTTTACAGGAAAAAAATTAATTTCCCAAACATAGCTTCGTTAACTATAAAAATGATTGCTGACATAGACGTCCCTATTGTTAGCTTTATGTCGTTCTTGGTATTATATAAGAATATCAATTATTAATTTTCCAATTTGTGGACAAGATTATCAACTGGATTAAAAGATATATTATTCCTTACGTGATTTGCTGGATATCTGTCAAAAGTAGTGAATATTCCGATACTTTATCGTCTTTCGTTTCCAAAAATTTAATAATTCTAATCTCACGCCTTGTACCAATAACGACGTTACAAAAACGGACGAACGTGTAAATTCTTGCTTGCGACCAATCAGGATTTATCTTCAACTTTATCTCTCGATAAATTATCTAGCCGCCTGTCGGGAATGCGTTGTTACGTTTTACGCGATATCCTCGACGATCGATAATCCCACTCCTACAATCCCAAGTTTTTCTTCCCTTTTTTTTTTTTCTTCATAATACACGCATTAAAAGTACTTACATAATACGATCGAGCCGCGTTATAGAAAGCCACGCTACAATAGCCGCTATAAACCAGACCAGTGTTAAGCTTATCAAAAATTGTATGTATACCGTCGTATCTTTCCAGCGTGTGTACGATCGCTTTTTCAAAAGCGGACTCGAAGCTCGTCAAGCGGAAGCATTACGTCGATGACGTAACGATGAAAGGGACCTAAAGTAACAGGCTTCTGAAAATGTAATCCGCGTGCAGGCAATTTCGCGGTGCTCGCGAAAGGATTATTTGAAATAACAGCGTCGTGTCGCGGCGGCTTATCAGAAACTTTCATCTTCGTACGACCGATTTAATTCCGTCGTAAAAAAAAAAAAAAAAAAAAAAAAAAAAACGAGAGAAGAGAAGAAAGAAAAAAAGAGAAGGGAAAGAGAAAAGGAGGAAGAAAAAAATGAAATGTCCAATTCCAATTTTCCCCTTTACCCGGGGACGGGGATTTTGGGAATCCGCTTACCAGCATCCGGTGGTCCTTTTTGTTTTGCGAAATTCAACCGCCGTTACCGACAATCGTAAAACTTCCGCCAGACGAGAAGGATACTTGGCCGAATTCCATCGCCGAGTCAAACGCCGGATTAAGGCCAACCCTGATAAATTCCCTGCGTGGAAATCGACGTCGAGATCGATATTAACAGCGCGCGCGTTTATCGCCGCTATGTTTAACTCTCCGGCCATTGTTAATTGCATCTGAACTTTTCCAATTTGGGATTTGGATCCTGGCTGAATATCGCTGCGCTACTCCGCGATATTTCACGTCACGTATATGGAATACGTAGAATCTCTGCTCGTCCGAGACAATTTTAATTGGCTCATTATAGGGCGCTGTTAATTGTTGCTAGGCTGATTTTCTTCATTTACTCGATGATTTCTCTTTTTCACGAGACTTTACAGGCTCACTTTATTTATCAATTTGTAATGAATGTTAGTTTGATTTAAGTGACCCTCTTGTAAAGCGGAGGATTTTAATTAAGAACGCTTGTTCGTAAGTAATTCGTGGTTTCATCTAAGATGCGATAATTCATTTATGTAAATCGTCGAACAAATGATTGGAACCTTCCTTTCAATTTCTTTTCTCCTTTTGTTTTTATCTTTCTCCTCTCGACTTGTCGTTTTTTCTCCCCTTCTACTTCTTTTTCTCTGTTCTCTTTTCTTCTCTCCGTTTTTTCTCTTTCCTTCCCTTCTCTTAATACAAATTAATTTCTCCCTTTGAAACACTTCAACTTTTCCGCTTTTAAAAAGTTTCCCAATTTTGAAAAGAACGACTATCCAATGTAAAATTGGAAGGAGAAAGTTCGTATATTAGTAGCTACTTTTCTTATATTTATTTGAATAGTAGGAAATTGAAGAAGATAGCTGGAGGTGTTTAAATTAAAATAAGGGTCGTAACAGGATTAGTATTTGGAACACTGAAAATGCTATTTTGTAGCGGTCGTTTTGTTTGAAGAAAATAGATAAAAATTTATTTTTAAAGGGTATAAGATGATTTTATCGTCTCTATTAAGTTAAATTTAATTTTCATATTAAATAATATAATAATTCACTTTTGGGGGACAGAATCACGTAGAAAAACAAATTCCAGAACGAACAGAAGTGATTTTAACTATGCATGAGTTGATATTATTATTACCGCGAAAACGAGATCGTTTCATGTGTTAAGCGTGCTTTTTAAAAGATCGTACATATCGAATGATTTAATAAATGTGCCAGATTTTACGTCAATCATTTTTAATCTAATCGTGATTCATAAAATCTTGTTTGCTTTGCTGAAAGCAAAAGCGTGTCTAGTAGTTCGATAAAATTTCAAACTAGCATGCTGCAAGTAACATCGTTTAACTTGGCTGTATTATAAGACGACGATCTCGAGCGTTGATCCTATGCAACTTATTATCAGTATCGTTATTAGAAAAAGCAAAATTGAAGGCCCGTGCAAGATTGAATTTAGTAGAACTAGGTTGTTAGCAGAACTTTCGCGAACAAATTTATTGTAGTTTCCTCCTTTTTAATTTCGTAGAGCTTTCAGAAAGTCTTTAAACAATAAAATTAACTGGAAACTTGCAAAAACTAAAATTTTAATTACCCAAGATTGAAATAACATAATCAAAAAGTTAAACATTCTTGTTGTTCTTTTTTTTTTTTTTTTTTTAAGTCTGTAATTTGTGCATCTAAGAACACTGACTTTTGTGAAAGTAAATTTTTACGTATGTGGTTCCATTTATGAGTCATCTTTGAAATTCCAAGAAAAAAGAACCTCCTCTAGCTTTAATAATAAATTGTCAGGACTGTCAATCAATTGATAAATTAGAAAGACAATTCCGTATAACGTATCGCGCGTTAAAATTAAATAACAGATGGAAAGATCTTGTCACCTAGGTCGCTGCATTTACAAGGAATTCAGTATCGTTGTCTCGAGTATAACTTGACTGATACGGAAACACTCGGGCGTTGTTGACTCGAAATGTCGAGGATTTGCGAAACGTGACCTGCAGTTCGATGAGAAGATTACTCATTCTAGTCAGTGGAGTCTAGAAAGAGCAGAACTAAATTTTCGATCGAGACTCCGTATGCCCTTTAAAAATACCAACGTCACTAATTTCTCGAGTCACCCGTTTCAATAAACTGGAAAGAGAATTACCTTTCACAGTCGTGGTCATTTTCACGTTCGCTTGATAAAGCGTTTCACAACTTACATATATTTGTAATAGAAGGAACGATTCGTTCACTCTTCTGTTTCTTTCGGAACGAGTCTCCTCCTCTCCAGCCGTTCGAAAGACATTCCATTCGAAGGTGGAATGAGTCGAGTACTTATAAATCAGTGCGGAGGTCGCGTGTATACGTGTCCAAGAGCCTTCTATCGCGCGAACAGGACGGCACTTGGGGGCGAGTCGCGTATTTCGAATCGTAGGAAATTCTTGACTTCACTCGAGAAGGCTTTAATACTTGTGGTTTATGGGCCGGTAGAGACGTCGAGAACGCGAACTTCGAAATTACGACGTTTCGAAATGTCCCTGTCGTGGTCCTTCGTGTCTCGATTATTAAGTTTACGTTTCGATAATAAAAAGGAGAGAGAAACGTGCAATTTCGCGCAGTCGGAGCTCGGAACTCGAAGAGGTTTTCAGCCTGTGCAGTAACATCTTCCGGGTAAAATAAAATTTTCGAGAAATGCAGCTTTCTCGACTCGGTTTGCGAGCGGTTTATTCGAACTTGTGCATTTTTGCACGACAGAAGCTCGCGCTTTGGAAGATTTGTAGCATTTACACGCGTCTACGGGATAAAGTGAAATCTTGAAAAATGCAGCTGTTTCGACGAGTTTTCGGCCGTTTATTCAAATCTGTGCAGTTTCACACGACCGAAGCTCCTTTTTGGGAAATTTTTAATCTCTGCGAATGTCCTCAGGGCGAAATAATATTTTAAAAATTGTATCCTCTTTCATCCCCTTACGAGTCTTCCGTTTGAACATGTTCAGTTCTTTGATTCACGATCATGCTGAAGTTTATGGAGCACTTTCATATAACGGTGCATAGAATAAACAATAAAAGTTTGTAAAGCCTGCGAGAGTGTGTTGTTCCACAAGGACGCTCGTATTCCTCCGGAAGCATGAATATCTCGAAGCTTGCATAGTGTTCGAGAAAATTTACGGTACATGCTGGAGCTTAATATTTGTGATTTGTTGTCGATGCTCGAGGAAGTTTCTCTGAAATATTTTATTTTGCGAATTGTATCTGATGCACGATCCTCCTCGTTGATTCAAGTAATTCCTCTAATTTTATTAAATCGCAAATGTAACTGAGGAGATGTGTATTAATAAATTTCTCTCGTCTACCATCGTAATAAATACATTTATGTATTTTCCAAGAACGGAGAGACACGTTCACTCTACTGACAGTACGCAACGATTTCCCTTCGAAGTTGACAATCGAATTTTAAGATGTCGAAGCTCCAGTGTCAACGCTAGCATGTCGTAGAACAAAGATCACCGTTGCTCGTCGAAATTTAAAAATCGCTTGCCAAGCTTTATCATACACGGCGTGACGTGGCGTGGTTCCATCGGTACGGAAAAGAATGCACTTTCCTCGCGACTTGTTCGGATCATCCGATTCGGAGGATCGATCGTAACCGGTGAGCAAACAGGAGATCGGAAGACAGGCGGTGCAGGTGACTCGATAAAAGGAATCGCGCGGAAAGGGTACAAAGGACGGAGGGCGAAAGAAAGAAATAGCATCTCGACTGCTCCAGGTGGCGAGAGTAGACGAAGACGTATCGATTATCTCGCTCGACTTTGCGCAAACGAGACCGCAGCGACGCGAAAGTACGATCGAAGATAAAGCCACGTTCCACCCTCCACGAGTGGAAGGTTGCTCGAGAAGGAGAAGGACGAAGATAGTAGAAGTGGGGTGGCTTGAGTCTTCCCGGCGTTCCTCCTACCGTCGCTCCTACCCTTCCGAGGATAAAACTCGTGGGACGACTTAATCATCGATGGGCAAGGCTTTTTTCTCGATCCGAAAAAAGAGAGTGAGGAACTTCTGCACCGGCTAACGATCGTGAATCCTTTGGAAAAAAAAGAAGGAAGAAAGAAAGAAAAGAAAGGCCGATCGTTCGTCGCTGGAGGAACTGTAGGCTGATTTTCGTAGGCTAATCTGCGGCTTTGCAAACTTACCGTCGAGTAAACGTCGATTTTTGTCCGAGATTAGAATTAGATTTATGTAATGGAGCAATAAGAATTTCTGCCTGTCCCTGTATGTATTATATACCTAATGTATGTTAGTTTTATACGCGTAAAAGTGCGCGTTGCGTACTTTAAAAGAAATTGCTTCAGAATTAAATTTACAATTTTTCATTTGAAATAAATGATCAAGAGCCTGAGCGTCCTATGTACACTCGAATTTCGTTGCGATATTAGAAATGTCGAAGGATACTCGAAGGAAAAGTCGATTTTAAAGAAAAATTGATTTTAAATTTCCTAAAGAAAAAAAAAAAAATCTGAAGAACCTAGTCTTTGCACAAAGTTTCGATACTTGGTAATTGGACGATGATTTTGACAATCGCAGAGAGTCTTTCTCCTGATCCCTGTCGACCATATTTTTCACGTTTAATGTCTTAAAATGCAGCCACGTTCTCCAACCTTAAATCACGGTGACAACGCAACAAGTTAATTAAACCCTACCGAATAATTCACCGTGTAAATAATTCGCAAACTATCTATCATCGGAAGCACACGAAACGGATGTATGTAACTGCTCGTGTACCTGAGGCGGCGGCGCAGTTGTAAGTTTCGCGCGGGCACAATCTGGCCAGGTTTCGAAATAACAAGAAATCGCAGACGCGCGCGCTACATCTACGAAATTAAAGCTCGATATATACCCGTTCTATAGGCCGGGACGCACTCTCGCTGGATATTTCGGAATTTACAACTGTAATACCTGGCGAGGGCCGCGCCGGTCTGTAGGTTTCGCGCACACACACACACACACACATAGCTAGCTAGCTAGCAGCGGAATGTCGATATCAGCATCGCTCCTCATTTTTCCACCACCGTCGTCTTTCTCACGTCGAATTACGCGATCGAGCAAGAGTGAGCTCCGGGCACCAAATTTATCGAATTTCTCCAGGGACCCGGCCACTGAAGCTGCTTTAAGTAGGGATGGGATCGAGCATCTCGCAAGTAGGTTCAAACCCTTAGCCGTTGGATTTTCGATGTATGTATTTCCATTGACACTTTCCAAGTGTACTCCGGGTACAGGAATTACTTTTATTTCTAGTACTTTCGTGTGTACGGTGATGAGCAAAGCTGAACACACACATGGAGTTTTTAACGTAATATTTTATCGAGTATTTGCAAGTAGGATGCGAAAGAAGAAAAATATGTAGTGTTTTAGCTTTCTCAGAAGAGTTTTAAATTATTGTGTTTTATCGTCACGGTTTCTAGCTTTCGCGGAGTCAGTTTTGCACTGCGATTAATTTAAATGAAAAATTTGTACGAAGAAAATCATACAACAATTTATTTTGTCTCATTTTAAAGCGCGAAACTTCTCTGAATTCCAAAATATTTTAATGTCACGTAGCAAGTGGAAAAGTATTCTTTTCTTTAGAACAGAAAAATCCTCACGTATGTAAAAGAATCTCACTTACGACTAAATCCATTGTAGTCTTGAAAATTGAAGTTTTTCCTTTACGACGAATCCTTTAAGCTTACTATATGATCTTTTCTCGTCATTTTATCAAACTTTGAACGTCAGGGTTAAACGACGAAATTCGAGCAATCCCAACAATTAAATCTAATGTTCTAATGTTCAATAAAATGGCGAAGAAAAATCGTGCGGCAAGGTTTGAGGGATCGTTGTAAAGAGAAAATTTCAATTTTCTAAACCGTGGTGGATCGAGTCATGAGAAAAATTTTAAAGAAGTTTGAATTTTCAGAATTTTCGAGGATAAAGGTACTCTTGCTACATGATGTAGAAACATTTTTGAAAAAAAAAATAAACTTCAGGGTAGAAATTTTATGCTTTAAAATAAGATTGATATACGATTTTCTTTTATGGCGTAACAATCTAAGATATTGACAATTTTTCGTTATTATATATTCAATTATTCTCTTCACTGTCACATCATTTTAACAGTGGATTACATGATGTTAATTTATGTTGAGAAATCTTAACAATTCTTCAAGAACGGAACTAAAAAGTGACTGCAAAAGTCAACCTAGAAAAAAGCAAGTACATTGTTTACAATGTCAAGTCTAATAATAATAGTGATATTCAAATGTTGAGCGTAGAACATATACAGAACGATGTACAGCTTACGTAAAGTGAATACATTGTATCGTATATTCATTGAATACATTGTAGTTCACGGGCGCATTGTAAAAACGAACACAATGAACGAATATATATACGTTGCGCGTCGAAACACTTTTACGAAACTTGGATATCGAACTTGATTCGGATTCGCGTAAACGTGTATTGGACTTGATCCCATCTCTAACGTTCAAGATATTCTCACGACTCTCTCGTTCGAAACGTTCTCGTCGTCGTCGTTGTCGTCGTCGTCGTCGTCGTCGTCGTCGTCGCCGTCGTAACAGGAAGAGGAAGAAAATGAAGAAAAAGAGGAAGAAGGAGAAGAAGCTGAACCAGCTGGGGTAAAAAGAAGTTGGTTGTATAAGTGAAATACATAAAAGTGCAACAAGGATGGGTGTATGTGTCAGGTATGGGGAAGAAAGCTAGGCGGGTTTGCTGGCGCGTTATGGCTGCTGCAAGCAGCAGAAGAAATCAATGGTTTATAAATAATCGGAGCGTCGCTGCCGGTGTCGAGATCTCCTCCCTCGTTTCCCGTCTCGCTCCCGTAGCTACGGTATTAAATTCCTATTATGTCGGTGCTGAGTGGGAGCCAGCTTGCCAGAGGCAAGAAGAAGAACAAGCTGGATAGAGAGACTCGAGTTAAGGGTGTAAGAAACGAAAGGCCTCGGTGCCGAGAGTCTAAGGTATCGTTTGAAAGGAGACTCGATGGCAGTCGAGGCTAGACTTCCACTTGCAGACATTTTCTTCGACCCCGTCTCTTCGTACGTACTATACTGTGCTATGCTATGCTATACTAGACCGTCGCGTCGCGGTAAACCCGGGCATATCACGGTCGAACTTCCGGCTTTCCTTTTCCAACGGGGAGAAGAACGGCCAGACCTTGGGATAGCCCGTTTTCTGTTCGCCACCGTACGAATGCTCTACTTTGACGTCTGACTAGACACCGTGCGCCGTGCAGATTCTCTTGACGGTCCCGCAAAACAGTTCTTTCTGTTCCATCGTGCATACGAGCAACCTCTTTCTTTCTCGAGAGAGAGAGAGAGAGAAATATACGTTGATTTATTCAACGTTTCCTGCTTACGTATGCGCCGTTCGCTGCAGCCGAAATAAAACGAGATATATACTTTTGGAAGGTCGATTCATTTCGGTGCAGAGCAGGTGAAATTGTCGAGATGAAATATTTATATTCATCGCTGGGGACACGCAGTTCGGCGAACAAGTGGAAGTCGCTAGGAGTTAATAGGGAGAAGGGAATGTTATTAGAAGTTTGGGAATGGAAGAAAGGGGGGCTTATTAAAGAAAATTGCCAACTATCGCGCAAGGATAACAGTAGCTCGATTTCCGCAAGCCCAGGCAGAAGTTGACTCTCTGGCAAACTTCTTCAAGTTAAAACGAAGAGATCCTGGAACAAGAAATCGCTCCTTCCTTCTCGTTCGCAGACTGTGAAGTCCCGACGATAACAACGATAACACGCTTCGACCGACGACGCTTCTCGTTCGATGGAACAAGAAAAAAAAAAGAAAAAGGAGAGAAAGACGAGCACCGGGTCGAAGTATAGTTCGGTAGTCATAAATATTCTAAAATCAGTTGGAACTAGCGTGCGAGAGCTCCGCTCTTGAGTCGCGTGTCCGCGTTTTTCGAGCTTTTCGTCCTCTCGCTTCGCGTTCGCTCGCTCCTTGGGAACCGAGAGACGAGACAGTCTTAACACTTTCTCAAACTTCCACGTGAACTTCGGTCAGAGTAAATAGTTCCGTTCTGTAAACAGTTGTTGAATTATTCATCGATTCGGCAGGGATAATTCATGAAAGAACACGCCACGCTGTCAAGCTTTATTTTCTTGATAGATACGGCCATAGCGAGGTAAACGAATAGTTGAACACGTATGAAGTATGAAGCGGTGTACAGACATCTTGAAGGGAAATTTCTGGATCTTCAATTTCTCGAAGAAGGCGTGTAATTTCCCTTTTAAATTTCGCTGTTTCTTTTTTCCTTTCTTTTGTGAGAAATATTTCTCGCGTGAGAGAAGTACATACGAGTTTTCTGGATAATAGTTGGGGGCAAGAGAATTAATTAATTAAAACTATCGATACTTGAAACCGACCTATACGCGATATGACACGTACTGAAGTCTCGTTCAAACGTTCTTCCGAAAATGTCGATCCATTGTTGTAATTTGCGTCTCTCTGTATTTGACAAATAGAGCTCGAGTGTGTAGATTATAAAAGAGCAAATATTGTTTGTCCACGGACGTCTGAATCTTCTTTTTTGTGAATGGAAACTGTCGTTGATCACCTAACAACATTCAGACGCTTTAATTAGCTTTCAGTTTAATTTCTGGCCTTGCCTAATTATCGCGCTAATTTAAGAAACTGGAATATTAACACTGAGTCTGACAAAATTCCACGCGAACCAATTTCGCACATAGAACGTAGTTTCAAAATAATTAGTCAGAAGATTTAATATCTCTGACGAAATCGTCGTAAAACCTTCACGAAAACGAGCACCATTAACCGAAGCTCTTTCGTGGCGCTGAAAAATACCCGTGATAGAGTCGAAGGGAGAAGTAAGAGAACCCGAGAGAGCGTGGCTCGTGAACGAGTGAGAGAGAGAGAGAAAGAGAGAGAGAGAAAGAGGCCACCACGCTTTACGCTGTTCAACAATTTCAGCTCGTTGGATCGATATCCAAAGCGCATTTGCAACCGCATCCGTCGACGTTTCGCGTGTGTTTTAGCGCAAACATTTACCATCTGTTTTGACGATGAGAAAATATTTTCTCTCCGTGCTCTCTCTCTTTCTTTCTCTCGCCGACTGCATTTCACTCATAAAATTGCTATCCCAAGCAGCAGACGACGAAATTGTCGTAAAAAATGTTTTGTAATTGCTTGCCCTTCCCAGAACTTTCCCACGGTACAATTCTCTTCTTCGTTCCTCCCCTGGAGGATCGATCTTTACGATCTTCACGACGCGCTGTTTTCGCGAATTCTTTGTCATTTCCCTGCACGTGTACTCGCAGTTTTCTCGCAGCTGGTCGTTGATAAACTGTTGAAATTTCGTAATTAACTGCGCGAGTTCTCGAGAATTGAAGAATGTGCCTACTCCTCGCGCTAATTTTTAATCACGTCAAGATACTAAGGCCTATCGTAAAGAACAACTGAGGCTTTAGTTCCGCCTTGTCCTACTTTTCATTCTATAAAATTGTAACGTACATCTCTTTCTTTTGCGAATAATTTGGAAAGTGTCTGTCATTTTCTTCATCTTCAAATGGAATCGTTGGGTCACATATGACTGATCATTTGATCTTCAGTTAGATTATTTGATCTTATTTTGTATTTCGTATTCATTGCGATGGTGGGAGGGGATTCTAGCCACGGAATTGAATCCGTGGTCAAAAATTCTAAAATGAAATAATTCAATCCCGAATTGCAATGATTCCGAGTCAGGCCTTTAAAAAGATGTTGTTCACGGTGAATGGGAATTGTAATAATTCTGCCGCGCGAAAAGCATTAATAAATAATGATAACAAATAGACGTCTCTCGTGAATGCGTTGCGAACATTAAAAGCAGCTATCGCTAATGTAACCATTGTAACTATCGAGAGAATTTCGGATTATCCGGGAGACGTTGAAAACTATGTCGGCTTTGATGCATTTCATCTTGGCAAACAACAAAGGAGCCGCATTACAATTAATTAACAGTTGTCTAAATGTTAGAAGTTTCGCATTTAATTGTTCGCCAGAGTGACTAAAGCCTAAGTGCTGTAGGAGCAGCGAGCGAATTGACTCGAGAATATTCAAGGCTTGATTGCTTCTAAGACTGACTTTGGAAGTCTAATGATTCTGCTTCACGATTGACTGCTAATTGTCTGGATGACTGCTCATTGATCACTAACTTCGGATAGACTTGCCTCTTCCATTGTGCTTCCATTCAGAGAGATCCGTCTAACTGTCCAAGAGATTTCGTGTGGGTCATCAGAATCTTTTAAAATTATCTCTCTTCAACTTTTCGGGTGATCTAGATACCAATTTCCTTGTTTTCTTGCTTAAGTAGAATTATCAAAGTAGAATATGCCTTTCAGAAAATAATCGTAGAATTACAGTCCCATGTGTCGATAAGCAAAGTAATTAACGCTGAATGGACTAAATTTTAAATTGTATACGAAATGTTACACCGATAGTCCGTCAAGTTCTTCAAGTTCGAATTTGAAAAGTTGAAAATGTTAAATGAAATTCATTTTAATGCTCTTTGTCTAATAACCCTTTGAGCTTACAAGCGTGTACATATGCCACTAGTACAGTGACTGATAATATTTGAACTAAAGAAAATTCCATGTGAAAATATAACTCAAACATATGGAACAAAACTTTTTTTTTCTATTTTTGAATAATTCGTCAGAGAGCAGGAACTTTTTGTTCGTGTAGAGTTAACTGAAAATAAGTCAAACAAGCGATAGAAAATGCTTCGTCGCAAATATTTGCCTCGAGCATAGTCCGGCAGCCTAACTATTCGTTTCGTGCATATCTGCAACAACGTGTACCAAATGGGGAACTTCAATTTTACGAGCTATAGCTTGGGGAATAGCAGGATTCTCCGTTGGTATTTTATTGAGATCGCGTAATACGTGTCTGACACAAAAGGGAGCAGGTCAGTCATCGTAGAATGGTAGCCGGGTTTGGATCATTCCTCGAAGGGAGCAAGGGAGGGAGGGGAGACGATAGTGAATTACACAGATCCGGAAGCACTGCGCTCTGGGAATATGGCGGGAATTTCGCCGGAAGCGGAAAGCATTCCCACTCTTCCGCGTCGCAACCGCGGCCTGGTCTGTTCGGCGAACCACCGACAAAACCGAGCATCGTTTCTCCAATGCTCGTAATTCGTCGGCCTACGAGCCTCTTTGTGTGCACCCTCCCGTTCCAACATGCTGCTCTTTTTTCGATTTAATGGCAACGCAGTTGTTGGCGAATCGTTCGTGACTCGAGGGAACGTTTCGTCGATGATCCTACAAACTTAATTCATTAGTAAGAAACCCCTAGCGTTTGTGACTTTTCATTTTTACTTCCATTAATCGTGTCGCAAATTCCAATTCAGACTTTAGTTGAACTTCCTCGATGAAGTTTAGATTAGTATTGTAAGGTAAATTTAAAAGATGTTGAAATTCTCGAGAATTATCCTCGATTATCCCCCCCGAGTTCTCGTGTTGTGAAATATTTCCAGAAACCCGATTCGATCAGTAATCAATGAACGTAAATTCGAGTTATTCGAAAAAAAAAAAAAAAAAAGAAAATCTGTCTCTTCTCTGTTGTTACGCCACACACGTACATTTGTAGAAATAGACGAAACGACAAAGGGTTAACGTGCAATCGATTAAGAAGTGCATCGGCGTTCCAGTGATTTTGCTCGTCCCGAACCACCGCTCGCAACAGACGAGCAAATGCAAATCGAGGACGCTTTGCAGCCAAGGCCGCATGCACGCATTAAAACGCAAATACATGGTTCCGTGAGCGGAGCGAGCCACGATGCCCCACGTTTGTAATTGCATTGGCATGAAATTGCTTTTCATAATGACAAACCGTTTCAACTTCCTCACCGCGGTGAAACTTTCGCGACAGTTCGCCCTTTCGTGGTATTTGGCTGTGGCAGGAAGCACTTTCATCGACTGGTAGACATTTCTTCCCCGCTGATGAATTTAATTAGCCTTTCGTGATTGAGTGTCTCTTGGACGATTATGCGACGGGAAAGGGGATGTTTCTCTTCGTCTTGTCGCGTAAGTGTTAGCAACGTGAGACTGCTTCCGTGAGTTGAAGCTTGTTGAAATTTCTTTTCGAGAATATTCGTTTTTCCTATTTATTTATATTTAAAAATGCTCTTTGATCCCTCGCGGTGAGATTATTTTACGGCGCAAGACAAAGTTACAGTTTAACCTCTTGCGCTTGAATGACATGCCACGCACGTCGAGAATTTTTTATTATTCCAATTGGAAGTAAGAAGACATAGAAGGGGAGAGACCGATTTCGTTCGATTGATGGCATTTGCATTTTTAAATCGGTTGTCATTTGCGGTGGCACGACAAACGAAACAGTGGTATATACTATGTTTCTTCTTTGCTATTAAAATTTTTCATCTAGGATTCTTGCACTTTTTGCAAAATTGTAATTGTTTCTCTCAGTTTTAAGTATATTTAGTAAGTAAAACAAAATAGGCAGAACAAATGATAAATTTATTGCTTCTGAATAATTTCTATCCAGTGATATCATACCGACGAGTTCAAAAAGAAAGCGGCGAATTATTGTACACGGTTTGGTCATTCGTTATGGTCCGCGATCAGTTGCCAAGTGATTAATTACAATTTAATTATCAATATTTCCAGGTATGTGGGTATATTTTTGAGTATTTAGTGAGTCGATCGAAAGATTGTTATTTTTTAATATCATAATAGAAAAACGTTTTTTTTTTTGTTGTTGTTTATTCTTTGTGTCTTAATTAACTGGATGAAAAACAAAACATTTTATTTAGGAACTATTCGGAGAAATTAAAGGAAATTTTTATTTTAACAAAAGGAAAAAGAAAACGAAAAATTTTTCGTTCCTACGTAAATACGTGTGTTTACCGCAAAAATATGTAGGGCTTTTGCCAAACATTTAAAACTTTCCTTCCTGCACGTATTTTCACAATGTAACCTGCATTTTCACAAAAAATGAAACTCTTTATCCAGAAGCGTACAATTTCCACGTAAGTCAATATTTAAAAAAGATTCTGCACACATCCGCAGTGAATGTTACACAGAAACTAGAAATTTTTTTAACTTCTTTTCTCTTCAACTTTTATCCACGTCGGTGCAAGAAGGATCGCTGAGAACGGTTCTAGAATTATTTGAAACAATTTGCAGCTATTTTGTTAAAAGAGAAGAAAAAAATACGGAAATACTTCTCAAAACCTGATCTTGTTTCAAATTTTTGTTTAATCGTGCAATGGAGAGAGAGAGAGAGAGAGAGAGAGAGAGAGAGAGAAAAGAATATGCAGAGGATCGTTATTAATTTTACACGGTCAGGGAAGAAAATAACAGTGCATTACCAAAGATCGATTATCTTTCCTTCCGGTAACACAGCCGGAATATCGAAATACGCGTCGGAAAGTAGGAACCTCGAGAGCAGCCACGCGAAAACACCGAATACGAACGGGTCAAGCTGTTGGAGTTCATCGTCGGAAAACACGGGCATTAATCATCTCGGTCCATTATGCAGCTTTGGTTTTTGACAAACGACGAACACTCGAACCCGTAAAGTTATAAAGGTTTTGCGAAACAGCCGCGCGCCATTATCTCCCATTGAAAACAATAGGAACGCGCCTATATCAAATATGCACCGATCGCGTAACTGCCGCGTTTTCAGAGAAGTATCGCGAAAGGGGATATAGATTTTATCGGGAAGCGACGCGAAAAGCGAGCGACCTAGGGGAAACGCCGGGAAATATTGAAGTGGCTCAAAGGACTGTATTTTCGCCGGAGCTCCACTGCGAAACTGTGGGCGAAAATTTTGATCTCGAGCGCTGTTTAACGTCGGACGAAGTGTTCGGTCGATCTGGCTGGCCAAAAATCGTGTCCAGCGGAAGACGTCTGATTGGAAGAAATTTTTTATACCTCCGGAGAACGGTCCTCGACTAGAATACAACCACTGCGAAGTGACACGGCCAAACTTTAAAACGATATACAAATTTTTTGCGAATGGAGCGATCTGCAAAAAAACAGGCGCGCAAAAACCAGAAAATATATTGAGAAATCGGATTTGACTCGAAAGTATTTTTCATAATTTGAAAATTTCGAGTTTCCGGAGAATTTCAAAGGATCTGTCGAGAAGTATGAGAAAAATTCCCAATAGCAAGTAGGGACAATTGAGCTTCGAAAAATTCAAATTTACAGTCCGTCGATAATTGATAGTAAATTCAATTTCGACCTCGTTGATTCGTACGTTCGTAAAGATCATAAATCGCGTCGAACGTTTCTCACATTAATAGTTGTAATAGCGTAATGTAGAGAGAGATAATAAATTTTACAATAGTTTTGTTTTTTCAAGAATTAAAATTGCTGCACTTGTCGTTTCGCGTTGCAGCAGTAGATTTACGAGGAAAGCTAGTTTGTCAGCCTTCGAATATTTGCGTTCTAAATCTATATGTCAATTGGTAAACGCACGTGTGTACGTACTGCACGAGTTGAGCACATTTTATTTGAAATTAAAATAAGATATACTGCGTTGGAACAACAATTCAAGTTTACGCTTACATTAATAACCGTTGGCCACCAAACGGCGAATATCGATTTTCTTCGTGCGATTGCAATTTGATACAAAAGTATGGAAACAATTAAATCGTTCCACACTCGCTCCATAACCGTCTTAAACGTACGAAGACATTCTCGACTTTCTTTTTGAACGAAATTGTAGGGAAAAATATAGCACACAGTTCTAACCAGTAGAAATATAAATTTTACTCGTTTCATGCAAACAATAAGGAATAATCTAGGTAATGTGTGCATCGTGTTATAAAATACAAAATTAATACCAAAATTATTGACGAAAAGAATAATGTAAAATAGACTGCAACTCGCTCGTTACAACGTTAAATTCTAGTTGGAGATATCGTACGAAACTGCATTTAAAAAAACTGTAGTTAAAAATATCGTACTAAATATTAACCTCATAAATAAGCGTCGAAAGTTGCGATATGAAACGGCTTGTCGTTCAGCTTTACGCAGGAACGAAGCACGCAATGCGTGCACGCTGGCTTTGCTGATGCTTCCGTCTACTTACGTCGTATTTTCGTTGACTCCGAGCGAAGATATTCTTTTTTCTTCAAACTTGTTCCGTTCTCTCTTTGAATAATCGATACTTGCTGTTACTCCGACTACAAGCTCTAGTTGTTCGAAAATATCCGAAGTGTAAATTCGTCTCGTCGTTTGCCAAAAAGCGCAGGTGAAAGATTTTCACTCTTTTCGCTCTTTCGTGCAGGATTTCTTTCGGAATAACTCTGCCCTTTGAAAAGATTTTCCACGCCGTCGGTCGCGCGACACTTTCTTCTCATTAAAAATTCAGCAAATGGGAAAGCGTTCGAGATCCGGCCGCGTCGCGTTAAGAGCTCTCGAAAAGCTAATACAGTTTCAGTGGAGCAAGGATCCAGGAGAAACAAGTGCCAACGATAATCTGATTATTCACACTAGCAGGAGGATCTGTGTTTCTCCCGCACGCTTGTCAACGTAAAATCAAATACAAACACACCGGGATTTCAAATATACTTTGATCCGTCACGCGGAACGCAGCTATTTACTTTAATTCCGTTATCTCTAGCTGCGTGCTTAATCGTAATATTTTATCTCGGGGAATAAATGTCATTCTTTCCTCTTTTTCCGAGATACCTCTGTGCGATCGATTTACGTTAAACGTGAAATGAAATGCTCGAAAGTGGAGATGTCACGGTGGCAAAGTGCTATCTTTTCTAAATCTTTTAAAATACTTATCGATTTTCCACTTTGCCGTGATTGACATTCAGAAAGCGTGAATTTATTTCCATAGTTTAATCGATCCTTTTAGATGTTTGTATTTCAGGTCACTTCGTTCGTAATTAGAGGAACATTATCTTAACGTGAAGCAGTTAAAACTGGCAAGAATTAGATTCATGGATATAGTTATCAAAATTTTACAAACTGATATTAATATTCTGCTGAGTAACATTCTAGACAAGACAATTTTAATTAAATGATTAATTTAATCAATTGAACTAATCGAAGTAAAAAAATTCAATTGTTGCAACGTCTGCCGTTTGAGCTAATAATTCTTAATTATTAAATCGATGAGAATAGATGTTAAAACGTTTCCTGAACGCGGAGCATTAAGATTATCGATATCTTTAATACCACTATAGCTGAACTCCGTTCTTTACATTATTACACGTATTTTCTTTGATGCATAATTACGCTACGTAACGAAACGGACTGCATTGAAGTTTCAATTAAAACGTCATGATTTTCCCATCTGCGACGTGAAATGTCAAGGTTGAAGGGGACCGTGAATCGTTAAGCCTAAGAACGACAGGCACGTGACGATTCGTAGCAGAAATCCAATCGAATATCATAATCCTCGATACATCGAGTCGGTACATTTCAATTATTGGCCCCCGTATGTGTCGAACGTATAATTATAACGCGAGTTAACAGCGTACGCGTCCCACATAACTGTCCTGGATACATATAAGAAATTCAAACACGTTTATCAGCTGCCGCGAAGGTAAATCTCGCGATACACCGCGAGAAGTGTATTGATCGACACACATAATCTACAAATCCATCCATCATAGCACTGGTTGATAGATCATGGACGCGTTATCCACAAAACCGAGAAGTGACAGTGATAGTACAGGCCTACTACCCGCGGGATTTTTAGTGCAGATATTTTCATTAGCCTAATCGTCCCCCGTGAAATGACCGCGTTTTCAGTGGTTACTCTCCTATTCTAAGAGTAGCAAGTTCAACGAAGTGAATTGACGACGCTTGTTAATTTAATTGCTCCGTTAATTTTGCAAATTCGTTTCGCTTTCGATCGTGAGTCGAAACAATCACGATCGATCTTGTTTGCATCTTACAGAGAGAAATCAATATCTTAACCACTTGTGCTGGAATGACAACGTGCCACACACGTTGAGAATTTTTTGTCCCAAATTGCAAAATTTTCTCAGTTTCAAGTATATTTAAATGTAACCCAGGCAAAACGAGTGATAAGTTTGTTACTTCTCGATCATTTCTATCCAGCGATGTCATACCGACGAGTTAGAAAAGGAAAAGAAAGCGACGAATTATTGTATACGGTTCGGTCACTCATTATGGTCCGCGAACCAGTTGCCAACGCAAGGGGTTAATATCCTCCGATATATAGCTACGAAAATATTTGATCATTTATCGTATAAAATTCGTCGATAATTGTATCGAAATTTCCGCTATTATTCTATACTCTGATTGTTACACCTGCTAAAAAAACTGTGAATATTTGACACGTGCAAGATAGATACATTCGCGAAGGAAAATAAAAAGAAGAAGAAGAATAATCCAACGACAAACGTGACATTAATTTATATCAGTCGTGGTAATTTCAAATTTTCCAAAATCTTCCAAGAATCACAAAGTTGCGATGTCGATCGCATAGCTTGGCAACGATCGACGTCCGAACGTTGAATCGAAACAAGGGGACTCGTTACTCGATGGTAATTGCTCGTGATTGATTATCACGTGTTCCTTGAGATCGTCAGATTCCAATAATTTCTCGGAGACGCAGAGTACGCAGCTCGTAACGCAGTGCTAATTGCATCATAGCGGATTAAGGAAATTAATCAAAGCTCGCGTGCAAAACCGACTGAATAATTACATTCGCTCGACCGCTAATTGCTCGCGTCGAAAAATGAAATAAGTTTCGCGAGTATTGGTGGCGATTAATCCGCGACGATCAGTCAACGTCGAATCGAAAGAGCTGGGGAGGGACTTATCTTTCCAGCTACGGTAGTATCCTTTCCCCCTTCCGTCTATTAATCACTGTTCGTCGTCTTTTTTCGCTTCTTTCGATTTCGTAGAACGCGAACGAAACATCGGATTCGAAAGTCTCCAGGAAAGAAACGCTGTTGGGATAATTGATAGGCTGGCGCACGTGCACGTTGCATACTGCAACTTATCGTACCACTGCTGCTTATCGCGTCGCGTTGTGTCGCGTAATAAACGATTAGCGCATGTAACAATAAACGTACGTGGACAAGAGTAATGATCGTTTAATCGGGACGTTTAATTTAGAAAGAGTATCTCGTGTTTTGTAAGAAATGGACAGGTGCTCGGAATGCTTGTGTCTGCAAGAATATCGTTTCGTGGGGGTCAGCTTGAAAATGAGACACGCAAATTTCAAATTTTCGTATTTTCCTCGAAAGCACACGTATTTTTTGAAACATTTGACACGACGTCGCGAGTTCCAGTTGACCGATCGACTTTTTGCATGCACTATCGGCACGAAGTGGAATTATTTTTGTGTTACAAATTACTTTCGTTTTCTTGTTTCTTTGGCCGCTGAAACATGGAACTTCAAACTTCGAAGAGTCGTCGCTATTGGAACCTTCATTTTTTCCCCGTTCTAATTTGTACTACACGCATATATAAATTAGAACGAAAAGAACTGTATTAATTAAGAACCAGTAGTGTAAACTTCTAACAATAAGACCTTTAAACGTTATAATTCAATTAATTTTATTTAAAAAACAATGGCAAGCATTCTTGAAAGGTAGATAAATACATATATAAAAAAAAAATTTGAAACAAAAGAGTTTTACGAGTCTTTAAAAAAATGAAAAATAATCCAAAGTTAAGCCTGGCGAGTGATGATCCAAACTAAAATACTCTCTTAACAACTTGAGATATTCCGAAAGAAATATCGAGTTAATATCCGTTTCTTCTCTCTAGACGTAAAGTACGAAGATTCGTAGAAAATGTTAGGTAATTCTGATCGAAGAAGATCGAACACGATCGACTTTCAGAATCAACCTGCTACTATTAAAATGTTGTAAAGCCCGGATATTGAGGCGGATAAGCGATAGCTTGAGATTTTTACCAGACCTCGCGATTTATTACTTGGAAAGTTTCTCTAAAATCTGTATATTAAAAGGTTATATGTACGTTGCAGCGTGTATTACGTTCTTTTGTTGGCTATGCTTATCTTCTTCATAATCCTGCATTTGTTGCCGAAATTTGTTAGTGACGTGGATGTGCGTTTCTCTTAAGCCAAAACTGATTGCAAGTACGTAAATGAACAGATAATAGTATTGCCTTGATAAATCACGATGTTGACGAGTTGCTTATTGTGAATTTATTTGATATTTTTTTTTCATATTTGTAGATACAGAGCTAGAGGTTTTAATAAATTTCTCTAGACGTAGATCTAGAATTGTTCTTTAATGTGAATTTCATCGTTGAAATCGTCTGAATTCTAGCTACGAACGTAACTTTCTATGATTTACTTATTACGAGTAACGCGTTATGGAACTGCATTTCGATTTTCTGATAACTTTCAAATTCCATTCCTACAAAAATTGTTAAAATTTTAACACAGGGCACTCGGTCAGTGCTTGAAGATTCGCCGATTTTGTTAAATTTAACTCGTGGAATTTTCAATTAAAATCTTGTCTCAATAGAGCTTTATATCTATTTTCCAAGAAGTAAACATTGAAGTAAAATTCGAAATTCTTTTCTTTACTAAGGAACAAACGCTCCAACAAACAAAGTAACTTTCGCTCTATTCCGACTGACAATACGATTGGAACGATCATGTATTACAAAGTGCGTGTGTACGTGTGTGTCAGTTTTGCCCGGGAACTTACATAACGATTCTGTATACATTCGCGTACGCAGTACGGCCGCGTATTTTATCTATCCGCTTCACTACGCGGCCGTAAAGCACGATACAGTTGGCATTAAAGCTGCAATGGCTGCGGTATAACAGCATCGTACGTGTAATTGCTCTTTCCGGGGCAAGTATTTATACCAGCCGCGAAATCACGCTTCAGCATCCAGCGCAGGCGGAACACGATAATCGGTTTGCGTACGTCTCCCTTCGCTACGAAGCAATAATATTAACGCTCGGTAATCAGCCGTGAATGTTTGCTCCGTTCTCTCCGCCCCTACGATCGGCTACGATCTCCGTCCAACTTCCAAACTATCGGAATCCTATGGCTGTTCGATGATTTAAACTATCGAGGTGTTTGTGCCAATCTGTGCCTTTGATGCCCCGATTTCTCGCGGATGGTAAACGACTTTTCGCAACGCGATACTTCATGACGGATAATCGGTATGACAATTAGAAAATCACTAGACATCGCCTGGAGTCTTAAAAAATGAAAATTGTATATTTTAACTTGAACTTACACACGGTGGCAGTGAAAAGTTTGTCGTATCTCGTACTCGGTTTGATGTTACGCTGTACAGTTCATTCCTACAATATTTTTCGATAAACAGTGTACTAAAACAGGTAAAGCAAGCACTGTTGATGTCAGAATTGTGTACGTTGATATTAGATCTACACGTGTATTTCACACAGAGAACGCGTACTCTTGGCTCTTTATATTCGTTGTGATTCTACTTCTAACACTTGTATTGATAAAGAAACGAAGATTTTTAGAGTTAGAAAGTAAACTCTGAAATGCATGAATTATCATTAGGATCTCTATGAAAGGATTTAAGATAATATATTTAAAATAAAGGATACGTGCGGGTCAAACGAACAAACACTTCGATCGAACTCGTGTTCGTTCATTCATATCGTTTATCACTGTTACACGTACGAGCGTTGGTGCGATGAACACGCATCTGATCGAAATGGACCGAGTGCTCGCTCATTTGATTTAAACCCGCCAATGCTATTTTCGTATTCAACGACACTATTTTCTCTAAAAGCACGAATTTTTCCCAAAAATAAAAATTTACACCAATGATCAATCCAACGAATCTAATTTTCGTGTAACCACTTGGAGAGGAAACACAGAGGAATCGTCCACTTTCGAATCTTTGCTCGATATTTTAATTCACCGATAGTTCACCGTGTGTATTAACTGTGTAATAACGAAAGAAGCCGGGTGAAAGGAAATCGGGGCATTGTTCCTGCCAGGAACTGCCGCGGTCGAGTTCATATTTCTCTAGGTGGCCGGATGCCAAGAATGCATCGGCGCTTGTTCGTTATTGCGCCCGAAACTATTCGAATTTTAACGACGCTGCTCGTTTGCCAGCGGCCAGGCATAACGGACGTATCTGCGAACGATTAGATAAGGAGACAAATCGGCGAATATCCGTCAGCAGAGGGTAGGAGGGGAGTAGGGTTCCGTTGCTTGGACAACGTAACTCGCACGCCATAGTATAATTCGGCCGGCCGGTTATCGTCCTTCGTAGATCAGAACGTGCTCAATGCAACAAACGTTGCGCACAATGCACGTGGACGACTTGGATTTATCGACGTGCCAGAAATTGTGTTTCCCTCGGTTTCGTCCTTTGGATACCTTTGCGGCCGTCTCCCGACTCGCAACTGTTTGAGATTACATTCATCCTTCGTGTTTCATTCGCACAGACAGAGAGAGAGAGAGAGAGAGAGAGAGAGAGAGAGAGAGAGACGAGGAGTTTGCGGCTTCGTGGAACTCGCTAACGAATTCCCGAATCGAACGAAACGAAACGCTGGGGTGAGATGCTGGATTGATATTGTTGGACGGGATATCGGACGGGTCGGAGGCACGAGATACTTGATCCGTTACAGATTCGGGAATTTATGTTTTCGTAGGCGCGGAAATTGGAGAGAAATCTCTTTTTAACCTCTTGTCACGCACGTCGAGAACTTCTTGTCCCAAAATTGCAATACTTTCTTTCAGTTTTAAGTATACATGTTTCAATACAACTTAGGCAAAATAAAGTAATAAATTTATCACTTCTTAATAATTTCTGTCTACAGTGATATCATACCGACGAGTTCGAAAAGAAAGCGACGAATTATTGTATACGGTTTGGTCACTCGTTGTGGTCCGCAGTTGCCAGCGCAAGCGGTTAATAGATCAAAGATATTTCGACGAGTGCTTTACCACCTCTATGAATTTCTTACTCAAGAAATAAAATACAATGAAATCCTGAATAGTATTACAAATTTTCTTCAAAAATATAATCTTACACGTCGAAAAATATTTCGTACTACGTTTCTTCATTCTCAGATTTCGTGCAAACGTACAAAAATCTTTTCGCTGTCTGCCAGTAATAATATCCTTGCAACTACAAATCATCATGTAATGATCTGCAAAACAGTTTCAATGCGTGCAATTTGAATTCCAAGAGCGAGAAACAAACGGTCTTTTTTCATTGATATTTTAGTCCGGCTGTAACGAGAAAAATTCAGCGCTTGCGCTATTCCGATTTAATTGTTGTTCAATTTTCAAACGGAACGCAATTATTCGCGAGAAGATCTTGAGGAACGAACGTTAACGTTTAAGTAACGAACAGCTTTAAAATCCTTTGAAATACATATACACGTATTCTCTCGCGACAGCCTGTAAGTAGTTGTGGCACGTGCGGTTCAGACAGGTACGCTCGCAAAATCTAGTTAAAATACTTTGGGAGTTTATCGTTGATTTACGCGTTCGATCGAATTACGTTTCGCTCTGTTATTAACAACTTAACGATGGATCAAGTTGGAGTATTTTCATTCGAGTAAGTCTCCACGCGCAAAATGCGCGAGTATACGTTTTTAAATTCAATCAACAAGTCAAATTTTCAGAAATTTTTAGAGTCACGATTACTACGGATTTGCACATTATGAATTAACCTAATACTATATATAGATTGATACTTGTATAATTACTGTGTCACCGATTGTAACTAAGCTTTCGTTTCTGTATTTCTTAGTGGCCATGATTTTGATTCTAATAAACTATAAAACAGGTAACTACGGACCGCCAGAATATAATTGGAAAAGTAAAATTTTGTTAGAAAATGACTTTACACGATCATCATTTTAGAAAGCACTGTACTTTACATTTTCTTCGGTGTTACGTGCAATTTCGCAAGGCTTCTACTTACGACGTAATAAATGTTAACCTACAAGATTTTCCATAATGTTGTTGTACTGCGTCGGTATCAACGTCTATAGCTGAAGGGTTAAAAAAGAGTTCGTTTAGGAAAGCGAAAAGCAGTAGAAAGGAATTTTTTAGCTTGTAGCAAAGAACAAAAAACCGTTTCTTTTTTTCATTTCTTTTCTCTCTCTCTCTTTTTTTTTTTCTTTTTTTTTTTTGAAACGAACCTCGCATTATGAAGCACCGAAATGGTGTCAGCGGCATGCGTAACAATACGTCTGTGCGATGGTTGGCCCAGATTAACACGGACGCGAGGAATTCTTGCGCGCAACGTGAATATCGTGCGGATATGAGTTATGAAATTTTTCCGCCGAGTACGCACCAGCGATGGATTTATATTTAGCGTTTCCATTGTGCATTATAGTTGCGATTTAATTTATGGGGGTATGCACAATCGTGGCACAACGGAATGAATCGTATCTCTACGGAGATTCTTACGGTTAATAACACTCGAGCGATGGCACGAATATTCGGTATACTGAAATAAAATGGTATTGTTATACCTTGAGGTAGTTAACATATTCTGTGGATGGATACGGAGAGCGAGAGAATATTCGTGTCTAACGAGTATCCGGTTAAATTATGGTACAGAGAGATGATTCCTTGCGAAGATTGTAAGTAAGATATAAGTAAGATATATCGAATGAGATTTTATTTATTACTCCAGTTCAGTTTTCGAGAGAAATAATTTCAATTGTTATGTTGTAGCTAGAATGCGGGGACTAGGAGAATTGACAACGATAATGAAAAGTTGTATAAAATATTCAGAATATAATATTTCGTAATATGTTTGAAATTAAATCAACTTGGACGGTTGTTTTAAGTTCTCATAAAATCATAACAACATATTGCTCGTTTTTTTATTCTCGTAGACGTATGTCATCTAAGAAAACCGCAGTTTGAAGAAAAGATTAACTTTTCATAAAATATAAAATACACTGTAATATATTGATAGAAAACACTATAACAGAAAAAGAGACAATCTTTGATTAGATCAGTTAAATCTGTAATAGCCAACTAAATATATTTTCAAGAAACGCTATCATTTGGAAATTAATCTCTAGATATTCTGCTTACAATGTTTTTGAAAATGCTATAATAGAATTTTAACATACACATTACAGAATATAATTATAATTGAAATTAATTCGCATCTCTCGAGTGACTGTAGACAAATATGAAATAGCGAATAAAATTTCATAAAAGTAAAATACTTTAGTCCAAGTCATTTAAGATTTTCGCGATGCGCTATATATTTTTCAAATTATACCCACACGTGAGGTATTAGGAGAATTTGTACCTCCTAATATGTAAAAGCAAGCGGAACTCGTGTCAGGAGCTGAGTCAGGACAATCCACCCCTCCAAGATCATTTTTCTGACACGTCACGGATCGAAAACCTCGAAACGAAAACTTTTTCCCTCGCCGAAACCACAAATACTTAAAACAGGCTAAAAATAAATTGGCCATTAGGGGAGTCACTGCGCCACTTTATCCCTTCTGCCTATCGATCCGTCGTTTCCTACAATTTTCGACGTAATATTCGAGGGATGGTTCTGTCGAGTCATTCCCAAGACGATAACGCGTCAAACACGATCCTCTGTTCCTATTCCCCGTATTCTAACGCGCGGAATCAGATTTCCGATAAAAGTCAGGAAGTCAGAAATATTTATAAATATTCAAAGTGCAGCGCATCGGATTGATTAACTCGAAGTTAATATTCTGAATGTTGTAAATATTATATAACTGCTACGAAAAGTTGAAGGTAATTTTGCACGTGACGTCAATGCAGACACCAGTTACATCGAAGAAATAATTATTTTCCAAATTATTTTAAATTTTAAATTTTTCATTACTTCAAAAATTCATCTCCACTTATTTTCCTACCGACACAGGTAACAGCAGTGTGCACGTCTGATACATACCTGTGTAACTTCATTTTTTTTTACAACGCCGCGTCGCCTCGTTACGTAACAAATATTTATAAACCAAGGGGAATAGTTCAACGTTCGATATTACTGTCGTGCGACGTTCACCCTTTGTGAATTTCACTCTATTTCTACGCTCGAGACCCACCGGGCTCATTCATTCCTATCATAGCCTTTCATACGTCCTACGCGCGCAAGTAAATATATCCTGCGACGCGTTACTCGCCGCGGAACAATCGCGGTGTTCGTTATTACCTGACCCTGAGCGACAAAGAAAACTCATTTACCTTGGCGTCCCGGCTCTTCATCTCCTGCCTCCTGGGCACCGTGTTCTCCCCGTCGGCGTACACCAGGTTCCTGATGAACCCGTTGAACCTCGGCTCGAAGATCACGCTCGGCAGCGCCAGCAACGTCAGCTTGCTGTTGTACCAGCTAGGCATACCGCCCACGTAAACGTCGGAGTTGCCTGACAGTTTACCAAACTCGAACTCCTTGCCACGCGACGTGGATACCGCGCTGACACCGTCCACCGTCAGCGTGGTGTTCTCGTTGCACCTGGTGATCTGCACCTTGTGCCAGTGGCCGTCGCCGAGGTCGTGGCCGACGGTGACGATCTGCGCACCGCCGCCGAGGTTGTATCTCAGTCGGAGCGCGCTCTCGACCAGCTTCACCTCGAAGAAGTCGTAGGTGCCGCCGTCGTCGGTGTAGAGCAGCAGACCGTTCCCCTGCTCGGTCTTGAACTCGAACTCCAGCGTGCCGTTCAGACCGGCGTTCCATTTTCTGAACTGCGCGTAACTAGTCGTCGAACCTTCCAACACGAACGACAGGGCCACTTGGCCGAGCAACACCACCAGGAACGGCAGCAGCGCGCCCACGTTGCTGGTCGCGAGCGTGGAATGCATAGTTGTTGTAGGCGGTGGGTCGTATAGCTGAGATCGATCACTGCTAGATCCTGTTCATCAGAGGATCGAGCAAGCGTTGTCTGTCCACCTCTGCGCACGTCGAGGATACGATACTCGAACTTGAACCAAGTCCACACGGCTTTTCGTTTCTTCCTTCGTCACATTACACCGGGTGAACGTCGTTCACGAAGGAGCTGACTGATCAACGGCGGTGGTTTGACATTTGCTGAGAGACGGGTCGCAAGATCGACAAGAGGGTTCGATCAGCGTAGCTCGCTGCGTTGTGTACCCGTTTGCTGGCCACGTTGCACCGGCTACGATCGCACGTGAGCACGCACGCGCGGATGGTCTTGGCTGCGTGCGTGGGTGGCGGATACGGAAAGAGAGAGTGACCGTGCACACGTCCGTGCGGAATCGCTCGACGAGTCTTTTTCTCGGACGCGCGCTTCGCCAGGGCAATCGAACGAAAACTCCAACGGGTGGAATTATTGTTACTTTCAAATTTGTTTTTCTCTTTTTGTTCTCTTTTTTTCAAGTTTCGAGCAGTTAAATCGTTAAAGAAATTAAGTTGAGCAGGTTCGATTCGTTTCGCTTGGCAAACGGCAGTGTAACTGGGATATGTATGCGATCTTAACAGTCGTTTACCTTGCCAATTAGAAGATAGAAATTATAGGGATCGGGACACGGAACACGCTCGGAACACCTCAACACCAGATTTTTCCCTTAACTCGCGTTGCACACGTTCGAGTTACACTCGGGATCCGGTGTAACGAACCGGACTCTGCCTCGTACGAGAGAGAGTATCACTTCACAATCACGTTATGCACAATTCGATTCTGACGAATCTTTTCCGGGCCACTCGTATATATACGTGTATACGTGCGCAAATCGACACTAGATTGCGTTTAATGAATTCACTTTCCAGTAATCAGATCAATGAAACTTTGTTAGCGAGATTTTGATCGGCCGAATCGAGGTACAGTACTCGGTATTTTCTCACCGAGATCATGTTCACTCTCGGTTCTACGAAACTCTCGAGATTATTTCTTTCGTTGTATCCGTTGATTACGTTTCACTAGGCTAAACGGTTTTTGATGATTCTTTTTTTTTCTCTTTTTTTTTTTTTTTTTTTTTTTTTAAAAATTTTTATTCAATTCGACAATCCTTCGACTTCGGCGAAAAAGTTTCAATTATTTTCGTTATCGTGTCAACGATCCCTTCCTTCTCGCTTCTTCGAGCATCACTTCACCCGGAGGAAGCAACTTCAATTCGCAGATAATTAACGCGACGTCTGCTCGCGGGTTTGTTATTCTATCGTCGCCTCGCGTCAAGGGATTCTAGCAGCGACCTAACCTAAGGCACCTCGAGGCGCCTCGTACCACGTCGGTGACACACTTTCTCCGTCTGTCCTCTCAACAGAGCCGCTTCAAGTAGCCCTCAACCTCCACTCCGGTCGATTCCTCCGTGTCACCTCTTTCTTTCTTTCTTCCTTTCAACGATCCGCCTCCTATTGGTGATCACCAGCCAGCGGTCGCCAATTAGCCGACGTTTCCCCTCAGGGTCACGAGAGATCGCACCACCGAAAGGGAATCATTCGACCTCGAGCACCCGGTGTGTCGAGGATTCCTCGAAATTTCGTCGTCGACTACCTGACACGACCTCGACCTCCTCCTGATACACACGTTAACACGAGCACTTTCACCACGCACTGTACGCAGTTGCAGCAGCAGCAGCAGCAGAACCTGTCACGACCATTCGCGTACACACACGCTTCTCCGTTTACGCGCAGAGTATCCTACGCGTGTCGTCACGCGGACTCTCTCTCTCTCTCTTTCTGATCGTGTCCTCGATCTTCTCTCCGAGAAGACAAACGAAGATACACAGACAGGTGACAGGAATCTTGGCCCGATAACCCCGAGCACCGCCACGATCCACCGCACTATGGCGCGAGTATTTCCGCGAGCACCGAAAATTGCGTGTACCGGTGGTGGCCAGGCTACCACGTCCCGTTCGGTTTCCACTCTCGAGAAAGGTTACTCCACGTCGTCGTCCATCCAGCGTACGTTTATTTCGCGATCGATCCGGCTCTCGTGGCTCGGCGTACGCCCCATTTTTCTCGTCCAACCCTGTGCTGAGTTCTACTGGTGGCGAGCCGCGCACATTGCACACGAGCCACGGGCGGCTATCAGCACGGCACACATCCGCGTCGTCAGTTGAAAACTCGTCGGTGAGTCGGGCAAACGTTGTTGCCCGATGGTCGACGAGGTTCGTGGGTTTACCGACGATGATACGTTTTGGTCAGGATATGTACGTGTGTCGTAAGAGCGTAGCGTGAGCGCCGTATGCGGAGGTGGATCAACCCTCTCGACGGCTCCCGGCTTGATACTGGCCTAGCGAGAGGAGAACGCTCGGTCGAGACGTTCGGTCGGTTGGCCGACGACGTTGGTGCGACGCCCCCGGCACGACGCCGACGCCTCGCGCCGTTTCCACGCGCAAGCGCCCCGCTCAGACGCGGAACGAACAAACGCAGCGGCCTCGGTGCGACGAACGTCGTCCACGGCCGAACGATTCGCGCTAGAAGAGGACGAGGCGAGCCGTTTTCGAAGATGTGGCCAAGAGAGGATCCCTCGTCGTGTACTCTCTCTCTCTCTCTCTCTCTCTCTCTCTCTCTCTCTCTGTGTCTCTCTCTGTCTCTGTGTGTTCAGGGATGTACGGCGAGGGTGCATCTCGCAGCGTGATTGCTCACGGCTACCTCTCTTCGAAGAGAAAAACTGCTAGCGACGAGATGCTCGCGTTGAAAAATTGCTGGGTGGAACCCAACGATCGAGGAGCGTTTGTTGCTTCGCACGCGGATCGACCAGTCGATCTTTTGTACGACTTTGGCCGATGGGTCAACGACTGTCTCGAGGATCTGTGTAACCACTGGCGTCTTTTCGTTTCCGCGAAATGAGCAACGTCGACGGGGATCGTTTGACGAATGGATTCGCATCGTTCGATGATGGAACTTGAGTTGTATCTGAGGCTTTGAAATACGTTTTATTATAATTGTAGTATTGCAGGTGGTCATTGTCGAGTTGTTATGTCTTTAATTGCGTTTAATCACACTGGATGGTAATGTTCGTTGTGATTGGAACGTAACGAAGTACCATTAAATAACGTGAAGCGATTTTATTGAACAAGAACCAAGTAGCTTGTTGCAACAGCGTTTGAAGGGAGAAATAGTTTAATAGCTATGGGGCACCGGTGTGGCCATTCGAGATCAGCTGAAAGAAATGGTGGACATCAAATTTTACGATGAACTATTCCAATGCCGAGCGCTCGTTCGTGAAATGTTCTCGGAGAAAAACAATGTCGTGTAACTACGGTGAATCGTTGAATCGCAATCGGATGCGGTTGCATCAGCGTGACACGAGTTTTTAAACATAAGCTCAATGCTCAAATTTTAACATGAATAACGACCATTTGAAACGCTTCCAGCTGGATTAAAAGCACCTTTTTCAGCGCGCGTGACGCTTTTAAAGCGAAAATGGCATCTATAAAAAATGACGGCCGTAAATAACAACGGTCGCATGAAAATTTTGTCATTATGCAGTTGACATCTTTCCGATTGAACGTGTATTCGTACGAATGAAACAGAAACAAAAGAGGGGAGGGGGCGTGTTCTCGTAATTTGAAATTGGAAAACGTAATAAACGTTTGAATGTAATTTCATTAATTAATCACAATTGAACGGTTAGGGGAACTCGTGTGGATAATTTGTGGAACACGCAGTTGCGAATTGTATAAAAATATGAAATATGGAACACGAGTATTGCATAAAGTCGAACGAAAATAGAAATAACATTAAATAAAAATTAAATGTAATATATGTGAAACGTGGAATATTATTTTTATTACAGGTTTTTTCTAAGATTTTTCCGAGTGAAATTGTAGGACGAAAGATATTTACTTTGACGCACAGCGGAAAATAGTAAAAATAATGAATTATTGTGCGAAAACTGTCGGAATAAGTTCACCGAGTTGACATTATTTCCGCAGTGTCGTGTACAATGAGCATGAAGAATTCAAAATTCCTGAGCGGCTGGTCTCTGGCGAACCTTAAAAGTTGCCTCGATTTTTATTGCGTTTGAAATTTATCGCGTGTTGATATCGAGTGTCGCTTGAATTCCAGTTTCCACGCCGCGGAGACACTTTCAACGCGAGCGTTCTTCTTAAAATTCGAACACAAGGGGACAAGTCGTTTGTAAAATATCGATGCTCGTGAATTTTAGATCCACAATTGAACCGTTCCGAGAACCTTTCTCTACAAAGCGCGCGAGTTTCTTCGTGTTTCTTTGCTTTCGAAATGTCGACGGCTTCAGACAATGCGTCAATACGTCTGCTCGTTGTTTCACTCGATGCAACGTAAAATGTAACCTACATGTAACATAATTAAAGACGACACGTGATATTATTGACACGTTCGACCTCAAAGTCGAAATAACTAACGAATAAAGATCTTGGCACAAAGTACCAAGAAGACCAGGCGAAACTCTTCTCGAAAACGAAACCGAGAGGCGAAATAACTCGAATCGGATCGCGAGCCAATCGCTGCACGTGGATCGCCGCGTTACAAGCCGCCAAATCGTTGCAACGACCAATAACGTGGGTTCCTTCCGCGCGATCGATTCATCGGACACGCGAGAAACGCGCGAATTCAATTAATTCCCGCAAGGCAAGCATCGAAATAAACGATGACGAATCCGCGTGCAGGGGCACGTCGTTGAAAGGATCACACACCGTCGGCCGAAATCGTGTGTGTGTGTACGAGGCTGAAACGAAGTGGAAAACCAAGCAGTCGAGGAGGGAGGGGAGTTGCACCGTCGAGAGAGAGAGAGAGAGAGAGAGAGTGAAGAGAAAACGCGGAAGATGGAAGAGTTGGTTAGAGGGAGGATAGAAACAGAGAGAGAGAGAGAGAGAGGCAGGGTAAGAGCAATGCGGACCAAAGTGTCCGAATAAGAGTGGTTAGACAAAGGGGAAAGGCCGCAGAGGAGGCAGGTGGTGCAAAGGTGGTGTTCGAGGCGAGTAGAAGGATGGCGGGGTGTCTGGCAGAAGGTGGAAACCGAAGGTGGAAACCACCACCGGCGAGGCAATGCTGAGAAAGCATGGCACAAGCCCGTGAAAGGCAGCGATCCGCGAGAACGATACAACACGAACGTCCAAGATGGCTAACGTCGTTCTTTCCCTTCTTCTTCCCTGCCCGCTGCACACTCTCTTCAGTCTTTTATGGCTGGGCGAGTGGATCCATGCTGAGAAGAGGATTGAGTATCAGGCAAAGAGAGAGAGAGAGAGTGAGAGAGAGAGGGGGGAAGAGAGACATTTTCCTGAGATATCGTTGACACTTGGTCGTCAGGGATCGAGGGTTAATTAGAGGACTTGCACGTCTAATAAAGAGCGAGGTTGTTCGATGGAAAGAACTTTTCACCAAGGAGGGCCAAATTTTGAACAAAAATGGCAAGTTTCTGTCGCGATTATGGAATTCGAGGAAAGCGGGATTTTCGTGTTTAATTTTCTGCTAGTTGCAAAGCTGTCTACTTGTAGCTATAATTGAATTGAGACTTTTAATTGCTGGCGATTGGTTGTTTTAGAAAATTTTCAGTTGTTAAAGCGTCCCGTATTTAAAGTAATTAGATCAGCTATGCGAAATCTGTTTAATTAGCGTTTAACGTTACCAACAAAAGTATTTGGCAGATACGTTCTAGTTGGAGGAAATTGATTTTGAAATTCTACGTCGATTAAACTTCGTTCAGTAAACGTCATAAATAATCTAATAATAATCTTATCTTTAATATAATTATTCTATCGATCATCACTATTGTTACTTTCTTTTGAATCGAAAAGGTTACTTTTTCGTCATTGGAAAATTTTTGTCCAGAATTGCTTTGAAACTTCAGAAAACCACGAACGATAAACTTGAAAATTGTTTTTAAAAGTTGTATCTCAGCTTGTTACTCTCGTTGTCTGATATTTTGCCTCCCCGCTGTATTAAACACTTCGACTCGATCGTGTCACAATATATTAACAATTTCACACAAACTCCAAAGACTCTCATAAACATCTGTCTCCGACTCTTGGCGCAGTTTGAACCGCGAGCTTCTCCCAATAGACTAACCACCAGCGTCAACTATCTTCAACGGCTTTCAACTATCTTCAGCGGACCATCGTCGACTTTAACAGGCTTTAACGAACTCTAACCGAGTTTCATCGACTAACTTCTCCACTTTAGCTGCGTTTCACTTTTGATTCATCACGCGTGCATCGTGCATTCCTGTCGTCTGTCTCTTGACTAAAAAAAAGTCTGCTCCGCGTTTGATGAAATCCATAAACTCCTCGCGACACGGTTAAACAGTTTTAGTATTTCGATATGCTCAGATATTTGGTCAGATTTCGGTTTCTCAACTCGTCTTGATGATTAAAACGTTAAATGAAAATAATACGTTGAATTGTATTTCAAAATTTCTGTTCTGGGACTTTTCTCAGTGTAAAAATCTGTACCTCGAGAAATTAACCTGTACCGTGTCGCACAACGATTACGAGCCTTTTCACAAACTTCGAAAACTAACCGAAAGTCGAGAAGTTACCTTCGAGTATTTAATTACAGAGAAACGAGAATTTCGCTGAATTCTTTATACTTTCGCCTGCTTCTACACCTGCCATTTGCCTCCAGCAAGTTTTCCTACCTCTGCTAATTACCGTGGACCATCAATGACCCACGGCGGTACTTTCACTCATCTCGCTCTTTTCTAAACGATCATCGTTAGCGCCCAACTTCCAAAAACTTCTCCCCTTCTCGTAAAAAAGGTTCCTGTATTTACGAATAATTACGTTCTCCATCTCGTGGGTTTCGAAACGTATTTAAATATTTATACTGTCAGCATAAGCTCTGAACCAGGTTATCAGGAGCTAAAAGCTTGCGAAATAAGAATCTATAGGCGCAAGTTTAACCCGGTTACTGTTTCTTTCTTACGCGGTAGTGTTTCTTTCGACGCGAGGATGATTAAAATTTCATTTAAATTTCAGCTCTTAAAGTTCGAATGCACGCGTGTGATATATATATATATATATATATATATATATATATATATATATGTGTGTGTGTGTGTGTGTGTGTGTGTATTTAGATCATTTATTTTTAAGATAATTAAAATTATTAAAATTAATTAATTAGCCCTGATATAAAATACATGTTACTTCTCAATAATTTCTGTCCAGTGTATTCTTTCAAAAAGAAAGCGACGAATTATTGTATACGGTTTGGTCACTCGTTATGGTCCGCAGTCAGTTACCAGCGCAAATGGTTAAAATTCTTACTCGCTAATGAGATACCTCGTTCCTCCAAATTTAAATGCTCCAGCCGTGAGAATCGTACGCCAGCCAAACGGATAATTTAATAAAATCGGAGAACAACTGTGCTCGCGAAGGGAAACCGCTAAGCCTCGCAAACGCGCAAGAACCGGTAAGAAAATAACGTTAGACCGTATCAAACGGGAAAGATGAAATGGGGGAAAAAGTAATCCCTTAGGGCTGAGACTTGACAAAAGAGGACGTAAAGAGAAAGGAGGGGGCGGGCGCGGCCAGAGAGCAGAAAGTGACGGGGTAAAACGACGAGCGCTATTCAATCTTGCTGAATGAATCCACTTTCCACGCTCGTGTCTGATTTACATTTGAATGATCGAGAACACTGGCGAAATAAGTAAACCAGTTTCGTTGCAGTTCGAATGCCTGCGTTCGCCTCCTTCGACTCCGATGATCCCCTGGAATTTTACATTTCCCGAAACGAACGTTTTAAAGGAGGGGGAATGCAAATTGAAAATTACCAGGGAAACTGCGAAACAAACTGATTTGTTTGAACGAACGAGTATCATTTAGGATTGTCGAAGATTCCAACGACGAATATTTTGAGATTCGAAAAGTCAGAAATTCGAGTTGGAAGATTTAATATAATAATAATTTTCAATGATAATGTTTAATAAATTTTGTTTAATTTTGGAATGTTCTTTCCATTCTTGTTCATCGTTATAATGTTCGATAATTCACCGCGTTTGATCAGAATTCGTATGTTTCCGTCACCCATTTCCATTTCTAATCAAACGATTCCGATCTTCTCGCTTCAGAGGTGAGAAACGTCCGCAGCGCGGTGAAACGAATTGCTCGTTTTCACCACTCGGTGTACTCCAGGTTTAGTTTTGAAAAAGTTAAAGTTTCGATCGCGATTGAATCGATCGTTATAAGCGATCGGTCTCGATTTCTGGGACATTGGACAGAAATCGACAAACGCGTTTACGAGACAAGTGGCAGCGTCTTGAAAACGGTGTAAGAGAAACGGTGGGCATCCTCGTGGAGAAGCAGTTCAGTTCGCGAAAGTTCAATCCATGGATGATGCACGATGAACTCTTCGGGCTGACCTCGTATCGGGAAAAGACCAGTTCTGAATTTCGAAGTTCGCCCTCTTAAACGTTGTTGCCAGCCGTGTATTTGCGCACCCCCCCTCCCCCCTCCCGGCTATCTTATAGGGTCGGGCTACACGAGCGTTCTGACCTAAGCAGAGGAATTCATAAAAACAACTTGAATCCGCAAAACGCGTCCTGTATTTATTTATTTACAAGTGAAAGTTGAGTCGTGCTACCTATTGTTCGAGTTTTATATCTGCAACGTGTTACGTTATTAGTTCTAAATCTACGAACTGAAAGAGCGTCGAATTAATTTTAATTAAATAAATAATATTTTGCTAAATTTTAATTTAGGTACTGATAGTCGTGTAAATTCAGTTTTATACACACGGTCAAAGAAGAAGAAATTTATTAAAATATTAGGTCTAATACTGGTAACGAAATACTGGAAATAATAATTATCATTAGTCTAGAGAAATAAAATGTTAACTATTAATCTGCAAATTTTTAAATATGAAAGAAGACATATATTGTGGTAGTTTTTGACGGTCAAAAGCAATTAAATGACTAAAGTTTTCATCAGTTTCTATCAAAAGGTGAGAAAGTCAGTAGAATAATGAAGAATTTCTAAAAGTTTTGTTTCACCTGCAATCAGGAAGGGTCAAGAAGAAAATTAATTAACTGAAATGAGGAAATGGCAGCATCGATGCTCGTGACTTTTCTCCTTGGTCACGGACACCGCGCTCCTGTGCAATAATTATAAAGTCCACCGGGCCCCACGTTGGCGTGTAATTAACCTACAACAGACGACGCCATTTACTTGAAATGGAAGAAATTTAAATACCAATAACCAAGCCCGGAGGGTGTCTTAGCAAGCGAGCAGAGTGGCGAGCACCACTCTAGAATTCTCGAGCAATCTAACGAGAGAACCAGATGCTACGGAAAGCTTTATCAAGCCACCCTGCGAATATCATGTTTGAAACTAGACACACACACATACACACGCATACTTTATTTTCTTTATATACACGTATAAATTTATGTTATACATCCAAGACTTTAAAATACGAATCTACGGAAACTTAGGGTTTATAGAGTACTTACAAAGATGAATATACTTTTTATCAAATACATTGTCTCTCTCGGGGACAATAGCAAAGGAGAAAGTGTATATTTAACGATAATTTAACAATAATTTGGGGTTAAATTAATCTCAGGATTTTGAATTACACGTTCATATATTACGTACATTATGTTAATAAAAGATTTCTTATCAGTAAGACAAGTATATCGATAAAATTTGAAATTATTAAACGATACCCTACTTTCAGTTCCTCTTCTTGTCGAAATTTATTCGCTGATTGCAGTTCAACAAAGGGAGGGAAAAAACAATCGAGTTGAATCATATGTTTTATTTATAATGAATGTGATAAGTTAAGGGAAATATTACGAAGATGTTGAAGGAGTATGTAATAAAGAGTATCTGTCCCGTATATATTACGTTTCATCTTTTTAAAAATACCTCACTTCAGCTTCTCGTTCGATTTTATTTCATTTTCGAATTCAGTTAGGAGAATTTTTTTCGTGTTATTTAACGTCATTATTTCGAAATAAACGTAACAATTTATTCCCATGTCGATTGTTAGGAATTTATTTAAAATTTAATTCAGAGATAGGAACAAAGCGATAATATTTTCTATATTGAAATTTATTTTCCACAATATGAGAAAAAGAGGAAAAGAGAAATATTTGTAATGTAATAGAGAATTCACATCAACATATGTATAAGAATACGCGATATATATCTGTGGAAAGAGAAATGTCTGAGTCGCGATTGACTTATACTACTTACAGAAGGAATAAGAATTATTCATTTCATATAAAGAAGCAAAGTATAATTTTGTATTTTATATCTCTGTTTGACAACTGTGATTTATTCATCAATAATGAATAATGAAGATAAATTATAACAATGGATGAAATATGAATGTGTATCAAACAATGTAGATATATTTGAAAATTTGCATATGTCGATTCATAATTCACACGTGTGAATATCACATTGAAATGAAAGACACATCAAACAGTTTTCGTAAAGTGAAAATGATAATTTGTATCTTAATAATTTCTTGATATCGTCGACAACCTTGTCACGATATCTGCAGTATTATTTCTTTCCTTAATTTATATATTTCTGTTTTAAAGTATTTGCTAATGAAAAATTAATAAATACTCGAAAAAAGTTAATTCTAAATATTACTTTAATTAAGCAAATTTATCTCATTACCGTCATTTGCATTGAACTCTTAAAGTATCATCATTTCTTCGAAATATCGAAATTAATTTTCAAGATACCGAACTAAAAGCTAGAAATTAAAAATTAAAATGATGAATTCCTCGAAAACAAAACACAAAAGTTTGATACGATTCTACTCAACTCTTAATTACAATTTACAACTCTTGCACAATTCTTAATTATTCCTTTCTACGATAAATGTTCAAATACTTTCGTGAACCAGCGTACAACGCGTCTGACTGGTGATGTAGTCGTACTACTGACGAAGGAAGGTTGTTAGACGTTCGTTGAACGCGAAAATCGTTATTAATAGCTACGATATATATATATATATATATCTTATCGTAAGCTGGTTCTCTTCAGAAAAGAGAATCGACGGGGAAACGATCGAATTTCCCATTAAATCCAATTACCATCGCCATCAAAAAGCGACTTCCTTGATCGAAGGATTGAGCGCGAGTGCGCGTCCTACATCCTTCCTTCTTAATTTTCTGAAAATCGCGTGTAATTCCTGCGGTCCTACCACTGTCGTTCAGCTCTTATCACGAGCTGATATAACGCGGCGGAGCATTCAAATATCGAGAAATAAATGGAAGCAGAGCGCCGCGATGATCAGGCCGCGATGCAGATGAGAAGGGACGCGAATGGCGGAGACACGTCGCTGGAGAAAAAGCGGCAAATAGTCCCTGTCGAAACCACGTGACAGCACCGCATATCATTGACTTCGGTCCTTTCAATTTCTCATTTTCTCCGGATCGCGAGAGAGAAATCGGTGGCTGCGAATAACATGCACTCGTGCGAGAACCGGATCTGTTGCAGAAACGTTACAACAGATTGTTGTTATCGTGTAACGTACGTGGATATTGGCGTACGTAGGGAAAATATAGGTCAACAATGTAAGGTATTTTAATATTTAAAATTGGTGAATGTTGCTTATGTGAGTGAGAGAGAATTTTGTGTTTCTTGGATGATGCTTTCTCAGAGTCTTGGATGATAGTTGTTTGTTGGTATTTAAAGTTGTTCGTATGAATGGAAGAGGATTTTGTTTTGTTTCTAGGGTGATAGTTTCTTGAATTCTTGGATGATAGTTGATTGAATAATGGTGAAAATGATGATTGAAAGATAGGATGGAATTATGCGAAGAATATTGAAAGATTGCGATTGGAAATAGAATTTCTTTTTTAAATATTTTTTTTATTTTATTCTACAATGATTAGAATCTTTTAGTAATAATATTGTGATTATACATATTATAGTAAATATTCCAAATTAATTTTACTTTGAAACATGTATGAGCTGTTATAAAAACAATAATATAGTATTTCATTTGTACCATTGGGCATTGAGACCACATATAATATAACATAGGATTGAATTATTTAATTTACATATTTTTAATTTTACTTAATTTTATAATTAACCTCTCTGTCGCGAAAAATGTAAAATATAATGTGCAATTTAGAAATTACTTTAATATATGAATTCAACGATATTGTTCGAACATTAATATTAGAATTAGAATTGAAAAACAAAACGTTTAGAATTTTGTCTTTGAGAAATACAATGGTAATCTTACGCTCATCTTACGTATATTAATCCATCAATCGTGAATATATAATTCTTGCAACATCACAATTATGAATAGATATGTATTCGAGTTTTTCATGATCAATTACAAGGGAAATCTTGGTATTCATAAGCGAGACATTGTGTGATTTATCTACAAGATTGCTCGTCGTTATCTCGATACAAATGGTTGGCAAGTTTGATTTAATTAATAACGATGACGTGGTATGTAATATCCATCGCGGTGGCAGAGCGTGTTGTGGCTATCCAATTGATTCAAATTAATTCTGTTAATGGCTGCTGCTAGTGTTGCGAATCCTATTGATTTCCATTGGACTCGTTCTTTTCAAAAGAACGTTCCACCTATTATTTTTATTCGATATCGTCTGTTATTCGAAATTCTGTCTCTGATTAATCGAGAAGATTATTTTCTCTCTTTTCACAAATTCGCTTTTAAAGTAGAAAGTTTCAGAGTTCGCATTTGAAATAGAAAATCAATATCTGTTGTACAGCTCGATAATTCATAAATTTACAAATTTAAAACTTTACTCGTTCTTCTGCTACGTGTACAATAATAAATCACAGGTTTTGCAATCTTCTTAATACAATGAATTATGTAAAACGAAAGCTTTTTCGTGCATAATATATTTTTCTTGTACACGTGTGTAACGTTTTTTCTGAACAGAGCAGAAAATCATGATGTTCCTCTAATTTGAGAGAGGAAATACTTTTCTAATATCATAGTATTTCTAATATACACGAATTCTCTTATCTTTCTTTTTCCATGAAGCATCTCTTTGTCATTTTCCAAGATTTATTCTCGTATGAAATTTAACATATTATGATAAATACATTTTCCCCGGTCACACAAAAACACATACTGTAAATATCTCTGTCAATCTATCTATAAAAATATTCCAAATAAAAGAATCCTTCGAAATTCAATAATTGGGGCTGGATGGCTAGCCTTGAATTCGTAGAAATTCGCGGCAGCGAAAATGCGGTGTGGACGCGATCGATCGCGACTTTATTAGTTTTCGATGGTGTGCCACGGTGGAAGCGAACGAGAAGGAACGGAAGGGCCGTAATAATATCGCGCTCGATCGTGCATCGTGGAAATGCAGCCTAAGGAATTCCGCGGTCTGTCGAACTGCGAAATGAGCCGAGACACTTCATTCCCCTTTCTACCGATCTCGCCGATCGCAGAAGAAACGAAAAAACTTAAGGAGGCCGAGGCCCCGCCGCCAGTGTGTTTTATCAATAAAAATATTCGCATTTCTCTTTGCCCGCGAAATTGATACTGCACGCTGCTACTCTCGCTCTATTTCGCCGCAATATTCCTTTTTTCCGTTCGATTCGGTCAGCTTTGATCGGCTTTTCGTTATTTCCCATTCAAAGCCTCCCTCGACGCATTACAACCGTTCACAAATATCGCAAATCGGTTTATTTTTTTTTCTCTTTTTTTTTTTTGCTTTTTCTTTCCTCTGCCTGTAGGTCGCGAACTTGTAAGCTTCAGCTTTCTGCAGATTCGGCTTATGAAGGTTACGAAATTGAAATTGTGCTAGTTATATTCTTTCAATGTATCTCTCTTTGCGAAGATTTCAATTTGATTACGAATCGTGCTAATATCAATGTCTTGATATTTAATATTTGAATGTTAATAATTGAATGGGAGAAATATTTATATTGTCTGTCGTTTTTCAGAATATTGTACAGCGTTTGACATTTGTTTCGACTTTTAATGGAACATATGACGTTTTTTCTCATTTTCTCAATTTTCATTTTAATATTACCTTTAAAATTTCTTGGTTCTATCGTTCAAGGAAATTCCTATTAATTACGAAAATTCTTTATTATTTTATTATTCCTTTTTCTTTCTATAATTGTTGATTCTCGTCAGAAATTATTAAACGATTGAAAGTGATCAACATCTTGGTCACGAGTGACGAACGTTTCAATGAAATGTCTGAGAATGTGATTTCAAAGAAATGTGAAATAAATATGCCCCGCGAAACGCATCCATAACAAAGTGCATTGTTACGTGCTTCGTTTCTCAACGACTTATAGAATGTGAACAGAAATCGGTTTTCATTCAGACAGGAATTGTTATTGAGAATCTATTATTGAACGACGAGTTATCCCATTCCCAGATCCCATTTCGTTGAAATGATATTCGCGCTGTAATATTTTCGTATACGCTCAACTTCTGTATAATAAGTATAATTTATTCATTCCGTATAATTAAAATTAACCTCTTTGATATTAAAATAGTTGAGAATGAGTAATTTAGAAAATAAATTATTTTTTTTTTATATCAGAATGATTCTTATATTGCTAGCTTCAGATACCAAAAGTATGTACTTTCAATTCTATGGTTTAATTATAATTACATCTGAGAGGTGAATTGTATAGTACGAATGTTATATTTGACAGTTTACTAATATCTCTCGCATACACTATTAAATAAATTAACGAAAACAAATTGAAATCCCTAAACTCTGATGAAATTCTTCTGCACGAAATTTAAATAATTAAACAATTCCCAAGTATTTTCCACTCTTTTAAACGTGACCTAATTTTCGACACGATTGCGATATTTTGTACTTTTCACATGTGAAATGCACTAGAAATTATTTAATAATCTTAAATTCTGATATGTAATAACAAAGTAGTACGCGAAATACTTAGAAATAATTCCCAAGCTTTTTCAATGTTAATCGCTAGACTGTGAATTTCAGTGGAAATTTAACCATTTAGTTATAAATTTAGTTATAAAAATATTTTTAACAATATAACTAAACGTAAGTTCGCAGTTTGAAATTTCCTACAAATGCACAAAAATCCACAGCTTATTACTACACGATTCTGATTTTTTTGAAAAGAAGTCGCTCTTCGACACAAATGCAACGCCTCATCCTTTTCCAAGTATCTCCCCCAAAAAAAGGAGCCATCGTGAAGTCACTGGAAATCTGCCTACGATTAAAACTATCGAATCCTGAAACTCCCCATATACTTGACCAAAACTATCCTCGGGTTAATTAAAATAACTCAGCCGAGCTCGGCCAACTTCTAATTCAATCTGGCCTTTAATCAATCTTAATTCCACCGAGGCTCGAATCGAATCGAGACGCGACAAGGGTCGATAGCGAGCCGGGTCAGAAAATTTCCATTCCGCGTTTTTTTCTTGCCGCGTGTTCTTGTTCCGTGCGGAGTGCACGCGATAACGAGTTGGCGGCCGCGACTTTTCTCCTCGAAGTCGAGCCACAGTTTTGAATCTCTCGACCCAGTTACAAAGCACCGACTACATCAAGAATGTATCTTCGTTTGATTTCAGCCCACGTTGCGTCCACACGTGTGCCGTTCGATGCCGGATCACAGTGTCGTCCCCTCCACGAACCGGAAGTCGACGAAAGTTTATGGAGCTCGGCTGTATAAACGACAACCGATCCAGTCCCACTCGACGTCCACCGGGCGACTTCGTTCTCTTCAGGAGTGCCAGCTCTCCTCTCGGTGAGTGCGTGATACGATTTCTATTGCGATATAACGAACAGAGGGAGAAAATTAGAAAAATGCGGAAGACGAAAGTAATTTGCCACATCGAGTTAGAAATCAGTCGAGTAATTTTGAAAAAGCTAATCTGCAAATTAGTAACTTGTGCTAGCGATTCGTGTGTCATTGGATCATTGGGAATTGTGAAAATTTGGGATTTGGTTTATTTGATAATATTGTAGAGATACGTATGTCCTTTGCTTTTTATAATATTTATTATTACGATACTTCGCAATTTCGTAATTCATAAATCTAAATATTATCTCCTGTTACATTTCCAAATGCAAATTAATTCCATCAGAAGTTTGGAGATGTATTAACGCGATATATTTAGACCAAATATCATATTTATTTCTAATAATTCGAAATTGAAGTACGATCGGACAATAACATTGTGAATTAAATATCTATACTCTTTTTCTATTTTGTTTCTGAATATTCTTAACAATTCTTTATTCCAATGATATAGGACATGGAATATATTTTATTCTAACATTTAAAATTAGCATTTAATCTTTTCAATTTCTTTTTAATTAGAACTTGTTCGAAACCGTAAAAAATAGATTATTGCAGTACCGTATCGTCGAATGTTTCTTTCTCTTTCTGGCCAAAAAAAAAAAAAACAGCAATTTTTAAATTCGTTCGAGGGAAAAACAATACTCACAAATGAGGGCAATTTTACTTGAGAGATCGCGACCTAACTGCAGCATGAGTGAAACGATCCAATATCACGTCATCTGTGATCTGAAAGCTCATTTGTTATCGCACTGTTTAAAAGGCGAAATAATTTCCTTCCAAAGTTCAATGCTTGTCCAACGCATCTTGCTATTTCTACTTGTAAACATCTTCGTCGTGTAACACGAAAATGCACGAAATATCCACGGTCTGGTCATCACGCAACGCATTCGTCGCGGGTTGAATTTCAAAACGGAAGAACCGACGCAACACGGTCACCTCGATGCAAACTTTTTGAATCGCGTGATCGTAAAGGTCGCGTAACAATCCTTTATCGACGAGTCCTTCCTTTGTCTTGACGAATACAAGAATTTCTCTGCCGACGCGAATAGAGGAGAGAAAATTACGTACAACGTCATTCAAAAGTTGCCTCTTTTCTGAAATCTGTCGTGTCACTGCGTCGACGAAAGTAAGAATAAAATATCGCACGATATAAACTTCAAAAATACTTTGTCAAACGTGACACTGTTTCATTAGTTCAATATTTGCGCAAGTACTGTTTCTCTTACAGTCAGTACAGGGTAAGACCGATTTGTGACAAGCATGCAAACTATTTTGTATTTATCATTGGTGAGATATTTCGTAACGAGTTATTGATAAAATACGATCAAATACACGAGATTTATCGTTCACGTTACAAGACCGAAGAAAACGTTCGCGTAGTTTCAAGCGGTGAGACAAGTCCAAGCGAAGGAGCTTTATCCCCGAGCGATTCGAGTGTCAGATTATCATTCCGCGATACTTGTCAAATCGAAAAATATGAGCATCCGTCCCTGGCAAATCCTCTTCAGGAAGCCTCCTTGGATCTTATACGTTGTCGCAACTTGTTGTTACCTATTGTCTTTTTGCGTCATTTATGCACACGACGTAAATCCGTAGTCTCGGTTGGAAATCCCGAGTTCCCAGGATGTGGACTCGGATCGAGTCGTCGAGATCTCGAGGCATCGCGGAAGCAGGCGGGGGTCGAGGGAATGTAAAATTTATCCGTGCTCCTTTCCATCCAGCGGGAAGTTCACTCGCGTATACTGAAATAATCTGATCCATTTAAGTTTCGGGAAACGATCGTGAAAACTGGGTGACGTGAGATGCTCGGTCGATCCCAGTCGGAACGATCGCCACGACTGTGTCAGGCGACGTTTGAATCGCACGGAATACTCGAATCAATCACGTCGATTACGTCGCGGAGACGTCACCTGGCCGAGAGTACGAGTCTTATTAACCTCTTGCGCTGGAATGACCACGCACGTTGAAAACTTTTTGTTCCAAAACTGTAATATCTTCTCAGTTTCAAGTATATTTAAGTCAAACAAAATAGGCGAAATAAATAATAAATTTATTACTTCTCAATCATTTCTATCCGGACGAGTTCAAAAAGAATGCGACGAATTATTGTGTACGGTTTGGTCGCTCGTTATGGTCCGCAAACCAGTTGCCAGCGCCAAGTGGTTAACCTCTTCGCGCTGGAATGACGTGTCACGCAAGTCGAGAATTTTTTGTCTCAAAACTGCAATATTTTCTCAGTTCTAAGTATATTTAAATAAAACGAAATGGGCAACATAAATGATAAATTTATTACTTCTCAATTTCTATTGAGTCATGTACCGACAAATTCCAAAAGAGAGCGACGAATTATTGTGTACGGTTTGCTCACTCGTTATGGTCCGCAAACCAGTTGCCATCGTAAGGGATTAAAATTTGCTTCTTATCGGTCGATCTGCGCTCGAGCACCTTATCACGCGTACGTTTCAACGTATACGGCTCGTGACTCGCCCTTCGAAGGGTGGATTCGTGTTCTTTCACGTCTGAAGATTGAAAGCGTTTCATCGTTCTGTCGGTTAGACGTTATCGATAGACTTTCTTTGCGGATTTTTCATCGCATTTCTAAGAAACTTTTTCAAACGCAAAATTGAACGTAATCCCTATGATCTGAGAAAGCGACGCGATATTCGTATGTAAAACAATTTTTTACCCGAGTTCCATTTTTTTTTTTTTTTTTTAATCATATCCTCGAAAATATGATCTTGCTTAAGAATAAATAGCCTATTGATAATACGAGCGAACGTATGTATGTACCTATATTCTACATCTACGTACACATCTGCTTTCTTCACTGTATGACACGCACAGTATATTCGCAAAATTATTCTATAGTGTTTTCTTCGAGTGTTCGATCTAAACAACTGTGTGTTTCGCTGATGCAATCGTCGTCAACGAAGAAAGACAAATTTATATTATATTTTGCATATTTCTTTGGTCTCGCGCTTCACTAGACCATGATCTACGATCTTAACGATTTGATCCATCAAATAGAAATATTCGTAAGCTTGGTACCTTGGTTGACGTGTGAAAAGTCGGTGACGATGATTACAAAGGATTCGAAATTGACTTTCCTCGTCTCTTGCATGTAACGGGGACTTCTCTCTGAATCGAAACCAAAGGATTTACTATGCACGTGGACGCCATTTAAGATTCGATCGGCGAGCTTACGAAAGCATCCTCCGTTAATAGACGGCTGGTCACGGTGAACTTTTTGATGTATGTAAATGAATGAATAATGGCTGGTTGAATATGTAGATGGTTGGGTGACAGATCGAACTTGCTCGCATCGACTTTCATGATTTATGACTGGACCTGTTATCCAGAGGCTTTGTCTTACGTAATTTCTTCGCCGCCGCTAATCATCGGATCTTACGTAAATTTTTTGCGCTCGTCTGACAATCAATTCCAATTAACCCTCCCTAGGAGAAAGAAGACGCGTACAGAGAGTTCTAGCGTGAGAAACGTAAAGAAAGATTGACCTACATTTCCATTATTTACGTTTAGAATATTATATCGTAGCAGAGAGGAGTTTTTAATAGCGGAAGAGAGAAATTGATTGGTACGTTTAAAAGTAATTTGCAAAACGTCGGGAAATATCGATTATCGTAGAGGAGTGAGGTAAGACTGCCTGTGTGTTGGATCGTAAAGCAATGGTTTCTGGTAATTATGTCAGAGTAAAGCTGGAGGAAATTTAGCGCATCTCAACAAAGTTCGAAAAACTTTTATGTCTTTAGAGATGTTTAGATCCTCGAATCTTTTGATATTGGAGTGTTTCAAGTTTGAAGAATTTTCAAATTTAAAGTTTAAATTCCGAACCTGCCATGTTGGAATCTTCAAGATTTTTAATAGTGAAGCGTTCAAGTGAAGAGCTTCCATATTCGTTTTATTGTCAGATATTCGACATCTTCGAACTATTTAATATCCAAATTTCCCTTTAGCTTTCAGTTTTTCCAGTTCTCTATTTTTCTAATTTCCAACGTCTCGAAATCCCTGAGTTTTTCGACAGATGGTTTATTCATTGGCCAAACTTGACGTTATCGCGTAACAAAAATTGCGAAGCAACTATGCGGAGCAACGAAGTGGCAGCTTTCTGAAATCTAAGTATAATCACGTCTCGCGTTTCGACGAGTTCAGTTGCGGCTCTCGCAGTGAGACTGGAAAAACGCGAAGAAAAGCGAGGTCTCCCTTGGAAAGGGAGCTTTCCAGCTCAAATTTCGAAAAGCAACATAATATCGCGGTCACAGGTACATACACGTGTTCCGTTATACGTGTGCGTGTTAATACACTGCGTATATGCGAATACGCGCGGCCAGTGTGCCACTTTTAAAGCGAATAGACACGATGAGTATTGCACGAGCTCCTATATAATCCGCAATATTCACCGTGTACTATCTCCGAAACAGTGACCATTCACTCGCGCACCGTGCATACTTTCGTGCCTGCGGGTTGTTAATATTTAATACAGCTGCCATATAACATCAAGCGCCAGTATTTGCTCTTGAAGAGATTTAAGAGCTTTAAATACTTCTTGAAGATTTGCGAGCAAATTGATATTTGGCATTGTTAATATTTGTATATATGTATATACAAATCGTCTATGAGCAGCAGGAATGTGAATATCATAACTAAGTAAAAATATGATCTAAAGGCAATCTGTCAGTCAATTCTCTGTCATAAAAATTTCGTTTCACAGAAATTCTACAAATTTTGATAAATTTACTAGAGTTTAGCATCTCGATTAATAAGTCTGTCAATTTTATTGAAATTGAATGAATGAAACTGTCATCGTAGAACATGACGCTATACGTTAAACATTATTCATACTTTTTCCTTCTCCTGTAAATTAAAAATTTAAACATACTTTTATATATAAATTCTTATATTCTTTATTTTTATATATACTTTTATACACTATAAATTAAAAATTAAAGTATAAATCAAAAACGAAGGCAACCTTCTTAAAAAGCAACCTTTTTAAAAAAAAATGCAACGTGAAAATCACGTAGAATCGCCGTGGAAAGAAACCCGATGTTGAAACTAGCCGAGATAAAGCATGTTGTGGGCGCGCAAGACCAAGGCCGGCAAGATGTAACGATTCCTCCACGCAGAGGAATTTCCCTAGCACCTTTCTCCCCTAGCTCCACTGGTCAAAGTGAATTGCGGAAATTGGATTAACGAAGCGGTTAGCCGCGCACCAGGATCGTCTGATTATTTCCAATGACAAATGACCCGCAGAGACCTGGCCCGGTGTGTGGAAATGCAGGTGGGCACACTTACCGCTAGATAGTGGCGACCGCGACACCATTCCTCCACGTTCAATCGCTTCAGGTGCCGAACACGAATAAAGACCAGAGATGGGATCAAGTCCGGTATATACTTGCGAGTATATCCGAATCTCGTACGTTTTGCTTGAAACTAAAAATATCGCGCGTTTGAAATGTTCGTTTATACATTTGCAAGTACAATGTGTTTATTTTATATAAATATCAAGTTCACTATGCTTCAGTGTGTAAATTTCATGAAATACAATGTATATATTTCATTTTAGTTTAACGTACAAGTTCAATGTATTTTATTGTACTATAGTTCTGTATATGAATTCAACGAATGTATACATTGTAGTTTAATGTACAATGAATATATTTTATTGCACTATAGTTCAATATACGATATATCAGTGACTACTAATGTAGTTCAAGCATGGGTCAATGTACAAGTTCAATTTGTACATTTCATCGCAGTTCAATGTGCAATATCTTATATCGTCAAGTTCAATGTACATTTTTATACAACTCAAGTACACCGTCAAATTTTCGTTTCAGAGAGTTTGAAATTGACAGCTCGAAAATAAGAATGTTTCAACGAGTACAGTTCAAACAAGAAACTGCGGATTTTGGAAATAGGCACTCATAAATAATTCCATATTTATGAGATTCGAAGCTTTCACAAGCAGTACTCGAGTCTTGCAAATAAAAACCTCCTCTTCTCGCTAAAGGATCCGAAAGAGAAGCTCCTTTATATTGTACGTGTGCGATTTGTTTGAAACGAGATTTGTTTCTTTCCGAATCTCACGCACGCACATATACAGCGATCAGGCTAATGGTAGCTTCTACTTTGAGATCTGTAAAGATGGAATTTTTTATAAGCGTCAGATACGTGCTCGTCAGACTAATATTTGTACCGATGCAATGGAGAATGTGCTCCCTTTAATCAGAAATTTCTAACGCACGCAAAAAATCCATCATCTGTGACGTTGATAAATCATCTATTTATCATCTATTTTCAGCGGTTTATTGGAACCATTGCAGCCTTGTAATTTTAAATTGATAATCGTATTACGTACCGATGTCATTATTTCGAGATTTGTGCAGAGGGGATTTTATTTCCATTTACGAATTCCATGTAAATTCTTCAAAATCACTATTAAACTAAAATCGAATTATCCACTTAAGGGATAAATTCTATTTTTTTTTTTTTTTTTTTTTTTTTTAAATTGTCAAGATTTTATGTCATAAATTAACCCGTGTGTACTTGGAAATATTTAAAAACGGTTTGAAATCCAACTGTTTGGTCGAAAATGTTCGAGTCTACTTGTGAGATGCTCGATCCCATCTCTAATAAACGCGACAGTACATCGCAGCGAGATATATTTCGTTTTAGAACCACAGCCACGGTTAGGTATTACAGACGTGATGCATTATGAGCGGGAGAACAGTCCGAAACTAGAGCAATATTTCCTAGATAAATTTCCGCGAGAACGGGGTCACGAAACGACGAAAGAAGATGCTAGTTGAAACTGTTGAAACTTGCTACTAGCTGCCGCTGTTCGGACGAATAATAGCGCGAAGTTGATTTAGTGTATTTGACCAGTGGTTGGGTTATTTTTGGACGAGGTGCAGTTTCGTCCATTACGAAACTTGAAACAGATTTTAATTTAATCGTTTTTGTAAAACGATTTCATTTCGCGTTGTTATATTTTCGCTGCTAGATACGTGCCAATAAATTTTCGTCAAATATCGCGACTGGATTTTTTAAACGAATCGACGTTTTGAAAAATGTCGAGAGTCTATCTGTGATTGAAAGTTAAAAGGATACGTGATTATTTCACTTTCGCGATTAAAATTGGACATTTAACATCTGTCACAAGCATTTTCAAAAATGCAGATTTGAAGATTTCGTTGTGTTTTTCTCGATCAATTACTTTTTCTCATATATTTAAAATGTTTCTTCTTAGCGCCAGAGAAAATAGATATTTGTAGTTCTAATGGTGAAATGCGATTATTAATAAATATCTTCGTCCTTAAGAAATTAAATATCAAACATAATCATCTTCAGCTTTAATCTTCTTTACGTCGACAGAAATACGATTTTTATATACACATATTTCGAGAAAAGATCTCTGATTTGAAAGTCAATTTCGATGCAGAGTGCAGTATTAAAAGTAGCCCTGGAAGAAAACTGGAATACAGATCACTAAACCGTATGACTACGGTACAACATAAATCGTAGGAGATTTAGCGGTGCTTAGTCGGACGTCCTCTCGCATTACACAAAGCCTTTGCGAAGATTACGTCCCTATGACTGAAAAATACCTTTGCGTTTCGTGAATATTAAAATGAAGAAATAGAGGAATAATTTCAGTGTACATACGCACAGTACTGTTCTATTAAAATTTCACTTGACGCTGATCTACCAAAGATCTTTACAAATATCCTCTATGACATTTTCCAATATTCCGATATTTTCAAATATACGAGGTGGGCCAAAAGTTTCTTCCTACCTTTTTTTTTTTTTTCAATAAGACATCAAAGCATAAGGAAAAATTAATATTATTAATTTTAAATTAAATCCAAGTTTGTTAATTTAAAAATTTCGTGCATTTAAAATACTGCAAAGAAAATTTTTTTAAATATATAATAAAAAGATTGCGGATTTATTTTAGCAGGAAATGATTTTTAGGGCCCACCCTATCTCTCATTCTTTGCAATCGCTTAAACATGTTCGGTTTGTTCGTCACACATTACGTTGATTTCATCGGCGAGTTAAAGGAAGGAAAGTGTCGAGGAGGACGCTCGTATAAACATATACACGTGAGCGGATACACCGGCGAAAGAAAACGTCGTAGGCTATTTCTATCTCGTCGATGTTTACCCATCCTGTGAATATATCGTCGACGAACGCGAATTTATCTAGCGGAATAATACCGGTCGTTCCGCGGATCGTTGCAGTCACGACAGTCTCGTACCGTCTAGTCCTTAACTCGCTCGTGAGTTTAGTAAATTCGGCGAAGATATCGGCCCTGTAGCATGGGAAATATCAGGAAGCGAATAAACGAAGAAGCGAGATTCGCAAAAAAATTTCTGGATCAAAGAAAAGAAGAAGATAATGAGGAACGTAAAGAGACTAAATTGTAGATGAAGAAGAAATAAAAATATTATAACACTGTCCATGGGGAAGCCAAGTCATTCATGTTCACATCCAATTTTTTCACTCTTCTAAAGAGTCTTTTAAAACAAAATTTTAATTATATAAAAAAATTTTGAATTGTATAAAATTTATAAAATTATGTAAATTTTTAATTATATAAAGAAAATTAAAATTTTTAATTTTAATTATATCAAGAAAATTTCAAACACTTAATGACTTTAATAACTCTTTGCTATGTTACACGATCTTTGAAAGATTTCGAGAAAAATAAAAATTTCACTTTGCTCAGCAACCGTGGATGGTTGAAAGGAATTATAAACGAGTGAAAAGAATAACATGGAGAATGATAATCCAGAATAATAAATGTTAATTCAGTAGTAAAAGTCGTAGAGCAAGGAAACGTAAAACTAGAATAGTTATCGATAACATAGAAGAAAGAAAGTGGAGCAGTCAGTGACCGCCAGCTGACGAATAGGGTCAATTTCATCTTAAACGAGATCCTGTCTTACTTACAGACCAGTTTCTAAAAGAGACGTCGCATTTCCTCGCGTGCTCGTTCAGAAATTGTTCGTCGAAGCAATTCTCACCTTCCCTTGCCCGAAATACCTTTTCACTCGGTCGCAGAGCCAATCGACGCCCCTGGTTCCACGAAATACATTTCAGTCGTGGCTGTTAAATATCGAGGGTGTTTTTACGGTCGAGGTAATGCGCAATGTTGCGTCGATTATGTGATTGGCAGGTGGAGCAGTTCGAGTATTGATGCTGCGAGGTTTACGACGGGGTCACGCGTGTTAGAAATAGACATAAAACACTTTATGAGTGTTTTATGTAGATTTGGGTGTAGATGAAAGAGCCTCGAATTGTTTATGAATACTTTAAATACTTGGAAAGTAGCCACAGAAATTATTTGCACACAAGTTACGATGTGAAGATAAGTATCATCGAATGATATGAAAATTGGATACCAATTAAATGATATATAATATAACGTAATAACGTTATAATATTATAATATAATGTAATATTATAATAGATGTAGTATTAGTGCAGATATTTTTTCACTGTATATATATATATATATATATATTATATTTACGTACGGAACGTTTGAGAGTAAAAGTGATACAAGTCAAACATTTCTGCGACACTGTGCTGCATTCTACAAATTCTATAATTTTATCGTGATTTATTATCGCGAATAAGTGAGCGTTGAGATATCTCAAACGCATAGCGAGGACATTTTAGAAAGAGTAAATTTCTCTCTTTTTTTATGTATTAATGCTTGTTCGACGTGTACACTGAAAGAACTTATGAGTGATGTTAGAAACTGCATCGTTTGCCTCTCCGAATATTTTTATTACAAACTTCGAAACTCGAAACAATCACAGAGTATACCGACGAAGCTGTGAAACTTTGAATATGAAAGCATGAAAACGCCAGAACGTGTGGTTTTATCGCCACGAACTGGGGAATTGTTGTCTAATCGCCACTAACGAAGATTCGCTCGAAAACGCGTCGTACAATTTTTCTAGACTATACATCGTTCCTCCACTGATGTGTTGATGCGACATAAAACACGCGAAAACTATTCGAAGCTAGCTATTTTAGCTTAACTTTAGCCAAACAATGGTCTGAATATTCGCGATAATATGCGACGTTGTTTCGGGATTATTTGAAAGCCCTATTTGTCACGGGTTTGTTCACAGTGCTTCATCTTCCAAACGTGTTCGTTTTGAATGGTTTGGCGCCACTGTTGATTTCAGTGGAGACGTTCTTCTCGTATGAAGCGATTTGAACGTGCACCGACGCTCAAAAACATACGAACACTTACCATTTTTTTTTTTTTTTTTTTATGAAATCCACGATATAGCAGCGTACGTCTATAATAATTTATAGATATACATATATATTTTATAAATTATATATAATAATCTTATATGTATTTATAATAATCTATGATACATAGTGTATGTTATGTGTATTATGTATCATATTACATTTATAAATTTTACTTATTTATTTTTCAAAAAATTCATTTTCATTGCTCTTAACTATTAATAATATTATTAATGTTTAATTATTACTAAAATATATTTTTATTATAAAACTTTATTAACTTAAAATTAAATTATATTAACTTAAAATTTTATATATGTATATATATAATAAATTTTTATTTATATTTTAATATTTTGAAATATAACTACGAATACGTGCGAAACGAGAAGCGACAGCGAAAATTGGCAAAGTCCATTCGATGGAAGGAAGATAATTGCGCGGGAAGATCGGACCGGAGCCGGGTGAAACAATAATGGAGGATGAATTCAATGGCGAACGAATTCTGCGAACGGCGAGACTCGGCTGCCATGGTTGTGTATGGCACGATTTCGGTAAAACACGGCCAACGCATAGACGAATAATAACTAGAATTTCTCGAATAATAACCGAAATTCGTAGACTTCCGCGAGTTCGAACGACACCGGCGCCCCCGCAATTATTCCGCGTGCGAGCAATCTCATCGATCTTCGTCGCGAGCAACAATAGCGCAGAAACCGGCAAACGGGCGCAAACAAATGCATCGTGCGGCCTGAGCACGGTGCACAAACCCGGGAATATCCTGTCGTGGTATAAATACGAATAGTTATCCCTCTGGTGCGCCTTCCTGCTGCATCAGACCGCTGATTTTTATACGCGTTTATGAGAAATTTAAGTCAGCAAAAGCGAGAACACAAAGCGAGTAGACTAGCAATCTGCTCACGAACTTTGAAGAAATTTAAAGACAGAAAAGATCCATATGGTATTGATCCACGTAAAGTTATGTTGGGAAATATCCAAAGAAGAGCGCTTATTATATATTATGAAATTTAGTGGACGAAGAGAATTTATATTCATCTTCTGTTTTTTTTATTTTATAAAGACTCAAAATTGCACAAATGTGCGCGGTTTACTTGTAAAGTTTAGCAGTGGAAGTTCCTTCTTTTTCTTTTTTTTTTAATTGTAGAAACGAAATTGCACAAGTAATTGCTTTCTAAACCAGGAAAATCGTTTCTTTTCTAAAGTTGGAAGTCCCGATGAATATTTTACATTTGCCGTTTCTAATTCGAGCTGTCGTGGATATTGAATTTTTGAAATCAGGTTAATCAGTTGAGCAGGCACTTTTACATTATTTAGGAATAAACTGAAAATTAGCAGAAAATCGATTCGTGGAAGTTAATAAAAGATTAAATTCTTCTTATTTATATTTGTTCGCGATTTACAAGAAAGATAATGAAACTCTTTCTATTCTTCATCAGTGGAAATTAATGGTTTACTTCTAGTACAACTGAAATTATTAATCAAAGTGACGAGATAACCCTTCTTCTTTCGTTAATGACTTAATGTATTCTTCTTGCTGATAAAACAAGTATATTAATTATTATTTTCTTGAGTTGTTCGACAAATTTTTGATAAAATTTTGTTCGTGTCGTTTCATCTTGATAAGATAAGAAAACGCAGGAAAATTCGTGAAAAAAACGCACTTAAGTAAATAAAATTTATGATTCTCACAATCATTAATATTCGACGTTTTATAACGTGTTTAGAACGACATGTTTTTCGCAACCATTTCACTTCCAATTTAACTGGAAATTTTCAATTTCCACAAATCCCGCAGTTTAAATTTAATAACGATTCCGTAGTTTTGAATTTTTTACAGAAAAAATGCGACAAATCTGATACAACGTCTAATGTATATCTGTCTGAAACATAGTTCATTCTTCGAACTTTTCTGCAATCTTAAACTAGTCTATTAACTGAAGTTAATTGTTTCAATACAGCAAAAACAATTAATTCGATAAGACTGTCACAATCAAATACACAGAATAATAATCTGTCGGGCGTCATAATACCCAATGTGTTATATTAGTAAACGTGAACGAAATGGCACAACGTTCTCGTTGATGACCATTATAACTAATTAAAAATGTTTGTTCGATACGCTGCGCTGAAACGTGTTATCCGCGAGTCCTGTCGTGAATGCGAGCGACCACCGACGAAGGAGAGCGTGAAAGGGGAGAGGGTGAGAAAGAAGATGAAATAATTGGAACGTAGTGTAAAAATGACACGTGGATCCAGTGAAATTCGTTGCGTTCAACTTTCCCGATTTTAATGAACGAAAGTAATGGGAAAATGTTTAATTGGAACGAGGAAAATAGGAAATCGCGGACGGCCATCGAAGTCATCCCAGACGTGACATATTAAGAGTTGAAAGTTTTTTTTTTAAACGTCTTTAATTAACAGTGTCTTTCTTTTTTTCTCAAATTTTCATTTTCGAGTAAAATAATTTGTTTCGTCTGCCTTTTTTTTTTTTGCAGTTGCAGATTAACAGTAGAATAAATGTTGAACTGTGAGAATTATTTACGTAGTTACGTCAAATACTGGAAGTTTATTAATCAAGGAATAACGTGTCTGCAATGTTCCAATTAATATGGTACAACAACGTTAAAAATATAATATTGTGTAAAATAATATGAATTTGATTTAGTGATGATATCTGTAATATACCTTTCTTTTTCAATCATTAAATAGTTAGAAAATTTAATAAAAAAAATCCAACATAGAAAAATTTGCAATTAACGACCAAATTTGTTAATGTATTTTTCTTCGCTTATTATACATTAAAATGATTTAAGAAACTGAGATATTCAATGAAAAAGAAATCTGAAATAAAAATTAACAAGTATTATGTAAAACTGTCTACTGTCCAGGATTTAGAAAGTACCAAAAGTATTTTAAAAGTTATGAATGTACGTACATAGTTCGAGTTAACAGTCCTACAATTAAATTCAAACAAGGACAAACGTTAAAATCCTGATAGAATAACACTAAGCTTTCTGAACCATCCCCTGAACTTTAATTCAGACAGTAATCTCTCTCGAAAATTTTAATACGAAAATAAATCTCTGACGAAAGAACAACGTTTGAGATTCGCAGAAAATGTGACGTTTAATAAGAAACAGGATGGAGGATGGAAAATCAGTATCGTTTGCCGAGGCTTCATCAGAGACGGATGAGTCTTCCGTCTCCACGAAACCGCGAGATCGAGTATTCGCGATAGGCATCCGGAAGTAAGAAACGCCGAGTCTCTGTCCCCCGAAAACGACGCTGGATAATTAGAAAGTTTATCTGAGTAGAGTTTATCCCGTCTCGTAATCTTATTCGCATTAATTATTTTTCCCTCCGCGCTCGCTTCAGATCTAATTAAAACCCTCCTCTCTTGCGCCTCTGTCCATCTTTCGTCGACAAAAATTGTCTGGAGAAGAAAGAGAGAGCATTGACTAGCTCTCTTGAAAGATTAGGAAGAAAAAGATACAGACAGTGGGAAGTGGCGGAGGTTGGTGGAAAAAAGATACATACTCGTCTCTTTCAATCTCGATTTGTCTGTTTTAGGTAGTTTTGTGGTCTGATTCCTTCTTCGAAACAGTTTCATATTCGTACATAACTCGAAACTTAAGCAGAGAGATCTGGAAGAAATCTGGCCTAAAGATTTCTTGGGCAGAAACTCGCGCGACAGAGTCAAGTATCGAGGCAACGAAACGAAATTTCATTCGTTATTTCGTCGATATTTTGCGTTTTGTTTTCGAGCTGGAGATGGCCTTTTAATTTTTAGGAAAATGTAAGTGGGTCGGAAACGACCGAAAGAAACGCAGGAAAATTAAATAAAACAGTGTAGCTTTTCGTGTAGCACGGGAGGAACGAGAATAAAACGGTCGACAAGGGATGAAAAGAAAAAGAATGGGAAAAAAAAGGAGATTGAGAAGAGTTCAAGGGGCGGGAAGATAAAACGTGTAGAAGAAGAAGCGCATGAAGTAGAGTGAAGAAGAGTGGTGGCGGGGGGATGGTGGAAGGAACAAAAAAGGGGACAAAGAAATAAAGAGAGAATAGAAATAAAAGGATCGCGGGGTGGAAAGTTTTGTGCGGAAAAAAGCCTGCAACGGAAGTTACTCCGCGATAATGGAGGGCGAGAACAAAATACTGAACGAGGAAAAGCGTGGCGAGGCAAGGACAAGGTCGATGAGAAATTTACGAGACCTACGAGCGAAAAACGAATTTTTAACGGTGGCTTTTAACGATGGGAATTTCGCCGACGGTCGACGCCACGTCCCTTTTGTAGCCAAGATGGATTTTAACGATTTCGCGAATTGTTGGAAAGAGAAATTTAGTTTCGTTCTCGTTTCCCCATTTTATTAACCCCGATTCGTCCAATAATAGTCTGGCGTGTTATTACGGGCAATAAAACGATTGTTAAAAACATTTTCGAAATGTAATTGAACGTCTATGCTTTTTATCTCCTTTTAAGGATTTTCCCACGAAACTATTCATCTCCGATTGTAATTAATTTGAACGTAATTAATTTGAACTACCATCATTTTGAGAACGTAGGTTTCGGGTTGTTCTTCAAATTAGTAATATTTTTGATATGTATAAATAATAAAGTACTGTGAGAAAAAGGGATTCAATATTATTCGAATATTTCGTTACACATCTGCCCTTTTCGTTTGCGCTAATGAGTGTTGTACAATCCTGCTTGTTCTGTTTACGATTATGAACGTGGTTAGTTCGAGTTACTCCCACTTCGTGGTCTGATTAGAATGTAGGGTTTTTGGGTTGCAACCTCTGACCTCCGTTCCCGAGTACAGCTAAGAAACATTGGAGTCTCGAAGCTTCTGGTTTATACCAGAAATTGATTATTTGCGAGAGATGTTTTGCAACGTAGGTAGCGATACACGAAGCTTGAATGCATTAAGAATATGTTCAGTACCCACTGGCAAGACAGTGCAATTTCGTTTTTTTTACACTTGTGACATGGATGTTCTTGACAAATGTTCATTCAGAAATCCCGGAAATTAACTATCGCACACGTAACGATTTTGTTCGTGATTTAAAAAAAGTACTGTCCAAATCTGTCGGAGAAGCGAGTTAAAAATATCCGAGAATTTTAAGATATATTTTCTTCCAAATCCCAAGAGCCTTTACTCTTTCGAGAGCAGCTTCGACGAATCACTAGAATTTTCCAATTAAGCACCGGGGCAACAAGACGAGAGAGTTTCTACGATCGACGAAACAAAATTGATAAAAACGAAATTGAAGGGAAGCTGTGAAGATGGTCGCGCGATAGAATAGCGCGACAAGGCAAAGGAAATTGATAAAGGCTGAGTAACAATGAGAAAAAGAAGTTCGCGAGGGGATAGTTGAAAGAGAAAGAGAGGACGGGGAGAAAGGAACTTGTTCGCAACTTTTCAGTCGACAGGAACTGACGTGCGTCGCGTCGTTTCGTTTATTAATCGCCTCGATTCTACAATCGCCGAACGTGAAACTTGTAGTTGCGCAATTTGTCACGCAGGCGTGCCGTTATCATTAAAATTGGCGAAGCTGGCGACTGGCTCTCGAAGGAGCTAACTTTTCAATTAAATCGCGGCCGAATCGAGAAGTTGGAAAATCATCTAATGGACGCTGTAATAACTGTATGTAATTCCATTGTGATTCGCTGAACAGCTGAACTTGAAATGTATTATTAATATAAAATATATGTTATTATATATATTATTATAAATGTATATATTATTATGTTCTGTACGAAATTGCGAAAGAGCATTGTCAATTCTTTTTTTTTTCACTTTTTCCATCAATTTCTTATCTAGAAATTACGTTCTAAGCTTGCAAAGTCTTTGCGAATCTTGAGAATTATCTACGATCTGTTTTTACATCTAAACCTCAAGATTAATAATTTTTACCATAATAGTGTAGAGTTTTTTTTACAAATTTCCGATTGAAATTATATATATATATAATATATATATATATATAAATAAATATATATATATTATATTTTATATAAATAATATAAACATACAACTATTTTTACCTTACATATAAAAGGTATAAACTGTTATTCTAATAAACCAACAACAATTTAATTCCAATTGAAATTTGTCCACTATTTTGACATTTTTCTTGAAACTTTCACTTATTAAAAATTCGAAGAAAATTTAAAAGAATTAAAAAATAGAATGTAATAGATAAGAAACAAATATTTCACTGAAAATTATTAATGAACAAAATGCAGAATTTACGAAACAATTTGACAGTAACTTTATTAATTGTTTAGAGGGAAATAAGCTTTCTTCTATTTGGTACTTTCCTTTGAAAGAATAGCATTTTCCATTTTACTGACAGGAATAATTCATCGACTGACCGTTTTCTATCATTTATAATCGATATCCCCGATCACCTGTTTCGGGATATGAGTAAAATTTCATTTTTCTCAACGTTCTAGTAAGCTAGGCTCGAAACGTTAACACGACTTTGAGACACGTCCATCGAAAGGAATGATCGATTATCCCGCCAATGCGAAATAACTTTCACGATTTAATATCTTATAATCAATCAAGGTTATCTTTACGTTTCCTCGATACGTCAGGCTGTATATTTTCATCAAATTTTTGTTCGAAAATTTCGAGGTTATTCTGTAGAAAAATTTCGCGGAAGAATTTCGCAATAAATTTATTTAGGACACTTCTCCAGATAATGTAATAATAATCATTTGAATCTTTTTAACCGTGTTATCGAATTGAATGAAAAATCAATACGAGATATCTTAAATCTTTTAGATAATTTTCAATTTGTTCGCAATTCTTCAACCTTGCAAAATTTTTTTCTTTCTCAAAAGCGAGTTTCGATTCAGTTTTAAAAATTTCAAGGAAAGAGCCACCGGGCAAAAGTAGGTATAAAAATATCCTCTGAACAAGCGAAGAACATACTTTCCACGCGTTCTGTTCAGCTATGTTCCTTATTTAACAACTAGATTCATTTAACCCCGTTCTCTTACACCGTAAACCGCAAAGCTACAACCGAGTGCAGTCATTTCACCCAGATCCGCGTGTTCAATTTACAAAACTTCAAACAGAGAATCTGGAACGCGATTAAAAGAAAAAAAAAAAAAACCGAAAAAATTACAAAGGGTGGGGCAGGGAAACCAGATTGATCATTAAATTAAAAGGGGTTGAATCGCGTTGAAATTTCATCGGGGAAACGTGAAGCTGTAAAAAGTATGTCCTTGGTCGCGACCGTGTCTCTGAAGCCTTGAAACTGGAAACAGTTACCGCATTCCGGCTCGCGTGAGAACGAACGTTAAAGCTAGCAATGCTTAAGTGCAGCGGATTTCGAGCGGTGTGCGAAACAGCCGACGCTTTGACGTAACGTGCGCGGAGTCGTGTAGGGGATGCTCTAGAAATGCGGATGCGTAACGCAACGCAACCCTGCGACCGTGCTACCATCTCCTCTTTGTTCTTTGTTTCTCGCGCCTCTCATTAAGATCATTTTTTTCTCTTTTCTCTTTTTTCTGTTCTCTTCCGCTCCGTTGATCCTTTATTCGATCTCGTCGTGTTTTGAATTCTTGGCGTATTTTTGGAATTACGTCAACTTCTATTTGATGTTTAATTGATTCTAATATATACATTTACCTGTATATAATATATATTATAGTATAATATATATATAATGTAAAAAAATGTAATAATATAATATATATATATATATAATATTATGGTGTAATATATATTACCTTTGTATATTATATATATACTATATTTGGTGGTTCATTTTTTTATAGATATATAATATAATAATAATATTATAGATATATAATAAAAGAATATAATAGATACGTATCGTTATAAATATCTGAACAATATGAAAATAAGAGTAATTAAACTTTTTGGTGTGATACTTTCGTACGAAAGTAATACCTAATGTTTCAACTTACCCTTTTGAGGGGTAATTTCTATTTATCGTGCGAATATTTTTATTTGTGAAGTAAATGAAGTAGGAAAGCTTTTCAAAATAATTTCATAATTAGTCATCTTTCTTAATTGGACTGCGGCTCTTTGTTCTTTCTTTCGGTTTCTCCGCTTCATTGCCTTTACATTCCACTTTTTGGCTTTGATGCGAATCTCGTGCGGTTTCTGTGGCACGTTTCTCGCGAGCAGCAACGATCTGTTCTTCGCGTTTAACCCTTTATAACCTAAATCCCATTTCGCGGGTGCAAACAAAAAATTTACGTAACTCGAAGCCAACAAGTGTAAACCTTCGAAACTGAAATAACAACGAATTTATGGTACGCAAAAATTTTTTTCTTAAGAAAAAAAGAGAATATAATATACGATACGACAGTTAATAATTATGTACCTCTTTTTACTTATGAAGTTATTAATTACTATTCCGGACGTTTGTGAAAACATACGTAAGATACACATAATATGCAGGAATCTATAATATATTCACAGTACAATACCCGTTATAATAATTTAACAATTGAAACAGATCTCAGCTCACGTTTCGTTTTCGCAAATTATGAATTTATGTGAACGTCCGTGTCTGTTATTATTCGGAAATCAATGTTCGTTTCTCAATCTAATAATCATTAAACGAGATTCTAGTTGTAAATGGTCAACTTGCCTCCGTCATTTCTTTTTTCACGTGTTTTCAACAAAAATAATATTACAGTCCCGGATTTCCACGGACATTAATTTCGCCGGGGAAATGTTCGTCCGTTTATATTAAGGATCAAAAGTCCAACAAGTCCGTATCTTGATTTTAATTATCGCCCTTGGAAAGGATCTTATCGCTTTCTAGCGAAAGCGAGGAGAGACCGGACTCGCGTGAAAACCAACGTCGTTCCTTCTCTCCTCTCTTCTGTATTTTGCATGCGTTTCGTCGTGCGCTCGCACGGCCGTTTTCTTTAAAAACACGTTCTCTCTGCTCGTTGCGCCGGCAGATTCGAATCTCCGTTAAAATCCCGGGCTGCTTTGCATTTCACCCGCCATCAACGACTTCTCGACGACGCGTCGAGAGAGCCGTTCGATGGAAATTCTAATACCTGACTCATCGCATTCGTTCGTCACAGTTCTCCCGATCACCTTCTAATTCGCCAACCAATTTTTCCACATCGTCTCGTTTGCTTTCTACGGGGTGTTCATAAAGTCTCTTTACAGTTTCAAAAGTTTACAAAGGCAGATGAAAAGACAGATAAGTTAGGGAAATTATTACAAAATGACACGTATATATTTAAGTTTTTTTTCCTTTTTTGCCTCATTTAATATAAGCACATCAAGATTTCTTGCCATGTTCGCTGTAGCATATCCTCAACAATGGTATCAGTGATCCTCTACTTTAGATTAGTCCCGTATCTTTTGTTCGATACAAAACAATGGTCCATGTAGAAGTGTACTAAATGGGGCAGGAAAAAACTTGAATATATACGTCTCATTTTGCAATAATTTTCACTTATCTGTTTCATTTGCATTTGTAATAAATTTTTGAAATTAAAGAGAATTTATGAACACTCTGTATTTCGCGCTCTCGTCTCAGCGAACGCGAGATTATTCGACGCGAGAAACCGCGGCAGTGAATGGAAATGAAACTTTTTAGTCGCACTTTGAGTTAGTTTTAATATACCTACGGTCACTCGCACGTGTGATTTCCCTGCTTCGGTTCTTTATTTTAAAAAGTTCTCTTTACCTGTAGTTTGTAATTTATATTTTATATCAGAAGTGTTCAGAGTGTATCCAAAGTAACACACGCGTGGAAAATGAAAAACTGTTATATAGATGTTCACTCGAAGCTTGAAAATGATCCTAGAAAAATGTACAGACGCGAGCAATGCGCAATATTGTAGACGTTCTCTTTCTGAAAAGTTTGAATTTGTGATTATTAGATCGTGTGCTTTTTATACGTTTATGAAAATCTAAAGTGCGAAAACGAACAGAACGTACGTAATACGCAAAATATAGTTACGAATGGAATTATAAATGTATAAATTCCATTCCTTTAATTGTGATCATATGTCAGCCAAAAAAAGGATCAAACGTTTTCTCGTTTTTTTCAACAATAGTTAGTACAATTATTTCCCATTGTAAAAATCCAAAAAAATAAGCAAACTTCGCTCCGAATAATCATTCGCGCATACGAAATTGAACAACCATACATCCAGGTATATAAATTCGTTGTTCGAGAGCCTTAAAAAACTGTTGGAAGCTTCAACTATTCGAAGAGTGCTGTATTTCACGTTTATAGAGTTTACGAGCTCGATATTCCGTAACCGTGCCTATAAATGATTTTCCAATACCGCGCACCATCTCTTAACCAGTGAAATATATCTACAGCTGACCAGAAAGAGAGAAATAGGAAGAAAACGACTTTTTAAGTGATAAACGACGAGGCCGAACGCATAATCAGACCGAAGTAGAACGAGGACAGGCCTGGTCAGACGTCATCGCGTACCGCCATCTGAAACACGATCGAAGAACTATAAAGACCGCTTGTCAGAGCGGGAGTTTCCCTTTTTTTCTGTCCCATCGATTTTCTTCGAAGTTCTTCCACCTGCACTTCGATTTTTTTTTATGATAAATTCTGCGAAACTATTCCACGCGACGAAAATTATAGAAAAATTAAAAAAAAAAAAATTATGATTCATTCCCTTGTTTTCGTTCGAAGTGAAATTGCAATTGTTCTGGCTGTTCGCTTCAGTTTCCGTAACTTCTTTTTGTTGTAAAAATACTATTACACTGCAAAATATTTTCCACGCGCGAGTTTATTCTAAAATGTTTGCGTTCCCGTTTGCGTTTACAAGGCAAATATCGATGATATCATCCAAAGTTTCGCGTGGGCCATTGTTTTGCATCGCGAGTTCCGAGCTTATTTCAATAATTCCTCAGTCATGGAATATCAACATCCTGCTCGCGTCTGTACGAGAAAAGATTTATTCAGTAACAGACAGTTAATTTAGACTTTGGACTAAATGTTACACTGACGAGGTTATGTAACGGAATGCAAAATCCGCAACGAAGTTGCAGACAAGTTATTGATAAACAAGTAAATATTTAATAGTAATAATTTCGTTTATTATATTGCAATACATTATTTAGCAAAAACAGAATCCCAGTATAATGAATTAAAAATAAACGATTATACTTGATAAATTCTCTCGGAATCGAGACAGTCTCTGAGAAAAATTATTCTATTTATTGTCAAGCAAATAACCTCTTATCTCGAAGCTCGAGAAATTTTCGCAAAAATTCTTGTTTTTCAACCAAATGTGATGTTTAAGTAATTCAGAAATTAAAATGCCTCGTGCCTAACGTAGACGTGAAAGTTCCCTATAATAAATGTTCAGACATATTTCGTGAATCACTGTACGTTTCATATAATCGAACTTACTTGCCGATTTATCTGGCCATTCATCAGAAATACGTTGTTACGACGGTGAACGTAACTACAATCGCAGCCAGCTGCAGAGCTGATAAAAAGGTAATTTTATTCTCGTGGAAACTCGGATCGCCTGTCTCGTGTTCTAAATTTGAAGAGATATGCAAATGCAACGCGTTAATTGCACTTCTTTCGCTACTATTTTACCCAGCCGTAGTCGCCGGAGGGTCGTCTGTTTGTATTTCCAACCAGTGATTAGCTACAAATTGACCGTCAAAGAGTTAGCCTGCGTGGCGAGATACGCAGCCACGAATTATTCACAGTGTGTCACTTTCGAAACTTCGCGGCACTTAAGCCGCTTGGATGAAATTAAGTTGCATCGCGTGTAGCTGTGCCTGCAAATCGTTGACGGGCTATAATTAACTCTTATAGAACGCGAATACCTTTAGAATAGAGTTTTGGTAGAACGTACCGTGAGTACGTTCATGTTATATTCGAACACTTGTAGGAATATTTTATGACTATATATAAAGCATTTAGAAATTTCGTTAATAATTATATTATAATATTGTAACGATTAATAATTATGTCATAACGTTATAATGAGTATATTGGTCAAGTTTGAAACAAATCTAGAAAAATGTACATGAAAATTTCAAGATATTTCATACAATTATTTGAACATTTCATATATATATATATATATATATATATATATATATATATATATCATGTATGTTTTATGAAATTTAATCCTATAATAAAACTGTCTGTCAAGTTTGGAACGTACCTAACATTATGTAGAAAAATTACAAGACATTTAACCCATTGCGCTGACAACTGATTGCGGACCGAACCGTATACAACAATTCGTCGCTTTCTTTTTGTTTTGAACTCGTCGGTATGATATCACTGGATAAAAATTATTAAAAAGTAATAAATTTATTATTTGTTTTGCCTAGATTATACTTAAATATGCTTACTGAGAAAGTAGTTGCAATTTTGGGACAAAAAATTTTCACAAAAGTAACATCAACAATTCTCAATATTCGGTAAAATCTTTAATACTTGTCATACACTTAAGGTAACTAATTTTTTATTAAATATATGTACACATATATTTTCAGATTAAAATCACATTTGTCATTTCTGATCAAAAGAATTCCAAAATGTCGCGTAACATTCGTCAACTTACGACTGGTACAACATGAAAATTCGGCGATTATTCAAATATACTCGACGAATTTTCAAACTCGAGTTTCTCGAAAACGAACGAAAAAACATTGTTACTTTCTTTTGATTTATTTTTACCAGCAGAATCTCTCTCTCCCTGTCTATTGTCACCACAATCACACGGACACTCAAGTGTAATCTCAGGCGGGGGCTCGCGACGTTTGCCAGGTCCCCGATTTTATTTCCAATCGTTTCCGGGGCCGCGAAAGGCCACGGTAATATCATCGGGACTCCGTTCGAGCACGTCATATCGCTTTCCCAGCGGAGGTTTATTTGAATTCACGCACGCCCCGACGGTTTATTCGCACGAGCGACGTCCCCGCTTATCCCTATTTCTCCAGTTTTCATCTTCGCGAGAATGTAATCTTTGGAGTCACGTCGCGCGTTATTCGATCTCTCCGCGCCACGATGGGGGGGGGAGGTGAAACGAAGTCGTGGCACGAAGCAGCCGCGCCTCCTTTGTGGAACGGACCATCGAAACTCCTCTCCCCATCGAGATCGTGGAAACCGGGCCATCTCCGATCTCCGAGCGTCGACAGACATTGTGTTCCCAAAATTTCTCCCTTCGACTTGCTACCCTCTGTCGCATGGTATCGTGGCGCGCACGCGATGACGTTACGCTTGGAGAAGATTTCGATTGGCGAGAGCCTCGACAAGAGGCTTCTCAGTTTGATCGTCTTTCGAACGAAGTTTCGTATGGAGGAAGATCGACGATTGATTGAGAACTGATTCTTTTTTTTTTTTTAATTCGTGCAATTGTATGTATCATAATTGGAAGCTGAAAAGATGGCCACGTAATTTTCAGTGTTTTCTGTATGTTTTTTTTATTTTCACGTATGTTTTAGGTATCCAATCATGGTCGACTGTTATCTTTTCAGCTCACAACAGAATTTTTACCTTGAGTAGAAAAAATCTTTCTTACCTAAAATTCAGACACTTGAAAATTACTCGTAGGCACTTTTTCTTTTTTTTTAAGAAGGAAACAGATCCACTCGAATTAGTAGAAATAAATCAGAATATATAAATCGTTTAATTTACGAGTGTTGAATCTAATACCACTCTTGTATCACAGGAACATGTAAAAAGCATCATCAGCTACTTGAAATACACAAACTTGAATCTAGTTATTAGACTGGGAAATTGTATACATTCATGGAAAATTTTGAAGTACAAACGTTCCAAATTACGTTTCGCCACGTCAAACAATTTTTCAATAATATCCTCGAAAATATAAATTTCTGTGTGCGGTTTATATGTTTTACGTTCGATATTTCCCGCGGCGCCTTGTATAAATCGATAACAATTACATAAGACGTCGAAACCAAACAGGTGAGTCACTTGACAACCGTTTTCTACCACCCACACTTGTCGTAAACTATAATTTTATGAAGAATCCATTGAACGACGTGAATCAGTGCGAACTCTCATTTGTTAGTACAATTTGATCCCAGTACTTATTGCCTTCTTAAAGCTGCTTGGAAATAGGATTCTTTTTGCAAGACTTGCCAACTCGTAGATAATCACTCTGTTGAAGCTGTTTGTGTGTGCTTGGAAACACATATGAAAAGCTGAGTCTCGCGCTGTTTTGTTATTGAAATTCATAGAAACAAATATGGAGATAAAGGATGATGTCATCTAGTGGAAAAATTCTGCGTCGGCTTGAAGATTCCAAAATAAGAAAATTGACGTGTGATAGGATCTACTTGGTTCAAAATACTAGTATAATTTCTGTGTTTTCGTGAAATGGAAAAATAATGTTACTTCATCTTGTAAGTAGAATATTTGATGCGAAAATTATTGGAATGGTAAAAATGATTAATTCATAACTTTTTATTCAAATGTAGTCTCATTTTATATCAATATTATAAATTAATTGTTAACAAATTCTCTTGAAGCCTCTAATTTATTTATAAAAATGAATATTTATTCATTTCTATATTAAATATCAGTAATACTCATTATTAATAATAAATTACGTTATTTTTAATAAATCGTAATGATCGAGTTTGTAATTTATCTGTACAATTATTTAATATTTATAATTATTCATTCATAACAATTACATTATTACTTCAAATTATTCTCCCTGAGTTCATAAAATGATACAGAGACCCATCGTTGGTAAATTCTATAATACTGTTAAAAGGCGAAAATTGTACGTCAAGTAATGCTCTGTTAATTCGTTTTTTTCGTGTTATTTATTCTTTAAATCATAAATCAAAAGTTCCAAAGGCAGAAGCTTCAATAGCTATTCTCTCGCGTCGTCCAGTTTCTCGAGCGGATACTCGCACCCGATCCTCCCTGTCCAAAATAAAAATTCAATGCAAGTATTCTCTCTCGTTTTATTCTCCTTCTCTCTTTTCTCGTTCTACTCCCCTGCTTTTTTCAATGAATAACTTTTCGAAGAGGAACGAGCATCCGGAGACTCCGAAAAGCGGGGAACGTTGTAATTACGAAATGGACTTGGCCTTTCTTGTTTCCTGCCCACGTTGATTCGCTTCTTCGGCCTAGGAGAAGAAGGACGGGAGTGCCCGGAGGTTTCTTCCGAAATGGACGCGTCGGAAACGCAAAATTACGAGTTCTGTTCCTTTGTACACGTGACGTTATGCGCAGTAGCGGACCAGCAATGAAAGATGACCCCTTCGTGTATGTTAATTCGCTTTTGACTGATGATTGTATGCATTCTCTAACAATTATTTTCATGTAATTTACTTCTGCAGTAATCTCCATAATTTGCAAGGGTTGCAGACTAGTTTCCATCCCCCTTGCAATTAGTTCTTTTTAGATTGTTTAATCGTGTTATTCATAAATTATAAATGAGTATTATTCATATTGGTACTGACATTCGAACAATTTACAATTTATAAATTCCAAAACCAGTTTATATTCTTCTTACAATTTTTTTTTTCTTTTTTTTTTTTTTTTTTGTTTAAATAGATTATTTCACTCACATAAGTAACGATAATTGATTCTCTACAATTAATTGTAAATGCATAGTCCTTCTGACATTTCAACTTTGAATTCTAATACTCTCGTTCTAACGTTCGAATTTCTGTAAATGCCCGAATTATTTCCGGCGAAAGAAGCAAGTTTCCTCTTTCAAACAATCGCTACGTCCATATCTTCGAGAATTATTAGAACTGGCGCAACCATGCGCGAAACTTAGGAAATTGGTTTTAATTGTTTTGAGACCAACAAATAATTTGACAATTATTGCTAAAAATTACGAGTCTTCCACACCTCGTCATCCAATGACATTGCACACGATCCAAGCGCTAAATCCTCCCTTGCGCGACGATGCTCGTACAATAGTCGCAATGATCGTAGTTTCAGCAGACAAAATTCCAAACGAATTCGCGACCGCGACCACGGTGCAAGATCTCGATTTCCTTAAACAGAGAGAGTTGCAACAGCGCGAGCTCTAGTCCACCACGGTGGCATTAATTCGATCCCCTTTAATTAACGCGCTCGCCAGTACGCGCGGACCTTTCTGACCCGCGTTTCAACCTGAAACAGTATATCCAACGTCGTTTTATCCACCCTTATTTTCCACCGGAGCACCAGATGAAAGAAGATCCGGCGACCGGCCAAGTGAAAAACTCCAACATCGAACGCGAAGGATATTGATTATGCAGCGGGTTGATGGATCTTTTCGTCAGTGGTGAGACGAGGTTATCGATAATCTCAGTTGGATTAAAAATATCGAACGATGGGTAGGTGGTTGAGTTACGACGAGTCGATGATTAGTCGTTCCTTCGGATAATTAGGACCACGTTGTTGATGATAACGAGTGATTGATGGTAACGAGTGGGAGAGACGGTTGGAAGGAAGTTTTTGTTTGTAGGAAGCCATCTTCTGTTGCAGTCTAACATAATTATAACTCAATACTTGTATAATCTTATCAACCTCACAATCTGTGTTATCTGCAATGTTAATTATCTACAATGTTTGTAATATTATTAATCCAATATTTACATAAGATTATAACGATCTTACGTAATCTACAGTTCGAGTGCTAAATGCAGTGCCTTTGTTTCTGAAGAAGTGACGAAGAAAATAGACGGCAGTAAAATAAAATCTTTCTGTCAAAGACTAACGTATGTACATGACGCACAGTGTTGGTTATACAACATACATTTTTCGATGCACGCGTACAACCATTGAAGAAATATTCCAAACAAACTGACCAACATCATTCAAAAGATCGTGTTTACTCATTGCAAATTACAATACACGCAAGATCTGGACGCGTTAACCAACTCGACGACAAGCTAATTCGTTCTCAAGCCTTCGTCCATCAACGTCCACGGCTGCGCCACAGCGTTTCCAAAGATAATTCGTTAATAAAGCCCAGGCACCCAGTCAAATTTTTCACACAGCGAGGTCCCTGCTGACCGTTTTCCTCTTGTCGTCTCTCTCGAGCCGAGCTGGAAATTATCGGACGACAGTAACGGATATCTCCGGCGAATTAAAAGTGAGCGTAATCCATCGAGCGACGCGTGGGTGTGAACAGACGCGAGGAAAAGTGGCTTATTTCGAGGAGATTATCTCGAGAGGCGCCTGTCCTGAACGGAAAACCTCCGGTTTCCTGATTCATAGGGTTTGGCCTCGTGTTACGAAGCCGCTCCCGTCTTCGCCGGCAGCCCGAGACGAGCATCTCGCTGGCGCGCGCTAATTAAAATTACGCCTGGCTGAGCTCGGCTCCGCCACTCGCCTACGGCTATCGTGCGTGTTAAAGGAAATCGTAATTGGTAACTCGTTACCCGCTGCTGTAAATGTATCACTGGTGCTTCGGGTGCCGTGGCCTGTTTCACGGCACGGAGAAAGTATCCGCGATTCATCACAGCAACCGTGCTGCCGTATTCTTCTCCCCCCTGATAACAGAGTTTTTCGTCCTTCCAAAGTATAGGTTTTTTTTTTTTGGGAGGGAGGTCGAGAGAAGCGATTTTATATGTTTGTTAAAACAATTTTTACTATCTTTTATTTTCTATTCAATTATTTTATATTTTATTTGTTTGTTGAAAGAATTAAATTTTAGAAAATTATATGTCATTTTTAATTTTTAATTTTTAAATTGTATATTTAAATTAGGAATGTTAATCTGTTCAATGTTACCATTGTTATTTATATTTATATCATTTGTCTTGTTTATTAAAAAAATTAAATTTTAGATAATTATATATTATATTTAATTTTTAATTTCTAAATTATATATTTAAATCATGAATATTAATTTATTCAATACTACCATTGTTATTTATATTTATATTATTTGTCTTTGACAGCAAAACAGATTGATGCATATTTTGAAGTATATACATATATAATATATTCCTAGTGCTCCTTTCAGGCATTGTCAAAGTTGCTGGTCGACAAAATGTTCGAGTTGACAAAAGAAACAGTTGATATTTATTACAATTACATATTGTAATGATATCGTAGTTATAAATGAAATTATTAATATCCACGCAAAATTCCTATGAAAAATTACTGGTCAGCCTAATGATGTGACAGAGATACGTCACATACTCGATTCCAGTTGTTGCCAAATCAAAATACAGTCTCGTCTCGATATCCAAAAATGAGGATATTACGCAACTTTAATTGCGACTTTGAGGATCAATTCGATATGGAAAAGGCGTCACACATCATGTTTCTCATTACACATCAGCATATACAACTTGAACGATCAAAGGTAATGGGAATCTTCGACATTGATTTTCAAACCGGCTGAAAGGTGGTGGGTGTATATACGTACGGCGAATTAGAATTGGAAGCTGCTCGATGACTCGCGCGCTTAGTCACACGATGAATATCGCGATTGAATATTAAAATGACATCGACACGAGCCGCGACAAGAAGACTCTGTCGCGCAAACTTTTTTCTCCTTTGATCAAACTTCCCTCTTCTTCGCTATTGTTCTATTTTCATTGCAATTGCATTGCGTCACGTTGAAATTTTGTCCGAAACGATTTCAATTTAAATTCGTCTTTCATGATCTAAATTCAAATTCGTTGTCCTCCATGATTTTTCATTTTCTTTGTTCTTCGACTTCGAGTTTTTGGAAATTTGGGTAATAAATAAATTCAGCGTCAAATTCCTTGTTGCGATTTTCTCTCTCTCTCTCTCTCTCTCTCTCTCTCTCTCTCTCTCTCTCTCTCTCTCTCTCTCTCTCTCTCTCTCTCTCTCTCTACGAAATTAAAAAAGACAGCACGATAGACACGGTTGTTGTTCATTCGTAGGATTTTCGATTTCACTTCGAACATGATTGCGGTTGATTGACATTTTTGATCGTGGCATGATTGACGAAAACTGAACGAAGCTCACAATCGGTAACTCTCCAACAGCGATGACAGGATCGTATTAGTAGAGGAGAATAATCATACGAAATATGCTCCAATAAAAATATAATGATAATATTTGTAAATATTTTTCTTTTCTCTCCTCAATTATTATTAAAATATTTACGTATTTATAGAAAATTGCAAGATACAAAAACTGTAGTTAACTAATGAAATTTCGAACGCACCAAAAAAGAAAAAAAATTCATTCATAAAAATTCGTCGTGGTAAATGTTTCGACTACCAAGAGCTAAAGGAATCACCAACACTTCTAACTAAACAAACCGTATGTCGAAATACATAGTTGGAAGACAAAGTTTCCTACCGGTTTTAAACAGACGTGTGCCTTTCTAAGTGGCCGTGGTGCACAATGGCCGGAGATAAAGAACGGACAAGCAAAAATCACCTCCGCGACGTGAATCACCGGTCACAATAACAGAAAATTTGGACTGCTCCTAATTTAGTCTGTCCTGTCCACCTTTAAATCTTCCAACGCTCGGTGAATAACCAACTCTGCGTTTTCAAATTAACTATTGTCCAACGTTAAAAAGCGGGCGAACTAGTTTCACTAGTTTCGGTTTATTTCTAGAACGTATCGTTCTCGCGTGCTGTTAACGACACAATGTAGTTGCAGGCCGTGTAAGAATAACTTGACGTAAGGTATTGCCAGTCGCACTGGACTTCTGATAAGTTTCACGTACGTATGTACATATGTGCCTCGTACGTGTGTTTTATCACGCGAAACGAGGGATTATATCGCTTGTCTAGGAGTCGATCGTTGTACCTATGTGTAATTTGTTTTGTGTAATTGTTTGTGTGTTATTCATTTACATTTTTGTCACGTACGGTTGCTCAAGGAAGTATTCGAACATTTTTTTGAATGAATCGTCACACGTTTGTGTTGCATCGCGTAAAACATTTTCAAATTTTACTAAACGCTGTGTTCGAGAAAATTACAAAATATTTCATAGACATCAAACGTCAGACATGGACAGTCAATTATTTGATTATCTGTTATAAGTATCAATGAACCTATAATGGGATTTTAGTCGTAAATAATATCAACGATAATTTTAAAAATGCAAAAATCACTGAAAATCAGATGTGTGACGAAAAGTGTTAAATTCTAAATCTCAGAAAGAGTATAATAAAGAAATAAACTCAAACCAAAGAGGTAATAAAATGAAAGAAAAAAACGAAGAATTATTTTATTTGAAACTCTGTTATTATACACGTTTGTCCTCATTTTATTAAAAACATTCCTCATTCTCTCTTCACCCCAAAAGAAAATTTAACAAAATGACACTTTTTCCACTGAGAATTTCGATTAATTTCCACGCTTCTCAAGGAAGATCGTTTCACTTCCCTCCGTAAGTCGAAATTTTAGCACGATCGTCTTGCAATTATTCTCAACGAATAAAATGTCCGTGTCGGTCGTTTAAAAATGTCGATGAATCATCCCAAATGTTTCGTAGAGTATATCCATTCCAATCGAAAAACGTCCATTTATCGACGCTCGATCTCTCCTCGATCTTCCTCGTGGCCGTGGATGCGTTTCGCGCGTGTTCCTTTTCGCCTTTTTGGCTGGACACGAGCTGAAAAAAAAAATGGCTGGTAGCCGTTTATAGATTCGAACGTTATAGAGGCGCCGTCTCGTGCTCGTTACACGCGCGATCCATCGCGAATCCGCGATCGATCATTCCGACGTTCGACCTGCCCGCCTGTTCCTCGTCCAGTATCCTAGACGAAGCCTTATAGGGATGGAGCTGGCAGCTCTGTTGCGTTTGCTCGCCGCTCTGGGACCTAAAGTCGCTCTGCAATTTCGATCGTGCCCTGGTCCCCCGTAAATTATCTCCGCGTCGAGATTATTGATTTAAAAGCGGCGCTTCGTGGTTGCTCGCCGAAATGGACATCTCGCTGTCCATTCCCAACACCTACGTTTATAATTAATGGACTGGCTCGTGGAACATCGAGTTACCGCGGCCGGATAGAAGTCTTGGGATGGCTATTGCTGGCAAATTAGCGGGAACGTTTGTGTAAATTGTTGCCCTTTAATGAATTTAATTCTGAAAGGATCTGTGTTTAACGCGCGAAAGTGAAATTTCATTTTTCTTTTCTTTTTTTTTTTTTTTTTTTTTTTTTTATGAATTTAATTCTGAAATCTGATCTTGTTCCATCGCGTGATATATTTAACCTACAGTGGAATTTCATGTATCACAAACTTCATTTATTCGAGCGAGAAAATGAATTTGTAATACGTTATTATTGTACTATATTATATTATTTAATAATTATATAAATTATGTAATTTTAAAAATAAATTATATAAATTTAATTTAATTCGATTCGATTGAATACTTTGTTTTAGTTTCCAATGATCCAACGATTTCAGTTGAGAGTTAATTATTCATCCTTGCGACGTACGATTGAGATATAAACATTTTTACGAAGCGAGGACTGTCCATAAAAATGATGAACATCTTGTTCGAAAAAATTAAACTCCGATACCGTTGCAAACAAATTCAACGTTCAACAAATTTAATTCGTATCTATCATTCATGAAATGAAGTTCAACATAAGAGGAAGAAACTAGACTGTTTTACAAAAATAAATAAATAAATAAATAAATAAATTAGATTTTAGTCCACTCGTGAAGAAACGATATGTTCGATCGATTTTTATCGTTGGTAGAATGCAATTGAAATGACAATTACAGACGCTTCGCCGATGGAATAACACGGGCGATTAGAATTTCCACCCCGGCGCGTAGACGAGCTTTTCTGTTTTGATCCGCTTGAGAACGATCGTCTAACCATTCGTTCTATCCTCGTCTAGGTATGTTTGCCACGCAGCTGGTGGGAGAAAGACGGAGAGGGAGCCGTGTAGGGCCAAGCAGAGAAGTGGGATTTGGCGCGAGCGAGGAGAGAGGGATGGCGGAACTGTCAGTGCTACATCGGTTCTCTTCACGTAAGGACGAGCCACAGGGATCACCTGCGAATCACCTTCCTCGTCGGGACACCACTTTTCACCCAGGTGAGTCTCTTCTCCTCTCCTTTTTCCTGTTCTTTTCTCTTTTTTTCTGCTTTTTTTTTTTTCGTCGACCGGTTGCAAGATTAATCGTCGCGGATTCGGTCAGCCGCGAGTTGGGTAATTTATGGCGTCTCTCTCGGTGGATCGGTCGCTTTGTAAACACGAGTATGTACTTGGTCTGGCTCTGGGAGATTAATCGTCCGACCGCGAGCGAATTCAGTTTTGACAAGGGGGAGGAGGAGGGTTTTTTAAGGGGCTAGAGATTTTTGGTTGAGATCGTGATTATTATATTGGAAATTTAGTTTAGAGGTTTCTGTGGAATTTGTCATCCCCGTGCATCGGATGATAGATAGTTGGTCGTTGAATGTAGAGGACACTGCGGTCCATTAGTGTTGCACGTTGGCGGATGAAAGTATTTGGACACTTAATGCAGAAAACTTTTACAGCAGATATTTCGAAATTTTATTAACTAAATTACGGACGTGCAATTTTCAGCAAAATTTAGAATAAGGATTTTCACAGAATCTGCGCCTGAAATTTCGAGATAACAGGTCGACTAATTTATTTACCGAAGGAATGGAGCTTTCTATTTAAAAAGAGAAAAAAAAACCGTATTTCCTTTGCATAAAATGAATACAGAGCACACTGTCTTTCGTGCTCACTTATTATTCCAAAGTATACGCGAGCGAATCTGAGAACCATCAGTGCGCTCCACTTCTCTCGAACAATTCTTTTAGACCATGTATCGTTTCACAGTGACAGTTATGGTTTTTATCGTTCCTTATTAATCAAACTCTATATCAAGATTGTTAGATGCTACTCGCGTTTCAGTAACAAGGAAAAAGAAAACGTAAAAATATTTGTAGTTGTAATCGTACGAATATTTTAGATAACTCGGTGGAAGTTAAGAACTTCTTCAGTGATGTTATTTAAAAGTACAATTTAGTATTGTTGGATCATCGTTTTCTTCGATTTTACAGTCACGCAATTTTAAAGCAGCTTGTGTCAGTCAGTATTCATAATTTTGAGATTAAACTCAAATTTCAAGAAGAAGAAAGTCTCGACGACAATACTGAATTTATCAAGCCATAAAACATAGGTTACAATTAATTTTTTCACTTCTTATAATATCCAAGATAGTTACTAGTTTGATGCCATTTTATTCAACTATGTGGCTATGACTAAACAAACAGAATCGTAAAAAGATTATTATCTCTACTCGTTCATTCGTCAGACGAAACATATTTGTATGGTACGTTTCACAAAATATTTAGAATTACTCATCAATCAACTGTTCGCTAATTTCACACCATGTCAAGCGTTGAAATATTACAGGCAACTGATGACAATCTGTCTTACAAGGTAAAGTTAAGAAGTTACAGTGAAATTTTATTACAGATATACACAACTGCCATTTTACGAAATAATAAGCGTCTTAACAAATACGAATTTTTATTTAAACCACGCGTTCGTCAAAATCACGCGCGCATCGTAACGTTATAGTAATGGCAGCTTTAAACGTCTAATTTACTATCGAGATTCGATACTGGAACAGCCCTCGGGGCTGAGTCCATGTTTCATCTAAATTACCCGTATTTCGAGTTTCTACATGCAAATGATGTTCTTTATCCGTTGTAAAATCGACTTTATCGCAATATCGTGTCACATCATATGCGCAATTAATTTTTTCATCTCATTCCTGTCTCTTACGAAAACTCGAATTAATTTATTAATTTATTAATCAACGCAGACAAATTTTTAGCTACAACGGACCCCGATCGATTCCCAAATTTGTTTCGAACTTTATCTACCATAGGTAATCGTAATAGCTGTGCGCTCCACTAGAATGCTAATGAAGTTTCGAAAAGTTTCCCATATATTCATAAAAGTTCTCGATGGCGTGTGTTCGGATACTTTCGTGACATACCGTATGTTGCAAGCCAATATAAAGTTCTTGTTTTGTACGACATAATTAAACCTCTGAACATTGGTCTTTCGCTGCAATAGTAGATTAGACCGTTAAATCTCAACTTTCTCGATAGAATCATTTTACAGCGCTCCTTTGTGCTTTCTTTCTTTCTCTTCAACTTTGGGGAACGGGCAAAGTGATTTTGTACAGCAACACGTAAATTTAAAAGAAGAAACTCTTGAATAGAGCGATGATAAGATCAAAGAGAACAATTGTAAAGTAAACGTTCGATAGTAAAAGTATGACTTTCCTTCAGTTTCATTTCCGAATGATGTAAAAGCCGAGGTATGAGAAAGAGAAGACGAAAGAGAAGACTCTGATGTGAGAAATTTGCCCGCAAGCACTACTAAACGTACTATTGAATCAAGTCTGTCCAAAAGTTAAAAAAAAAAGAAAAAAAAAGCGAAAACAAGGAACCGTCCGATTTTTACCTAATATAACAAATCACGCCCGAGACAAACGATAAACACAGCACGCGCCATCCTTCGCCACCCTTACGCAGGAACGTTCGTACCAAAGAAGCCAAATGACTCACACTCGTTTCGATGATCCTCTCGAACCGACTCGCGCGATTAATGATCCACGAGTGCGCTATATTTAAAGGTACAAGTCATTAAATATTACAAATACCATGAAGTTTCTTATATTATAAATATTCTGGAAAGTATTACATGATATTATAAATATTCTGAAAGGTATTACATTATATTATAACTCTCATATTATAAATACTCTGGAAAGTATTATATTATAAATATTCCGGAAGTTTCTTATGTTATAAATATTCGGGAATTATTAATATTCTATTAATTTTTTGCAGAGGTTTACAATTTTCATAAGAACTCTGGAAGGAGTACTTAACATTTTATAGAAATTTATAGCTATATTATAAATACTCTGGAAAGTATTATATTATATTATAAATATTCTGGAAAGTATTATATTATGTTATAAATATTCGGGAATTATTAATATTCTATTAATTTTTTGCAGAGGTTTACAATTTTCATAAGAACTCTGGAAGGAGTACTTAAAATTTTATAGAAATTTATAGCTCTGAATTTATAGAAATTATTACGATATTTTGTAGATTTTAGAATGACTTTTCACAAAATATATAAATTTATCACATTATAAACTTCTTTCCGTTCCTTGCATTCTTTCATTTCTCCGACATGTGTTTCTTTAGTCATGTAAAAAATTTCAAACGATTCCAATTCAATGATCAAACACAGCTCGTTGAGTCGATAAATTCGACAACGCGCAACGCAAGCGCAATTACTTAAGTAGACGCGTCTCCCGAGATGGTTTCCCTAGTCATTCGAAGCATCCAGCCTTTCTATCTTTCATCACGGCTCGAGCACAAAAGCAGACGTGTGGCAGACGCGATTCTCCTCGGTCTTGGATGCATGGCGATCACCGGACGTGGTGATCTCCGGTTCTTTTTCAACCGCGCCCCCTTTCTCTCTTTCTCTCGTTTCCCTGGTGGCCGTGGGATCGTCTTTAATTAACCGCGATGCGATACTTAGGCGGCCTTTTGCTTTGTCGACATTGACGATTAAACTCGAGGGCACCAAGTCCCGTCTCGGTACATCCACTCGTTTATGAGTGTTACTAGATACTCCAAGATAAGAATATTTCTTTAGAATAATATTTTAGTGAATATATTTTATTCTCATAGTCAGTCTTGAATGTTTTGCATCTGCATCTTACTCTGCAACTCGTGACTATATCTCAAGATATAGAATGTTGGTCAAGCCCAGATACTCGGAAAGATACTTGAGCAAATGAGAATGTAGTAAATTAGCAGCCATACTTGTACATATCATCATGAGATATTCCAGTCTGCGTTAAACTAGAGTTGCTAATAAATATTGTTAGTTGAAAATACAGCTGTCTGTTAGCTGAAAATACTAATATAATTTAATAAAATACTGAGGTAATTTAATTAATAATTAACCGTTATTACTAAAACGTACCAACTGTAAACGAATTTAATCCTTTATGATATAAATCCCATTTTTTATGGGAATTTAATCCCATATGATGTCGCTTGTAAATAATACGTACATATCAATATTTTAAAAAATTTATTCTGTACTTACTTATTCGTCAAAAATACCAAATAACTTATAACAATTATGAATATCCAGATTTTTAATTGTAATTAACTGTAATTATCAAGTAGTTATTAACAACCTTTCTCTCTCGCAGGTAAATAAAATTCTATAAAGAGTTACGATAATTAATTAATTAAGCCTTGTTACAATGTACGAAATAACAAAATTGCTATAGCTTCGTGAAAAAATTTTGCATTGAATATTTCGAGCAATCTTTAATAGCTAGATATCTTTGATTAGGACATCTTCGACCGTCACGTTGGACAGATTTCCAACGATTACGTTGGGCAGAGTGAGAGAACGGAATTAGAAGTCGATTAGGGTATTGTATCAATTAACGGCAGGGAAATAGGATTAACGCTGCTACGTAGCGGGCAACTGTGTTTTCTGGACGCTTCGGGCAAACACGTGCGTGCCATGTGCGAATGCGTTGCTAATTGTACATGCAGAGCACGAGTGCTGCGTTTACGTTGTACGTGCTTTCGCTAGTCGAACGCTATAAATCGTGGTTTTTACTCGTTTCTGTCTCGAAATCTTGTTTGCTTAATATTGATCACCCTAATATTCTATTGCACAGTGTTGTACCTTTTCTCTAAGAAATAACATCGCGATAACATCGACCAATGACGTTAAAGTTTTAGATGTCTCACAGAGATGTGACTAACAACCAACATGAAATATTTTTGGCGAATTTTTCATCTTCAATCATGTGTGAGGAAAATGTAGAATTTAGAGGATTCGTACAATTTTTGGAAAACGTAGGAAATGTACAATTTTAAAATCGTAATTTAACGTGAAACGGACGAAAAATTGAATGATAAAAGTAAACTAGCAAATTAGATACTAAAATACATTTTCTTGGTCACCAAATTTACATTATGCACTTGTGAAAAATTTAAAAATACAAAAATCCACGGGATTCCATTCAAATATCCAAAATTTCTGTAAAAATCCGCGTGAAATATTCCAACACTTTGGCTGTATTATTTTTTATTGTACTCCAAAATATTTTAAAATACTCTAGGCTAAAAGATCGCTGTTGGTATTAAAAATACGTACTGATATTTCGTACACGTGTATCCAAATTTTTGGCAACGTACAATGGTATACGTTTTAAATAGAGTTTTACAGAAAAGTATTAAAAAAAAAACAACTGCAAAATTTATCACGAGTTACAAACGAAAGAAACGATGTTTCGAGCGTATCTCGAACGAATCGGTTTAAATCGACGCGTTAATATCTCGAACACACCTGAGAATTAGACTGAAGGGGCAGCGAATTCCATTCGGAAGCGGCCTCGCGTTCACGCGCGTTTAATTATAGAAATGAAGTCGCGTACCTGAGCGAACCGTACTCATGGGAATAGCGTATGGTAATCCTAGCGAAGTAAGTTTTAGTAAAACTATAAATAATCCCGGCAATAAGAGGAGTCGAACATCGTCGAATACCTGGGTCAGCAGACGTTCTGGTTTAGACGGTTAGATTTAAAGGCTGCACGGTTTTCGTCGCGCACGTTCGATTTCCTCCAATTTATGCCACCTACGACCCGTCTGAAAAATCTGAAAAACCTACGCTCATTGTACACCGACAATTGTCCAAATTTTCGACCCAGCGAGGAATCAGCGTGTTTAAATCCCGCCCTTTCCCCTTGCAATAATGTGTAAATCGATCACATGGTACAGTGATTCGAATGGTTGAAATAGCACAACAGAATCATTGTATGAGTTGCTACGTGCATTTTCGCGAATGTACTAAAAACTGAAACTTCGATGAAGCGATTCGTATCGTGCCTTTTTGACCTCTTGCCACCCACGTCGAGAACTTTTTCGTCCTAAAATTGCAATTTTTTTTTGTCAGTTTCAAGTATATTTAAGTATAACCCAGGCAAAACAAATAATTTATGACTTCTCAATCATTTCTATCCAGTCGTATCGTACCGTCGAGTATTCTTTCAAAAAAAAAGCGACGAATTGTTGTATACGGTTTGGTCACTCGTTAAGGTCCGCAATCAGTTGCCAGCGCAAGTGGTTAAGGATGAAGGGAATTCAGTTGTTTCATAATAATAAAACATATTGGGTTCAGAATTTTAGATATTATACTAATATTACTAATATTCACCCTGTTTGCTTTTGAATTTGGCGTACAATAAATTTCCGAAATTATTCATCTGTTTAATTTCAAATTTCAACGTTCGTCCCTTGTAAAAATGGTCGGAATAAGAATAAAATAAGAAGAAAATGGCTTTCTTGCGACGCTTTATTTTTCATAAAAGCCTTAATGTCTACTATAGGCACAGCTTCTTCTCACTCTTCAGTTGTAGAATCCAAGAGGAAGGCGTAATAGGAAAAAAAATATTAAACCTTGAAATTTCCTTTTACGTGGAAAGGTAGAATTTGTCGAATCAATCGAAAAGAATTGCAAGTGAAACGTTGACGTTAACGCAGTTAACTCCAATGAGTTTAGACCATCCCGTATCGTGAATGTGCAAATAAGATCCATCGACGATGATAACGAACAAAGATCGAAGAACGCATAAGCATTTACGCATAAGCATTACGGTGTATATGGTAGTGAGACTCGGCAGGACTCGCTCGCTGCTTTCTCCCTAAACGAGCCACCGAGTTCTAATTCCATCGAACGAGTTTCCATCGTTCAAGGAATATCGAAAACGAAAACGACGATGAAAAGTCGGTGTCGCTTGATTCTTAACCATAAAAGACCATCCGAATTACGTCACGAGTCGTGACTCACGATAGCCGCTGGCCTAAAAAAAGAAAAGCACTATTACAACGACAAACGACGTATCGTGTCGATATAATTTCCTGCGGAGAGCATCGCCAAGGCCGCGATTGTTAATTCGAATTGAAACGGACCGATTTGTCCTTTCCAGAGTCGATCCAATTGGATCCGATCTGTCGATCCAGTCGATATTTATGTTGAATTAGAAATGGTCATCGATGAGGAGAATTGATTACCATGAAGCCGTTCGAAGTAGCTCCAAGAAGCTTCTTGGTTCTATTGTAATATTTAGATTTTTAAAGCTATTGAAAGAAAGAAAAACATTTGAAGCGTAAAATTTTCATAGAAATTTTTCATAAAATTTTCGTAGTCCACTGATGTCAAAATGTAATTTCATTAGAATGTGATTAATTCTAAATAGGTTTAATCGATGGTTTAAGTGAACAGTACTTCTGGACAAACATTTATAAATTAATTAAATATATTAAATATATTTATAAATTAATTTATAAATTCAGTTTGAATAAAAAATTCGTCTCGACGATCATGAGGCTTGGGTTCGTACGCCTGTTTTTTTATTTTTCATTGATTCACGAGTCGTATTCGAAATAATTTGTCCAGTATTTTTTATTATCATTACTGATTAGGAAATCAGTAATCACAAATGATGTTTTTAGTATTTAAAATATTATTATTTAATATTATGTTTTAAATTTCTCGTGTATTTGAAATATTCGCCATGTTAGTGATAATAATAATTTTGAAACAAGTACTATGCACTGTCACAAGGTATTTGATACATCGGAAATTAGTTCCTCAAAAAATGAGGAAGAACATTCGTCATATTACAATCGTAATATTACACAATCGTAAAACGAATTCGATTAATATCCTCAGACAAAGAACGAATAAGAAGAATCTTTCGAGGCGAATTCTATTTCAGGAGAGATGGATTTAACGCTTGAAAGCGTCACAAAGTATTCACACGAGTGTACAGCCCGCATAGCCCTGTTTCTGCATCATGCGTTAAAAACGACAGTCTTTCATATCGCTGGCTGCGAGCCTCGAATCATTAACTTTAAATTGTCTTATATTATTGATATCCAAGTTGTATATTTTATTTTATTTAAGTTAATAAATTTTATTATCTCTCTCTCATTTTCCAAATTCTTGGTCGCTGGTTAACGGTAAATACGCGTAAAAGTATACAAGGCAGCCATAGCATTAATATCCATTTTGTTAGTTATATCTAAAATTTGAAAATAAATGAAACCATTTTTGTTTCGTTTGCAGATAAAACGGATCATCCAGTCGCAGAACAATCGGCGTTTGAATTGCAATGGCAGCACCGCAAGCCTCTTCACGTTTGGAACTGTTGCAGGTAGGGGAATATTTGCTCTTTTCGTAAAATATTTCACGACTGAACTGAACTATAAAACTAGCAAAATAGGATTCGTTTAAAAATATAACTCGCGCGATTTATTTTCTGTGTCGTAAAAGCTATTACATTTGTAATGATATTTTTGCTTACCGTGATTCTGATGGAACTATTTTAAATTATCTTACGAATATTTGAAGCTCGATCGTGAAATAATATTGGGAAATTAATAATGTGGTTAGAAATTGAGAGTTGGGTATATTTATGAATTAATCAGTTACTTGTCTAATAGTAATGTTGAAAGATTAAAAAATAGAGATGTGAGGTCAAAAATTATTTTTGTATTTTATATCATATTTGGATATTGTACGTTAATATGTTAAATAGTAGGTAATATTTTATATATAATATTAAATATCATTTTTATGTTATTATAAAAATAATTTCGATTCTATTTTTAATTCTTATTCGTTTATGGAATTAAATTTATATATATTTTGACGCTAAACAAGGTTGCTATTTCGTAATTAAAGGTGGGAACTGAGATACACACGAGAAATATAAAGAATTCGTATTACATTCCTTACCATTCATTCAGATGACCTTAACCTCTAATTATATAGTATGTGAGAAATGTTTCTCAAAGATATAGTGGAATATAAAATTAAAAAAGAGGAAGAAACAGATTTTTCCTAGTGATAGTTTTCAACAGATTTCAACCTAGGCTCTCAGAGTATAAATTCTCGAATTTAAGAATATTTTGACCTCACAAAATTACGATTTTCATTCATCCAATAATTTTCTCCTTCTTTCGATACAGAATTCCAATTTTTTAATTCTTTATTTGTTACATACTGTATAATTCAAAGAGTTGAAAATATCCGATGGAAAGTATAGATACATTCTCGCATAAAAATTTTAAAACAATCGTACTGGGAAGTCAATTGAAAAGGTTAAATAACACTTGTATACAATGATTCGCAATACATCAACGATTGTATTATAAAATACATATACAGGCAAAATGAAGTTATACGTAATAAATGAAACAAATAGAGGCAAATAAAAAATTTCATCATCTGCGACAGAAACATCGAGAAAAGTGTTTGAGAACTCTCAAGTGTCACGTCAATCTAAACCCACCGCGAATGCATGACGAAGAGAAAAAAAATTCTTTACTCTGTCGAGAAACGAACAGAATCCGTATAGTCGTCTAAACGATCCATGGCAGAAGCACTCATCTCTCGATTCTCGATTATCTAACCTGAACCGTGTTCGCGTATCGTAAGAGTCCTTGCCACAGTCCTGTAATCTCGAGCCGGTTAAGGCGGTGCGTTGTATCGCGTTCTCCTTTGGCCCACGTAGCCATACGTCGAGACCGGACGCATATATGGCATCTTGTTCTTGGCTCGTGTACACATAGGTAACGACCCACGTTGTACAGATGTAGCCGAAATCGACGAGCACGGGCCCGTGTGTTCACAAGTGGCCACGCTTGTCTTCGACCTCTGGCAATCTGGTGATTTGTCAACCCTCCGGTTGTTAGTTTGGGGAGAAGCTGCCTGGGAGTTCGACGAGACATTGAATACTCGCTAGACTGAACTCGATCGTGTTGCAATTGTTGCAACCTTGATGTTTCACCTGTCGTGCAATCATTGCCTCCTCACCTTGTAATAATCGATTATATCCTGACGATACAACGTGACGACACTCGCTCGTATTATTTCGGTGCGACAGTAACTCTTCGTGACGTTTTACAAGCGTGTAAATGAAACGTACGTGCGTACGACCAAAAATTTAATTTATCCGCGTGAATTTTTGATTAAAAACTGAATTTCCGGAAACGCGAAAAGTTAAATCGTAGTATGTTCATTAGAATCCTGAAGAACTGTTCGCCGAAGGGTTCAACGAAGAATAAATCTGTAATTTATCAAATGTTGCTGAAGGATGTCAATTTCGAAATCGTGAATTCTTAGGGCGCACACTTTCACAGTGCTCTTGCTACGTATTTTCATTGGTGTTTTGCCGTGTGTTATTTCCAATACTTGCTCCATAAACGAAGTTGACAACTTGCAGTAAAATCAATTCAACGAATTAACGTACATTTAAATCCTCTTTGAAATTAATCTTAACCACCTGCGCTGACAACTGACTGCGGACCATAACGAGCGACCAGACCGTATACAACAATTTGTCGCTTTCTTTTTCTTTTGAACTCGTCGGTATGATATCACTGGACAGAAATGATTGAGAACTAATAAATTTATTATTTGTTTTGCCTGGTTATTATACTTAAATATAGTTGAGACTGAGAAAATATTGCAATTTTTGGACAAAAAGTTCTCGACGTGCGTAGAACGTCATTGCAGCGCAAGAGGTTAACAATTAATTGGAAGATAAAATTTAAAAAACATTAATTACGGATTTTATTCTTTTTATTTCATTGCGCTTTTACGAGAAGGTGAAGGAACAATTCAGTATCTTGTTTAGCTAGGAGATGCAGAGCTGTCCTGTCGAATGACGGCCTGAAGACGAAGGAAGTGACGTCATATTATTATAGTTACAGCTGTTGGTAGCCGGTCGCGGTTGACAAGCCAAGCGTTCACCGTACACTTTTCGATCTCTTTGATATTCTTTACCCGCCTTACCGCAATGTCCGCTCCTTTCTTCCCTCGACCCGAGGGCTCGCCCTTTGTTCACCAGCTTCTCTTATTCGAGAGATCGCCCTTGACTCGCGCCAGTCGAAACTCCAGTTGTTCCGGTCGTGAAACGCGGCTCGATGACCTGCTCTGTGGTTCTTGAATACATTTTAGTACCAGATTAAATTGTCAGAGAAACGAAAGTACAAGGAATGAGAAAACGATGAACGCACGGTTTTATTAATCCTTAATTGATAGCGGATCGTAAATTATACTAATCGAATTACAGTGACGAGCAAGACTAAATACACACGAATTTTTTGACAATAATATTTTATCGATTTTAATATTTTAAATTTTTAATGTTATAAATATTTTAATATTTTATGTTCGCATGCAACAAAAGAATAAAAATATGTACTGTTTTGTAGGACTGTTTTGGCACCTCGAACAAAATTTTCTGGCAAATATAAATTTCTTTCCTGGAGTCAGTTTTGGACCACAATTGATTTGAATGAAAAATTGTCAGTACTTCGTTAAAGACTTTGTTGAAAAAAGATCTCGCTCTAGAACGTAAAATTTTTGTTTCCACTATGCTTTCGAATTCTTTTTTTTTTTTCCAAGATATTTTAACACCACATGGAAAATGGAAAAATGTTCTTTCCTCTGAGGAAAATTGTAAAAATTCACACTGAGAAGTTTTATTTATGACTAAATCTGCTAGAATCTTAAAGATCAAAGTTCCCATTTGCAACAACCTCTTTAAACTTGCCGTACAATTTTCTTTTCATCGTTTTATCTCAACGTTAATTAAAAAAGAAATTCTGACCTTATGTTCAAAATTCGATAAAATTGCAAGAAAGGAAAGATCGTACAGCAAGTTTCAAGAAACGACATTGTATTCGTTTAGAATTTGATGGATCGGCGGAATGTTGCGAAACGGTGGTTTTCGTAGGTGGACAAGGAGGAAAGAATTTTCCTCCGTTTGCTTTCGATACATAAATAACGGACAAAACATCTGCGTATCAAGAACAGACTGGCGTAGGTCGATTCGTACCGTTCTTCAACTACCCACGTTGCCCTAAATCTCATGACACGTTCTTTTTATCCTTTAATCCTTGTCCCGTCGACCTCCTCGCTGAGATTTTCCGACACGAAATCAAACTGCCTGACGTCACCCAATGAGAATAGCCCGCTACTAATCTAAAGCTGTACGTACAATAGTTATCAATGCTTTTGCATAATTACACACTCGGGTGGTGCATAAGCGTCGCGAGGATATAATTTTTTTAACCAGAGATGGCCTGAAACGAATGTAAACGTTGACATCGTGTGCGTGTATTATTCATTTAGTTATCATCGTGCTGCTTGTTATAATCAAGCTGTGGATAATGGTAGTAAAATTGCAACGTGTAATGAACTTGTTGGTATACAGATTTTAATACACCTTAATTGGTAACCAGAGTGTGCAAATGACACTGGAGATTTTCACACCAATTTTCACGCCGGCGGCCAAAGCGCAATTATTTTAAAAATTAAAGTATAAGCTACATAACACAAATGTGTAACGAGTTGAGGATTAAAGTATGAATTTCCATCAGCCGGGAATTGAGCTTGCAGTACAATAAAAAACACAAGTTTTTATTGTTTCAAAAATCGTCGCAATTAAAAAAAGAATCGATATAACAAAGAACACGAGTTTATTTTTTAAAAAATCATAGAAATTTTATAGATCTACATCATCGTAAATCTACAAAATTTCAGTGTAGAATTGTAATATGATTCTAGCGTCAGAGGATAAGATTAGAATTAAAATAACGAGATTAAGTATGAAGTTCAGTATAGATATGTAACAATGTGATAATTGTTTTTTAAAAATATGGTAAACCAGTATATATGTACATACATACGTGATAGGCATCGTTAACTTAGACGTTCAATTTACGCTAGATATAATTAATGGCGCAGATATAGTAAGTTTACATTAATGTCTGATAACGTAATAGTTGAGCTGTGTTTGACCAACATAGAATATTCAAAAATATACAACTCCCAGTTTCATTGAAAATAACACACACTATATTTATATTTATATCACTATAAGTATATACCTATCATGCATCATGATTATATCGGTAAAAATTAAAACTAGTCTGATAATAGTAGAAGATGTAAAATAATTATTTTAAATATATATTGAAGCATATACAAGTATTAAAGATAGTCCAATTGAATATAAAAGATATTTATACAATGAACCTGGTACGAAATATATATACTTGTGCATTAATTTCTCTCTGTTATACATACATATTTAGAGATTTGTCTCAGACTTGACTAACATGATCGTGAGTCTCGCTACAATTTCCAAACGTTATGTAACACGCTCTATGATATATTCATAAAAAAGAACTTCCTACAAATGTTCGAATAATTTCACGATTCTACACGTGGGTGGACTTCCGCGACTAATTGTAAATCTTCTAGCAGACAAACAAACACTCCTCGCACGATCTGATAAATCCGACAAAATCGAAGCGTTCGATTTTTACGATTTGACTAGTTACAACTCAACGCGCCGCGATCGGGCGAAAAATACCAAATGGATACGTCGCTCGGACGAATTGACAAAACAGGAACGATTCATCGTGATAAAACGTCGGGCGCGCTTGTCAAAGCGACGAAGCACGGAGAAGGTAATTTTCTCGGGATAGACAGGTGCGATGAATCGTCGAACCCTCCCGTATCGGATTCGACGCCAACCGTAAAAAGAGAGAAATTCCATCTGGAAGGACATGGACAAGCGGTCGCGTCGCCGTAAGTTGCCTAAGCGACGAGCTGCCAACGAGTAACGAGTCCGTTGGTAATTGCGTTGCTTAACTGGCCAAGTATCCCGCGGAATTACAATTACAAATCGCTGCTTCTCATCAATTATTTATGCGGTATCACCGTTAACAGCGCCGCGGCTCGCGCACAGGACCCCTACTCTCTCTCTCTCTCTCTCTCTCTCTCTCTCTCTTGCTCCAAACCTACATTTCCGATTTATTCGCGAGTGACCCACTTTTTCGTGTTATCTTTTCTCTTTTCCCTTTTTCAACACTGCTGTGTCAAATACGAAGCAGGTGAAATTTGAAATTGTAAATCTTTTTTTTTTTTTTGCTTCATTTTCATTATTTATAGTGAAACTTTGCTCGTGCAAATTATCAGCGACTTGAACAGTTTGTTACAAAGGTCAGACTGTCTTGGAAAGTGTATTAATTTCAAGATCGCTTCTTCGTCCTTTGGGTTAGGTTTAGATTGTCAATTTTATTTGTTAGGTGTTGTCAGTTTTATTTTCGTTATTTATAGTGAAACCGCTCGTGCAAATTATCAGCGACTTGGGACTAAATCTTTGAACAGTTTATTACAAAGGTCAGACTGTCTTAGAAAGTGTATTAATTTCAAGATCGTTTCTTTGTCCTTTAGGTCAGTTTAGATGTAATTGATGTTTAATTATGTTTGATTGATGTCTATTGGTGTGGTGTATTTTCCGCACTGGACAATAACACGTTCCACTTTCATAAATTCAATCGAACAAATCATAAGTCGGGTTGAGTAAATCTCATTGAATATAACTTGTGTGTGAATCGAACGTTTACTTGCGTGTGCATATAAATCGATTAATCTAGTAGGATTCTCTCTGTACTCTTCGCTTATATTGCATACCTCTTTGCAATAGAAATTTTTTTGCTGAATAAAATTGTTGTCAGATTTATTTATTTACTTTTTTTCTTATAACAGAGCTACGAAAGGTAACTTTCTATCCGTAATTCTTATTTTCGAAAAATCTGAGGAAATTGAAGTATTTATGATTCTTGACCCTTCATCGACGAATCGAATCGAAGTTCAGACTTGATTTTAGGCAACGGCGAAACCGAGCCAGAGGCAAAGCGAGGAAGAGACGAGAAGAGATTAAACGGTGGAAAGAACCGAAAGTAGCATTTGAAAAAACTGATACAAACTCGGTGGATGAAGGTACGTTTAATCTTTTGATAGTGGGTCAATGGGCGGGCCGCTAACGACCCGGAGAAAGCAAAGAGATTGTCTTTCTTGCGTTCTTCTTGGAAAACGAACGGATAAAACGGAGATGATTCGCCCAATGGACGATGTTCTCTCGCGTTTTCTAAGAGGATCTCGGCGCGTTGGTCATTTGTACGGATCGGTCTTGAAGAAGTTGCTCGAACTGTCGTTGGAAGTTGCAGATGGCTCGAAACGTAAGAAGAAACCGCAGATCGCGAAATTAAGTTCTTTCGCGTTGTCTAATAGCGCTTGCCACCGTTTCACATTGATTTTACAACCTCGAGGTAATTTCAGGGTTAGATTTTTCAGCGCGATTTTACCGCCTATGTGTGTGTACGTGTGTGCAGCAACACAATGCTCCTTAAACGATAAGGTTAATAAATGGAACGATCGTTTAGATAAATTTCTGCCGGTAATTGGCCGAATGCGGCGTGCTTAGTTAGCGAGAGTTTGTTACGCTTTTAAACGCGCGAGGAAAGTACAGATGAATGGGTAAACGCAAAGCGGAGCGATTCTTCGAGGAAGGGGATGATCTTGGAGATCGTGCGGTTTTTGCTTTTTATACAGTTTGTAATTGGATAGTTTGTTCGAAGGAAAAAATATTATGATCGGTGTCATGAGCGGTTCCTTACTTCGACATTTCGGTATTGAGAAATGATAATTGTATAAATTGACTGTGTTTTACACGGACCTTTTTGTTGTAAGAAGAAACGACAAAGATCTGTATTTTCGATCAAAATATTTTTATACGCATGCTTCTGATTTGTTTGAATTTTCATTCTTCGACAATCTTCGACGATTTCATAGGAGAAATGTTTGGTGTGTATTTTATTTTACTTTATATTGTTATATTATATTTTACTCATATTTATTGAAAATTAACAGCGTGACGAGACACGACTATTACGATTGTGTTGGACAAGTTTTCAAAACTAATCTATAAACGTACGCGAGAGTTAGAAGGTATTTATTACAAACATATACTGTTAAAAAATCGATATGGATAACTGTCACAAGTAGATAAGATTGTCTCATTAAATATAATCGAAATATAATGAAATATTTTCATCGCTCCTGCGAAACATATTCAACACAGATATACGATAATAACATCGATACAAGAGTTATATTAAATTTCTTATAACTGTTCAGATTTAATCCAAACTCGATCGTTGTACCTTTAGAACTTCGTTTGTGTAAACTTGCCGCGTCATAGTGATTTATTGCCGATTACTTCTATATCGTTGATTCTTCCCTTTATGATAGAAATTATCAGATTCAAATAAGTAAATTCAACCAGCGTGAGTTCATTTAATCGGATTAGGCTCGAATAAATCCCATCTAAACGAAATTTTACCGTAATCATTGCATCTTCATAAATGATTCCGAGTGTTCAGACATTTACAGCGTCTTTGAGTAGGTGATTCGATTCTAGGAAGTCGCGATACGCAGAACGACGCGCAAAATTACCTGACCATAATTGCGATACGTTTACTTGGCGATGCCCACGCTTGACCTTCCCAAGCTAGAACGACGCGCGACCGAACAAAAAATCCTTTGCTCAGAGAATCGTTTGAAATTATGCACGCGTTATAACGCGTCGAGAGCTTGATTATCTCAGTTATCGATCAACCGATGTGAAGTATCGCCGATTTCGTTGAAATTGCCGCGCTTCGCGTCGAATTCTCGAGGATTTTGCACCCTGCTCGTGATTAATTGCTTAATTCGCAATGATATCGTTTAATCTCTTGCGCTGGAATGACGTTCTACGCACGTCCCAAAATTGCAACATTTTCTCAGTTTCAAGTATATTTAAATGTAACCCAGGCGAAACAAATGATAAGTTTATCACTTCTTAATAATTTCTATCCAGTGATATCATACCGACGAGTTCAAAAGAAAAAGAAAGCGACGAACTGTTGCATACGGTTTGGTCACTCGTTATGGTCCGCAGTCAGTTCCAGCGCAAGCGGTTGAATGTCTTTGTAATTTTTGTACATAATTATAGGTATGTTCCAAACTTGACAGACAGTTTTATTATAGGGTCGATGAAATTTCATAAAACATACATAATATTGTATATATGTAATTTATATTTTAAATTAAATTAAATTAAATTAAAAATTTAATTAAACTTTAAATTTTCAAATTATATTATTTATATGATATAAAATATATTATAATACTATATAAATACATAATTGTAATATCATTAATTTTAACATAAACATATTATAATTATATATTTATATAGTATTATAATATAATTTATATATATATATATATAAATATTAGTTGTTCGTAATTTTTCTTTTTACCCGAGCCAGAACTTTCACGTTTCGAAGAGAAAAGAGAAAACTCAACCTCCGTTACTCAGTATCGTCATTTCAATCAGACATCGTTTTATTTTCTATCGTATTGTTTTTGATTCGTCGTATACTCTGCTCTAAACTTCTGGTAATCGCATTGGACGAGCTGAAAGGTCGAGTCCCGTTTAGATCAGTCGAATCAAACTTGACGCGAGAACTTGAAGATTCCATTACGCTGCACGCTCGTTGCTCGATACTGTACAATCCACCATAAAACAGCGAGACGTCGACTTTTACGAGTTTCATAAGAAGCTTAAAACTCGCCGGTAGCAAGCAGTGCAGGCGTAGGTACAAGTTTTACGTCCGTGTTATTAAATCGAAATCATTATTCTCTGCCCTCTTTCGTTTTAGTGGCAACGTGACTGATTAAACGATCGTGTAAACCGGATCGAGATAATCATTTTCTCAGCAGAAAGTTTTACCGCTCTCTGTGCCGAGCTCGGAGCTTCGTTCCGATTTGTCGAGTTGCTCTCAACCAAACAACTGTGATTCGACTTGAATCGTAACTTTCAACTTGCTGTTACTTATCAATACGTATTATTCGATTTGAAATGTTGATGTATTCGACTCGAATGTTTCGATGGTGCCTCCTTGCAATTTCGTCTGAACGGCTTTCAAAACGTATAACATTTGGCTTGCTAACGAGAATTCTCTTTATCTTGCGTTTCGTTTGGCTGTCTTTCAATTTCTTCCAGAAAGCTTTAAAATACGTCGAGTTTGCCAACTGACTATAAGGACTAATTCGATAGAACATAATTTGTGTTAGTACAAGTGCTACATAATGCTTGTAAATAATATAAATTATATTATAATAATTATAATATTAATGATGTTAAAATTATGTTTATAATTATATGTTTATATTAATATTAATAATATTTATAATTATGTATTTATATAATGTTATAATTTACATTATAATATAAATTATATTATTATAAATAATGTAACTTAAAATTGAAAATTATACTATGTTTATGTTAATATCAATGATATTATAATTACGTATTTGTATTATAATTTATATTATAATATAAATTATATTATACAAATAATATAATTTAAAATTTAATTTGATTTAATTTAAAATTTAAATTATATTATAATACTATATAAATACAATATGAACGTGAAAGTTTTCCCACGCCAAGTGGTTCAAATATTCAAACGAACAAAGTGTGTGTTGAAGGCACAGTTAGAAGTAAATTATGTCTGGGGAAAATGACGTTTCACGTGCATTAACCTAACATCAACGGAGTTTCAAACAATGGTTTATTAACTGCATGGTATCGTTGCAACCACAACACGGGTCAACCATATCGATTCTCTTTGTCGCGCACGCAAGTCGACGGTGACAGCGAAACGTTTACGAAGCAAAGCGAAGACTCGACGATAGGACCTCGTGCCTTGTGTACGAAACATGGTCGACGCGCCTCGTAAAATGTAATTTCGTTTGACGTTACCGAGAAAAGGTGGATCCGCAATTGAAGGAACGAGCCCTCGTTTTCCCAGGCAGACGCGATTTATCGTGTGCGGCTGCGTAAGAACACGGGGCAATTTCATTGTCGGGACCCGATTGTCAAACGCACGCGAATAAATTGGAAAATTGTCGATACTTTATACTGTCGCAACATCGTGAGAGAAGAATCGTGTAACAATCTACGTATCTGTACATATAAAAATATATATCACACAATTGCGTATTCGAAAAAGTATGATATTCAGCATGTTCTTTAAATTTTTTTTTTTTTTTTTTTTTATGATTCAAATCATCGATGACTGATTATTGTTTGCAATTTGTTGAAATTTCCGAATTCAAATATTTACTATTCTCCATCAATACTAAGAATAAGTGATTATTATCAGACTACGGAAGATAGTAAAAAGAAGTGATACCGATTTATACTGAATCTGTAATTATACTGATCTACACTACTGATCTATAATTACGGAACTTAAGATAAAGATAATGCCAGTTTTGAATCGATTTCAGTCTCTGCAGATACAAATATAGTAGAGAAATGATAATTTTGTCGTTGGAATGTAAAATAATATCTCCTGTTAAGATCTATCTACGACTATCGTTGACTGCAATTATGAAATTGTACGATTCTAAAAAAACAACGAGGAAAGATTATCTTATAAAGATTGTCCAATGGTACTCCATTATACATTATACGTTATTACTCGTAATGTTAATTTTACGCAATGTTTCTTGGAAATTGCTCGAATTCGAAAAATTTAAATTTCACAGCGAAACAAACAATTTCTCGCGGAGGAATCCAACTGAGCACATTCACCACCAGTGCACCCACACGTTAATTAATTTTTCTGCTGGAATTTCCTGGAAGCAAGCCGGTCGCGTGTCACTGAAGCGTTTCGCGAAAGCAGAAAGTGCATGACTCGCCGTTGGCAACGTAATTAAACAATGTCATAAAGGAAACAATTTGTCCCAGTGACGGCACCGTTCATGTAACACCGTTCGGGCACATCGCTGTAATAGTTTCTAGTCGATTAATCATCTTCAGTTTTATCTACTAACTTCAGACGTGAAAAATTCCAGAGAATATCACCGGATCCTTTATTTGGAGAGTGTTCAAATGTTCAAATGTACTTGTCATTTTCGTGATAATTTATCCACATCGTCTGGCCTCGGTTATTCCGTTTCATCTTTAATTGGACATTCGCCGGACAAGATAACGTGCTACCACAATTATTGCGCAAAATATAAATAGTATAATTTTAATTTTTAACTCGAGTACTTCAAATTTCGACGTATCTAAGATTTGACTAGCTTCTGAGAAATTAACACAAGACACTCTTAAACTAAGAAAAATTGTAAAAAAGAAAAAAATTCGTGTTTTAATTTTATATCTAGAGAAGTGCTTGGTGAAAAGAATTACACGAATCTAGTAAAGTAAAAATTAAGGGATCTTCACCTGCTATCTAGATTCGATATAAAAATCTAATAATCTTGACCTAAAAATTTGAACCTGATGATAACATGTAAAATAAAAATCGATCAGTCAGGAATTCAGAACCAAATTACACGAAAAGAAGAAAGTAAATTATTTTCATACAAAGATCTATGTTTGTACGCACATCGAGATTTGATTGTCGACATGAAAATCACGAGAAGTCGTTTAGCTAGAAATGGTATTAGTTACAGTCTATTTATCCCCCGATAATTTACAGGCTATAGTGTATTTATCTTTCATCTTGATCGACCCACGCGTGAATTCATTAACACGTATGCACACGTGCTTGCATGAATATATATGGTGTTTTACGATTTTCTGTCTAAATTTTAGAACTTCTCGATTCGAAAACGACATAAAATTGTTGTATAATACGGAAATATAGTAATAATGATTTTATTGATATAATATTTATAATTAACGTAGAAATCGATAATGTCTATCGTCCGCGTTAATAAAATATACATTTCCCACATTACTCGAATAATTTACCAAATGAATTCAGTAACAGTTTGAGATACGAAAATATATATGGACACAATGTAATATTGCTATAACGTTAAATTCATTTGATATATTATTTAGTACAAGTTACGCGAATCACCCTATATATATTCGATCATGTACAATTATTTACAAATATATTTGATTGACTACGTTTAATTTAGTAAATTAAATTCACCGAATTTATTATCATTAAATTCGAAATAGAATTCAATTAAAATTATACCATTGTCGTCGTCGTCGAAACAAAAAAAAAATGTCTTAATCGTTTTCCTTACTCTCGTACTTTCATATTTTTAACGAAACACGCATATATCTATTAACATACTCTCCTAATTTCACAACATTCACGCAAACGAATAAATTAAGATTAAAGAAAACATTTGAGGAAGTGAAATATTCCTCTCGGACACCAATGCATTATACACGCGGCTATAAATTCGTCTGTCGACGAATTATAGCATTCAGAGAACTTTTTAATCGATAGGCCTGTGCAACCGGACGAAATGTCCGCTCAACTTTCGATATGTGTCGTGCTTTTAAAGCGAGACTATCCGTTGAAGCGTTAGAATCATAACGCGTAGCGCAATTCATCCCGAGCGTTAACGAGCAGATTAATTAACTTTGATCTCGAAGTATCCGATTGGTCAGGTGAAACGGATACCGCGAATTTGTTGCGTGCATAAATTGGAGGACTTCGCGAGAAGTTGGAACGAGTTCTGCGGCGTGAACTCTGTGAAAGTGGACTTTAATTGAAACAATGTGTTGGATGAGACACGATACAGACAGTGTTCCCGCGTTTACGCTGAAGATGATTAGTTTAGATTGCTCGACATCGTGAACAATTTGGCTAGAAATTGAGGAAAAGATTTAACTTTTGTCCTGTGTATGCGAGGAGGTGGAATATTTTTCTTCGTTGGTATGAATTAACTTCGTTACGAAACTTCTGTTTCGACAAATTCGAAGTTGCGTAAAATCATCAAGAAATATTAGGAATGATTTTTCGTATCATTCTCAGTTCTTAATCAAATATATATTTTATGTATACAAAAACTAAATTAATCGTTTCCATTTTCTATTTATTTTCCAATTTCGCGCGTTGTTCAATTCAATTCTTGAGAAATAAATCGGTTATCGCCGTGAGTTCATTTATTACAAGTAACAACGATTTAAAACGTACATCCGAAGAAGTATGTCTCCCCATTGCACAAAATTTTATTGTAGTTATACTCTTTTAACATCTTAAAAAGATAAAACAAAAAATATGCTTGATACATCGAGAAAAAAAATTGCGAGAGTGACAATGATTTGTAATATTAAGCTGTTCTCTACTGTAACAAATAATATACTCTCCAGAGTATAGATCTTTTCTCCGTATTGTCGTCATTTATTTTATAAATTCAAACAGCCAAACTTCGTTAGAATCGCCAGGGCATTATCGACGTCTCACGAGTTTTAAGACTTATCACGCCAAATTTGTTGCCGAAATTTCCAACATTTTTCGTCGAAGAAATAAGGGAAAGTTACATCCTAAATATACAGGGTTGTCCATAAAGTCTCTTTACAACTTCAAAAATTTATTACAAAGGCAGACGGAAAAACAGATAAGTGGGAATTATTACAAAATGAGACGTACATATTCAAGTTTTCTTGCTTCATTTAATACACCTCTATATGGGCACCATATAGTTGCACGAAGCACATCAAGACGGTACTCGATTTCTTGCCATGTTCGCTGTAGCATACCCTCAATCAATGGTCTCTGCTTTAGATTTCGATACACAATGATGTCCATATAGAAGTGTATTAAATGAGGCAAAAAAAAAAAACTTAAATATATACGTCTCATTTTGCAATAATTTCCACTTATCTGTCTTTTCATTTGCCTCTGTAATAAATTTCTGAAATTGCAGACACTTTACGAACACCCTGTATATCTAGCTTTGCATTTAAAATACAAGAAAGAATATCACATCTCTCACCGCATTTGAACTGAATCGTAAGACAACTAGTAAACAAAATATTTAACTTACGTTAAAATATAGAGTAATAATTACAGACTCTTCGAACAATCCAATAATCGCGATACACTTGGCGATCATGCGACGGGAACCATCTTCCAACAACGTTCGCCGCGAAAACCCAAAATAATCCAATACTCCGATACTCTCATCATCGATGCGACAATCTTAATCCAATGCTGCCGCGTTCCAATCCAATACTTGCTAAGGAAAGCCAGAAGGAGCCAAACGAAATCAAAATTTCATCGTTCCTCCGGCAAAGGCACGTTCTCATCGATCGGCAAGCGTATCTTCGTTAGAGCGTTCGATTGCCAGCGCGTCGGAACGACTCCAGTGACCCAGTGTCCCCGGATCAATTTCGAACCGGCCGCGACTTTTATTCCCAGCCAGCGTGCAGTGTGTTCGCGAACGAACAGGGAATGCATGGCATTCCCGGATCGCTGTCCGCGTACAAATTCCATACTTGGTCGAGTGCTGAGTTCAAGGTTCCTCGTCGTGCGTCGTCGCTCGGGCGAGATGATTGGTTTTCGCTCTGGCGACCGTCCTAACGACGCCGTTGGAGCTCTTGCTTTTTACCCCTCCGGCCACGGATTTCTGCATTTCCCGCTCGCGGCGGACAATACACCCGTCCGGGAAGTTATCTCTTCAATTTTTCCCCGAAAACGAATGATCGATACGAATTGCGGCCAGCTGAATTACTCGCGGGAACCGTCGCAGCTGCGGCGAGACGACGTTCGAAACGTTTGCCGAAACGATTTGCGTCTGTTTCTTTTTTTTTTTTCTTTTTTTTTTTTAGAGAAACCGTAAACTCGGTCTTAATGCTGATTTTGTAAATTTCATTGCGCGTTTGCACAGTCTCGTTGTGCATGTCCTTTCATATTCTGTTTATTTGCACTTGCGCACGATTACACGTGCATGAGTACGTATAACGGTGACGAATTTTGAGAATTATTATATATATATTATATATTGTAATATTGTTATTGATAGTCTCAAATTATCAGGCTAGTGAATCAATTATTTGTGTAGCTCGAGAAGAAAATGATTTGATGAAAATAATCTGTCGAATTCTACTAAATTTATTTCCAATCAACAGAAGTACTCTTAAAGAACGTGAAAATACGAAAGAGACGAAGGTGAAGGTTCGAGGTAAAACTGAAAAGTTTTCAAACAGGGGGAATAAATCTCGAGAGTCTTTTATAAAAACGCGAGACGTTCCTTTCCTCTTTTAATCCTCGACTCGGTAAAATTATTTGCAGCGATATATCACTCAGTAACTATAAGTACTCTTTAACACTTTCAATTTCACGAGAGAATCTCTTGTCTCTGTATTATATAAAGTACCTCCGCAAGCCAGATGGAATCTGGTGAGAAATTTTTTATTGGGACTCCGTCCTCTCAACGTTTTAAAGATGAAATTTAGAAAATTTAGAGACTCGAAGGATTTTCACCAGGCGTGTGTTATCTGCGGGGAAGAGGATCGTGCAAACCTATGCACCGGGAACCTTGAACTTTGAATTTCAATGTAGCTGAAACTGAAATTCTAAATAATCCGGTTAACAAGCGAGGGAGCACGCGAGCTCCCTTGAATTTCTGGCGCACTCGAGCATGTTTTTCCGCGAAGTGCTTCGACCGAAATGGGAATCGTTGTCATTTTATCGGAACAATTGCCGTATAGCGTACGCACGTCAATTTCAGATTAAAAGAAAAAAAAAAAAAAAGAAACGAGTAAAAGAAAATAAATCGTTGAAATGAAAGAAAGTGATGATAATTTTGAAATCAAAATAAGACATTTACGAAAATTTTGGAGGAAATCTGTATGAAAAATATTTTAGCACAATATTTCACATAACTCTGTTACAATGTTCAATTTTAGAGCAAATAAGATTTATGATATTGAGATGCTATTTTCTAGAGACTTTCTAAAGAAGTCTTTTCAAATTAGTCAATCCATGTAAATCATTATTATAATTATATTTGTTGAAAAAGTGATGATACTAATGATGAAAAATGATCTGTGTATATACATACAGCAATGTAAATTAGAAGTTAAAAGTCCTAAATATAAGTCATAAAATTAGTTATTAGTTTATAATTTTTTTATTTGAAACAAACTTGCTTAAATGGAAAGAATTATACCTACTATAAAAAACGTTTCAAGAATTCTGTGTCTCCTTCGTTTAACGATTGATGCTTTGACAAATACATTTCGTGGTCAAATAGCCTTGAACTTTACTGTGTCCACCTTCTGGAATTATTTCCCAGAATATTTGAATGTTAAGCGCACTCAAGTACACAAGTACTACAAACAACTTGAGAAATTGCTCTGCAAATAATTTACTTGTGTGAATAACTTACGTGGATTAGAAATTTTCTCAAGAACTGCTTTTGTTATCCAATAAAATTCAATTTCCCCCGTAGAGTAAAAAATAATTAATTTTTATAACAAAGATTTTCTACCAAAGGAAAACACATTCTAACGTTACTTAGGAAAACTTATTTAATTTATTTAAAAGGTACTTCAATTTTAATATCGAACCATTGTTATATAATACGTTATATTACAATTCTTCGTAAAACAAAGTTAATCGAATTCATAATAATTCATCACTCGTCTAATTAAATAATTCATAATTTATTCACTTATTTCGAAGACACGCTCTCGTCGTCCAATATACTTTACAAACCTTACTAACCCAGCATTTTGCGATCGCACAAAAACGAAGCTGTTTGACGACCTAATTTCAAAAATAAAAAGGAAGAACGTGACCTTTCTGCGGCCAGCTATAGCGCCACCGAATTTACTTACCCCAAAAACTAACGTCCCTAAAAATTGTTCTCCTCTCGAAACGATGATCAAAAACGAAAATTCATCGCACGTTCGATTGACGTCACGATTGACTATCGGCTTCAAGAAAATCTATATCTCCGTTCACTGTATATCCCGCCCTGTTTGCACAGCGCTGAATGATCGAGGACGTGAAACAAACAGAAGTCGAAGTTTACACAGCCGCTTTCAAGACCAAAGAAGTCGGGGATGAATATTAAATCCGCGCGAGTATCCCCTTGAAATTTCTCCCAGCAAGCATCAACGATGAATGAAATAATTATAATCGCGTGATTCGCGATGACCACGTTGTCATCGGCAACATGAGGGTAGGAAGGAGTTGCACATGCGCGACTATGCACAAGCGTGCTAGCAAACCGACGGGGTTTGGTAACAACGCAGTTGTGATGGTAACTCTCGTAGTGTCGTTCAGCTCTATCGTGGCTGAGGTTCACAACTCATCCTCGATTGCAGTTCAATGGTTATCGTTGCTAGGAAATCGTCGCTTGAGAGCAGGAAACGCAGAAAAATCGCAGATAAGTTACGTCGATGATCGGGGCGATTTTATTCTTGATGACGGCTGCGCGATAAATTTGCGAAGGTCCAACGATTGGAAACTGGAATGTTGGTTGTCGGACGATTAGGCGAATTAAGAAAAATAATATACGAGTACCGTGGTGTTTGCGTAACACGTAATCGCTTCCCTTTCGCTCGAAATTTCATATTTGGGAATTAATCGATGATGCTGGAAATATGAGGAATACGTATATTTGTCTCTTTTCTCGATAAATTCAATGCGAGAATAAATCAACGAAAATGCGGAAATCCGCATGTTTTAACAATAGACACCACTATCGACGACGTTAGAAGAAACTTGACAAGGAACATAAAGATTTTGTACACAGTGAATAATTTCGAAAGTATTAGCAAAGTCTCTATCAATTATGGCCATCGGAAGTAGAACAGGTTTCTCGATAAATGCAAGAAGAAAGATGACAAGGAAGTATTAACAAAGTATTTAACTTGACGTTATGACACTGTGATTTCTGCTCGAGATTTTGCAACCGGGTCAGAACGTAGGAATAGCAAATTCTCCAGTAAACTGCATCGCCTGCAAAGATCGATCTATAAATTTACAATATCATTTCACAATCATTTCAGAAACAGTTAAATATCTTGCATGGAGAAATATCGAAGAGGAAATTATATAACTGTTCAAAGACACAATACACGTGCCAAGTTAGAAACATTATGTCAAATTGTAGAAGTCACATGGACGAATGTTCGAAGATAACGTCGTGTTAAATTAAAAATCTTTTCGAAATGATTATGCTTGTCGAGTCGTTCCCTTCGACTTGCAAAATACCACGTGATAAACACTGATCTAAACGAACGATCACAGGTTGTTCATCAAGAACATAAACTTTCGATTCCACACTCGTCATCGGAATACTCGCAATTTATTGGTGGTCGATTTTAGACGCTGGAATCAAGGATCGATGACGAAGCGTCGAATCGCTAATTAAACGGCGAAATCGCAATTCATCTCAAATCCCAAAGTTCCCACGGAGTTTCGCTTCGTGGAGTGTATGAACTTGACATTCAGAAGGTCGACCTTTCGAACTTTAAACCCACGGCGACGTAAATATCGTATCGAACCCACCACATGTACTGGTCATCGTGACTCTGACGTGCACTTGTAATTTCAAGTTACCTCCTGGCTCAGTTTTCGAGTCTCGAAACAAAACAATGGATCGTAAAATGGAAAATTGGTGCTACGAACTGTAATTTCTCGATGGTGAACAACAAATGAATCTAATAATGGAGAGAGAGAGAGAGAGAGACGTAAGGTGTAATATTATGCAAGGTGTCTTTGATTAAGGACGAAGTAAGAAAGATGCGAAGAAAGAGGTTGACGTTCGATCGTCGGGGCTGAAATGAAGGGCAAAATGAAGCGCAAGGAAAAGAAGAAACAAAGCAAAAGCATGGCGATACAGTCGAAACAGCTGCAGCCTCGTGGAGTCTCCATAAACATGGAAACATCCTGGGTAGCTCAAGAACTAAAGTCCAATCTGAATAACATGGTACTGTACTCTGGCAATAGTGTTTTACAAACGTTAATGTTTCCAACAACGTAGCTAGAATTTAACCTATTGCGCTGGAATAACATGCCACAATTTTGTCCCAAAATTGCAATATTTTCTCAGTTCCAAGTATATTTAAGTATAGCCCAGACAAAACAGATGATAATTTTATTACTTCTCAATCATTTCTGTCCAGTCGTATCATACCGACGAGTATTCTTCCAAAACGAGAGCGACGAATTGTTGTATACGGTTTTGGCCACTCGTTATGGTCCGCAATCAGTTGCCAGCGCAAGTAGTTAACTCTTCTTTGTGTTGTCACATTTTAATGTAGAAGTTTGTTGTTTCTCATGTTAGTGTTATGCGACGTTGGTTGCAATTTTCTCAGATGATGTTAATGAGATTTAGATCAACGCTTCTCTGAAGAACACTTTTACAAATGAAAGAATTAATAACTTGATTTCTCAAAGAAACCAATTTACTGAATAAAGTATTTTGATTCGAGAATTTACGTATTACTACTTGCCACTGTAATTGATGCACCGGTTGTGCTTGTTTGTAGCAATTTTTGGTTCTCAATTTTTTTAGATGAAAAAAAAAATATATATATATATAAGGAATTAGGCAAAATAAATATATTCGCCTGTTTATCAAAAACATGTCTTATTAAGAATAATTTTAAATCAATCTGCCCAATGAATAATTTAATGGCAGTGTAACTGACTGTACAAAGGTAGCATAATCAATTGATTTTGGAATCTGGAATGAAATCTGGAATGAAAGGATTAATGAAATATACACTGTCTCGCGTATAAATTATAAATTTATAATTTTAATAAAAATGTTGAAATTTTTTTATGGGACGATAAGACCCTAAGTAATTTTATATTAATTTATTTAATATAAAATTTAAATTAATATTTGATTGGAAGAGTTATTAAATTTAATAAATTTCAATTTAAAAAAAAAAACTTGTGAGTAAATCAAAATTCCTAATAAATCGAAAGATCTAGCTGCTCAAAGATTACTGCAATCACAATAGCTATATGCAAACATAGATATAAAAAAGGGAAAAAGAAATCAGATTCGAATGAACGTCGGAGAAAAGCAGAGAGAGGAGAAAGAGAGGTATAAGTGTGGAGGGATCTGGGAAAGATCGCCATCAATTGGCCATTCGCGGTTCGCACTTGAACCAGAGGCGTGGAAGTCGTCAGAGTATATCGCGGCTGTGACACACATGACCATGTATGTACAGAGAAGAGAGAAAATGCACACGAGTTCTCTGGTGCTCCGTTTGCTTTCGAGAACGGTGTTCGAGTGTCGTTCATGTGTCATTCATGCGCTGTTCGACGCGGCCAGTTTCTCCATTTCCATTCCTCGATATTCGTGATCTGTACTGGTCTGTCGATGTTTTCGAAATAACAAGCCACGATTCGCCATTTGCCTTTTTCGTTGGCCACTCGCCGGAAGAGCACAAAAGCCGCTCTCGCACGCGCTGTCTTGGCCTTTGATTTACAATTCCCCGTGCCACGGATTGTGACTTGCGATTCAATTATTCAGAATTGCACGAACGATTCTGCAGAGAGACGTCTCGAAGATTTCAGATACAAGATCTCGTAAGAATTCCACTTTGTTCCTTCCGAGTAGAAACTTTTTCAGTTTGTTTGCTAATGCAATTTTTCTCAGATCGAGCGATCAATTGAAATTTATTTAATTCGAATTGCGAAAGTTGGTCCTGAAAATTTCGAGAAAGTTTAATTTCTCAATTTTTCCACGTGTTTAGTAGAACTAAATAATTGCACGGATTTTAATTTGCAATTAAGTGCGTAACATTGAAGTTTCACTGTTCAAACTCGATAATTATTTCAACGAAGACTATCGACCAGTCGATTGAAACGTAGTTTCTCTTTCACCCAGAAATTCAGGTTGGAATAGTTAACGTCGAGACGGCAGTGCAATTATTTGATGTAACTTGTTCCTTGCGTGCAAGTAACTTGCTTTTCTCCACGTGTTGCGTTCATTTATCTTTCGTGGATGCCACGTGTAATTCTACCCACGCTTAAAATATACACGCGTTTGCGGCCATTCTCTGGCCCGCCACCACATCTACGAATTATCGTTCCGTAAATTATTTGATATCAGACAAATTCAATCCTCACATTGACTATTTTTATCACGAAGAATAAACTACGAGCAGCTTTTTTTTTTTGCAGTACGCAGAGCTCATTTCATTTCATCTGTTTAAATTAACGACAGGTGTAATTAGAAGATTTTGATCACGTTTGAAATGTCAAAAAAGATCGTGTATTAATCATCTTGTATAATTGTGCTCTCTTTTTAATCCTCTTAACATCGCTGTCACGTCTGTTTTCTAATTGATCAAACATGTTGTAATTGGAGTGAAGAATGCTTCGAGCTGCTCTGTCGTGAAACAAACAAATTAGAATTGAATTAAATTTATAAATATTGGTAATTATCATAATTTTCACTCCCGAATTATTAAGAAATCTTATCTCGTTAAGTTTCATAGTCATATAAATATGTATGGTACTGGCATAATGAATGTGTCAACAATCGAACGTGACGTTTACATACCGTTCTACGCGCAGAATCATTCCTTGAATCGATTAGTACAATTGTCGTTCACATGTGTCGTATCTAGTCCCTTCTTCTTCTTTTTTTTTTTCTTTTTTACACTTTTGCCTCTGATTAAACTTCGCCGCGATACGATTGCGTGGTTTCTCACGAGGTATACGACGTTGACCTCCTTTCCTTCCGTCGCTTCTTGATTCTTTAATGTAACCTGCCCTTCTCTCCTTTTTTCACCTTTTTTCTCTCTTTCTCTCTCTCTCTCTTTCTTTCTGTCTGGTACGTTTCGATGAACCGGTACACGATGCAGAGTCTTATTTAAGGGCAAGGTGAACGTACTCCTCTCGCGAGGTCAGGTTTTCAGCTCCACCCACGCGAAAGCCGTACACACCATCGGGTTGTTATTTTCGAAAATAAAAATTTATGCTTGTTTCCGTTCTTGAATGTCCGTTCTGCTTTTGTGGTTGGTAAGGTCTTTATTTCTCTCTTTTCATTTTTTTTTCTGCTTCAAGCGTGGTGGAAATGTCAAAGGGGAACAGTGGGAGAGGTGGCGAAAAGGCAGTTGAAATGTTTGTTTTTAGATTGTAATAAATTAATCGTGCTTGAAGAAATATTGTTTTAGACAGAAATATCTTGGAAAGATATGTCGATATAGGGTCGATATTTAATACTAAATATTAAAAAGTTAGAATGTATCTTTTCGCGATATTATTTTAGTGTTAAATACTTCTACTTTGTAGTAGATTCAATTGTAGATTTCAAATTGACGTTTGAGAAGTATCTCTACGAGTGTAGAAACATTTGATGGATGAAAATACGACGATCCATGGGGATATTCTTTTTTGAGAAATTTACAACGCAACGTAATTTTCCAATGACGTATTCGAAGTATTTTAAAGACACGTAAAAGGTATAAAAATACAAAACACGCTCGCTGTGTACGAAAATACTTCACATAATTTGAGTTCGATCGTTGTTTCAGTCCTCTTTTATGCTTGGTAAATAGCTGTAAAAATTCTCTCGCGCAAATACGCAGGACGACAATCGCGTGCTTTCGACTCCGATCGATCGGTGAACATTAGGTACGTGGTTACACTGTTAACGACTTATAAACGGTTTGCAAATGCGGTGTTAAACAGACAAAGCCAAATTGTCGAATGACAGTAACACAAAATGCGAAGAATGCACGATTTGAAAAGGAAATTGAATTCCATTGATGAATTCCATTACAAATTATAAAACGAAATAATCTTCCTGACGTTGATGCCTGTTTAACCGAACGTTAATATCAGTTTATTCATTTAGAAAAATTTCTTTCATCAGTAATTAACGACATTGTTTCGTTTCGTTGGCTATTCAAATACTTGGCGCTTCTCCTTTTTGTTTCTTAATACAGAGAATAGGTCAAACTGTCGACGACTAGTCAATGTCAATTAAACTGATTAAATCGATGTTGATTAAATTTACTTTGGTTTCGATAAGTTCGATGCTCCTGCAAGTTACTCGAAATTGACTGACAAGTAGGAAGTTAGACTTCAGAAATCAGTCTTCGATTGAACAACTTCGATGGCGAGTGCTTCCAACAGCAGTGTTGGTTATATTCGTATAGCCTTTTTTTCAGTTAAATGCAGAGAAGTCTGTAACAATTTGAAATGAGAAGCAGCTGGAAATAATTTTCTTATTACCTTTATCGGTAATAATGTACGCGGCTTGTTATTAAAATTAGGTACTCATTATAATATTAATATATAATACAATATTAATATTAAAATATAAAATTATATACATATAAAATTAATATTAAAATATAAAATTTTATATATATATATATATATATATAATTAAGAATTAACTTTGCGAATACGTACCAATTTCCGAAAATTAAATCACAGCAGTGAGAAATTCGCCAAAGAAACTAAATAAATATATATTTCCACTAATCCATCATCAGCAGGCACCAAGTCTAACCTTCCAACATCGTTACGACTACAATAATTCAATCGAAACGCAACGGAAAGAACCAACGAGCCCCGGTAGCTCTTTCGATCGTCGGTTCAATCAATCAACGGCCGTGGAAAAATCACGTCTAATCGGCGAAACACGAGCGACGATGACACGATCGGCGAAAGGGAAAACATTTTACGTTACCGGCCGGAGCATCGACGCTAATCGACGTCCAATCAACGTCTCGTTATCATTACGAATTACGCGTTCACGGCCGATCGAGCCAGGAATTTGCACGTGTACAAAGCGAGACGACCAACGGCCCGGGCTCATTAGGAATAAATCAATTAGCAGGCCGCCTGATTGCCGGCTCAACGATTCGACGGCTATCCAATTAACAGTTTCCTCTTGATTATCAAACAATACTCGATCTTTCGACGAAGACGGATCCTGGCTCGGTTCACAAACGCGCGCGACAGACGCCATCGTTGCGTGAAACGTTTGCGAACGTGATTTCAATTGCTTTGGTCTTCCTTCGAGAGAATTTTCATCTTCGCTGTAAGAAATGCGCGTGTATGTATGTATGTATGTACGTACGTGGTATCTTTTGTGAAAATTTTCTCCTTCTTTTCTTTAATATGCTAACTTGGGTTAGATTTTTTTAAAAAAGGAGTGAAAGTTATTCGATCATTGCTGCGGACAGCAAGTTATTTTCAATGGACACGTAAAGGGTGAGATTTGATCCGACGGTGTATTTCTCTTTCTACTTGGTCGAAAGGAAATTCTCTTTTTATCAGATTTTTCGTTTAACCAGCTGGATTGGAATAATACGCGGTAACCACCTCGGACCGAGAGCGAGAGAGAGAAATTCGATTAAATTCCAACTTAAGTGATCGGCGAGTTTCGTTTGGGGGAAGACACAACTTTACAAATTTTACGAAAATTTATAATAAACGATGAAAATAAAATTTATAAAAATTAACAACTAACGAAAAAATAAAATTTGTAATAAATTAATAAATATTTTAAAATGTTCTTTCGACATTCTATCTAAAAGTTTTATATTCTTTTGATAAATACTCGAATAAACATACAAACAAGTGTACGATTCGAATATAATATTCGAGTCACAAACGGACGAATATTTTTCTTAAATTGTTCATATTAAAAATAACTTTCACATCGCCAAGTTCTCGAAAGGGAGATTGAAAGGAGAAGCATGTCTGCAAATATTACATTATCACCACATCTCAGCCAACTTGTATTTATTTTACAATCATCGTCGTCACCGCTGTTCCGATTGTTATTAAATAACAATAAATGGTCAAACGCTCGATACTCGAGGCCTCGAGGTCTGCCGTTGAAGGAAGAATTCCATCGGCTTTAGCCGGGGTAACGAGTTTACTAACCCCTTGGCATGTAGGTTAAAAGGAATCGATGAGATTGCACGGCGTGCGAGCGGCGCATATGCATCGCTCACATTGCGACCTGTGCAACTATCGCCGTAGGAACCGCGGTTAACCAGGAGTCGCAGGCCGGTCGGTGTTAACTTCGTTCGCGAATCACGGCTCCGGCTTAATTATTTCCAGCAGAGAAACCGGCTATTTAGCGATCGCCGGTCGATCGAGCGAGTAGAAATAGCGTTGGTCGTGCGCTGGTTAATTCGTTCGTACCCCGGGATAGTTTGAAACGTCGCGCGGTATAAAGAGAGATTTTTATACACCTGAGAGTGGTTTTCAACGTGTTTAGAAATTGTCGAGAAGAGGAAGTCTTCGTCGAAAGTTTCTTTCCGTTGAACGTTTGGTTAAATACGAGGTTATTAGTGGTAATTACTGACTACTGGGAGATTCCACTAGAGGTGCAATTAAAGTGTTTGTTATTAGTGAAGAACTTGCGTCAATTTCAGAAATCAAAGGCTCAAGATCATCAGGCTCCCTTGTTAAATTGTTGTCCATGTTGTTCGACTATATTTTAATAATTTGAAATTTTTGTACCTTGATAATTTAAAAATTGACGAATGTTTGAAAATAAATGCAACTGTCGGGCTGTTACAAAGTTCACCGCTGTTATAAATTCACGAAAATCAAGTGTTAATCGTTACAACAAATTGGTGAACTGTTCAATAAAAAAAAATGCTGTTCTACTTTAAAAATCCATTAAAGCTCTTAATAAAGCCTGAATAAACTTATCGACGCAAAATTTAAATTGTATTAAAATTGTCGATTAACTTTAACACATGACAAAATCCTAAAAGCGAAAGTATTATACAAAATCGTGTAAAGAATTCGTCGATCGTCAAAATTTGTTTGCTCTCGAAACTCGCTGCGTCGAAAGATCAAGTTGCATCGAGCAACTTTTCCCCCGAAGGGAAGACATGATAAAGCTAAGAGAGAATTACGCGCGGTTGTCGCAGGCTCGCTTTCAGCAGAAGCAACTGCAGGAAAAGGAGCAGAAGTTGCTGCAGCTTTACGACCAGCAACAACAACGAGCTTATCAAGTGGTGCAACGAGGCAGCGCCGGTTCCAACGGCTCGAATCACACGGCCACCATCAGCCAGCACACCATCACAAAGACCTCGAGCAGCAGCCATACAACCTCGACCTCGCAAGGTGGAAAGGTGAGCGATTCCTCGCGTGGAAACTTGCGCCGCGTTTGTCGTAACGCGGTTTCACGCTACGCTTTCTTGAATGGGCTAATGGCCGCTGTTTCGTGGCTGGAAATCACAACGTATCGCCCTTTGAGCCCTTTCATTCCTTTTTACACGAAACACGCCTGTCTCTGTTCGTTAACATCGGAGTCAGTTAAAAAGCCGTAGGAGCTTGGAACGTAATTATCACGATTTCCTTGATACTGTAGATTAAGCGTCGCGTTTGGTATAAAATCACAGTAGTTGTGAACGTTCAAAGTTGCGAATATTTTCTTTTTTTTTTTTTTTCTACGTGAAACACACGTGTCTTTGTTTGTTAACGTCAGAGGTTAATATATAATTATTGTAGTTTATACTCTCAGAGTTTTAATAAAGTCTAAGCCGAACTTGTACTAACCTTGAAAGATAAAATTTTAACGACTCAGTAATTTCTTTGGCACACTTTAGATTCAGATTAAATATCACGTTTCGCGTGAAATCAGTAGGTGTTATGATATTGTACGATCTGCAACGTATAATACATTCAGATCGCGATGAATCGCCTTTCTTTTCTATTATACACGCTAAAGGATTGAAAAATCTATAGAGGCCAACACGTATATATAATTATTACAATTTACTATATTGGCATAACTTTTTCAAATAGTTTGAACGAAACCAAGTCACTGATGATTTAATAACTTTCTTGGCAATATTTCTGACATACGAAAAATAGCAAATCATTTCCATATCTTTATAACTTTGGAGTTTTTAATTTGATCAATGAATCTGTCAGATAATTATCGCATTCTAGATGAAGCGAGCACGTGTCGTAATATTTATAATACACGAGGATGTGCATATATTAATTACGAATTACGAACGTGATGATAAAGACAGCCTTTCGTTAATTATTATCAGTTAATATTTAATGTGCAATATTTGAGAAGAATTTGAGAATTTCGATTGATGGAACCACGATGGATGGTTGCGTTTATTTATTGAAGCAAGACAGGGTTTTGGCGAACCTTGACCGCAATCTTGAGAATTCGTAAGTGAACGTTGTCGGATCTGGAACCAGTTTGCCGGGAAGTGAAATTATGTCAACAAGTAAGGCAAATCTGCAAGTAGCGGACGAACTTGTTCTGAAAATTTGTTCCAGTTCGCGAAGATCAGAAGAATGCTTTCTCGGACAAAGTAAAATTTCTTAGTCATATTCTTTACAATTTTGTATTTTACATCTTTTTTTTTTTTTTTTTTTTTTGTAAGTGCATAAAAATTTCTACAGTCTAGAAATTTTTTATAGCACATCTAAGTTTCAATATCTGGCAACGAAATCTATTTTAAACTCCCATCCATTTCAGATTTTTTTTAAATTTCAAAAATCATATACATATGTATCAAAAGTATTCCAACGTTTTACTCGGTAATTGCTTGACTTGAAAAAAAATTCGCGAACTTTACTACCAATTTTCACATCCCCTTAAACTCGCAAACTTGTACAGTTTCCTCTCACTGAAGGTAAAGACCGAATGCTTGAAAAAGTGATGGCGATTGTGCCTTCCAGCAACCAGCGACTAAAGAAATTGCACTTGTTGCTCAAGGTGAGGCAGATGTTCGACGAAAGACGGCAAACAACGGTGAAAGGCATCGACAGAAGTTATCCGCTGGAGCCGTTGGAGAACAAACCGCGGAAACAGGCGAACGGAAACAGCGTGCAGAAGAACGGAAATTTGACGGTGAACCGACAGTCCGTGACTGTGAGGCGGGTAGCCCGGGCTGACGTGAACAGCAATTTGAACGGTGGCAAACCGGTCGTCTCGTATCACGAGGAAATCACTCGAGAATCGTTCGGCCCGTCTGCACGCCAGCATCAAGGGGACGACGAGTTTGGAAACGAGAACCACGTCGGGCGATATACGAACGGCAACCATCGTAACGGGGTAACACACCATTTTCCAAGCGACGGAATTTTTACTGTCGAAGTAGGATTGCTTTTGCCACGCGTTCGCCACGTGCATGCGTCTCGAACTCGGATTCAGAGTTGCCGATATTTTTATCGCGCGTGAAATAGCGAATATCGAAAGTTCGGAATATCGCGAGGGTTTTAAAAGATATACTTTTACGATCATAAATAGATAGAAATATATTTTTCTCGGCTTTGACGGAACGGCGAAACTCAAAGGAGGTTAAAACTGGCATCTTTTTCTTTCGTTTCGCATCTGGAGTTCAAAGAAAAATGTTCAAGTATATCTTTGATGAAAATTTCTAAAATATATTTTGACGATTTTAATAAAAAATATTGTCGTTTAAGAAATTTTATTTGTGATAGTGAAGATACGATAAGGAAGATCGATGTTCGGAATTATTTCATTTAAAAATATCTTTATTTACTAGCATTATTGTTAACATTAAATGCACGTTCTTCGTCTCATAAGATAAGTAATTTTTTACTTGAATAATTTAATCATTTCCAGATACACATTGAGGAAGTTTTGGACGAAGATGTGATAGAAAGGAATCGCATGATGGCGAAACTTCACCTGATGGAGTACGACGAATCGCTAAAGCATCGCGTTAAAAACGACCTCGAGAGCGAGGAATTCCCGGAGGACTTTATGGTGGATGTTCCTGACAAGCTTCCAAAACAAAGTGTTACCAAGAAGTTATCTCAAGCGGAGGCCAGGTTGGAGCGCTTTAAAAACGCCAACGTGAAGCGTGGTAGCTACGTTACGAAGAACCCAACTATCGCCCCAAAGAAACGATCTGACCCAATATTTCCAGCAAAATCTACTTCCAGGTACGTAGACGTACAAGCTGAAGCAACATGGGAAATTGTGAATCGTAAAAATCGTATTTTGCCCAGAAGATAAAAATCATTAGCAGATTATTAAAATCATTAAGACTCTTTATCTCATTTAACATGTTTGGGTATAAAAGATATATGTACATACATTGATCTCAATTAAATATAACAGTTATTTGATAATAGATAATGATAGATTTATATGCACAGTTTTTACCAGTATTATGATAATGTTTTATAGTATAGATTTCTTAAAGCTGAAAGTGAGTTTATAACTATAGCTGAAAATCATACGACTCCACAGTAATATCGTCCATTATTAAATACTGAAAATTAGCTTACTATATACTATAGTAACTGCTCACTGCTCTTTATAATGTTAAATTTTTTCAATAACATTTACGGTAAAAAATTGTGAAGGCCAAAACATAATTATTACGATTTACTATATTATTGTAATTCTTTCGTACAGAAAAGAAAAAATTTCTTTGATACCTCACATTAAATGTCACGTTTCGCAAAGTGGATGTTGAATTTGAAACGGGAACGATATATCTTTATATCTATTTAGGTGCATCATATTTGCAAAAATAACTTGCATCATATTTACTCTAAATAAAATTCATTTGCTCCAACGTTTATATTCACGAATGCATAAATATTTGTAAATTTTAATTTGTATATTTGAACGTACAAACATTGAAAATATCAAAATGGAATTTCTACGGACGACGATACTTTTTTATAATAATTTTGAAAAACTTTCTATTTATCCGGCAGTAAACATTTTTATCATGTTGTTTATCTGATAGCTACCTGGAAGCACGAAAGCGTAATAATATTTTATATCGGGCGGTAAAAATAGATTGAAATTTAGAAGCGATTCTCGAACGTCGTTCTTAACAATGAAATAAGTACTGTTAATTAGGTAATTGGTGCCTTGTGTTTGATGCACATTTAACATTTTATAAGTACTATACATTTTACTACGTATGAATCTCGAGATGAACTATTAATTTACTCACAATAGTAACGTTTAAAGATCAATTACACGTTTACGTACGAAAGACCAGAATCAACCAAACAAAAATTGATTTTCAATGTTACGATTCAGCAACGGTCCACTCACAACAAATTAAAATACAAGTCTAACTGTAACAAATTTTATAACAAACCTTTCCCCTGTCTGCGATATTAAACAAAAATGAGGAAAGGAAAGATGAGTAGTCTGTCTTAACGCGCAAGTAGATCATGTTTCCCCGATAATCGAATCGAACCTTGACAAATGCGAATTCTCTGGCCGCTAATTGGCAATTAGTGCTAACAATCCGTCGCTGCTTTCGCCCCGCCACCATCCTCTCCGCCGATTAATTTCTCGTTGCATAATTGCGATCGCTGACTAGGCTCGACTCGTTTAAACCCACGCAACCGTAGTCGCCTAACAATACATGCTCCCTGGAAGTGATCACCCTTGAAAGAACAACTAAATGACGCGTTTCCTGCCGAGATTAAAGGCGCAGCGTCTCTGGTTTGTCGCAGGAAGGAAGATGCTCCCTCTTTAATTTATATGTCCGCCTTTAACATGAAAGCTATCGGAGAAAGGACAAATCGGCCGGAGGACATTGTCACGCTCCGTCATCAGCGTAACAGCCAAGCGCACAGCCATCCGGAGCAACGTTGAATAAAAAAAAAAAAAAAACCCAAAGTAATCTCGCGAGACAATTAATCGCGATATGAACGAATTTACATTTTACACGTCTTGCGTTGGATTTTCCTGAATCCCACGAAAAATTGAAGTCATCGAGTGATTCTGATGATCTGATTTAACGTCGGAGAAAATATTAGAGAAACCGTTTAACCGATGAGATGATCTACGCAGAAATATTATATCGAATGTTAAATTGAGGGTATTAAAGTAATTAGTTCAATTTTCACACTTTCTGCGATCTCTGAACATTTTTGCGTATCATCTCCATCTCGGATCGAACGTGTTCCTGCTTCTATTTTGAACTCTGACGTGTTTCTATGTTTCGAAACGAAAGGGACGTCGATGACATTTGATATTGTACGTGGGGCTTTACCTGGCGCTTTCCTGCGTAACCAATATTTCTCTTTAACAAAATAAGATCGATCGGTTGTAAGATCAAACAGTCGAAGATCGGAATGTATCATGCCACTGCCACTCACTCTTACCACCGCCATCTTCTTCGTGTCGGCTAACCGCAATCGCAAAAAGCAGGATTAACAGCTAGCAGATAACGAGCGAGATCATCAGCATTGTAGAGCAAGAAGATAGAGTAACAAAGGCTAAGCGCGGGGGAACAAGGATATCCAAGCATAAATTGTAAATTTGTTGAAAGCAGAGCGGTGGAACGTGTTACATTCAATTGTGATTTCGTAGCGAGGATCGAGCGACCAAGGGCAGGTCGTACGAGTTTTCCGATGGAAGAAAGAAAGGTCCAGCGAGTAACAAGTTGAGAGTGGAGACCCTAATCCCCGAAATCACGGGAGAAACGCTATCGCCGGATTCTGCGAGGTACGTGAGACGAAGAGACGATAATCCACGGTACTTTTGCAAGGAGTCTGAGAAGTCTGCTACCACGTACGCGATTGATTCGAGGACTGCGAAGAAATTATCGCCCGAGTTGTCGAATAATAGAATGGAAAGAAACGACAGGTCGAAGAGTTTCACAATCAGTGGGAAATTTGAAAAATATCCGACAGGCGTGAGTGCCGCGAGGACATCGACGTTCAAGTCGCTTAAAGATGGAACGAGAGGAAGGCAGAGTCCCAAATTATTTCCCGAAGACGCTGGAAAGTCGACCGCGAGTTCTGCGATCGATTTCAAAAATATCAAGAAACTGCCTTTCGAGATCTCGAGAGATGTGAAAGAACGAAGCGAGAGTCCGAAATTTTTCTGCAGAGAGTCTGAGAGATCAGCCACCACTTACGCCGCTGATCCAAAGACTATGAAAAAGCTTACTTCGGAAAAGTCAGCCGCGACTCGCGCGATCGATCCGAAATCTGCAGAGAGATTGATCCAAGAAGTTTCGGAAGTCGTGAAGGACGTTAAACGGCGAAGCGCGAGCCCAAAATTCTTCTGCAAAGAGTCTGAGAAATCGGCTACTACTTACGCAATTGATCCAAAGGCCGCGGATAAATCAACCCGTGTATCGTTGAGAGACATGAAAGACGTTAAAAGCCGAAATGAGAGCCCGAAATTTGTTTGCAAGGAATCGGGAAAATCCGCCACGACGTATGCGATCGATAAAAAGTTTTCTTCCGGGAGTTTAAGAGATACTAAGGATCGAGCTGATGGTCCGAAATTTTTTTGCAAAGAATCTGAAAAGTCCACTTATGCTGTAGACTCGAGGAGTCCTTCTGTCTCTCCTGTTTCTATAAAAAACAGAGAAAGCTCCGTCTCGAAAATGGAGAAATCAAAAGATACAATAAAGGAATCGATGAACGACAGGATAAAGAGACACATTAAATCTCTCAGACACGATGCAATTAAGGGATCTACCTTTCCGAAATATCTGAAACACGATACGACAAGTTACGCAAAACCTAACTGCTCAAAGGGATCTAAATCAACCCTGTCTAAATCGTCCAGCTTTCCAACGAGAGAACGCAGCTCGAGCCCTCATTTTTTTTTTCGTGAAGGCAGAAAGTCAACCAGGAAAAAAAGTATCGACGACAAAGACGCCAAATTTGTTTCTAGATTCCCAAGTTTTAGCGAGAAAATTATAAAGAAACGTAGTGAAAGTCCAAGGATCGCTTCGATCACTGACGCTGTCAAGTCAAAATCGCCAGACTCTACGAAATTATCGTGCAGAAAAAAATCCAGGCCAAGTCCACAGTACTTGTCAGACTCTGACAGATCTACTACCTTCATGATGGTGACGCCGAAAACGATAACAAAAGCGAGAACAGAGTTCGCGTGCTCGAAAAGTCGAGAACAAAGCCCTACGTTGTCCGTTTCCAAATCCAGGAACGCTGTTACGGGTGTGCTGGCCGAACCAAAAAGGAATGACTCGCCGATGGAGAGCTACGACGAAAGTTCGAGACAGTTCATTCGAAGCTCGGTGTCGCGATTTTTCTCGGAGCAGTGCGAGAAAGCGGCGGGAAACGCCGATGTAAGAAAGCACGTTCAATCAACGAAAATCGACAAAAAGGGTTGTTCGTCTCGTGGCTCGTCCCCATTGTCGCTGAAAGACATGAGAGCACCGAGTCCAACGAAGCCGCAATTTTATCGCGGACGTACCGAGAAAGCTGACAGGGGAACGAGCGTCGATACAGACAGCAGTCGTGACACGTCGCCTAAGTATCGGAAAATCGTGGACAGCGGAGAAGAAACTCCAGAATTCGTCCGTCGCGAAACAGGAAATCCCGCCGCCACTGTCCGCCGTCACGAGCCTAGAATTTCCAGAAATGTGATCGAGGGATCATCCGAGGGTCCAAAATCGATTAAGCAAGCGGTTTTCCGTGAAATTGTAACGAAAACGAAAAATCTGTTAAATAACGTGAAAAATAAATCGTCGAGAGGTCCCAACAACTTCACTGCCAGAGACAGCAATTCGACGAGCAAAGACAAGAATATGTTCAATCGTGGAGGATTACGTTCGACAAAACTGATTCGTGACGCCGCTAAAGGCAATTCAACTACTAAAAACACGAATCCACTTAATCGCAGGGGATCTAGCAATGTTTTATGTTCGACGAAATTGATTCGTGACGCCTTGAAGCGTCAGAACGGTCGAAATCGAGCAGCTCTTGCCACGGAAAAATCGCGGAGTTCCTCTGAGCACGCGAGTGAAATATCGAGCGAATGGGAACAGCGATCGAGAGCCGACAGGGTGCAGGAAGTGACAACAGTGAATAAGAAAGTTGACGAAGAAAGAGCCAGGACGTCGACTGTTGGCGAACTTTCAGCCGCGAGATCGAGCCTGAGAAGTTGCACGTCCGCGGAAATGGACACGGACGTTCGTGAAATCGTTATGCCTGATCAGTGCATAAAACAGGAGAAGCTTCGAGGTACTTACTCGAGATCGAGCAACAAAACAGCCGGTGAGAGACCGGGCAGCGAAAAGCTGTTCACGTATTCCGCGCGCAAGCCGGTCAAACGGAGAGGGTCCTTGCTCGAGTCGAACATATTCGAACGATCAGTAAAAAATTCGAGAGAGGAGAAGCCGATTAGATCGAGATACAAATCGCCAAATGCGTCTTTGAAGAGGGAGACGGTCGTTGGTAGCATAAAGAGTGGAACAAAGAGCGAGAGGAATACTTTGAGATCTGGAGGACGAACAGCAGGTGCGATTCAGACTGGAGAGAGAAATATGACTTCGTGTATGACGCGGTCGATTAATCGCGATCCGAAACGAAGAATCGAGGGAAGTACGAATCGAAGAAGCGAAGCTAAAATTTCGAGAGTTGGAGGGCGAGCGTCGAGTCCATTCGAGATTCAAGAGAAAAAAGGCAAGGTGAATTCGACGGAGAAAGAAACGAAAACATTGTCTGAACAGGTACACATTTTGAAATCGGTCAGTCTCGTTCGAAATGTTACGAGAGAGCCCGATTTTACTGAAAAATCTCGAGAATTGATTCACGAAACGATACCCGATGGCACAGTTGCAGAGAACCAAATCGCGAAAAGTGGTCCTGTATCGTCGACGATCGATATCAGAGAACCGGAGCTCACCGCAGTTTCTCTACCGTCGTCTAAGAATTACGAGAGAACGGACTCGGTTGAATCGGCATTGAGACGTTTCGATTCTATCGGAATGGAGACTGGATCGATTCGAGGCACTTCGAAACGAAGCGCCGAATCAATAGCAGAAAAAAGACAAACGAAGTCTGGCGAAGCCGCTGGTTTCACGGACTCGAGGACGATTCCTCTGGAAGCACTCGATCGACCGGATGTAAATCTATCTTCAACTTCGAGAACATCTCCGAACGCGGAAGCTGGAAGACAGGGGAGACCGCGAGGAACGTCAGAGAGGAAGAACGCTCAGAAAAAATTGGAGGGAACCAGGGACTCGATGCAGACGACTCGAATTGCCACGAGATCGAGATCGCCTTCGTGCAGGCGGAAGCTTTTCCAGGACGGCGACTCCAGCGAGGCGACCGAAACCGGAAGCACCGCGTCGAGGTGTAGCCTCGATTCCACCGGAACCGTGGAACATCTCTGTACGCTGTTCAATAAGAACGAAACGCCAGGCTCGATGAACGCGGCGTCCAAACGCTTCAGATTCTCCGCTAGCAACGAGACGTTGACTGAGATGACGGACAAAGTGGAAACGGATCAAGCGTCAACAGGTGTAGATTGTTCCGTGAGACAGCTGAGATCGATCGAGGATATTCGTAGGTCCGTCGAGGACGAAAGTTGGGATCGTAAAAGGGGGAAAACGTCGGCGAAGTCAGCGATCGTAGGGAACGCGTTGAGAGATTTAAGGGTGGCGAAAGCAACGGCACGATCGGAGCCCCGTCGAATAAGTATCGATGATCGCGCTGGAAATAGAAAAGAGATATCTTTGCCGAGACGGTCGGGGAACGTTGCCGCGAGCAACGACGCTTTAGGGGATACGGGGCGTTCGTCTGTAAAGTGTACGATGCGTTTCTCCAGGGTGGCGAAAAGTCCAAGCCCGGAGACAACTAAGGCGACGGAAACGAGCACCCGTGCGAGAAGAACCGTCCCAGCCCCGCCGTCCAAGAGTCCAGACACGGTCGCTAGGGTAAGCGAGGATCCACGAAAGATCTCTTTTCTTATTCCTAGAAATAACATTCTTGAAGTTCTTAAAGTTTTGATATAGAAGGAGGCAGGTATAAGGTGACGTGTATATTCTCTTCAAAAATTGTTAAGAAAAGTGGTAAAATCATTCCTTATATTTTATTAAAAATCGTTTCTATACCGGCAGACCATTCCACAATTAAGAATACGTTTAGTTTCCTCGCGATATAATATAGAGAGAAACGTGTCGATAGTTTGGTTTCCCGAGAGTTTCAGACGAACGCGTTTCTATTATAGCGTCCGTCGACCGAGTTGAAAGCTCAAGACGTAAAGTCGACGAAACGGCCAACGCCTATGAAAGGCACCGAGCCAATTGGTAACAGGAAAATGACGACGACAAGCACGGGTACGAAGAAGTCGACGGATGTCGTCGATGCCGCTATTCTCGAGAACGGTCTGCATTTAAGAGATCAAACTTCCGAAACAAAATACGATAACGACTCGCTTACAACGAAGAAAAACGATGCTTTCGTCATCGACTTCGACGAGCAACCGCCGAAGGAAAACGATGCGCCACTTCCACGGAAGTCGCTCTTACGAAAACAATCCACCGAGGTAAGTTAATCAGATAAATAAGAAACAGATGCACAGAAACAAAAGTGTTGATAATTCTGGAGCAACCCTTTCACAATAGTATAAAGAAGATTGGAGCAAGTTACCAAACATGATACTATAAATTCTACATTTTAAAATACTGCTAATTCTGTTCATATTTATATCCTTTCAGATATGTATCTTATTTTCAGATTTTGATATACTTTATTTATGAAAAGTATGGTATAAAGATAATCCATTCTTCGTCACAAGAACAATTTCAATCGTACGAAATGTTTCCGCGACGACTTGAAGTTAGATGTATAAAAAATAAGTAGAAAGTTTATATAGTAAAATGTCTATTGCCCTCTGACGTTATTTAACCTGGTAAATCCAGTGACTTTTTATTGCACATGGATTCCTCACTCTCTAATAATTAATCGGAACACTTGCAAGCGAAATTTTTTAGTCTTGTTAAATTTGTGATAACAAAATTAAACAGTAACAACGACAGGTATTTTATATGATTTATACTATTAAACAAGTTTGGTAATATTAATGTTATCGAATAATCATTGAATTTCAATTTGCTGAGAGAGTAGGGCATATAAAAAATCATCAATTTTATGATACTTGTAAAAGAATAATTGAAAAATATGTCATCCTTTTAACAAATATATTCAACTGAAAATAATTGTTATATAACGTTAATATTAATTAGAAACAGATTACTTCCGCGCAATCAGCTCGACCTCCATCGTCAGTTTCGTCCACCTCTAGCGGTAATTCCATGCAGGGTCAGACTTCCGGTTTGAAAAGCAAAATGGCTTTCAGAGCAAAGACGCCAATTTCTGGTTCAACATCGTACAAAGGATCAGCTTCTAGCAAAACCGGATCAGCTGCAGCAACGTAAGAATTTTTTAGAGTAATTGATGATTTTCCTGTTGTGAAATTGAATATTATCCATCTATCTATCTTCTTCAAACCTTTTTCAAAAAACGTTACAGCGACGCTCTGGTCCCTTGCAAAATGTGCGATCGTCGCTTCGCTCAAGATCGAATAACTCTTCACGAGCAAATTTGCACAAAAACGATGCAGAAAAAGAGGAAACAATTCGATACGGTGATGTATCGCGTAAAGGGCACCGATCTTGAGCCATTTGTCAAAAAAGGACTTGCCAAAAAGCAACTGGAGGTCAGTATTCTTTATTCCGATTCCAAATCATTATCCTTCGTCTTTTCCCAATTCCTAAAAAAATTCCGTTCCCATTCGTCATAGCGGCCAAAACTGTGAAGACTTAATTTAATATAGCATACAATATCTATATAAAAAAATAATATATAAAAAGAGCATAACACAGTAATTAATTTTTTATGGTTTTATGTTAGAACTATTAAAGAATATTAATTACAGTTCAGTAGAAGAAGAACATTAATTACGATGCAATAGCAATGCAATTAGTTATTAACGACGAAATTTTTTATCGATAAATGTGAAGAAAGAATTCTACAAAATAAAAAAGAATTCTATAAAGAAAAAAGATTTATGATGCTTGAAAGGAAAACATCATTTATGTCGTAGAAAAATATCGCTTTAGAGAAAGCAATGGGATATATCGATCGTTCTGAAGGAATGGAACGGTTGTCGCTTTGCATGTTTCAGAAATCGAAGAAACCAGAGGTGAAGTCGAACTGGCGGCGCAAACACGAGGATTTCATTAACGCCATACGCTCGGCCAAGCAAGTGCAAGCACACCTGGCCGCAGGAGGCAAGCTCAGCGATTTACCACCGCCGCCGGTTAGCGATAACTGCGATTACATTCAGTGTCCCCATTGCGGAAGAAAATTCAATAAGGCCGCCGCCGAGCGTCACATTCCCAAATGCGAGCACATGTTGCACAATAAGCCAATACACTCGCGTGCGCCGAAACCGAAGCGTTAATTCTCGCAGAATCATGTCTCCTAAAGCGATTCTTTTACCGAACAAGAACAAGATAGATAAAAGTGCCTTTATTTTCGGGAAAATGAATTTCAAATAAAATTTGAAGGAGAAAAGGAAATTGAAGCGTGAGGTGTGACATTATATAAAAATACAGAACTATACGCGTAATTGTGATAGTTTTAATAGAGCACAGCTTTTACAAAAATATCTTGCCTCTATTTTGTTCATGATCGAGCATGACGTTGATTACGAATTCTTGAAGAATTTTGTATGGGAGCTTATACATATATAAATGAAAAAAAATGGACCATAGAGTACACGAAGCGTTTGTAAAATTTGTCGATTTCTTACGTGTATTTTGGACAAATGTATTTTTTAATCACACTGAAATAAAGTACGAATTTTCTCTACACGCTGTATATATGTACGTAGCGAGACGAACTTAAATATTTGATCATTATTGTTTGAAAAAATATGCAAGCAAAAAGATTTGCAAAAATAGTAATATATATATATATATATATATATATATATATATATATATATATATTATACCATTATTTTTTCTTTTTATTTTATGAATTAAGAAGTGATGGAATTTATAAAATGTAAAAAACGAATACGCGACATCCCATTGTGAAAATTTACTTACTTGACACGTATTTGTATGTTTTTATATTATAATAATATCAAAATACGTTACATATATAATTATTTATGGCATTATAATTGATCCTCCTAAATTGCCTTCACACAATAACAATATACAATAGCTAAACAGTATACAATTAGCTAAAGATTGGAATTAGCGAAAGATAAATTAATTACTAGTAAACAAACGTTTTTTGATTAATATTAAAGATATTGTGATTTATTTTATAAGTTTTTATCAAAATAGATCGACATGGAAACATTTTTATAGCGCTTAAGTTTCTTAATAAAACAAAAATTATTGTAATAATATTGTTATGATGAACTGCATGGGAGCTAATAAACTAACTTTTTAGTAAAAAGAGAACAATGACAAGATATTATCCAGTTATATTTAATATTGTTCATCTCATTAAAATACTGTGAAACATTCTAAATAAGATTGTTGAATTTGATACCAAAAAGTTATAATGAACTAGGGAATGTTATACCCGGAATGTTGGTAATGAAAGTGCATGCGTGATATGGTCGAGATTTATCACAGCAGACGACGTGGTATTCCCGGTGGATACGAGAAACATTTAAAAAATCGTCTGTATTCGTCAGGTTTTGTGTCATGATTAAAACGCGAAGTTTTATAATGTTCCTGAGCCCGTTTCACGCATAAAGGGAAATAATGGATCATTTAATTATCTTGGTGGCTACATTACATTTATTGTACTGTCCATTCACAAAAGTGGAAGAAAGTTTCAATCTGCAGGCTATGCACGACATTTTATACCATGGTTTTAACCTATCGGAGGTAATTATTATAGTATCTGTCGGAACTGTATGGCGTAAAACGAATGTTTAAGAATTAAATAAGTAGAAATAAGGAAGAAGATATTTATCTTTCTTACTGACAGGTTGCTGACGTGTAATGAAAGAGATATTACGCAAAAACTTAGACATTATATTTAGAAGCAGATGCATATATTTATAAACTTACGATCAGCTGATATAGTTTTTAAAGAATTTACTAATGTATTAATTTAAAATTTCATTGAAACGGAAATATGTTAAAATAATTATATATAACGAAATTATATATAATGATTGCTAACATAATATAATAATTTAGTTGAGAATATAATAATTTAGTCTAATGGTTCAGAGCACTTGTGTAAAAGAACATGTGTATTAATGCATTAAGAAAGAAAATAAAAACGAATAACTAATCATATGTGATATATTTTTGTTCTGTAACAGTACGATCATCATGAATTTCCTGGAGTTGTGCCACGATCATTCGTGGGACCAATTGTAGTATCAGGCTTAGCATCTCCAGTAATAGCAATTATTAATTATCTGCAGCTTAATAAATTTTGTGCTCAATATGTTGGTAAGTTGATTAATAAGTGTTTTTGATTTATTACTGAAATTACATTTTTAATTTATAAAACTTATATCAGAATAAAAAAAAATTGTTATGTTTTTCCAGTAAGAGCAACATTGGGCTTGTTAATAATAGGCACACTGAAACTATACAAAGATGCTTTACAAAGTATATTTGGTTTGCAATTTACAAAATGGTTAGTTGCAATTACTGTAACACAATATCATTTTATGTATTATCTAAGTCGTCCATTGCCAAACATAATGGCTATGCCACTAGGTAATTTAAATTCAATATTATGTCTTTTATTTAATGATCTATGTGAGGATTACTAGTTGTATGTTGTCTGTATTTATAGTACTACTGGCTTTATGTGGATGGTTGAAACAAAGTCACACGATGTTTATTTGGTCATCTGCAGCAGCAATAATAATATTCAGAGCAGAACTTGCCATGCTACTGGGATTATTTCTTTTGTACGATATAGCCAACAAGAAATTAACCATACTAAGGTATTTACATATTATATTGCGGACCATTGATTCCTAGTATGGCTATAACATTGCATACAGAAGTGATTAGAATCTTCGAGGAACCTTCTGCAAAACTGCACTGATTTGTAAGCTTTGTTTGCTTATAAAACTTATTAACATAACGAAACCCTTCTGTCAAAAATAACTAAATCAAACATAAATCCTTTATTTGATAAACTGCAATATGACTTGTGCTATAGTTAAAAGTAGATAAGAAAAGTAATTAAAAATAATTTCATAACATACAAAAAAAATTCATTCGGATACACTGTCAAAGTAATAATTTCATAAGACTAATAATTTTTTAGACTGTTTAAAATTGCGGTTCCGGCCGGTATACTTTTTCTAATGCTAACGGTCATGATAGATTCAATATTTTGGAGACGATTATTATGGCCAGAAGGAGAAGTATTTTACTTTAACACTATCCTTAATAAGAGCAGTGAATGGGGTGTATCCTTTATCAAGACGATTATTTTTAAATTTATTTAATCTATTTAATATGATTTTAAAATATATATGTTGGACCTAACATAAAAATAGACATCACCATTCCTATGGTATTTTTACTCGGCTCTACCACGTGGATTAGGGTTATCTTACTTTTTAATACCTTTAGGTATGTTATGGGATGCCCGAGTTCGGGCATTAACAGTTCCTGGTATTGCATTTGTTGCATTATTCTCATTTTTACCACACAAAGAATTGAGATTTATCATATATGTTTTTCCACTACTAAATGTTAGTGCTGCAGCTGTTTGCCATAGGATGTAAGTAATTTATACATAATTTTGCTTCTTAAGCTATTCTTAATTTTCAATTATAATTATACATTTCATTTTTTCCTTAAATCAGATGGGAAAACAGAGCAAAAAGTCCATGGAATGGATTTTTGGCACTGATCATTTTAGGCCATCTAGTTTTAAATACTCTATTTTCTATGTTTCTTTTATGTGTTGCTGGTTCTAACTATCCTGGTGGTTTAGCCATTGCTAAATTACACAGACTTGAAAAAGATTCTATCAGTCCAGTGCATGTACATATTGATATTCTAACTGCACAAACGGGAGTTTCGAGATTTACACAAACAAATAGCACATGGATGTAAGTTTTATAAATAACTGTCTGAAGTAAATGATTACTCTATCTAACATGATGATGTAATAAAAGTTAGACACAGATAGTATAATCTAATTTATCGTTAACTAACTTCCAGTTACTCAAAACAAGAAAATTTGACTATTGATAATCCCGAAATGCTTCAATTTACACATCTTTTAATGGAAGCCAAAAGTAAATATTCACCCAATATAAAACCATATCTTAGGACACATGATATTTTGGATTCTGTAGATGGGTTTTCTCATATAGCATTAAATTATAATATGTTACCACCAATAAGAATAAAGACTAGGCCAATTATATTTATCATGAAAAGAAAGCCTAATATACGATATGATCCCAAGAAAGCAACACTGCAGATCTTGCTAAAACAGTCAAATGAAAATGCTACTGAAAAAGATACAGAAAACAAGGACTTCATAAATGATACTGTAAAAAATGTGGAGCCAATATTGGATGAAATAATGGAGTCGTTAGAACAATTTGAAAAGCCATTAAATGTATTAGATGCAAATATATTAGATACAGAAATATCAAAAGAAGATGAATTAGATATAGAACTGTCACAAGAAGATGAATTGGATAAGGAAACAATCGATCCTACCGAACTCTTTGAATCATTAAACACGGAACAAATATCTAACAATTTATCTGAAAATAATTTGCCAGATTTAGACACATCAATTAACAAAGAAAACCTACAAACCGTACCAAAGCTACAAAATGATATGTTTGAAAGCAACATTAAATTGCAATCTGATATTGAAAATGATTCGAGTATTAATGAACAAAAAGTAGATATAAAGGAAGAAAAAAATGAAGAAACAGAAATAATTAACGAAAGATTAAAACTTGATAATATTCAGCAAGATGGTAATAGCCATATAAAAGAAGTTGTTAAAAAAATTATTCAAGAAAAATTAGAGGCAGTTAAATTAAGAAAAGATACAGCAGATGAAAAAACATTACCAGAAATACCACAGAAAATTAATGTTAAAATGAAAAAAATAGTTCCAATAAAAATAGAGTCATCGCAAAAAATTAAAATTATAACAAAACAAGATTTAAAAGAAAAATATTCAATTACCCAAGAGATAAAAGAGAAACCTATGGTAGTTCAAGAGATAAAAGAAAGACCCATGATAATTCAAGAGATAAAGGAAAAATCTATGACAATACAGAAGATAAAAGAAAAGCCTATGGTAATCCATGAAATAACACATCAACACAAATCACTTAACATGAGAGAAAGCATTAGGAATATAATCAATCAATTTAAGGAATTTGAAAAAGATTTTGTCCATGAAGATTCAGAAATAGATAAAAAGGAATTAGATGTTAAATATATACAACCTATAGAAATAAGTACAAAAAAGACAGAAGATTTATTAAATATAGATACTACAACAGAAACTAAAGATGCAAAAACAATCAAAGATGCCAAAGAAAGCCTACGGGATATAATCAATCAGTTTAAACAAATAAAAAGTGAATTGACTTCGGAAGAAGATGATCTATTTGAAAAGATCGAAACTACGTATATGGAACGACCGATTGCAGAAACATTGATGCAGTTTAGCGAAGCTTTAAAGAATTTAATACAACGAAGACAAAAGAGTAAAACATTTGCTGTAAACATTTCTGAGAATGAAAATGACAAATCTAAATTACAAACTTTACCGAAACTAGCAGTAGAAAATCGGCAACTGCCAACAGAATCTTCAAGAAATTCAAAAATTCAAAATTTCAATAATGAAGAAAAGGTATATAGTAGTGCGGAAAAAACGAAAAAAGTCAGTGGAAATATTAATGAAAAAGATACCACAAATCCAGATATAAATAAAGTTTTACAAGAAAAATATTTTATAACGAATACCAATAATAAAAATGCCATCTTAAATGCTCAAAAGTCTAGTAATAATATTTTAAATAACGTAGTAAATGCTTCCAACGAAAAAGATAAGACGATGCAGAAAAGAGATGTCGGAAATAGCTCAAACAATTAAACATGAGAACAACTCGTTAGTTTATGCTTTTTAATAATAGAATTATATAATTACAGTAATATGTAAATACGTTGTTCTGTGATAACAAAAATGTATATCTTAATTAATGCTCATGCATTACCAACACGGAAAAAAGATGATATTTATTTTTTCTGTGTTACTGTCTAAAATATCAAAAAAATATTGAAAAATGATAAAGCATTTGTTTAATACATAGTATCACAAATGTGCCACAATTGTAATTTTGTATGTACTTATGTAAAGAGAAAAAAATCAGATAGTAGAAATTTACATATTTAATATTAATATTAAAATTTATAATAATTATTTTACGTATTATAAAAATATCTTAATGGTTTTTTATTTAGATGTTGAAATATTTATCTATATATTATTTGATATAAAGATAATATTTATCAATGCATGTTTTAAAAAAACACAATTTTATTATTCATCCTCGACTGTTTACAATTCTAATAAGCTGTCTTATAATATTTCTATCCTTCTTTCTATCCTTGCATTTAGATTTTGCTTTCTTATATCCTGTGCTTTTCTCCTTTTGTTACTTAAGTACATTTCTTTAATTGTATTTTCATCAAACAGAATTTATCATAAAAAAAAATACATTCGTTTCCATATTGGTATTTGCAGAGCATTGAAGTGCCTTAAAATTTCTTCCAAATTTTATATATTGTAAAATATTTAAAAAATATATATATATATATATATGTGTGTGTGTATGTATAACATTATGTACCAATATTTTACAATAAGTAAAAGTGATTTATGACCAAATTACAATTGAAGATTTTATTAAAAAATATTATACAGTTGGTCAGTTTTTAATATATTTTTTATTCTAATAAATTTTTTAGAATTTTATTGAAATTACTCAACCAATGCTTTATTCCTCTAAATGCATGTATTGTGTTATACAAAGTAAATACTAAAGCCGTCCAGTATAATATTTTTTCTCGTTTATCACACTTTAAATGCACAGGAAGATTATTATCATCACACTGTTTAAATAAATGAAAAGTAATTACGTTCAAATTATCGAACGAGTTTATTTAATTATCATATATCACCTCAGTTTGTATTTATATTAAAATTGATTTAAGACCTGCATTTTTGCTTGCTTTAATTTCAATTTCTGTTTTATCAGAAACATGGATGTTTCATGCAAATTAAGATCAATGTAATAAAATTATATTCTTATAAAAAAGTGTCGACTGTACGATTTATAAATGTGATTTAATATATCCAAAATTATTTAATAATACTGAAAAAAAATTTTACATAAACATTTTCATTATTATAAATTTATAATGTAATGTTTATGTAGTAGAAAAGAAATTGAAAATTGAAAAGAAATATTTTTAAAAGTACTTATAACTCACATTTCATGATATTTCCGAGATTGTATCAACCGCTTGTTAATGTGTTAATGTATTTCACATGTTTATATACGATGTTCTACTTTATATAGACGAAAAAAATTGAAAAATGCGAAAACAAAGCAGTTTTATTTGAATTCGCGCGAATACATCATATCCATGTTCCGGAAGTGTACAACTTTATTATTGCAAAGTTGGCGAAACTGAACGTAGTTTACCGAGGTGGTAGGAGAGGTAACGCATGCGTACTCGTTTCGCGACGCAACAGTCGTAAACAACATTTTTTCCATTCAGATTTCTAACGAGTTTGCCCTTACACGATAATTAGAGCGTCCAGGGGGACGCATCACAATTTTTCCGCGTTTTCGTACGATTTCGCGGAAAAAATGGAGTCAAGCTCGCATGTTCAGTGTATATGATACGTAAACTTCTGGGGTTTTGGCATGCGGTGACGTCATCCAGATCGTTCTGGAAGAACCCTGCAGGACAATAATGGCGGGTATGTATTTATGTCGACGAACGAAATATTGATTAGTACGCGAACGAACTGTCGTCGGTGATGTAATGTATTACGATTATTCGGTTTCAGATTTGTATGCTAAATACAACTGTACCTATTGTCAAGAGGATATCTCGGGCCTACGTGTAAGATGTGTAGAATGCCCAGATTTCGACCTCTGTTTGCAGGTGAGACGAGTTTGTTTCTCGATCACGTGTTCACGTCTCCTCCCCCCGCCCCCTCTGTTCCCTCCCTAATGTCTCTGTCATATCTTCGTCTATCCTTCTGACTTTACTGGATTTTGCGTGTTGAGATTCCTTTTTCAGTCCCCACCCTTTTTTTGTGAACAAGTTATTCTATAACTACCCTACTACTTCACGAATTGAATGAAACCGCTGATCACGTGGAGACGGGTGCACGTGTACGTAAATTCTGTTCGTTCAACACAAAAATATTAACGTAATTGTTTCGAAAAAAAATTTTTTTTTTAAATATTAACGTACTTGTTTCGAAAAAAAAATTTTTTTTTAAATTTTGTAGTGTTTTTCCGCTGGAGCAGAAATTGGTCCACACAAAAATGACCACTCTTATCAGTTTATGGTAAGTGTCAAATTAGTTTTTAAGTATTAAAAAATAACTTCCTTCTTTCGATGATACTTGAGAAATTAATAAATTATTATAGGATTCTGGTACCATTAGTATATTTAATGGTAGAGGAAACTGGACTGCTAGAGAACAGCTTAGACTTTTGGATGCCATTGAACAATTTGGTTTTGGAAATTGGGAAGACATCAGCAAACATATTGAAACACGTACACCAGAAGGTGAGGTTTACATTAAAACTTCTTGTTATTATTTATTATTGCGTAATGTTCAATTTTAAGGAAACATTTATGTTTGTTCATTTATTCAATATATGTTTTTACTTCATAGAAGCGAAAGAGGAATATATTGCCAGATATCTTGATGGCAATATTGGGAAACACACATGGCCTCCTACAGAAAGCTACAAACCAAATCTTACGGATCAAACTAAATCAGATCATGGACCTCTATCACCTGATCTTACATCTCGGTTACCTCCTTTGGATATCACTCCGGAGGAGGCTGCACAATTGGGATACATGCCACAACGAGATGATTTTGAAAGAGTATGTTTCAAATTAAGGAGTAGGTTTTTTATTATATCATATTACATTGTTATCTGGATTACACAATCAAAAACTTTCTTACAGGATTATAACCATGAAGCAGAGTCACTTGTTTCTTCGTTATTCTTGAACCCAGCAGAGGATGATGATTTGGATATAGCACTTAAACTTGCACAAGTTGATATGTATACCAATAATTTAAGGGAGAGAGCGCGACGAAAAAGAGTCGTACGCGATTACCAACTTGTTTCCGCATTTTTTGCTTCATCTAGGAAAGATAAGACAATGAAGAAAAAACAATCGAAGGAGGAAAAGTACGTTTGACTATTATTTAATAACAATAATTTGTTTCGCATTCATAGAAAATCTATAATTTACAGGGAGTTCAGGGATAGAATGCGAGTATTTGCACAGTTTTACACAGCACAGGAATATGAGCAATTTCTAACAAATCTCGAAAGAGAAAGGGAACTACGATTACGTCTTTCCGAATTATATCGTTATCGAGAACATGGTATTACAAGACACGAAGAATGCGCTCATTTTGAACAAGTGATGGCACAAACTCAGGGACAAAATGATGCTGTGGATCACTGGAACGAAAAAAAATCTGTAAGTATGCGTATCCACATATCTATTAACTTTTTCCACATTGCAATGGTAATAAATTTTTTTTCGAATAGTATACCTTTTATTTTATATTCTACTGAGTAATATTAGGTATATCTACTCGAATTCCAAAGTAAATTTTATAAATATGCACCCGTAAAAGCTAGTAAAACTTATGAACTCTTTTATTTCTTATTTCTTATTTTTATTGTTTCACTTATATATTGCCTATTTTATAATTGTGACAGAAATACATTATTAAAAAATTTATGGCTTAAAATATTTAACACAAGCAATAGAGTCTTATATTTTGCAATTGTTCAAGTTCTTATTTTGCAATTCATCAACAGATTTGAAAATATGTTTAAAAAAGACCAATCAAACTTAAATACGAAACACAGAATTTTAATTAGACACTAGCTTTTGCTTCTTCTTTAACTAATTCCATTGTTTGTGGTGCGTGTTGCCAGGCATTTGTGAACAGATTGTATCAGTTTGCATTTCACTTAGGGCAGCAGTGGGCCGTCCACACCAATACACCGCCACACCTCAAAAAAAAGGTACAGGGCCATTCTAAAATTCAATAACTTTAATTCACAAAGATGACAATACTACAACTATTATACTCATTAAAATAGATGATTTTAAGCAAAGATAAATTTGTTCCTCATTATCTTACAGAGAAGAAGAAAAAAATTACTCTTCCATCGACCGAAAGTACACTGTAAGAGACTTACCCAGCAGCAGCTTCTCAATCAGTCAAATCAATCTCAATCGGACGATGACTCCAGCCAATCAGTGGGTGGAGCCGGATAACAATCCAAATTGTTCCAGCCAGCATTCTACCAGCTCCAGTTCTGCCGCAGAAAAGAATTATATTACGACTTCCGGAAAATCTTGCGCGACAACAGGAAACTCAGAGGAACGAGACATAGAAATGGAAGCAGCGGCTCATCTATTAACAAAACAAGAAAAGTCTCTATGTCTTCAACTTGATTTAAAACCAACGCAATATTTAACACAAAAAACTTTGTTGTTGCAGGTAAGCTTTAATACATATAAATTATTTTTTGTTCAAAATTAAAACGTTTTTCAATTTTTATAAATTGTATGATTACAGGAATATCTAAATGGTAATAGGAGATCAGGTGTTGTACCTCAATCGGAACCAGAGAGTAAGATATTACATTATCTGGTAGCAAATGGCTGGATTGCGGCCAACTGATTAAACACAAAAAATTAACGACCATTTCAACTCTAAGTCACCTTCTATTTTGCAAACTAAGTCCTAGGTATAATTGAAATTTGAGTCTGATTTAATTAACATATATAAGACAGGTAGAGAGAGAATGTGTGTGTGCATAATTTGTAAAAATATTTTTCTCCTTTCCTTTTCTTTTTCCTAGTTCAAGTGGAAAATTTAGAGGAATGTACTGATGTATGAATTGTTAGGAATGATGAAAAGAAAAAGTTGATTGATTTGTTCACTTCGTTACATGAATTAAGAGAACACTAATCGTGAAATGAGTCGAATAAGAACATTTTTTTATTGAATTTTATTGTTTTTATTAAATTAACAGTTATCATTTATGACGATTTAATCGTCAATCATTGATATTTTTAATGGCCTTTTAAAGATTCAAGTATTTTCATTACTACCGGATCGTATGAAACACTTCCGAAAACATTTGTACTTTATTCCAATGAATATTATTATCTTAGATTGTCATTTAATTATTTAACATTTTTTGTCGAGAAAAATCTCTTACACTGCCTTTATCGAGCCATGAATATATTGCTCAATTAATTCTTCCATTGTCAATGTTTTCTTCTATAGATTATTAATTGCACATGCTCCTTTCTATCTGTTTTAAATGTGATTTGTTACCATACTTGACAATAAGGAAGCGTAAGAAAGAAGTCACGTTGTAGTCGAGATTTCTAGATCGTTGTTTAACGCAACACTTAACACGATTGAAACATATCCATTCGGGAATTTATCATCGATTGATACTGCATGTAATGGCATTTGAAAGTTGTCGGCTGGATATGTGTTGAATTATTTAAATAAAAAGCACTTAAAATATTTATATAGCTGAGATTCGTGAAAGTATTGAATATTATTAATTTAATAATAAGTATAATGTTCTTGATAAATTATACATATATAGATAAACGTACACAGATACATATTTCTTCGTATTCTCAAAAACTTGTCCATTGAACAAAAAGGATATTATAATCGTCTTTCGCATGCACGATTCACGCGTAAATCAATGCATTTTATTCGATAGATTCTTTAAATAATTTGAAGGATATTCCTTATTGATAAAGAATGGTACAAAGAGCAAGTTATAAGAGAACATTTGTTATTATATGTATCATGAAGATACTACGATATTAGATAATTTATCTGTTGCCTCTGTGTAATATTTGTACATACGAATGAAAAATAGTACCTTCCTAGTGATACTACTTTTAATGCACAACAAATAATAACGGCATAATCTAACGATACGTTAAGGGTATAGTGTGATAACGGTGACGTTCGGAGTTGTATTGCAGAAAAAGACACCCTAACGTTTTAAAGAACTAATTACTTTCCATTGCTTCTAATAACAGTTTTACGTAATTTGGAATTATAAAATGAAAGAAAAGATATTCTTAACGGAATTTATGAATTTTTGTCGCATCCATGGATGCATAGTAACAACAGCTTCTATTTAGCTCATACATACAAGCCAAAAGCATCGAGGAACAATACAGTTTATTCAAAATTCGTATTACTTGTATTCTCGTATGCTTAGAAAATTGAAAAGAAAAATTTATTTACATACGTAATTCAATACTTATAAGAATATCTCCGCTTACCGAAGTCTCGAATAGCTTAAATTCGAGAGAAAAATTTAAATGAAAAAAAGTTTATCTTATATCATTATATAAATGTAAAAAAAAGTGAAAAAAATATATATATATATACATATATATGTATAATATATACATATGTATATATATTTCAAAATGAAAGATATCTTTTTTTAGACTTGTTTCCTCATGTGTGTGACATTCTTTTATAGTTATTTACGATCGTAAGTGATTTTCTTTATATATATAAATCTAAATGAAAAAAAGTTTATCTTATATCATTATGTAAATGCAAAGAAATTGAAAAAAAATTCTTTCTTCTAAAATTTAAATTTATATATATAAAAATTTATTTACATTTTTGAAAAAAGTATTTACGATTGCAAATAATTGTAAAAAAATGTATGAGGAAATCAATCTAAAAAAATATATCTCATTTTGAAATACTACTTATGGCGTATCGCTTAAATACTAAATAGTTAGGTAACAAAATAGGGAAATAGCTGCTCATATTTTTTACGGAGAGTAGAAGACTATTTTCCCTTTTATTCGATGTAGCTCTATTTTTCGCCCAAACTTTCGCAAACGGGCGTGACAATTTTTCGACATGCGCTTTTTCGAAGCTCCGCAATTTTTTTTCTTTTATTGTTTATTTGAGAATGGCTCGAAAGTCGATTGAAGTAAGTTCCGTTTCATCATCCCGTGATTTTTACAATAGCGCTAGATCTATTATTTCTTTTTTAATTTGCTTAATATTCTGTATTCATAATAGTTTCTACTTTTATTTATTGCTTCGCGGAACTTTCACGTTGTTTTAAAACACTTTCGACACACGTTTTTCTAAATCGAATATTTTAAAAACATTATACATTTTTTTCGTTTTTGTCTTCGGTTTCTCTTTTTTTTTTTTTTTTTTTGACTTCCTAATCGTTGATAGTAATTTGCACGGATCGACTTGTCCGTCGTTTGACTGTAATATTTCTATAAGAAATGGTCCATTAAGAATAGAGACTGTTCAGATGAGTGAACATAAATGAAGTTATCTCGAACGAAGAGATCGGTACGCCTTCCTGTAGTTACTTAAAACAAAAAAGATGTAGTAATTTACGAAGTTCAGGAACAGAATTCGATGTGCAAACATCACAGCGATCTTTGTACACAAACTGCATCGTTTTAACTTTTATAAAATTTAGGGAATGAATTCATACATGTTTCTTTTTTCTTTTTTTTTTTTCGTTTCACATCGAAAGATGATGAGATACAATTATTTTGTTCGAAAAGATGAGAATGATCGTTTACTGACGAATGAATATAATGATTATCATTCGCAGAATTCAAAATGTTTTCAAATTGAAATGGGATTTTTATCCTGATATATATTTGTATAACAAACAACGAGTTTGTTACTCCTCATTGTTCTAGGATATAATGGAAGAATTACGATTTCAAAGCGCGAAATGCTTTCATTCTTATACTTGAATTAAACAGTCGTTGAATGTATAAAATAAACTATACAATAGGTATTTTCCCTTAAAATTATATTGCTATTTAATTCCCTATTGTTCCTTGAACTATTCGCCTTCCTTTACATAAATCTTTAAATTTTAATAAATAGTATTCTGCATCTTTTTCATCTTTACTTTGAATTTAAATTCATTTGAATATAATCTAAATAATACATATTTTAAATTCCATTAAATTCAAATTTTTAAACTATGTTCTTTTTTAAATTTATGTATTGAATATGTATAATTTATTATATTGAAATATTACATTTATATATAATTTATTATATTGTATTTATGTATAATTTATTATATTGAAATATCAGATTTTTCTTTTTTTGAAATATTTTCATCTTTTACAAAAAATATATTTTTCTTTCATCTGAATATTACGAAAATACGTTTAATAAATACCAACATGATTCAGAACCGCCAAAAAAGCGGATTTTCTTCAGCGTTCGAGCAAATATTTGCACGACGAGTCAATTCTTAGACTTGTGCAGATTTCATAATAAATAATCTTCACCTTTTACGTTCTCCTAACAGTATATTTGTTTCTTGCATTTGATATCCTGCGTCATAAAATTTACAACTTATAGATTATCTTAGTACATACCAAATATTTATTTACCAATCAGTTTGGTCTGGCTCATCAAGGATCAAATAATATAGATCCAATTCAATTGGACCAAATGTTGAGGCACCTAGCGAGGACATTGGTGAATGTGCTGCAATTTGCGTTCCAGAAAAAATAAATGTTCGTAAGAGTGAACTGTATGTTAGGATAATTTGTGGATTGAACTCGCACGATCATAACGAATCATAGATTGATTGAAAGTCAAGCAATTTCTTCTCCGATAAAAGACTGTTCTTTACCGATATGGAAGAACAGTAAATTTCTTTCGTATTCGTGTCCTTTTTTTACACTCTGTTTTGTACACACTCTCATACTCTTATTGTTATCTGCGAGCACTGTTTTATAGACATTGGCTAGTCGGTGATAGCTAATTATTTAAAAATATGAGTCGTTTGGATTGCCCCAGCGTAACCTGTCCGAATAAAACTAAATCAAAGGGCAATCGAAGGAATGAAACCGATTGTTCCTCAAGGACGAAACCAAATAAAACAGGCAGGTCAGTGACTCAAATTGATAACAAGAAGTGTTCACGGCACAATGGCCACGTTGGAATAGGCATTAAGACTTTTTGTCAGCAGGGCGAGTCTTTATCACAAATATCGAAAAATAAGAAAATAAATTTCTTTATGCTGCCAAGGAACCTAAATCGTTTTTTCTCCATGTAATTCTACAAGAAACTATGTGTACATAATTTGAGCACATTGCGACCGTCTCGCAGTGCACCAGAAAATGGCCCGAACACAATTATTAATTACATTACTTATGATTAAACTTGACAGATACACAAATCGTTTTATTACAATATTTAATCTATGAAACAACCCTCAATCTGAATTTCATTTTCTTATGAATTCGTATAAATATCTGTCTGCTAATAAATTAGAATTTAATATGGCATGTTCAACGATATATTATGCTTTAGAATTCAGAGTCTCGATTATTCTCACCTTGCTGGTTCCAATCGTTAAATTATCATAATGTGACGTAACATAGCAAGATCTATCCGTAATCTTCACCATTTCTAAACTCTTGACCGACTTTGGAAACTTTCTGAGACCTTGAAGCCCTATTTATAGACTTATTAATTATTGTACTTCAGTCGAGCAACTCGCAGACAGAACCTGTCAATTCTAAATTACGAGTCTAAAAGTTGCGATATGCAATATTTTTATTACTAGAATCATTAGAATAATTATTCATTAAATTTACGTCTTTGGTATAAAAAGTCGCCAATGATGCATCACATTAGAAATCATTGACGTTTTTCTACTTAAATACTTCTGACGTCTGTACAATTTTTTTCCTATTTTTGTATATCCTTCGTCGTCAATTTCAATATCGTATTATAAAATACGCATTTTCCCACTTCATATTCTTTCTTCCACACGTGTAAATATGTATAAATATGATTATGCCACTTTTTATTAAAAGTTTTCTTATTAGCAATTACGGACTTCTAGGTTTTTCTATGTAGATCGATTAAATTGGTTCTTCGAATCGCATTAACTGATTTAATTTCACCATTATCCTTATTAAATCAAATCACGTAGACAATATCAAATATAACACAAATTATTATATCAAATCATACAAACAATAGTTTGTAATGTAATATTATAAATGTAACAGTGAATTTCTCGCGTGAATTTTTAATAAAATTTTAAGAAAATGAAAAGAGAAAGAATTTCGTAGGAAATAATATATAAATATCGCTGATTTATTATAGAAAAATTACTCTCTCTTTTTTCCAAGGAGAAATTTTACATATGTATATGACAGCTAATCATAGATAAATTATTTTACTCTATGTATATATATATATATGTGTGTGTGTGTGTGTGTGTGTGTATAGCAATAGGAATGCATCGGTACAAAAAAAAAGAACTGACTAATATGGAAAAAATTAAGATCAATAACGAATCTTGTTATGTTTGAATTATAATAACCAGTTATCGGTAATTAAGAAGATGTAGAAATGTAAATCTTCTCTTGAACGTTTTCTTGAATCTTATCACTGTTTTAAAAAACAAATGAACCTCCAATGCTCTAAGAAATACCTACTTCAACATAAAATTTCACGTATTTGTTGGAATGTAAAAAATTTCTTTTAACGACAAAAAACTAGCGACCTCAGTTCAAGAAAGCGAGAGGAATGACGAAGACTCTTTTATATTCATTTTAGATAATGGTTGTGAATGAATCATTCCTAATCCTTAAATCTTTATTAATTCAACGCAAGTGTGCGCTTCACGTTATGTATATTTATTTATGAATTTGTTTTTCGCGCTATCTCGTGATTTTCTCATTCTCGTCAAGTAGCATCGATTAATTTAGTAAAGTGTTCTTCAGCCATTCCGTGAAACTTCAGAATAAACAATTGATTTCCTCATTTGGTCTTCTGAATAAAACAATACCACCTTATTATCAAGTATGATATCTCACGTCTGGAACTGTCTATTCAATAAAGATTTCACATGAGATACATAGGTAATAATCGAACACCATTAAGGCAAGATAACGCGAGATAAGTCATGCTTTTGAATAGATTAAATCTGTAGAGTTGTTGGCCATGATAGTTTTATTAAAAAATATCGAACGAACAAATGAAAATTAAACTGGTTTAATTATTTCTTTTTTATTTAAATGAAATAAGACCATAAATTGTAATAATATTATATTCTGTTTCTCGCTTATAATCTTCTATTACTAATATTAATCGTCTAATTTTTTCAATATTCAGAACACGTTCTTCATTTATCTAATTTTCCAGTGAAAACTTTCTTCTATCAACTTTGCGTCATTATAAAATCTCAGAGATTAAACAAAAGTATATCCATTCCGTAAATCGGTAAAATCACTAAAATGAAATGAACACATGAACACACAGCATTTATAAAATCTGAGCGCAGAATTGTTATAAAGCCAGATAATATCATGTAATTTATGTTAAATGTTATTATGATAATGTTACGAAAACGTCTGAAAACGAAATTCGAGTACCTTGTATTTTTATTTTTTGAAATTAAATTAATCTCCAAACAATTAATCCAGTAATCTCAAAATGGTTAATTACATGTATAAATTTCAGAATTTTTCTAAATTTGAAAGTTTTTCATCAAGACTAGAAAATTAAAACAAAATATAGATAAATAATTTATTAATTTTTTAAAATTATCTGTCGATTAGTAATTTGAAATATTGGGTTATCGAAATTATTACAGTATTATTTTAACATTTTACGAAAATGACGCAATACTTAACAGATACTGCACAGCGTGCAAATATACGAAAATATGACTAATAATTTTCATAATCATATTTTCAAAAATTTAAGTCATTACCACATAGTCTCAAATGCAATGGTCGTGCCAAGCAGCAAATCAAGAAGGATATTTTTATAACTTGATAAATAAATAATTCAAGAAGTCGAACAATAAACCTTTTACAAATGCTTTTCGCGTTCATTATCTGAATATATTACTTCAGAAATGAATAAAATTAAATATGTTGCAGTTACAGTTTTTGAACCACAATCGTTTTAATGTGGTTTTATACTCAGTTAAATTATTTTCATTGCTCAATAGACAATTAGATAGTAATTGATCTGGTGATACAAGAAGAGAAATAAAATTTCCAAACACTTTCTCTTTTAACCTTCACAATAGAATCTTCCAAAAGATACCAATGTATTCTCTAACGCAGTCTTGTTTCTCGATAGAAAGAAAATACACTTAAATTCTTGCATTATGTTATATCCTTTATCCTTTTTTATATCTATTTTATCTATACATTACTTAACATTTACGTTACATTTTATATGTTGTACCATTTTGATGCGTATAATTTATTAAAAGATTGGATAAGAACGTAAGGAAATGAAACACGACGGTTGTTAAAGTGATCTCTTTTCAGTAACTACAATTCTCTGATATTTCAATGTTCATTTTTCAATAACGCAGGAAGAAACTATTCTCAGTTTCTTTACAAAAATTCTCAATGAAATAAAATTATTCCCATTCGTATTGTACGAAAGATAAAGTTGTAGAAGATGAAGGAAAAAGTTCGAATCAAAATATTAAGATGAAATTAAATTTTCCCATATCTCTCTACTTACATTTATTTCACGCGAATTGAAAAATAAAGTGTAGAAAGTAACAGGAAACGAAAAGAAAGGATTCGAATTAAATACTGAGGTAAAATTTTTTTCTCACTAAAAAGGACGTTTGTGCAAATTTCCTAAGAGTGGAAAACTTTAAATGAGATCATACCGAACGACGCAAGCATGCTACATCGATATAGGAGATATCAACAAAACACTAGAAAAAAAAGCATTAAAATGCATATCATCGTCAGATCAAGAAACAAGTCGAATATTCTGCTGAAGTTCGATTCCCAAGTACAGCTTAGTCTGTGTGAATCGTTATTATTCCCACCTTCGCTCACACTGGACCTCCACAATTAATCCTACCAGTGTTCTAGAGGCTGGACTTATGTATATAAGCCTCAGGAGCCAGATCTCTACAGTCGTAGTCACGAATCGCAGCTAACACGTCTAGGTGAGTCTTTCGCGTTTATACAGAGTGACTCTCACGTAAGGTGTTGGATAGCCATGAAAGGTTGGTGGTTAATTATACTAAAATTTTTCACTAGAATTTTTAAAAACAGAATGATGAATTTGAAAGTATCGTAGACAGTAGAAAATAATACTCTCGATTTTATTTTGCGAGAAAATGAAAAGTAATCGATGTAAATCAGAATGAAATTTTCGAACAGAAGAAGAAAAGCTTTTTGTAAAGATGCATTATCAAAATGTCACATAAATAAGACTACGAATGCTCGCATGTTTTTAAAAAATTTAAGAATACAAAAGTCAAACATGATAATATATATTAATAACAAATAACAAGACAAAATACAATTGTGAGATTTAGCGAATGAAACAAATTTCTGAAAATCGAAAAAATTGTGTGAAAACTTCAACAGAGTAATCATAAGATGGCTTCTAATCTGTAAAATATTTTCGAAAATTATATTTTTTAATTGTAACTTTTTATTTCTTTCGGCAGCTATGCATCAAATATTGATCTGTATTCTCATCGTGGTGTCGATCGTTTATGTGATCGCTCGACCCGATGAAGAAATCTTGTCCTCATCGACTCTCCCTGGAGGAAAATATACAAATAAATACGACAATATCAATATAGACGAAATCTTGCAAAGCGATCGTTTGTTAAATAACTATTTCAAGTGTTTGATGGACCAAGGAAGATGCACTCCTGAAGGAGCTGAACTGAAAAGTATGTAATACGTAAGAACGCTATATAATTCACTTTATTGCAAAAGAGCTTATTCGCTGTTAATTATAATTATTATCAATAATATTACTATTAAATAACTACTAATAATATTGTTAATAATAATTATTAAACAATAATTGTCTTAATTTTCTTATTGCACTTGGTCATATGTCTATAATTTTCACTGTAATTTTATTTTCACTTTCAATTATTTTTCCCGTTATCCCAAATTACTCCAAGACCAATTTAGTATAATAATTTTTATCTTTATTATAAATTGCTTTCATTTTTCTATTATATCATTTCCCACGTTATTTATTAATCTATCGTTTTACTTTTCCATTATTATTATTATTATTTTTCTTTAAATAATAATAATAATAGTGAAATCACGCAAAAATTAAATATTGATTTAGCTTATTTAAGATTCGCTACTCTTCGACACTTTCTACTCTCATTTCTCTCTCTGACAAATAATTCTCTCTTCGATCTTTCAGAAATCTTGCCCGATGCTTTGGCCACGGAATGTCAAAAATGTTCGGAGAAGCAGGCTGAGGTAATCAAAAAGGTGATCAAGTTCGTGGTTAACAATAAGCCGAAACTGTGGGAGGATCTCGCGAACAAATACGATCCCGACAAGAAGTACCGAACGAAATACGAGAAGGAAGCGAAAGAACTCGGCGTAAATGTTAATTAAACGCGATTGATCGATCGTGCGACAGGAATGCATAAGATTCCAAATTGTCACGAGCGATTAATATTCTTCCCGGAATATATTTACGCTTAATGTAACGATCGAATGACGGTTACTAATCGATTGCGAATACTTGTGTGTGCGAAACAAGCGGGAAACAACCGCTAATTATCTCGACACGGCTAATAATTAAAATAGTTTTATGATTCAATTGAAATAAAAATTGATTTGAATAAACGTACTCCAATTGACATTTATTTTTTTAAGAAAGTACGAATTCTCGGCCAAAAATACTAAATTAAAAAAAAATCTGAGGGTGACATTAGCCGTTCGTGCTCTCCTGTAGCGCAGTAAAAATTCACTTCAACGGACGAGGTTCCAGTTGGTTTTTATTTCGATAAAAAAGAAAGAAAATGCAAAAATCCCCCTTGTGCTCATTGGCATTCGTTGTTCGTACTGTCCCGTTTCAGCGGAATAAAAATTGACTTGACCGAGCGAGCTCTATTTAAAAAAAAAAAAAATGACAAATTCCTTTGCATGAAAAAGATACAAAAATCAAAGATATTGCTCACTCTCTTCTTTTTTTTTTTTTTTTTACCTCACACGCTAAAACTTGGCTTGGTTTTAAATAATTTCGTATTCTCGGTCGTCGTATTGTTTTCTACCGGCTTGAAACGAGCGAACGATATCGAAACATGCTATTGTGTAATTACGAAGGTGAGCTTAGCAATTTTTAATAACGTAACCTTGATATTATGTCCACTGTAATTTTCTACGTGTCTAATGTTTACCGATGGAAAGAGCTTCATTACGTGTTTTCCATTCGAGGTAAATATTAGACGAGTGCACAAGTGATTTCAACCAATCGGAATGATTTTTATTGAAGTGGATTTCGTAGTTTCTAAATTCATTTTTGTTTCAATTCACGGACGTAACTTTCTATATAAATAGATATAACGATAGTAATATTAATTATTGTATCATGGCAGTAATATTAATTACATGTTTGTTTGTTCATTATGCTCGCCTATATCCTTGAAAATCTTTCTACGTAATACCTACATATATTCTTAGAATTTTAGAAGATAAAGTAAAGAAGTTAGTGTGTTGGTTAGTATGTGTGTTTGACGTATCGTAGATTTTGTTTTTAACTATATGTTCGTCAAGTTATTCTTTTATTTCGATTATTTTTCTATAGTTCGTCAGTAGTTAAAAATCATTGTCAAGTAATTAAAATTAATATTTATCGTTCAGCATCAAAAATTGATAGCAAACAATTAAAATTTTTCAAATTCCGTTGAATGTTTTCCATCAGAATTAGAATTATCGTCAATGCTAGTTAAAAAATCGTTTTTTATTATCAGAACAAAGCAGATGCGTATGATATTCCAATATCCCATGATAAATGACGTTATCAATACATTAAATAACTCTTTTTCCCAAGTTTTCAGCTTATTGTACAGCACGTTACAATGTTTAACATATTATTCAGTATTACCAAATTTATTTATTTTGTTATTTTACTTTTATATCATTTTCAATATTATTTCAATTTTTTTTAAATTTTCGACATTACTAATCTACCAATTAATCAATCCAATTAAGAAGTTAAGAAATTAACGTCTTTCTAATAGAATGAAAGCAATGAAATACGAGCCACGAACGAAAGAAAGTAAAACTAGCCAATGTTGATTCGTTTGTTAAAATCGAGATACGATCGAACAGAGATTCTCTTACATAAACGTTGCTTGCAAAATACGAATTCTCGACATTTGTCAAGTCACTGCTGTCAAACTCTCCTAACTAAGAGATCTGCGACAATTAATAAGAAGTCCCGAGAAGGGGAAAGTAGCATAACGATCGAGGAATACGTGTCAAGGATGTCTTCTCTAACCAACAAAATGACGATCCTCGGGCTTTCATGAATTGTATAAATCGATCACACGTCAATGCGAAACAAGCTAAACTTTTGCATACAGAATAGTAAAGATGTCTGGACTGGAGAATGTCACCAATCTCGGTCTACGAGTGGAGAGATTCAAGAAGAATTTCCTCAGGCACTTCCAAGCCAATTATCCAACGTTGTATCCTATTTTCCTCGGTCCGATAGGCACTCATAAGAAGTCGCGTGCGTTCATCGGTTTTTTGCTTGGATTTTTTCTCGGCGTTCTTCTATACGAATGCATTATCATTGATCTACAATTCGATCCATATACGAGCGTGTGCCTCGGTGGTATCGTAATTACAATGCTCTCGATTGGATGTGCTGTGTCGATTCAGGTGACTATTAATTCTTTCGATTCTGTCTCTGTTATTTAGAGAGAGAGAGAGAGAGAGAGAGACATTTAATAAAGATCTGCGATGAGTTTTCTGTCTGATTGAGAAATATTTCTTTTTTAATTTAATTAAGAATATTGTGAATATTGTGAAATTCTTTCACAACTTTTCCTTGTCTCTGAGAGAGATGTGAAATTGAGTAGTTATTTTTAACAGGTGAGATGCATTTGCATTCTAACGATACCAGCGTTTTTTGGCCGAGCAGGTCGAAGTATGTTGAGAGCACTGATCCTTGGATACGTAATTGCCGGGCCATTGTTCAATTTAGTATACAACGCCAAAGAAGTAGTGAGAACGTTCGGTTGTACCACTCAGCTAACGTACAATCTTACCAAGACGCGATTTGACTTGATGTTCAAACCATTTCAACAGGTACACTGTATTTTACGAAGCATAACGTTTCAACTGTAATTCTAATATTTCTGTCGCGTTGTTTTAATTTTGAAGTCAAATTAAATTTAAAAAAAGAAGAACAATTTCAAATAGAAATATCCAAAATCACAGATGTCATACATCTCTGCTTAATTTACAATTGCGATCATTTGTAATTACGTGTAATTATTAAATAAAAGGCGATCCTTGCAATGAAAGCGGATTCAAACGAGATAAAAGAGACCCTGTCTTCGGTGAGGGATCTGATGAGCCCGATTGTCGAAGAAGTGGAGGGGGAGAGCGAAATGTTACGATTGAAAGAGGAGAACGATTACCTGGACGAGTTGCAAGGTGACACGAAGAGAAGCAAGGAGATCGAAGAGAAGCACGAGAAGAAAGCTGAGCAAGCCAAATCGGACGCGGAAGCGTACGAAGCGAAGTATAAGAAGAAGATCGAAGCTCGATGCGAGGAGCAACTTAGCCGCGGTGCTGGAAGATGCAGGTACATTTTCCAGAAATTGTGCACTCTGTACACTTTGACGTTGTCTTGCACATTAAAGTGCATAAAAATCCGCCAATTATTATCTATATAATGTGTATATAAATATTTAACGATTCTCAATTGTCCAATTGTTCCATTTTTAAATAGAAATCGTATCTTCTGTAAGTTTCTCGCGCCTTGCAAATTTCAAATTACGTTCTCGAATATCTCGTCATAATTTTTAAAAGGGACATGTTCGGCAACGCTTACGACAAGTGTTACGAAGCAGTGACGATATTCGTTGCTTGGCTCCTGTGTTGGCCGATGAAGCTGACTTTCGTTTGTAATCTGGTCCAAGCACTGGGTGGTTCTAGCATCTGTGATCCTGAAGGGAAGGTGGATAGCGGCATCGGCGAAGGATACGTCGCACTGAAAAGTAAGACGATCTCTCCACTATTAAATCTTTCAAAGATTTCTCACTTCTATCACTGCTCTTTCTTACTGCTATGTCAGAGATTTCTCATTATGCGAAATATACGTGTATTGAAATATTTTCATAAAATTAACGATTTATGTCAATTTTATGTTTCTTAACAATCCAATAGACTTTCCTTTATATGTACGATAGACTTAATGTTTCGATCATCATCGTGTTTTAAGAGACGAGTATTAACGATAGAAATAAAAAATTGATGAAAAGTACAATTAATCAGTCTCATTGAGAATCATTCCGTGTATGTACCGATCGCTGTTCGTGAATCTCGATTTCCTGTGTTGAAGTTCACCTGGACGATCGTTCTTCAAAGGTGCGCGGGACGAATTCAGCAGAAGCATGAAGGACGCGAAGCTCCAGTACAAAGTGAAGAAGCCTTCGGTGATTTTGGATCTCCAAGACTCGACGTACGCGGCAAAGGCGGTGATACACGAATTCGCTGTGCGAAGAAGGCTCTTCGAGTCGGTGATGACCATCGTGAAGAGATGCTTGTCCTTTGTATTTCTAAAAATTATCCTCAACGCTCAGACCTACCACGACAAATATTTAACCGACATTGAGTTCGACAACGTGTACGTGACGCCTTATTTTCGGAAAATAGACGCGAGGAGGAAAGCACGCGGCAGCGTGACCCTGTTACCGTTGAAGAAAATAGAGCAGAGGAAGTTCGTTGATCCCTATGCCGTGAAACCGAGCAAAGCGGAAAGATTCCATTTGGCTGGACAGACAGTTAAGCTGCTCCTCGAACTCATCACTGCCACAGTTTTCGTCATTTTGGATTGGTTGTTCTACGAAGCGTTGGATTTAATTAGGAGGCACGCTTATATGGAATACACTCAGGTAGAATTTACTCGACGAACAGGGGTGAAAAAACTTTATGGTTTGTTATAAATTTAGTTTATAACTGTAATTGAATTTTAACGTTGTTTTTGTAGCAAAGACAATGTTTAGTGAATTTAATTATATTTATATTAAATTATATTGATTTGTATTGATAATTATATTTAATTATATACATATTTTATCCCTTCAAATATCCAGTCAAAGAAATAATTAATAAAATGTTTTAGACTTAATCATCGCTAGATGATCTAATGATTATTAGATTCGATATATCTTCGAATGTTTAGTGTGTTATATTAAAAATTGAAAGAAAATTATTTATCGAATTCTCTTCTGTAATAAAATAGTTTATTATGTTAAACTATTTTATAATGTCTATTCTAATATCTAAACTATTCCGTAATATCTATAATATCTAATATTATTAAACTATTCTACAATATCTCTTCTCTAATATAATAGTTTATTATATTAAAAATTGAAAGAAATTATTTATGACCAACGCTATCGAATTCTCTTCTGTAATAAGAGACTAAATAACAGAGTAAAAATAATAACGAGTCAAGTGACTTTGACAATAAATTCTACAAGTTACAAACTGCCCAGACTATCGCAGAAAAATTATAAAAGAAATATTTACAACGTATTTGACCAATCGATTCACCGAGATATTGCCAGCCGTCATGGAAAAGTGAGTCGTACTGACCTGAAACTCACTGTTTCTGTTCCAGGCAGGCCTGCACGACCTATCGCTCGAAATCCGCGGCACCGGAGTGGTCGCTTCGCTGATCAGAAGCGCGATCCGCGGTTTCAACGTGAAGAAACGGATCAAAACTGTAGTTTCGAACAGCGCGTGTCTTCCGCGGCCCACGAAACTGCCCACTTACGTAATCATCAAGATTTACGGCACGTTCCTCGCCATTTTCCTCCTCATCTTCCTGTCGGTGTACACCGAACGGCTACGACGTGGAATCTGCTCGTTCTTTTATCGAAGAAGGGAGAAGAGACGGGTGTTGTATCTCTACAACGAGAGCCTACGACGTAGGCTGTCGCACGCCAAGTCCATAAGGGCCAAGGTGAAGAACATGGTAAGGACGCGCAATTTGGAGAACGAGGTGAATTTCTGGCTGGCCGTGAGGCTCAAGTGGCCAGATCGTTTCGACTGGCTCAGGTTCTTCGCCTGCGCCAGAGATAGGTGTTTGATTTGCGGCGACACGGAGCCTAGAAAAGAGCCGAGGTACCGAGTTTGCTCCACGCCAGGATGCCCTTTCTTGCACTGTGCCGAATGTTGGCGAGACGTGGGCAGGGTTTGCTACGCCTGCACGGAGTTCTCCGACACCGAGACGGAGGAATACGACACTCAGCGTAGTGATTTTTAATTCGATACGCAGAGAAATCGCCAATTTCTTTTAACAATTCCGATCTCGGGCTTGTTTGAAAATGACGACGAGCAACGTATTATAAAATAGGATGTTGCGAATACTTTCGTGACTAACTGTAATTAAAGTTGTACGATCGTAATAATTATTCGCCGGCGAATAAAATAACCTTGGGGTAAGTAGTATTATTTTAGATTGTTTTTTCAATACTTTCTTTCGATTACAAGATACTTATCTGGAATATCTTAAATGTGAAAATAGTAATTAAGAGGTTTGAGTGTTTTATGAATATCTTAATCGCGACGTTCTGCAATTTAACACATATTAATCTTTGAATAGTATCGTTGAGCTATAATAATTTATGTTAGACTACTAAAATTCAGAGCACTTAATTTACCTGGTGTATTTTACGTACACGTAAAATTGAAATAAATTAAACAGTTGTTATTGTTCTTTCTAACCGTGTAAAATTACATTACAGTTATTTAAAATCATTTTATCGATGATGGTCGTCTTATTTTAATCATTTTAAAATAATTTGTACAAATAGACCGTGGCAGTCGTTGCTTTAAATAGATAGTTCAATTGAAACAAGGAAACTTAAAATTTCACTCCAATCTAACTCACGATATCGCGTATTATTTCTCAAACATGTATTACCACGCGTGTCGTTACCACATGTCAGTTTCACGTCTCGGGGTTTCCACGGATACTAGTCAAGATTCCAGATTAGCTAGTAGCTAGAAATATTTATTTTTCGAGGTCCAAACTACGATATCATCAGAAACGTGTAAGGCCGTCTCTACGTATAAATCTCACGTAGCAAACTTGAACAAGAAGTCTCAGATTTCACGGGGTAGGAACTTAGAACGTGCATTTACTAGGTTGAATTTATGAGAGCCGTGATACTCGAACAGAATAGAAAACGTCGGACAGTACCAAGTAAAATACTTCCTAGTTTTGTAATAATGGTATTATCGGATTCAAGGAACATCCGCGTCTCTATTAAATCTCCAATGATGTCGACGTCGTATCAAGGCAATGTACATAAGTGTAATGAGTTCCAGACGCGGAACGATTTACGTTTATTTCGTGTAATTCAAGGAAAGGTTGCGATTATCCGATGAATCTATTGGAATGCCACATCGGAGTTTCGCAAATTGCATAAAATTCTGTCTCGCGCGTGCAGAAAACAAAGAATAAAATATTATTCTTTTTCTTTGTGCCATCTTTTTTTTCTTATTCAATTTAATACTAACAATAAACTGAAACCAAGCTTAAAAAAGGAACAACTTGTTAGATTCACGGACATGTGTTTCCTGGAAATATTTATGAAGACAATTTATGAAGTATTTTCTAAATTATTTTTGGAACGTTCAATGCATAACTTCAACTAAAAGGGCATTAATTGACCATTTGTCCTTTTTATCGTTTCGTAATTTTTACCATTTTACCGTTTTATAATATTCTGCTACTTTATTATTTTATACCTCTATCACTTTGCAATTTTCAATTCTGACAGCTCAATAATCATACTGTTTCATCATTTTACAACTGAACTTTGCTACTTTAACTTGCCATTTTAAAATTCTAAATAAATATTTTGTCATTTCATAATTCCACTCGGTACATTTTATCACCGTGCTGTTATATAAATTTTCTATCATTTCACCATTTTATAATTCTACAATTCCATCATTTCTCTATTTTTTCCACTTTATTGTGCTGCGTATTAAAAGATTAGCCTCGAGTATCGAAGTATCTTCGCATAAAAGAGGCACGAAGAGAAACGACAGAGGTTCTCTCATAATGATCGTGACATAATCTATGCCGAGCTTACGCTGGAAGAATTGCACGGTTCGTCAGACGTCTCTTCGCGGAAGAAAATCATCGTACCATTTTTCCTAACGAATTACGCGGTAGGTAGTACAATTTCGTTTCGATACGATAAGTAATCGGCCGCGATTTCGTGCGACTAACGAGCCGTGCACGAGACATATAAGATCGCCACGCTAACGAGCTCGATGTTCAGTAATCGAAAAAGCCAGCAACGAAGATGAAGACTGTCCTGATTGTTCTCGCTACTGTCTGCTTCCTGCTCGGTGAAGTGCACTCCGAAGACAAGTACACAACGAAGTACGACGACGTGGACATCAACGCTGTGTTGAACAGCGAGAGGCTTTTGAACGGTTACGTGAGCTGTTTGCTCGATCGTGGTGCTTGCACCCCGGACGCAGTTGAACTCAAAAGTGAGTTTTTCTTTCTGTACGAGTTATATTTCCTTTGTATTAATTTCGAGCGAAGTAAAGCAGATGTAGGAAATTTTAAAGGAGAGTAAAATAGATTTAGAAAATTTTGAGAGTGTGTCAAGTTATATTATTTATTATTTTTAGCTCTTATAATATAATATAAAATAATTATAATATAATATTTTGTAACATCACTTTTTCGCATTTTTTTTTTTTTTTTTCGTGTAAAAGAATGAAACTGTAGGAAAAATGGGAAATAATTTCATTATCAGACTTTTTTTTTAGAATACAATCAAAAAATTAATTCCCGGTGGAAAATTTTATGTATCAGATGTTATAGATATTTCACTTTGTACCTCGAGTGTATATTTTTTATATTACGCGCATCCCATTTATATTGGCGCTACAAATGCACAGAAATTTAAAAGTTTATTTATCACGCAGATCCCCAGGGATATTTCTCTTTCTCTTCCTCTTTTTTTTTTTTTTTTTTTTTTTTTACAAAACTAAACCGAACCAAAGAGAAAAGGAACAACAACTCTCTTTACAAGTGATCAGCAATCGAACGTTACGTTACATTTAACACAGTCATTCGATGACTCCAATTAGAGCGTGCTTGTGATAGAGGACAAAGAAACAGGAACAAAGCGAAGAAGGGTTGAGCGCTGGAGGAGGAGGAAGAAAAAGCACGACGCGGCGGTGTCGTTTAGAGCATCATCGCGAAGGTCGTTACAAGGCATTCTCCGCTCCCCGGAGAAACGCTGAACGAGTCAATTACGATACGTTCGTGCGCTCGTATGCATATTCCGAGTGATGTTCAGAACGCTGTCGTTTCACGGTCGACCGCAATTTTACGACCGCGTCGTTACTATTGCCGTGGGACAAGGCCGCGCATAAAATCGGCTACGCGTCCTCTCCCGTCTGAGAGAAAGAAGGGCCCTCGCGCGTGTTACAATTACTCGCGCGTGGAATTTATTACCACGTGGATTCTTGCATGCGAGGACACTTGATTGGACGGAAGTTTGTCATCTCTTTTTTCTTTTCGGAAGCCCGTATCATGACGTGAAACATTATTACAATAAGACCAGAAATTCTAGTGTGCCAGAACTTTCGAACTTTCCTTCCTATTTATGGCGAAATTTCTTTCAAACCGACGATTTTCTTCCAAGTGAAATGCACGATTTTTAGAAAAACGAGCGCGAGAAGTAATTTTAAGATTCAAAGTTCCAGGTTGCGTTGGAATGACGCAATTCTCGATAATTTCTATCGATTGATATACCGTCGAGTTGAAAAGAAAAAGAAAGCGACGAGTTTATTGTATGCGGTTTGGTCACTCGTTATGGTCCGCAATCAGTTACCAGGCTGGTTGAAGCTAACGAATATACGTTTGAAATTGCAGGAAACCTACCGGATGCGTTGGAGCACGACTGTTCAGCTTGCAGCGAGAAACAGAAGGAGATCGCTGACAAAATTTCGCACTACCTGATCGATCACAAGGCGGAACAATGGAGTCTCCTGGAGGCGAAGTACGATCCAACGGGTGCCTACAGGCAGCGTTACCTTCAAGACCGAGTCAAAGAGAAAGCTATAGATTAAAACTGCCGTCGCAGTTCAACGTAACAACGCACGGCGTAACCGTAAATGTCTACACGTGTGATCGGCGATGATACAACTTGAATTCATCAAACAGTAAAAGAGAAAAGAGACAAGAGGCGACGAAATTAAAATTTCCCTTCAATCACCATTCGTGTCCAATTCCTGCCGAAGCATCTTCCAAACGAAATCTGCGAGAATTAGCCACGACTATTACTGTTATTCTTTTCGGAAAAGCGAAATTCAAGATTTCCACGATTTCTCGTTTAGAAACCATCTGCTTAAGATCCGCTTGATTTGCATGCAATTAGCGAAAAAAATCTGTTGCAACGTCGTTGGGAGACGGGTAATTAATTCGTAGCTGTAATTGAACGGTGATTAATGAACCTGCGGCTAATCCATCAACTTCAGAGATAGAGACAGGGCCCGATTCGCGTCTGAAACCGAAAAGCGAGACCGTGGCTCTAACAACCGGAGTCTACGGACCACGAACGTGCCTCGAACGAATTCTCGATTATTCTCTGAAGACGGTTACTCATCGTGATCCTTCGACGCGATATCTCATTTTTTTTTTTTTTTTTTTCTGCCGAGAACGAAGGAAACCAGTCGTCATTTTGCCTCGCAGCCGAACATATCACGCGAGAAATTGCAGTCGTGTGTCGCGTCGTTTAACCGATTAATTTGTTACCTCGCGCGACATTTAAATTGACTAATAATCAGGTAGAAACGGCTCGACTACAATTTACGATCAATCGAACGCCGATAAAAACCATTAATTTGAATCGTTCGCCCGATTTTCCTTAGTTTTTCTTAGTTGGAAGTTGTCGGTTTGTGAATTGCTGTTACTCAACTTTTAGTCGTGCATTAAATAAAATGTACATTTCTAGAAACGAAATTTGTGTCGATTGTTATCAGTTCTTTGAATACAGACGAAGAGTAATTAATACTGTTTAGAATTATTAATAAATAACAGAGGATTGATAAATAGGATTGTTTGAATATGGATGAAAAAGTACGAATTTCAAAGGAATACAATTTCATTTCTTTTATATGAATTTAGAGCTATTCTAAGTCCAATATCTACGTCAATATATAGAATCATGCACTAATATACAAAGCTTCTTCATATATCTACAATTTTTCAAACTGGTGTGAATTTTCCATCTTCAATTCACTCTAGTCACATGCGCATTAAAATCCGATGAAACGTTCACAAATTGTGAAAAAATAGAAATGATCCGTATCTTCTTTGATCGTGCGCGTGTACACATCTCTAGATAAACAAAATGATCTCGTCTAGTGCTTTCCCTGTAGTTTAAGCCTGCAACGTGTAATCCATAGCAGCTTCCTGAATGCTACCGTCCATCCCCAAGTTCCTCGCGAGTTGCAAGCGAAAAGAAAAGGGGAAAACGAGAACGTCGTATATAATCTTGTGTGCTACATTTTGCGGTTTAATGTTACCGAAAATATCCCGTGTCCGGACATTCAAGTAAGGCTGTAAAGCCCCGGATCCACGTGGGTGGTCGGATCCCTAGGGCTCACAGTTCTTCGCTGCTTTCCTAGAAATCCGAGATTTCCAAAGGGCACAGGAGACAAAAAAGGAAATACCTAAAGGGAATGGAAAAAAACGAGGAGGAGACAAAGAGGAACGGACTGACGACACGCGTTACTAAAAACAAAGAGCTTGAAGGAAAAAGAAACGAAAAAGAGAAAGCGAAAAAACAGAAAAATCTAAAAAAGCAAAGAAGAAAGAAAAGGAAGAAGGCCTGAAAAAGAAAAAAGGAAATGAAAGCAAGAAAGCAAAAAATAAATAAATAAAAACGGGGCGATATATATAATACATATATCATATACTATATAATTACTTTCTTGCTTTCATATTTTTTCAGACCTTCTTCTGTTTCTTCTTTGCTCTTTTAGATTTTTCAGGTTTTTACTTTTATATATATATATATATATATATATATATATATATATATATATATATATATAAAATTAAAGGAAATAAAAAAGAAAAAGGAAAAAGGGGAAAAATCTAAAATAGCAAAGAAGAAACAAAAGAAGGTCTATATATATATATACAAAAGTAAAAGAAACAAAAAAGAAAAAGTAAAAAACAGAAAAATCTAAAAAAGCAAAGAAGAAACAGAAGAAGGTCTAAATATATATGCACGTGAGTAGAAACGAAGAATCTAAAAAAGAAAAAAAGAAAGGAGTATCGTGAATACATACTGAAAATTGTGTCTACGACACGACAAAAGTTAATGGTTTCGCGGATGGTGGCTGATCGAAAGGACAAGAGTGGCGCGTTTTTAGTGAAAGCGCCTGAATTTTACAAACTGTTCGAGACAGTTTATTGCCGGCTTTGGCTCTTTTTAGATGCGCGATACCTGAATTCCACATAGATAGACCCGTCACCGATGAAACGTCTTCGAGGTAATAAAAAGGATTATGGGCTGGCCGAGTGCCGGCAAACCGTCGTGAAACTATTAAGCCGGCGTAAATCATGTTTCGTGAACGCGGTGTCTAATCCATAAGGCCTGGAGAGATAAAGTTTCGTCGAGGAACTGCTCCGAAGAAGACACGTCGAGCTGTGGACTGTTCTACCTCGATGATAAATCGAACGTTTCTCTCGGTAGATTTTTAACACCGGTGAGAACGAGCAATTTCTCAGCAGTGATTTTTAGAGACTTGCAAGTCGGAGAGATGAAGCTCTGTTGAGCCTCGTTGAGAAAGTAATTATTGGCAATCGAGGTTGACGGCGAATCAAGCGTTTTGCTCGCGATTGTTTCGTTAGGTCAACGACACGGAGCATCTTTTAGAGAATGAATTTTCACAAAACGTACAAACAAAGAGATTCTGCTCCTTTTTGTATTAGCAGATAGACTTAATGGATTTTATAAATTGTCGATTACAGCTGGCTATAGCTAACGGCGAGGTTACTGTTGTGCAGGATAAAAAATTGATAGAAAGCTGGAAAACGGAGAAAGTGGATAAATGAATTTTGCAAACGGCGATTTATGCTTGGATTATAGAGATGATGAATAAAATTGAGTTTGAATGAAAAGAGTGGAATAGCAAAGTTGCACGTATAAGAAGACCGCGTAGGTCATTAAAGGAACCTAGCTCGTCAAAAAGAGAAGTTTGCCATTCGAGAAATAAAAGGAGAAGTAGTTTCGGTCTACGGAGGATGGTGAAAAAAATTTTTCGCCACCAGAGTTCCGAGAATAGGGTCATATATCAAAGAAGAAACTGAAATAACAATCACGTTTCCTCTACAACGTGTTAACAAACGTTTGGAACAAAGTGACGCTTGGGCAAAAATTTCCTCGATCTGTTTCGTGGGAATAACGATCTCTAATGATGCGAAGCTTCGAGTTTTAATTGCTCGAGCATTTTTAAAGTTCTCAGAACGTTTTTAAACCCCTTCAACGATGAAAAATATTCCGTGCAATCTAATCGGATTGATAAATAATTTAGAAACTGTATTAACACAATACCACTGCATTCTCACTTTCTAATCTTAGAAAAAAATACTTTAAATTCTCGGAATTTTCCTTTCTCGAGTCGTATTTTACAACATTTTCTCTATTTCAACATTTATCCTTGCAATTGATTCGTTATATTTCCTTTTCCCGACGTTTCACATTTGCAATTTTATTATTGCAATAAATACCAAAGGCCATCGATCCTTGGCCACGTTTCTCAAACACAAATCGTACTCGACGCTGTCGACCGGCATTCGACAGATAAAAGACCGACGAACAAGCATTATTACTTCGCTAAAGTAGCTTCTGGCTGTCATTATCTCCTCCAGAGAGTCAATCTCGACGCAGCATTAACGAAAAGTGGCCCCTGAGAAAGCGCACACGTGTCGGACTGAAGACAGGTAGCCGGTTTCCGATGTTCCCGCCCAATTGGTTTTTAGTCACGTCGAGAATTAATGCGTCGACTACTAGACACACAGGGAATCGTCGGTTTTTATCTAAATAACCAGAAATAGAATCTTGAGGCAGCGTGCGTTTCCTCGACAGCCACTTGGGCCTTATACATTGCTTACGTACGTCGCGCGACTTTGTTAATTCAATAAGATACGATCTCGTGACGTTTCTGCCGAGTGGATGCGAGTTTATTCGAACGATTTGCATTGCAGCTCAAATGCAACAATTGTAACAACGATGGAGGAGCCGAGGATGCAATCATTTGTGATTCGTCCCGATTGTAATATTTGTTGTCACAAATCTTTTAATGGATCGCGCGATTGAACGATATTTCTCCATCTTCTGAGAAATTTAAAATATTAGCTAGAAATTTCCCGGCCTAACAATGTCAAGTAAAATTTCGTCGACTCTCTGACTTTTATAACGAAACCGGAGGATCTTGCAATTAGCGTTCGGAGAGCGGAAGAATCCACATGTATGATTTTCAAATATAGTCTTGTTTGAATATCAGCGTGCTTAATGAGAGTTCGTTGTTATTGAAATGAACCAGCCATTCGAAGCGTACCGAGTTCGCGTACAGATATATCGGATAAACCTCGCCACAGGTCGTTCGTACATTAACCATTTTACGTATCCGAGCAACGATCAGCAACGTGACAAACGTCGTCGAAGCAGGCGAAGCAAGGAAATCCGACGAGGGCCCGATTGAATTCAACGAAACGGATTGGTAACACGCGAACCCCATAAAGTAGCGTGAGGCGTCGTTCTTACGACCCCTTCCTCCCAGCTCCATTTTCTTTTCCTATTTTGCACGCTGAGCGGCGATATAAATATTTTCGCATTATTTAAATGACGCGTCATCGTTCGATTTGAAACAACATTGTCTCGCGTTAACGAAGTAAATTATTGGCTATTTGACTCTGAAACGAAATGATTTTCTGATTCTTCTTTTCTTCGTATTTCGTACGATATTTGTAAAAATGATTTTTTCGGATATAGTTATGATCGCTGATTCGCTGATTATAGTGGAATTATTTTTAATCAATTATTTATAATTGTTATTTGTTAATATTTATCATTTTTATACATTTTTTATTTTTTAAATATTTATAATTATTTATAAACAACGTATAAAACATTCAAAATTTATAATATAATATATAAACATTCGTGTATACTCTACCAAGATTCTTGATTGTCGTGCCAAATTGCAACATTTTCTCAGCTTTGAGTACATTTAAATGTAACCCAGGCAAAACGAATGATGAAGTTGATTACTTCTTGACAATTTCTATCCAGCGATATCGTACCGTACGGGTTCAAGAGAGAAGGAAAATCGACGAATTGTCGTACACGGTTCGGTCACTCGTTATGGTCCGCGCATCCATTCGTCAGCGCAATTGGACGATTCATCGCTTCGATTCGTACCTATTCCTCGTCCTTTTTCTTTCTCTTTTTTTTTTTTTTTCATTTTAAGTAAAATTTTCCTTTGCTCCGCCCGATCGATCCTTCCTCCCGGTAATTGTCATCAAATTGCAGTAATTGGCGGTGTCACGGCGGCCGAGGGTTCCGTAACGTGCGCGTTACGCGTTCACTTTCGCGGTCTGTCGCGCGAACGACGTACGTACACATGCGTGTATATACCTACGCGTTTCCTCGCGCTGCCAACAGGCCGGCTATCGTGGTTATTAAGGAAACAGACGAAGGAACGAAACGAAGGAACAGGCGCGTTGGGTGGTCCCGCCCCGCTGTTTATGGGGCACTGCATCTGCTGGCCCCGTATAACCCTCCACCGTCGACCTGTGTGGTCCCACCTTACGTCCGACTTTACATTCGATTCACTACTTGCTAATGGTAGTTGCATTAGCATTAGGTGGCCGGCTGTGTCTCGGTATTATAAGCGGCACCACGTCCACGGCCACCGTTCTTACGCGATTTTTCAACCGCGATATCGGACCCTCGTTCGTTTGCGTTATCAATCTATTTGTTAACCCTTTAGATTAGAGCAGGCAGCTATAGATAGACAGTGTATAATCACATGTACCGCATCGCGCGTTGTGTATAATTTATGTAATACGTGCGAGGATAAATTATGCGAATGTGTAAGTGAAGAATGGACAAAGCGAAATAATAACAAGCTGGAGTCGTTGTGGCACTTGCCAGTCAGTTGAATTTCGAATGTTTGAGATTTAACGTGTTTAAAGATTTAAACATTTTCAATTCATTCTACAATTTTAATACAGTATGTTTAGTATGTTAATTCAGAATAATGGAATATTTAATGTTCATTTCTTGCAGATTTTTGGAGACGAAATGTGTCTTGTTTCGTTGGAACGATCGGACGTCCAAATGGAGATTTATTCTGCCCATTAAATACTAATGGATATTTTATACATTTTGTATCTTTACACTTGCAAATTTCTAAGTGTCTTCAATCTAAGAGTATAATATCCAAAAACTACATCCCGTAGTAACAACTTCAATTTCACTTTTACTATATGTTTTCATGCCTCAAACGTTCTTCAGCCATTACACACACTGTCAAACATTATTAGAGATGGTACGAGTCGTCCTAAAGTATTTCGGCCACGGCCAAGTTACAAATTGGCAAGGATATATAGATAAGACTGACCCACGGTCTCAGCATCGGACTCGGAATTGCAACATTCACTACATCGATGAGATTTTTGTAGCGTAGTTTTTAACGCGAGGAAGCACGCCGGAAAGAGAGAAACAAAAAGAAAGAAAAAAAAAGAAAAGGAGAACAGGAGGAAGAAAAAAGTATTTTTCTTTTTCTCGATTCCAAAGTCGCGACTACCGCGATACCAGTTTCTCGAACGAGAGTGGAGAACGATGCACGTGATCGTGGTCGTCGCCGCCGCCTGCAGGGTGAAAAATACTTGTGCGCCCGAGCGTGCCACGTAAGTACTCGATCGGAGTCTGGCCCGAGAAGGCATCGATCTCGCCATTGATCGATCGATCCGGAGGTCTCGGATAAGATGCTGTCGTCGTCCTGGTCTCGACCTGCTCGTCGTCCAGCACGGGGTGGACCACACGCGTTGTGTCGCCTCTTTGACCTTCTCTCTGTCTCTCCTTCGTTCCCTCTCCTCTGCGCACGATCTGTCCCGTTCCCTCCTTTCTCTCCTTTCTCTAGCTGGTTTTCAGCCCCTCTCGGCCTCGCCGGCCCACTCTCACTTCCACTCTCCTTTCAGTCTCTCTTTACGGTTTGCTCTCTTTCCTCCCTTTCGCCGACTACCACGACCTATCGCCAATCGTTTTTCTTTTGGTTCAACGATCGTGCGGCCACGTCTTGCTCACAGCGAACGAAACGCGGGGCAGGGGGGGGGGGGAAGAAAGAAGGATGAAAAGAGCGGAAGGACGAATAAAATATTACATATTATTGTTCACCCGTCGCGGTATTTTTTGGTTGGCGACTTCTTTCTCTTGAGTTACAAGCCTCTGTTGAAGTTCGTCGGCACAGAAAGTATTCACGTGTGTATGTTTTTTTTATTTTTTTATTTTTCAACTTCAAAGTGATCGATCAAATAATTAATACGTGTTAATATCGAGCCAAGTTAGTGACAAGTAGTTTGAAAATTACGTTTGAGAAAAGGAAATGTATAAGAATTCTGTGAAAAATGATAATTACAAAATTGAAGGAAAGAAGAGAGACTGAATTAATATATTCGACGCTGTTTTTTTTTTCCCTAGTTACACTCGCAAAAATACGAAATTACACAAACGTTGTACAAATTTATTCGGCGATAATTTGTGTCAAATATCTTCGAAGCTTGGACGTTCAGACCTTTTATTTCTCAATTTTCCAAGCGGTATTTTATTGGATTTTATTTAGTTGGAAATTAGGTGAAAAAGAATGGCGTGTAAATGCTTTTCACTGCTTAAGCTACTGTATATTTCCAACATTGTATTTTATAAAATATTTCAAAGAATTTTTACCAATAGGATATTCCACCGATGCACAATATTTTTTAACCCACCGGGTCAATAATTAACAACATTGTAAAATTTGTAAATGCGCATACACGCAACGAATAACAATACGTATTAATAAATAATTCAATAACTGAGCAATCAAAGTGATAAAATTTATCTGAGCAGAGAAAATTTTTCGACTTGGCTCTCTTTCGTTTCGTCTTCTTTTTTATTTTCTGTTCTTAACAGGACCGCGCGTAAAACGCCCTGTTCGCGTCGTTCTTGCGCGCGCCGGACGTTTATTTATACGATTCCCCGACTTTTTCTGTCCGTTCTTTCCGTCTGTCTTCCTCTACCGCGGAATTCTGATTCTTGGCTTTCGAATGTTACGCGCGGTCGTGCCCGGTAGCTGCCACAAGTTCGCAGACGTTCGACATTCCTCCGCGTGCCGCTCTTCGAGGGTGCTAATTGATTTCGCAAGCCATTCGCTCGCGAGCTTAACCCCTTTCGCTCAGGATCGGCGCGAATGTTTGATGAGGAAAGATATGTGTTATTTCGAAGGTACGCGATTTGGTTAGATATTTCAGAGTTGGGATTTTTTTATTATTTTAAACGGAGTCTTTCAGGATCAGGGAAATTGAAATTTTTTCAAAATGAACAGTGACGAAAGAATGTCAAAAGATCGATTTAAATATGTACAACGTAGGTGTTTAATTAATAAACAGGTCTACACGCTACGGAATGCTTACGTTTCTGTTAAAATAACAAACGAGAGTGAATTTCATCGTATTTTCATTTACCGTTTGAAATTGATTTTTCTGTAATTTTGGTATTTTATAAAATTGAAATGATTGTGAATCTTCGAGGGAAGATAAATACATGGTGAAAAATAATAATGAACGAAAGGTTAAATTAAAATTATATCGATTAACATTTACTTAATTAAACCATCGTCATTATTATTTTTATATATAATTTTATATATTATTTTATTATTATTATAATTGAAGGAATAATAATTCTATTTTCGTATTTTATTTGTCTAATTAATTTACAAAAAATTGTAAAGAATAAACTTATATTTTATTATTTTATAATACATATATTTATTATAATAATTATATTTTTTTTTAATTTAAATTTTTTATTAATAATAACAAATTTTAAAATTTATAACAATAATTATGTTTATTCAATAAGGAAATTATTCTATTTTCCAAATTATATAACTTTCTCAATAATTATTTTAATACTCCTAATTTCATCAAAGATTTGTTATATTAAAAAAAAAATCTGTACGAGATACATTATTATAATGAAAAAATTTAAAATAATAATTTACAAGAATGTTACATTTAAAATCCCATTATCACTTATTTATCTTCCAACACTAAGAAATATTAATTATATATGAAATTTTAATACTTAATTAAATTCAAACCAAGAACGTTTGCTCTTCTTTCAGAAAAAATTAGAAGATCAGTAAGATTCACCGAAATGAAATCCATTGTCCAGCCAGACTGAACATTCTGCCAACTATCAGAATGAAATACACAAGCAACACCTCGATCCAAAATCAAAATCTGCAACATCGACGGACATTCAGTCATCAGCAAACTTCCGTCCTGTCGATTTCCACGAATTGATTATCCACGGAATATTGTCACATACGACGCAGTCGCGATTTATCTTCCAGGGGACCCGAACAACAGAGGCGTAGCCTTTTCATGGCAAATTTGTCAGTCGGTCGATCATTAAACGAATTCGCTCGGTCGTTTCATTACTGAGGAACGCGGGGAAAGAGAAGGAGGAAGAAGAAGAAGAATCGAGCAGAGATCACTATGTTTTGGACATTACAGACGTACTAAAGCAAGTGAAAGATATTAAAGAATCAAGGAATTAAGGATCCACGTTTCTTAAAACAAGTGTACACCTTTTTAGTACGTACGTTATTCCCCGAATGATTCTCAGTACGAACCAAGATTTTGGTTGATCGAACAAAGCATTTTCTTACTTTTTTCTACGTGATTTTCAAAAGTGTCAACTGTGTCAGAAGGAAGAGAAGAAGACAATGGCTGCTTCTGAACTTCTTTATACTACTACTAGATTGCAGATTTGTTGAATGACCCAGACAATATTGGATCTATGCAAATACTGACGACGAGCTAGCAACAGTCCACATAAAAGTGGACTGTGAATAGTCAGTCATAAGGGCAAGATCCAATACTTGGTCATCCATGCTCCTTCCCCTTCCCATTTGAGGATGATAACCAAATATATATAAGGACATGTTTTACAGTAGAGAGAGACAGACTAGAAGATCACAGAATAGCATAGTATAGCTGAGTTTAGCATAAAACATTCTATATCATCCTACATCATACACGACCACGAACAAGGAATAAACTATTCAAAATTATAAGCGTGTTGACTCCATTACACTGAATCCAACAGATTTATTTACAAAGATAATTGAAAAACAGAACCTGGACAAACGATTACTTTACACATTGAATAAAATAAAGAGTAACGTGTTTACCATAAACGCGTGTAAAAGTCCGCCTAAAAGTCCATTTACGACACAGCAGTATCTTTACCTATAATAATACCTATTCGTCTCCCCTAACCGCTCTCCTTTCCCTGGAACCGTTTCTTTCCCGTGGAATCCTCCTCGCGATCGTTCCTCCAATATCATCACGCATACATAGAGAAATCACAGGCAGAAGAAAGAGAAAAGGATGAAGAAGTACGAGGAAAAGGAGGAGGCGAAGGAGGACAGGAGACAACAACGGTTGCTCCTGGATGGAGGACGAAGGAGAGCAAAAGCAGCCACGCCAGCGTAGGATGAAGATTCACCTCGGCCTCAGCGTAGCAGCGAGAGAAAGAGAGACGGCCACCCACGTCGAGGGCGCAAAGGCGATATTTAGCGGAAGGCAAATCTCTCCGGGGCCACCCACGTCGGCTCCTTCGTTCGTCGGGGCTACCTTATTTCAGGGTGCAACCAAGACGGGCTGTGTTGCTTCTCTGTGCTACGATGCGTGAGCCACTAGCACGGTAGACGCGATACACCAGGGACGAGCGATTCAGATACGGTGCCCCCGATCCTGCCGTACACAACACACGTGTATGCGAATGCACAGTGCATGTGTAAAGAATCCAGATCTCGGGGAAAATAAAACGACGCGGGCAAGATACTGTGAAATAATACGCGTCGCGATAGGTATTGAGTGTCAACCACCCTTGCGATGGCAACTGGTCGCGCGGACCGTAACGAGTGACCGAACAACGTGTTCAATAATTCGTCGCTTTCTGTTTCTTTTGTGACTCGGTATGATGTCACTGGATAGAAATTATTAAGAAGTAATAAATTTGTTGTTTGCTTCTGGGTGTGACGGAGTCAACACGCTTGTAATTTAGAAGAGTTTATCCCTTTATAGTCGTGCTCGTCTATGAAATAGAATGATATAGAATGATCTACAATGATTTAGAATGTCTTGGAATATGATGTAGAATGATTTAGAATGTTTAATGCTATCGAATGCCTCTAAAGCACGTCCTTATGTATATTTGGTTCATCATCGTCAAGTGGAAGGGGAAGGAGCATAGATGACCAACTATTCACAGTCGACTTTTATGTGGACTGTATTTTTTATAGATTCAATATTGTCCGGGTTGATCATCCAACGATACTTAAATATACTTGGAACTGAGGAAAATATTGCAATTTCGGACAAAGAATTCTCGACGTGCGTGGCACGAGATTAAAAATCAAAAGACTGTTGTAAGAGACTTTTGAACGGATCTCGAAAAATATATTTGCTCCAAACTCTTGGGAATGTTAAACGATGCAGGGAACATACTGTAAGATATACGATAGGTATTGAATGTTAAAAATAAAAAGACTGTTGTAAGACTTTTGAACGATGTGTACGTGTATGGCAGTTAAGCATAAACATATATAGTTCAATAATGGAGAACATACTTGGCCGAATCAACAGAATCAACCGACGCACCAAAAAATCACCCTTTCACATTCGGAAAATTGAAAGACGTTTCTACAACATCGCGTAACTCGGAAGTACCGTACGTTTCATACATGTCTATATCCGCTTCGTCAGTATACCGATTAGGAAGCCACGAAATGTACCATCATTATTTGTCGGATTTTCAATTTGAAGCGGATAGCTACAATTAACCCTTCCGAGCCAGAATTTCGTTTACTCGCGAAAGGAGAGGAAAATTAGCAATTAATTGCAGGCATTCTCCTCGTGTATGCGTGACGATGTTGGAGGGGGCGACCGCGAGGATGATTCCACGGGGAAGAAATGAGGTTCCAAGGAAAGGAGAGCGGCTCGAAAAGATGAATAGGTGTTATTATAGGCAAAGGTAATGAAAGATATTGTTACGCTGTAATAAATAGTATGCGGAATCCGAAGGCGAGGCACGCAGCGAGCCGAGGCTCGGCCGATGCTGAACGAAGAGAACGGTTAATGATCGGTGTTCGAGGTCGTTTCTCCTTCCTCGGCTTATTGAGGATCGCCAGGCGAGCCGTTTGAGGGTAGATTTAGTGTTTCACGGGGGAAATTAGGGTCGATTAGAACCTCGGGGAGACTGGGAGTGGCGGGAGGCTCTTGGTTTTTAAAAGTTTGCACGCGGTAATCGTGCGTGAACCGCTTTAATTGCCGATCGCGATCCCCCGGCGTTCATTTTAACGATTCTCGATGTTAATTCTTGCTGGTTTTCAGAGCGCGTGGTTATTACCTGCGTGCGCGTTTTTTGCTTCTAACAAGTTCTATCATTGGCCAAGGATAGAACAGGCCAATGGAATGGGACATGGAATGGGACATCCTGTCCCTGAAATATAGACCAGGGAAGGAAAACCACTGGCTGCTTTAGCGCATTCTACGGTGAATTGGAGAATTACACTAGAAGTAAAATGACAATGAGGAATGTAGAAGAAGTCAAAATTGTCACAATAATGAATAATCTTTAGAAATGTAGAAAATAATTTAATTGTCATAAATGAATCGTTGAAGCTGCGAAGTAATATGCGTTTGAAAATATAAAATAACTAGTTGCTCAATTGTAAACGAATGGTTAAAATTATTAGCTATTCTGTATAAATATCATAGAAATGCAAACGTAGTTTCACTTTGCATAAAATATAGAAATTACAGTATTTGTTGTTGCCTTAAACCATTGAATAATATTAAATTTCTATTAGAAATAATTGTCAGAATATTTCAATTTTCAGCATTAAGTAATAGCGTGCAAATACACTGTAGTTACTTGATAGTCGATTGCCAATAAACATAATTCCGTGATCATGTGATCAAACAACTGTATAAATTCTTATCTTGAAGAATTAATATAACAAAGAGGATTCTCTCTTTATTAAAATTTTCTGATAATTAATTTTCTGCATTATAAAATAATGATCCTTGTCAAGAGAAATTTCTCTCGTTGAAAATCGCCTGTTTATACGAAGATTTCGATTACGTAATTCCGCGTAATGACTTTCAAATTACTCGCGGTGCTATCTCGCGCGATAACGTGAAAAGTTTCACGCAATATCTGGTGTCATTAGTTACCTAGATGGATCATCGTCAATTTTTCCCTGTTCGAGAGGTAACAACGATTTCTGTCAAGTTGAACTCTTTCTCAATTAGATACAAAAGTCTACGTATCTACGAGTCTATAATTAAATGCAAATAGATCAACAATTGTCAACATTTGTACAACTAACGTTGCATTGCAATGAAATTTATTTCCATTGCTGACATAACCGATAGTCACACACTGGTGCAACGAAAAAGCACGTTGACGTTTCTATTGTCATCACTTGTTATTACATCAGCATTCGCAGGTGCATCGTTATACATGCAAAAAGGAAGTGTCGGTGAATCCTGTTATATCATTTATCTTTTCCCTTGGCCAGCGCTTTTTTCGTCCGCGTCAAGCAGGAGACAGGGCTCTCGTCCTAATTGCTAATTGCGTGACTCTCTCCATCCATCGGGCTCGTACAACCCGTGAATCATCGACAACGAAATGTCACATAAAATCAGCGTGGTACAAACCACGTTGTACTATTTAAGGCCCCGCTCGGTATAATGCATCAATCGATCAACGTGCGTGATTTATATCGCATGCGCGAAATGAAATGAAATGAAAAACGAAGCTGTTACACGATTTAATAAGCTTTTATATTATAGGAGTCGTGGTGAGGAAAGTTTCTCGAAGATCAGGAACAATTTCGCGATCTTACGTCGAGGCTGTAATTTTTCTTTTTCTTTTTTTCATGAATATTTATTATCATTCATAATGGACGTTTGTAATTTTTAATTTCACATTTTTGTAATGTATCATTTACGAGATGAAATTTTCGCTTGAAACCTGTTCTCGAGGCAAAGGGTAAAACAAAATAATCCTTCGAGTTGCAATGTTACAAATTGATACGACAGCAATGTTATAAATTACTTGCCCGAAAATCATTGCAGACGTTGAATTTCATGTTTCCCTTTTAAGTTAAATCGAATCAATTACGAAACGAAATCATACGGTTAATCATACGATTGGTAAATAAGTAAAAAAATTTTTCAAAATAAATTAACAAGAAAATATGGAAATCAACGGTCGATCATATGGCTGATAAATTTTTTATGACCACTACTTAGAGTCCCAGTAAAAGGGCATCTCTCGTTTATTGCGAGTGGAATGAGATGTTGATTTTCTTGATTATTTTTGAAACAAGCAAAACAAACAGAAAGTTCACCATCCAATTCGATTGGCAATGATCTTATAGAATCCAGTCACGCTCCAACGAGAGCAAAATATTTTCACGAAATTCCCCGCAGAGTTTACGACAGGTTTTACAATCCATGAACGTTTCACAAAGAAAACGTTTCTTTCTCTCCGCGTCCCACCCTCTTTTCCATCGTTCTTCTCTCATCCCTCGTTATAAAATTACGCGCATCTTCGAGCCGTCTGTGAACCGGACGGAGAGGAAGTCCGTGATTCACGACAATTTGCGAAAAGTCCAGAACGCGCCGGTTTCTAGAAATGGTATACGTTAGTTTACCGTGTCGTACACCGCCGGTTCTAATTGAATGAAATTGGCCCGGAAAATCATTTAATAAGGTTTAATGAGGCTGCACGGGTTGTTCGGCCATCGCCGACGGGGAGGGGAAACACGAAACGAGAATTCAAACGCGGGCTCGCAATAAATTCTCTGTTCGTTTGCTCTCGCGTGTAAGTGCATGTTAAATGATCGAAAGTAAAGCAAAGCACGATCGGTAGACGAGGAACGACGTCCGTTTGATTACATGGTTGGACGATCGGTTGGAGAAAGACGGCCGGCGTCTGTGAGACGACGTTTCTGATCATTTAAAAGGGAAGGGAAGTATAATGGAACGTTTGGATGTGGAAGGGGGAGGAAGGGGAGAAGAGGGATCTGCAATTAGTTGAGATAAATTGTATGGTATTATCGATGCAACTGTTTGAACGAAAGAGAGAAAAAGAAATACACTTTGTACTCGCCGTTGAATAAAATAACAAACAGGCGAGACGTTTCCTGACGGTCAAAGAGAAACTTTGTACCTGGACGTTATTCATGCAAATTAAGGCGTCCTTTCAATTTCGGTAATATCGGCCAATTTATTATTCAATAAAATATACTTGCCAACGATTCAACCGTTTGCTCTCTTTTCACTCGTGCACGAGACGAGAAACATGTCCCGTCGCGATAATTGGACTGTCAATTTTTGTACGCTCGCGAAGATTACGAAGAATGTGTGATACAACATGTGATGGGGATAATGTGCATAAGTAAACTGGTCGAATGATAATCGCTACGTGAAAGAAATGACTGTCTAAATTTCATTAACATGAAATATGACAATTTGTGTTAAACGAAAACGTTTCCACAGTTTCACGCGGCATGACAATGAAATAATGATGAAAAAGCGTTTTGATGTTGGATTCTAAACGAACGACACTTGCAATTTGAAGAAGGCTTTATTCTAACGTTGCAACCGTGCTCAATGACGATGTCACGACGTCTACTTGATAGAAAAGAGTGCTCTTCTCTTTATAGCACGTCTTTTCACATTTCTATTTATGGCAAATCAAAGATGACCAACTACTGGAATTTGTCTTGTGAATAAGTGTTCGCAGGTCACTTGAGGAAGACTATTATTGACTCGTTGTCAGTGTTAGCACCGAGTCATATTGTCAAACCATATAATAAGCAAATATTGTCAGATCTAATTGTTCGTCCAACATTAACGTGAAACATCTGAAGCAAACTGATCGGTAAAATAATTAATATATGTCGTCAATTCCTATTTAACCCTTTTAATGTCGATCAAGGAAATACCGAGTCGAGTTAGTGACAAGTAGTTTGAAAATTACGTTCGGAAAAAGGGAAAGTATGAGAATTCTGTAAAAAATGATAATTACAAAATTGAAGAAAAGAAGGGAGACTGAATTAATATAGTCGACACTGTAAGGATTAAAATTCATTTCCCTAGTTACGCTCGCAAAAAAATACGAAATTACACAATTATCGTACCGCGGGCGATATTTATCCGGCGATAATTTGTGTCAAATATCTTCGAGGCTTGGACGTTCAGACCTTTTATTTCTTTTCGAGCGTTATTTCATTGGGTTTCACTTAGGTCCGTAGTCGGAAATTTAACGCATACTTGGGTGCAATTAATCAGAGTGAAAAAGAATGGTGCGCAAATACTTTTCTCTGCTTAAACTACCATATATTTCCAACATTGTATTTTAAAGAATATTTCAAAGAATTTTGACTAATGGGATATTCCACTAACTACACCTTTAAATTAGCTTAGACGTTCAGTTTCGTTGAATTTCGCGCGCGACATCCGCAGAGGGCGAAAATCTGTCTGATATCCTCGCTGTACGCTCGAGGGCAACCGCGTTAATGTCGTCGAAAACGCAACATCGGAGGGACGTGCAACGTCATTACGTGCACCGAATAACACGTTGCGCTTGTCTCTGCGTACAGGGCAGACATTGTGAGCGAGGTAAATTAATAATTGGAGCGTTTAGTGGAGACCGACTCAACCCTTGCGCACGTCTCGCGGTGTGATGTACATTTGAAATTGCAATGCTGAAACGGAACTGTGAAGGAAAGGGATGCGATCGAGAATGACGGAAAAGGGAAAGAGGAGGAGAGAGAGGAAGAGAATCGACTGTGGGGAAATTGATACAGGGAGGAAACGTTTACTTCCTTCGTGTTTATAACATGGTGCCGCGAGGTTCAAGAGGAGCTGCTATTAATTCGTACTTTCTATTGACAGACTTTTATCTACGATAATGGCGTGGCAACGCTGGATACGAAGCAGTGTCATGTTTTTTTCTTTTCTTCCTTAATTCGTGTTATGCACGTAAATACAATTTATCCGCTATCCGTAGCCCGCTCGCGGCTATCGTTCACTTTCTTCATTCCTGCTCGACAGAAAATGTACGCAAGCACATTCCGTACTTGCATATTACAAGTTCGTTCGAAGAGTTGTAGGAAGAGATCCACCGTCACGTCCGTCAATTCGTGCATGGCACAAGAAACTTATGGAGACAGTGTTCGACAGTGGACGACCAAGAACATCTGAGGGAAACATCGATCGCGTAAGAGATCGAGTATCGTCTGGATGTGCTTCGTGCAACTAATGGTGCCCATATAGAGTTCTATTAAATGAGGAAAAAAAAAAAAAAAGAAAAGAAGAAAAAAAGAAAATTGAAATATATACGTCTCATTTTATAACAATTTCCACTTGTCTGTCTCTTCATTTGCCTTTGTAATAAATGTTCGAAGTTGTAAAGAGACTTTATGAACACCCTGTGCAACAAAAACGCACCGTGGAAGATTAATTGCGTCCGCGAAAAGTGTCCTTTCGCGAGAGTCTGTTGTCTCCTTCCCCTCCGGGACGCATTTGCCTAATTCGATCGTTTCTACGCGGGTAGGACGTTCTCCCGTTTGGAAGAGGGATAAATAAAAAGGAGAATCGTCCGGTTTCGACTTATGCAACGGGTCCGGCTCTGTTATCGAGGGTCGCGCGACGTTCCGGCAATATTTTTCCTCCGCGGGGGTTGCAACGCGTTTGAAAAATTTGCGAGAAAGAGGAACAAAGCGACACACGTGTCGGACCACCCAATCGCACCGCGACGGAAGTGGCAACGTCTTCGGTCCTGACCGCGCAAGATTTGCAGTCGGCCAACGTGTTCGACGCGAAATTTGCCTAATACGCTCGTATCTAAGCGAAGCATGCGTCGATGTCCCTCTCCCCCTCACGAGAGAATTGATTTACGAGGTGAGCGGAACGTGTTCGCTGAAAATGTACAAAGATTGATATGGATACCCATCCGAAAATAATGCTTTCTGCAACGAGGGAATCTGCAGAGTGTCAACCCTCCCTTGTGCGTGTATTTTTCTCAACAAAAGTTACGTTATTCTGTCGCAGGTGTTTTTGTTATTGTAAGAATGCTATTGAATAGAATTTATAAGTTGTATCATCTACATTAAACGTTGAACATCAAAAATTTGAAGAAAAATGAAAAATGCGAATTCCAAAAGGAAAGTGTACCTACACGGGTTCGAAAGTTTGTATTATACGTGAAGAGGTAAAAGTAAACTACAAATCCATAAAGAGCAGGAAGATTAAAGTGAAAAATATGTAAATATTCATGTGAAGTAATAAATATTAAAGTAACTTAGTATTTAAAGTAATAAATATGCGTATCGTTATAATTCACGTTCCAACCGAATTAACTAATTATTAAAAACGCGCAGTGACTTATTCTTGCGAGACATTCACAATATCGATGCGTCTGGAGTATCGAGGTAAAAATCTATTTACCGCAAAAAGGAAAAACCTCGCGGCAAAGGCTCCGAATTTAAATCTCGCGCGTGTCCCTTGGACCGATCCATTGATCCAAGCGAACCAGCACGCATGTAGTCTTAATTTAATCCACGGCGGTCGGCGGCCGCTCGAAATGTACGCGCTGTAAAATTTTCAGAATGACGAATCGCGCGCTCGATGGAATTACGCCACGAAGAAATACGACAGAAGCGTCGCGGCGTTTACACAGAGTTTCAGGACGGAGCCGTTGGATCCCACCGCGAGATAAAATTTCAATTATATAATTTCTGGCCACGGTATCCCGGGGGGCCGCACCCCCGCCGCGATCACGGCTCCACAATTCATCGTTAGTACTATATTTCCATCAGCCCCGCGGCTAACGATTTCAGTCGCGTACGTCGCCGCGACGTACCTACGTAACCGGGACGTAGTGTGCGTACAAATGCGTGTACGTCTTATCGAGCTATCTAATCCCCCCGTATTCCTCGATCGTGGACCACCCAGGCGGTACACCGCGGAAGTTGGCACGCACGATTTGCACACGCACACATTGCCACGAGTCGCGCGAGCGTGTCGCCGTTCGCATACGCGGTGGACTCTTAAAAATTGTCGTGGTTTCTCGCGAGAAGTGAACGAATGAAAACTGACACTGACCAATTTATAATTTCTGCCGAAAATCTTGCACATGGATGCAGAACAGCGTGTGTCACACTCCACCGTGTTACCCAAAAGTTTTTCTCTTTTATTTCAACGTTCTCTAATTTTGTGTTTCAATCGAAAAATTCTCCGTTCAACGATAAATTTTCCAGTATATCTTGCATGTTTATGATATACGTAACTCTAAAATCGTTGAAAGACGATTGTATAACAAAGAGAAGAGAGCTAAAGACAATTTCTCCAACAATATTTACTCGGCACGCGATCGTCTATTTATCAATGAATCTCTCGAACACCCTGTATAAGCACGAAGCCGGCAAGGCCGTGTGTTGCACGTGCCAGTGCCGAACGAAAAGAAAGTGTCGATGGTCGTAGCGAATAAGCGATAGTAACGCAACGTTTATTAATGACCGCTCGGTAATTACCACCGTGTACCCGATCGATCGTCAACCGTTTCTCACACCTTCCTATCGTTCCTCTCGCCCCTCCAAAACGAAACGCCCCGTAAAACTAAGAAACGCGTTAGGACCGACGACCAATATACAACGCGTCCTTGTAATCTCACGAAAGACCCGTCTGATTAATGAACAACAAGAAATGTCGTTTAAAAAAAAAAAAAAAAAGAGAGAGAGAAATAAGAAAATAAAAAAAAGGGGGGGGGAGAGGAAGAAGAGAAAAGGGAAGAGACTGGTCGTCCTGGTTCGATTCGCCTTCTCGGCGTAATGTGTCAGAGCCGGCGAAGGGGTTAAAGGGGAGCAACGAAGTATCGGATCGAGGTAAAGTGCGAAGTAGAGACGGCCCCTTATAATAGCCGCGGCTCGTTGGGTGGTCCAGCGGGGTCACCGTGGGTGGCCCACTCACCAACACCGTCTCGATATTAAACACGGCCACGTGTGTAACGTGTATGCACGTATATCGACCGGTTGATACAGGCACGCACACACGCCCGTCCACCGGGCCGCGTTTAACCGCAATATATCATTTTACTTAGCACCGAAGCGGAGAGGCTGCGAGCCGGTGGCCCCTACGGGACCAGGAACGTAACAAGTATGTTCCGTGTCGACTTTACAACGACGTTTGTTTGTATTTATGCGCGGGACAGATAAGGTGCTTTCTCCTCGTTCCTTTTCAACTTCTGCTCGCGTGCAACTTCCACAAGCCCGGACGAAAGGAGAAATTTCGCGCCGCGCCTTCTTTTTTCTTTCACCCCCTCCCCCCTTCTTCGTTCTTTTAATCTTTGTTCGACTCGTGCCCGCTCCACGAGCTTGATGACGATGTAAGCGTTCTTTAACGAGGATGTAAATCACCACGAAGAAGGAATATCGAACATGTATAAATATAAATGGAAGAAGAGAGAGAGAGAGAGAGAGAGAGAAGGGGCTTGGTTTGGTGTAACAGAGTGATGGCGAGGGTGGTTGGGGTTAGGTTTCGAGAGAAGTTTGTTGTGCAGAAATGGGTTCTTAATTGGGCATGTAGAGGTAATTTGTTAGAGTTGAGCTGACACGGGTTTGACACAAAGGACTAATACAATCGCTAGGCTGACCATTTTGCACTGTAATTTAATTTGCGATCTTACAAACTGTGTCGCGACACTGCATGAATGTATAACTTTTAATTGTCAAGTGTGAAATTTTGTCAAGCGCTTGAAAAAGTCTAAAATATTTGTCTAACCAACAATTGTAACAAAACTCTAAGACACGTTGGTCAAAAAAACTATTATGCATTATCAATCGATCCTACCCTACATCCGCCATTCCCAAAACTATGTTGAATGACCAACCCAGACAATACTGAATCTATGCAAATACTGACGAGCTAGCAAGAGTGGACTGTGATACTTGGTCCTCCCACTTGACGATGATAACCAAACATATATAAGGACATGTTATAGATATCATAGCATAACATAGCACAGTATAGCATAGCATACCATAGCATAGCTCAGCGTAAAACATTCTAAATCATTCTACATCATATTCAAGAGCATTAAACATTCTATATCATTCTATATCGTTCCATATCATACACGACCACGATTGTAACAAGGAATAAACTCTTCGAAATTGCAAGCGTTGCAACTCCATTGCACGGAATCCAACAACTACGTCCGAGTCTCACCCTCGTCCCATCACAAATTGATCTCTCTTCCAGAAACCAAGCGGACAGAAAATGAAAGTCGAGCACCATCTGAAGAATCGGGCGAAATGTAGCGAATCGCGGAGGAAGCCGGCGTCCCACATAAACTCTTGAATGGCCAACGTGGGGAGTCGTGATCCTGTCGACGGACAATGAGATGAAAAATAACGTGCCGGACCAGGTCGGGTTAAAGGCTTCGTTGCTTACATACAAACCGGCCCCTCTCTCGTTTCTATCCCTCTTTCTCCCGTTTTCGTTGTCCCTTCGTTCGTCCGTCCCTCGCCCCGGATTCCGCTAAGTCAATTCCACGTTGAGGATACGGCAGAGGCGTCAGACAACTTGGGTGGTCCCCGTCCTACGCAAACAGAGTATACAAGCGAATACACGCTGGTCGAACAGGTAGTGCGCACGAAAATTTACTGACTTTCTGGATTTCGAGCATGCTGCACGCAGCGAGGGTGACTCTTGCAGCCAGTGTCCCTCGGCCGATTGTATTTTTACGCGTTTCCCTCTGCAAAAGAAGAAAGTCGTCTATCGAATGACGATGGAAAACGGTCGGAGCTGTAGTGAGCGTGTAGAAACAATGCGTGTGTCCCTGGCGAGATTCGGTCCTCGAACCGAGCACCGATCGTGCGACATATTTTATGGGGGCGGCTTGGTAACGGCGTGGCCGCTTCGGAAATTCGAAGTGGGTGAAACCGCGAACGCCGTTACTTTGGCGTGTCTGATTCGACATTTTTACAAGCGACTGTCTGGCGATTTTTATTTAAAACACCTTTCGTGCCAATAAATTTCTTTAATTTGCAGAGGCAAGTACGTATTGAGTTTATCATTTCTTCAGTGTGTTGCAAGAATCTTCGACAAATGACGTTTTATTTTAAATATTTCCAATACTAGAGAATATTTTGTCCCTACAATGAGACACAGACTTTCTTTAGCTATAGATTTTTATTACTCAAAAAATTCGTGTCATTTTCTAACACATTAAAATTTGATTTGTACCATTTTCATTCATACAGTCTACTTGCTCCGGATTGCTGTTATTATTGTATAAACTGTTGATAGTTTCTGCATTTCTATATTTTCACAAACTCAACGAAAGAAAAAAAGAAACGAAATCAAGGTAGAAATTTATTGGAAAGTTAGATAGCATCGCGATACTCAATTTATATGTTCTGTGAATTTCTACGCCTTTAAATTTCCTCGGAATTCAAAATCGAACTCATTCGAGACTAGCGTTCCAAGAATCTCCCTGCTATATAACCACCGTCCAATTAACAATAATCTAATCGCGAGACAACGTCGCACGCACCCAACGACGTCAACTGTTATTGCAAAACGACTGTACGAGCGAAGTATCGCCGAATCGGACGGGGAATAACGAAGAAATGGTTGGCAAAACTTCTCGCGGGTATCACGTCTCGGGACCACCATCGAGCTCACCCGCAACGAGCACGTGAACCCATACATACATGCTCGTGCAGCTGCCGTATCTTCGACGCGGCGCAACACTTATAAAAGCAGGTAATGCTAATTCAAACAAAGTTATCGCTCGGTAGATATATATTTAATTCTTCTCTCATTTACATACGACCGACTACGGTGGCGACGCGGGCAGCCTCACAATGTGCCATTGTCGAGGCACTGCTACTTCAATGGACAAGTACCATCGAGGCTGCGTTTCCAGATGACGATAATTTTCCTAGATGAAATTAAGCAGATCCTACACAATCAGATTTAAATCGGGTGCCGTCTTATAGACTGTGTCTTCTAAGAAATGAACTAGATACTGTGATGTCCGTGATATCTTGTCATCGGCAGCTCTTGTTTATTTTGTTTGTAATCAAACCTCGCGAAACTTCTGCTCTACGAATTAAATTCGAGAATTAAATTGCGTGTAATAGGTGTTGGACGAAAGAAGCAAACATGTGGAAAGTATATTTTTCTAGATATGTATATTAGATATAATACTAATTCATGTTGGAAAATATTAGATGATATTTCGTGTAATTGGAAGATATCTAATTTATAATTTAAAAAATATATTTGCTGTTACAATTTTTTTTCTCTTTTGTACATTAATCAATGCAACTTTAATAGGATCAAATAGTGTTGAATGTTATTCAAAATATATCTGCATCGAAGAGAAAGAAATACTAGGTTCAAAAAATTGCTTCATCACTAGATATCTATATAGATTTAGATCCTACAAATGAGAAATTTCTACCATACAGTAATATAATAGTGCTATTTTTCCCTGAGGTTCTCTTCGAAACTCATTATAGAACCTGTCGTTTAACCAGTAGAAGTTTTTGTACAATGAAACGTTTTTTTCCAGATATTTTGAAAGTCAGTGAAGAATAGTCGCCCCGCTGCGCGAACAATTTTATGTCAAGAATGAAAAACACATCTTTTTTTCTCAATCTCTTTTGTCGATGAAATGCACTTTGCGTTCTCGTTGGCACGAGCTACTAAATGGTCAAGTTCTACAATGATCATCGTATCTGTGATGTAGATTGCGAGCCAATTTTTTTCTATAGGTGAAAATGAGAAATTTATACTTTTCTTTTCTTTCTTTTAAATTCAATTTAAGAATTTCTAAAATTTCGTATGCAGTGATAAATTTTTGAAAATTATTACTCTACGAATGACAATATTAAAATGTTGATGTTAAGTTGGCAATGGCAAATTTGAATCTGTAAAAGTTTAAATATGTAAAATACACAAAATATCCAAAGTAAAGTATCTAACATATCATGATGTAATACTTAGACAGTGGAATAAATTTCTACGCAGATAAGTACCAGTCTTTTAGTTTGCAAAAATACAAAACATTTGCAATTTAGATATCCAACATTTTACAGAGTTTGTGCTAAAATTATAATAAAATTATAGAATTATTGCAAAAAATTATTTCCAGGAAATACTTTGACATTTTATCTAGAATTCAGAAACACTTTATTTCTATTCCACCGTATCTCTGACTTAAAAGCAATCAATTTAAAAGCTTTTAGCTCCTAGAAATTATTTTACTTTATCTCAACTATTCTCTCGGAGTTATTTATTAGAAAGTCCCTAACCAGACAAGATTCTCAAGAAATAGACGAATGAAACGAAATAATCTATTAAGCTACCGAACTAGACAGCACGTTCGTTTCTTAAATCACTTCTATTCATTTTTCAATCTCTATAATCGTCTAGTATGAGGGCAACTCCGCTTGCTGCGAAAAATGGGAGGAAAAATGAATGTGGAAAGGTTTCGTTCCATGATCGTGTATACGGTGGAACGAAATGGCGTGAAGCCTGGATTATCTGCTACACCCTCGTCAAAGTGTCCCGTGTAGACTTCAAGATCCATCCTGATAAGAATTTTCATACTACGACCAGTATCACGTTAATACAATCTTGAAACCTCTGAAAAAGCAATAAACTGTACACCAAGATGAGGAAAATTTCCACATCTCGCAATGAGACATGTGCAAATAAAAAATTTGCAGTATCGTGCTAATTTTACGTTGTTAAATTCGTGTAATTTGTATGAAAATTGTTAAATCGTTAACCTCTCCATTTCTAAAATATTCAATAGTAAAAGATACAGTAAAGGAATAAAATAAAAATAAAGGTACACGATAAAATACGCGAAGAAATTTCACAAATAACAAGGAATCACTAATCGTTATCAAAGAGGAGTCGATTATTTTCATCCTTTTGCTATAATACATAATAATTCTGCTCTTGAAAGATACAAAGCTGTAATCTTCGAAAATAAAAATATTTCTACTTTATCGCCCTGTTTCTGCAAAAGCATTTCGCTTTTGTCGCAAATAACGTTCTTAAAGCTACTTCGTATGCGAATAAAATGCGATACGTGTCATTGTCGTGAGCGAGGATTTTATGCAAAATCATGAATAACGGTACAAAGCAGTTTGTCCTTGCTACCGAATCGCATTCACTTCGGCCACCGCGAACAAACGCGACTTTGTATGCAGACTACCTTGACGGAAACGCTACAAATCGTCTTGGTTGGATTTACGATTTCGAATCGGGTTAACCGCGCAGATGTATCACGACGTGCCCTTGGTCGGTTTCTGCTCTGACCATATCGCTTTTCGTCATGGCCCGCGGTGCGTCTACGGACCACCGACGTCGTCGCAATTAGTAAGTCGGATATCCTTCCCCCTTGTTCTCTCGCTCCTATTCACCTTTACATTGTGCCCTTCTCCCGGGTGCGTTCTATTTCTCTCCTCTTTCTCCTACCCATGGTTCTTTCTTTCTTTCTACTTGTTCGTTTCAGTTCCGTATTCAGTTCTGTATTCGCGGAATAGTTAATATCTGTAGTTCTGAGTTCTAAGTCCGAAGTTAATATCTGTGGCAGTTAACTTGTACATCAATACACGATACTAATTTTAACAATATCGATAGTATGAAAGTTGTTATTCGGGTTTCTTTACGTTGATAAAGAAATGGATACCAGAAGAAAATAAGAAAACATAAATTAAATGAAGTTCCAGGAATCTCTTCATTATAAAAGGCACATATTTGATTCTATCAAAAAAATGTTTCCCTTAGTTGACTGGTTAAATGTTTATTTAAATGAAAACGTGATTAATAATACTTTATCCTTCGTACCTTCTTTCAAAAATCCACGTGAAAACGTCACCGAAGAATCTCCCGACAAAAAGCACGCTGAAAAAGAAAACCACGAATCTGTGAGAAATACTTTCAGCCCCAATTTTCACCGTCGCCATAACCATTTAATTAACGCGCGACTCTCGCTCCGTATAATCATTCGATAATTACCAATCGCTGACCGGGCCACCACGTAGGTCGCATCTTTTAACAGAGGCACGTAGCGAGGGGGAAACGGAGGAAGAGACACAAAGAATTCGTCGAGTCAACGGAGATAATGACAGTTCCTCGTCCGGAACGGAATTCGTAGAGGGTCGGGGCTCGGCCAACACCGGAAGTCGATGTCCCTGCGGTGTTTCGGCGCGGTGTAACCAACTACGCAGTCGTATCGTAGATAATCCATCGGCACTGGTAGCATTCGTAGATGCAGATAGCCACAGGTTACGTTCCTTTCCCCAACAACTGATCTATGTTCACGATGAAGAGTAACGATTCGCCTCGTTACAATGGTAAAGGACGATCCTCCGTTCGAAGAGCCGCTCCTCCGATTCATGGCATTAGTCATCTCTGCATAGAGTTCAACGATGTTGTCTGACAATAGTACGAGATAGAGAATCGATGGCTGGCAAAGTACTCGAAAAGATTGCCGTTTATGGCAACTTTCAGCTGTGATATTTTTCGTTTAGTGGAATGACTATTACAAGAAATATTATGGAAATTGATGTATAGAGGAGTAATTACAATTCGATTTTCATACAATTTACAAACGAATCTGTAGAAATTTCTTTCTACCTCCACCTCCAGATTTCTCATTAAAATTTACAATCTCATCGCAATGTTAGAAATACTTCAATCTCCTTAAATTTCGTAAAATTGTAAAATCTATGTATTGTAATAAATATCCTTTCATCTTAAATATTGTTTCTATATATTGTCAGCGCGCGTTGTGTACATTGACGCAAGTTTTTTTCTTTCACAAATGCATAAATATCTACAGTCTAGTTATGACATTTAAATTATTCTTGGATTACAATTTAAGAGAGATAAATTCCTTCTTTTGTAACACTCTATGCGTACAACTTTAATCGTTCGCATTTGTCTAGGGACATTGTAAGGGCAATAATACCGCAATAAAACATTCAAAAGGCAAGAAAGGGAGAAGAATGTGCAATTTGGTTACACGAGATCTGGTGATACTATAATATACGTCACTTTTATGTTCCCATAAAAATTCTGGACAATTTTATTCCCGACAGTTACTGATACTTTCACAAGACGATGTGCCGTTACGAATTGTATTCTCTATTCGCGATGCAAACATTTGTTTCAAATAATCAACTAGCACAAAAGAGAAAAAGATTAAAGCACTTACATACTACATAAAGAACCTTTTAATGATACAACAAATTGAATTATTGTTGGATGACCAACCCAGACAATATCGGATCTATGCTAATAATGACAACGAGCTAGCAACAGTCCACATAAAAGTGGACTGTGAATAGTTAGTCATAAGATCCAATACTTGGTCATCCATGCTCCTTCCTTCCCCTTCCACTTGAGGATGATAACCAAATATATATAAGGACATGTTTTACAGTAGAGAGAATTAGAATACTACAGAATACTACAGAATACTACAGTAAAGTTAGACAGAATAGAATATTACAGTAGATAGAGACAGACTAGAAGGTCACAGAACATTCTATATCATTCTATATCATCCTACATCATACACGACCACGAACAAGGAATAAACTCTTCAAAATTATAAGCGTGTTGACTCCATTACACGGAATCCAATTACATTATTGCTTCCGAAAAGAATATAAAACACATAGGTTCACTTCTCCTACTTATTCTCCTACTTGAATCATTTTAATTGTAATCACAGAATCGGTGTCAAATATGTATTATTTCAATTTACAGGTAATCCCACATTTCAACGACCAAATTTTCACTTTAGAGCTCCAAAGCTCTTTTCTTCAGCACAGATCAACAACAATCCCAATACCAACCCCTCAATCATCACACCGGATTAACATGTTTCACGTCTCCGTTTCCAGCAAACAATGTTCATCGCCCCCTCATTACCAGCAAAGAAATCAGGCATCGAACGATTCTCTCTGTCACGAAACATGGTAGTTTATGTAGTTCATATCGAGAATTCACCAGATTATTTAGCAGCGGAACAAAAGTAAGGTATAAGGTATGTAGTATCGGCGATAGCCAACTGGCGGTATCGACGGGAGACCTTATTTTCGATGGTATCTGCGAAATAGAAACAAACGAATGGACAGACGGACGGACGGACGTGTATACCGCATTCCGTGTTTATTATTTTGTCGGTGGGTGGTCTGGAGAAGTCCAGAGCCGTCTTGGTGGCCGATAGCATCTCTCGTGTCTCTCATATGCACGCACCGTTGAACGCGGCCAACGCAGTGAACGAACGTGGCGCACCGAGTCGTCTTGCGTAAGGGAAGTAGTCGGACTCCTCTTCTTCCCCCACACGCCCCATTCTCCGTTCTCTCGTCTCTCCAGGGTTTCTTCTTCTTCCATCTTTCGCCGGGGGCTGGCTCGGCCTTTTCGTCTCTCTTCCTTCGTCTGGTTACGTCGCCCCCTTACTTCATCGGAATCTATCTTTCCTGAGATGTTATTTCTTTTGTCCTTTTATTATTTTTCTTTTTTCATCGTGTGTCGTTGGTCATTTTTTCGTTTTATTGTCGCTTATTGTTCCACGATGTGTTCCCCCTTCTTTATTCACCCTTCCTCCACCCCCTCGTGTATGACATCGGTACCTCCTTTTGTCCTCGTCGATGCTTCAACGTTTTCTTGCCTTTAAATCGATGGGTTTTTAGTAGTGTTCTTCATCTTGGGAGGTACAAGAAGAAGACCGTGCGTTTCGCTTGGGTTTGCTCTTGTCCGCGTTGGTTCTTCTGATTCTTTAATTAAATATGTGCACGTAGTTCGGCTCTCGAGTTGTCACGATTTTTATAGTCGCCAATGAAGAGGATGTAAAGTGGATAAAAGGTGAGGATGAAATAAAGTAACAGGCGGAGGATTCTTTTAATATATCCGGGAGTCGTGAAACGGGTACTTCAGTCGCGAAGATGCTTCCCTGCTAATTAGTTGTTATGGCGTTAATTTCCAATGTGTTTTAATACTTGTGAATCGAGAATGATTGTTTGTATGGGACATAAATTCGACGAGGAGGATTAAAATCGAGAAGGAGATTCCTTATTTTATCGATCTCCCTTATATATGACTTCCTTGCATAAATATCTCTAAATTGAAAAATATATCTATAAAATTTACGATGTTGTATAAATCACAAATTATTTATTGATCATCAATCACGTGTAAGAGTTTCCGACGAGATAACTTTTTTACTTTATCTTCCAAAAACTATATGCTAATTATTGATAACCGAAAGACATTTTCACCACATATAGCTGTAATCACACACAATTTCGATAATAGTTACTGGTAGTTAAAAGCAATTTCCATTGCCAGTGTTATAATTATCAATAATAAATCATTTGTTTCTGCACGTCGTTGTATATACAAAAAACAAATAAGAATAATAAATGTTCTCCAAAAGAATTAATTATGATAATAAATAGCAACAAGAACTACAAGGATAGCTATAAAATACGGTCTTCTGACGTTTATAAAATCCAAGTATGGTAGTCCAACGACTTGAATTAAAAGATGCTTACTTTTTTATATCACTATTTTAGAGTAACAAAATTCATAGATGAAAGCAGAGAGAAGAAAGCCTGTAGAGATGCAACCCGAAATGCAGAGATGCACATTGTGGAAAATAGACTCGCAGGGACCGCAGTGCACCGCAGTCGTGTGCTCCGTTTCATCCTGGTTCCGTAGCTATCTCGCTCTGGCACTCATTAAGTCGATGCAGCGTCGGCAAAGATCAAAGCTCGTCTTCTACAGAGGACCGCTTAATACTGGGTGGCGAGTTAAGAGTGTCGTAAAAATTATTAACGGTCCCTCCGCATGCTGTGCCTTATCGCCGGATCAGCAACTGCAGTAGGATGTATTCGTCGAAGCCGCCGCCACAATATGCAATGACATTTTCACTTCTTTTTCGTCATGCTTCGTGGCCTTAATTCGTTAATCTCAGACATTGTACCACGAAAAATTTATTTCCTCGTTCGGCCGATTAATCACTCTTTCGTCGAAGATTTAATTTATCATGAAGATTCATGCGAAAATTTAGAAACAGCTAGACTAAGCAGTGATCAATCTTAAATTAAGGGTCTGTAAATTAAGAAAAGACTGGTAAGTTTTAACCAATGTTTCTTTCACGATATGTTAATTTACGATTGTCGAAACGCTCGGAACCGATGGTAATGGCCCATTGTTCAGAAGTTTGTAAAATTTCTGAAAGCCTGTACAAGCACAGAGGAAAACTGATCGATCATCCGTTATATTTCTACGCTATGTCGTCGCTTGTATCGCACTCCGATATTATGTAACGCCAAATACTTTGTATATTTTCCACGTGATATTATTCGAAATTTACATTTTCTAATCGGCAGATTTATTAACTCTTTCGTCGTTTTCGACTTTAATACGAAGGTTTTACAACGTTGTTATATCAGTCTCCTCTTCGAAGGTTCGAAACAGTCAATGAAAACTGCCACAAGGTCTCTGGGATCAGAGGAGGAAATAAAAAAGCAGCGACCGTCCGTATCAGAATCGAAAATTGTCTCGTACTTGGTGGAACAGGGTGTCGGGCTCGGTATCGCGGTGGGTGGTCGCGTATTTATACATTACCTTTTTCGATCTGCCAGTTTGTTTCGTTCTCTCCTTCTCCCTCCTATTTAATTTTCTCTGTTCTCGCTGGCTCTTTCTCGCTCTCACCGTCTCTCGAGCTCTATCTTTCTTTTCACACTGGTTCCTCACCACATGTGCGTTCGCCTACAACTGTGCAAGAATCTCGAACGCATGTGAGACTGTCCGACGAACAGTTCAGGCGTGCATGTATATGCGCGTGCAAGCAACAGGCGTGCACGCACACGTGCAAAACTGGACACGGGTGTGGTGTACGACGCATAATGAAGTCGCATCATTATGCAGATATTATGAAGACAGGTTAATAAGTTAATCGGTGTAATGTTCTTCCTCGTGGCTTAATGAACGAGTTCAAAACAGTTGCTTCCTTCTCCTCTGATACTGTCTTGACAATTGTAAGTACTGTATAAGTACTGGAGCTTATGAGGACATTCTTCATTGGTAAACTGAAATACATATTGGTAAATAGCCGAAGGAGTTAGAGAAATCTCGCATATCGCAAGAAACGCTGGATTCGATTAAACGTGCAGCGAATAACAATAATAACAAGAATGCAGTCGAACCCTACAGTTACGGCCGCCAATCAAATCACAACTATTGGCAAAGGAGACGCGTATAATCAATTATGCAGATTCGCTTCAGTGGCGGTGGCAAAGAAGAGACGGTGGAAGTGGTGAAGCAGTAAACCACTGTATTTCCGGTCTCGATTAATGTTGCCAGGAGCAGCAGCGATTCCGATCAGCAGAGGCCCGTAAGGAAGTCGTGTTTACGTTCGAGTACATCGGTGGCCCTCTTCCGCTCGTCTTCAACTCTCCTCCGGCACGTCGGCCACGTTCACTGCGCTTCATGAATCGCGTTCGGGCCTTCCCTCTACTAACACAGAATGCAACAAGCGTGTACAAAATTTCTCGAGATCGTGTGGATGCAATGACGAGGGAGAGCAACAGAGATAGAGAGAGAAAGAGAGAGAGAAGCTGGAGAAGAAAGAAGGGGATGCTGCGACGATCTAAAAGCTACGTTGTGTGCCTCGTGCGTGTCACGTAGTCACTTCCATGTGTGGGTAATGTTTTTGCTCGAGGGGAAATGGTACCGCGTGTGTGGTCCTGCGTCGTGTTCCCCGCGTACCCTTGTGATGGCACATCGCTGTATCCTAGCAACGTAGAACGCCACGTTGATTCGGCCAATCACGAGTGAGATCCGATCGCTTCGGCTGAACTCGGCTCATTTCGGCTCCGACGTCACCGGTACCCACAGTGGTGTATCGGCCTACCGCGAAACTCGGGATATACGATAAGTCTCTTGCGATGAATTCATTCATTAAAACTTTTTCAGCTTGTTTGACACTGTAAATAAAAGATGTAAGAAACAAAAGATATGAGATACTTTGGGCAGGAAGCAAACGAAAGATACGATCTCGTGAAAACGAGACGTACGGTGAAAGGACGATTGAAATTTCGAGATTTCGTATTTAAGAAGCATGGATAACTTGTGTAATTAATCGAAGATATCAAGTACGAAATTGTTACGCTTACGTTCAAATTTACAGATGATTGTACGATACGTGTACATATGAAATATTGTATTAGACTTACCATACATGTTACGAGAGAGAATTGTTTCCATAAATTGAATAAAGCCTTGTATTATCTTTTTGAAGTTTTCTGCGACGTCGTTCGAAGTCGAAAATACGGAATCATAAATTTACTAAACGAGACCAAGCTCCGTTGAAGCGTGCGCTCCGAATTACGGTCCTGAATGTTTGTGCAGTTCCGATCTCGGCGAGTGGCGCTGTTGGAGGGGGGGCCGTCAACTATGGCCGGCGCAGAAGGCAGGCCACGAAAGAAATGTGGCACCGCATTTCGCTTAGTATGTACGTAGACTGCTCTAAGCGGCGGTCGTGTACGCCGGTGTTCGATCACGACGACGTCGACGTCGTCGTTACAGAACGCGTGTCACAAAGATAGCCAGACTTTAACGAGAGTTTCCAGTTGCCCCTGCTGGACCGTGGAACACTCTCGTACTCTCACGCCGTCTACGTCTCCTTGCGTAAACCGGATGCTCGTCACTGCCGCGCTTATACGAATTCGGTAGTCGCGCGGCGAATTTTTTTTTTCCTCACCGCAGTGTAAAAAAATACTCGAACAAGATTTTCCACCGCGCATCAGAGTGACAACGATTGTGACAGTGACACTGCAGTGCGTGCGGCTACGTGCCACGCCAGTATATCGTGCAGATAGAAAAGACACAGTGTAGTCATCAGATTGATCGTTGAACGTTCAGACATACAGGGTTCGTTTCACTTCAACTGACGTAAGAGAACGCACGTGCGTGACTGTTTCCCGCGAAAACATTGAACAATCGGGCGGCACTTTTGTCCAGGTTGTCGCGTGATATTTCAAAACAAGGGAACTCCGCGTGTGCGCCCTCGTGCTTGTCCCCGCGGTACCGTGAGCCCGCGAGAGGGAGATACAGAGAAGTGAGAGGGAGTACGGAGCACATTCCGTGGAAAAAGTGAGAGAGAGAGAGAGAGAGTGAGACAGACAGATCGAAGGGACGAATCGGTAAGGAGGGATCAGTCACGTATTTACTCTTCTGCAGTAAACGAAGCTAACCTAAAAACCGATACTCGGTCCGTTTTATGCGTGAACCATCGATGGGCACGATACAACCGCGCATGCGCAGAAGAAATTGTGCATACCTCGTGCGCGAATTTCAATTGTCGTGCTGGTGGCACGTACACGGTGTTAACAGAATTGCGCGGTAAACAGGGAACACCTATCGAACGTGTGCTGTGACAAGTGTTTCTGGAAAGGTTCATACGGAAATTACGTGGTTAACCGCGGTTTTGCAACGAGTGTGCAGAGTGAATTTCTTTTCCTTTGCTTGTCCCAATTTTTCTTTCGTGTTCGTTCGTGTCCTGTTCGTGTTTTGTAAGAATCCGTATCGCGTTCGATAGGAATAAGTTGAGAGGATAGAGGGAAGCGAAAACGAGAAGTCTGTCGCAAAAGAAAAGAAAAAAGAAAAACGTCACGTTGGAGGGGAGCGATATTAAAAATAATCATACTGCGAATTGTGCCGGGGCGAATGTATGACGGATCATGGTTTCTGCGTCCGGCCCTACAGGGATCCTAGCGGGACGCCCTTCTGGTTCTCAGTGCCTTCAAGGTTCACAATCGTCGCAGAATGGATGTGCTACGAGAAATCACAATGAGAAGAATATTGAGACCGAGGAGAACGCGAAGCAACGACACGAGTCGGATCTTTATATCAGGCCAAGCTGGACCGATGCGGCGATAGCGTTGGATCAGCTCGAAAAGGTCAGTTTCCTTCAATGACAATTTTCTCTAGTTACTACCGTATAATAATTTTCATATTCGGTATTACTTACTCGTAACCATGACGTAGAAATTTACGATGCTCTATAAAATACAGTAACGCTAAAACTCTGTCAACAGAGTCAAAAATTAGATAATAAAATATCCATCATTATGTATTTCCCTATATTTTCCACGTTTATAAAATAGAAACGGAAAATGTAGATTAGCTATCTTTCGTTGATTTTGTAGTCGGAAATTGTCTTTCGTAACGTTATAAAAAGAAATTGTCGCATTTCAATAAACTGTATTGAAATTAAATACTAATCGTTGCCTAAATATTTCACACTATCAATAACGTAATTATCAATTATCACTGATCATTGTCAATAATCTCCAGTTAAAGAAAAAATAGATGCATGTAGATTGTTATGTAATAAGTCGCTAGTAGTAAGTCTCGCGCATAAGTCAGACGGTTCTTGGGTCGGCATACAAGTAGCGAGTGCCTTTCCTACGATCATCTGATCGACAAGAGATACGCTGTTTGCAGGTTATGCGGGCATTGGTGTCTCCGGAAAGGCCGGTCATTCTAACTAGATGTAGTAGATGTAGTAACACCATCACATACCATTCGTTTCGACCATTTTTAGAACGTGATAATGCCGCAAATTTCGACCGAAAATTGTGTTATTTTCATACATATGTATGTCAGTCGTAGATTCCCTTAAATTGTGGCTAATCGATTCTTCATATTCCCTCGTAATGATACAATAATATTTTGAATTTTAATTTTCGAGAAATGTACATGAATTCGAGGGATTTAAATCATTAATCTATCATTTTATCCAGTTCGTTGTTTCGTAATTTGCTTATAGAGTGATAAATTAAATATATTTTAGTTTGTAAGTGCAGAGAAAAAGATTCCACTGTTTTTTTTTTTTTTTAACACTCTTCTTTCTTTTTAATTTCATGCCTTTGTAATATTTGAAAATTATCGGCCAGTTAAGAAATCTGAAATTAGATTTCTAAAAACGAAATTTTTCCATACCGCGATATGATTATTTTACATGGTGCAGTGGCAATTGGCTTTTCCCGTTGATAGAATCGAAGACGCATTAAAAATACAGATCGATTGGATTTCGGAAACGTGTCTTATCCTTTCGGTGCACTTCGATGGAGCTACTTGGCTGCGTGCTTCTCTCGAGGAGCAGCTAGCACAAACGCGTTGTTCGTTTTCGCATAAAGATATCGAAGAGACGAGGAAGGAATGAGCGATGTAGCCGTCGATGTTATCGTTAGAGGGAAGGAGGTCCGAAAGAGTTTATCTATGTAGAACAATGCTTCATAGCTACACGAAGGTTTCGTTCGACGTTCCATAGGAGCATAGCACTCTTTCCACGAACGGCTTGGCTCTCCGGCAGCTAGCTGTAAACTTTCACACACGCGGGTGGTCCGGAGATGTGTTTTCAAAGGTGGAGGTTGACGAAAGGAGGACGTGAAAGATTATGAAGTGTAGATCAACGGAGGATCGACTTCCTGTCGAAGGAGTACCTCATCCCCCTTGTTTTCGAGCGACCTCTCCTCTGGGTTCCTTTAAAAAAAATCCCTCCTCAAACGACGAAGACGATCTCTGGAAGCGGTGTTGCGACACCGAGATTGTCCCTCGAGATCTTTCCATCTCGAATGCCAACCAGAATGTGCATGGCACGTGAACCGGGCCCTATCACCTTTCGAAACGGGCTCTTCGAACACACAGCGACCATGCGAGCTTTCGACAGCAAGTCTTTCATTCGGGTTTTCTTGGAAGTTTGAAACACACCCCCAGGTGTGTGTGTCGTTCACCGCCATTTTCTAGTTGGTTGTCCAACCTGATTTTCCCGATGGATTAAAATATTCCATGGCCGAGGAATATCGCAGGGCTGTTATTGGTAATATATAACAAAATAACAGCCTGGTCTGAGCAATTTATTGAGAAAATAGGAGAGATTCATGTGGAGAATGACGTGTATATTAAAAGAATTGAAACTCAATTTTAAAAATTATAAAAATCAACTTGTGAAACTTAAAGGAATTAGAAGAAAATTTATTTCTGGATCAAATATATGTGATCAGTTAAATTTCCACGAAGAGCACGATGTACAAAACAGAGTTATAAATTGTGCGTGATAAATGTAGAATTTATTTGGCAGTTAATTCGAAGAATTCGAACTTTGCAAATGAAATACAATGTTATTGTAATCTGAAATCAAATGAACGATAACCCTTGTTTCGTAAGCAGCGATGCATTGCGTGAGATTCTCTTATCGTTTGTATATCAAACGTAATATTGTAACATTGTCTGTTTTGTAAACCACCTTCTTTCGTTACGCTTTTATTCTCCTATCACTCTATTTTTTACCGAGAAATATTTTTACAGTTAAGTACAAGTGAAGTTTCTGATAATTTTTCATTGAGAAGCAGTAACAAAATTAGCTTGGCTTCATTAATAAATCAATGTAAAATAACACTTATTTTTTGATAAAGTTTCTTTCTTTTTTTTTTTTTTTGTTATTATCAAACTTACTCGTATTTAAAAAAGAAACATTTCATTGAAAAGATGTTCATTTTCAAAGAAATTTTATTTCGTTAAAGATATAATTCTGATTACTGGCAATAATATTTCTCGTATTTATAAATTTCGTATTCTTGGACAAGTTTTTCCTGAATGTGATACACAGGAACGACGTTCGCATATGTGAATCGCGATCTTTCTTCATTGAAGAAACGAGTTCTATCGAATCACCATATAGATGGTGGGATTATCTGGAACTATCGTAAAGTAAGAAATACCACTTTTAGTTTTACGTTTCTTCCGAGGATTCCAATTAACAATTTCTCTTCTGCTTTCTGCTGGAAACTAGTTTTATCGATAGTTTCCACATATTCAGAGCGACTTAAAAAAAAAAAGAACATTTTTACTATGATGTTTTCGTCTATCGTTTATCGCTTCTATTTTATTCTTTTCTTTTATTAGCCTCTTGTATCATATATATAATAGGATGAAATTTTTAACTTTTAGTTAAATGTTGGTTTAATTTCTTTTTTGAATACAAGTAATGTTATGTAATTGTAATAATTTATGTAAATATTATGTAATTTACTTATACATATGTACGAGATGATTCATGAATTAGTTACTACGGTACTTAAATCGGGTTTGATAGTTCAAAATTGAAAATTTACTGATTCGTACGAGAATTTTTAAAGTATTATTTTTTTTATAAAGAGATAGGACTGCATTCTTTAAATAAATATTTTTATCATATTCTTAAATTATAAAAAAGAAGATAATGTGGTAACATTATTTTAATTTTTGTCTCTATAATAATATAATTTATTTTTAAACTGCAATTTGCATATAAATATGGCCATTTACTTTGAGGACGTTAATTAGGAAACAAAAATATATATTGGTAACAGCAACGAAGAATTCTTGAATACTTAAAAGAGTATCATAATTTATTCATATATTCTTCCCTTTGCATTCGTTTATTCCACATAACGTCACGCGTGGATACATAATTATGTCGTAAGGCAAAGAATTACACGAGGATTTTCATGTATCCACGTTAATCTACCGTGAAAAATAATGTTCATACATTTTCTTAAATGCTTATGAGATATCGTAATTCAACGCTGTGTTTTTTTTTCTTCATCGATTCCCCTTACACGAACCTACGTATGAATGTACGGCTATAGCCGTGTAATACAAAATTGCATCGGAATTACCATTTATTCATGTTAATTCGCCGTACAGAAGCCACGTTATAATAATGTCCTTGGATGCTTTTAAGATTGTCACAAATCACTCGTTTTATTTCAAAATTTCATTCATCTTTCGTTCCTTGTATCAGCATAATACTATACTGTGCTACAATCTCGTGTTCATTAATATTGACGTAATATTCACGTGGTACTTTTCCAAGGAATTTTATCAGAAGGTAAAAAATTTGAGAGGATCGAAATTTATAGTTTTTCAAAATCATCGCGATATAAGAAAAAGAAGTGAGCAAATTTACTTTTGACGAAGCCTGAAAGGTTTTTCTAAATTATCAGAATTCTTTCTATCAAATACCATTTATCAGAAATTTCCCTTTATTTTACATCAGCCTCTGTATAAATACTTTCTTCAGATTTCGGAAAGTCAAAATTTCAAATTGAGACTTTCTTCTTTCGAATTATATTTCCCTAAACAGCTTCTAACTAGTATTTTTCTCTCAAATTCTACTGGACAGTAACGTGCATCCATCCAAAAATCTTTGACGCTACAACGCCGGCAAAGATGAAGTTGCTGGCCGCCGCCACCCAAGGCGATCGCGGCGCGAATAAATGCTTTATCGTTTACGCGATTGCACAATCGCGACGGTGTCGGGCGACGGTATCGGCGGGAAGTGGTGACAGTGGTGGCCGGTCATTATCGGGACAAGAGAGAAAAAAGAGGGGCACGTTCTTCGGGGTCGACGCTCCACTTTTCTCGTCGGCCTGAAAAGGGAGAGCCGCGTGCGCCCGAGCCGAGGCTCTCCTCGTTCACTACGCCCCGCGTTCATACCGGATGAGTCAGTCAGTCACGGCCACTGCCCCTACGATTCTCTGCGTGCATACACGTTCCGCGAACCGAACCACGAAACACTCATTTTCGATAATTTTTCGTAATTTTTTTTTTTCTTTTTGTTGTCCTTCATCAATGCCCCATTTTTATAGAGCATTGCAAAAAATATTTTACACACACTGGACAGAGATTTAGAAGATAATTATCTTTTTGTTAGGATAGAAATAATGTATATTTTCAATTTTTGGTCGTGTTATGTCGCTTAGTCGAATATTTATGTCGTTTATCGCCGAGTTCAAACGCTAGTTATTACGTTTACGGCAACCGAATGTTAACTTGTTTTTAAGTAAATTAATTTTGCATAACAGACTTAACGAGCCTTCAAAAATAACCATTATCTAATATAAAAGTATTAGGAAATTTTCGCGAGTAATAACAAACGCACTGTGGTGTATGCTTGTAAAAATTAATGACAGTAAGAGCGCAGTGCGTATCATGAGTGGACGATGGATTTTTTCATATGTAAATAACTGTGAACGTAGTAAATCTTTGCACAGACTGAGTTTCACTCGTATTCATGAAAAATATGAGTTTGAATAATAAATACGAATCTGTCTACTCGCGAACGCTTGACCCTGATCTTGGTTGGCGGCAGCAGTGCAAACCGGAAACGAGCGTAGCTCGCCTTTACGTGGCGCTCAAATACGCATTGATTACTATGCGCGATCGCGTCGTACGTATACCTGTGTGCTGGATGCACACGCGCGCACGTGTGCATGCATCATCGCGACGAGACTCCACTTACTCCAATTTGTTTACCGTCCTCGAGGATGATTCAGTTACAGGCAACGACCTCGACCTCCTGCACCACCTCCTATACACAATCGTTCGCTTATGCACAGCCACACGATCATATTTCCTATAAACAGCGACCGACTGACTGTTCCTCCTCCATGGCTGTTCCACTCGTCCTAAAATATTTTTTCCAAGTTCTTCCATGGGAAGGACGAGGTGCTTTGTTATGCAAGCTTGAAACAGGTAGAACGCGCTTGTTTGTTTCCATAAAGCGGGCTTTAAATCGGTTGAATGTAATAATATTAACCCCCTTGCGCTGGCAAACTGATTGCGGACCGTAACGAGTGACCGAACCGTATACAACAATTCGTCGCTTTCTTCCTCTTTTGAACTCGTCGGTGTGATATCACTGGATGGATATTATTGAGAAGTGATAAACTTGTCATTATTATAGATATACTTAAATATAATATATTATACTTAAAACGGAGAAAATGTCGCAATTTGGGGCAAAAAAATTCTCGACGTGCGTCATTCCAGCGCAACAGGTTAAATGAACCTCTTTTGAAAGCCATACTGACATATCTCATTTTTTTGTTTAATCTGTGATCAGTGTAAATGTATGATTGATTTTTGATCAATGACGATGGGGACTAATTGTACAATTACAAACTAAGTATATATCAGTAAAAATTATTCGTACACGGTATTTATTTATAAACACGTATGTTTTTTTCAATCGTTGTGTATTAGACTGATTTAAATAGTTAAAATATTCGATGAAAGAAAAAGCTTGCTTTTCAGACATGTAGCAAAAGAAATATATTACTGACGCGTGTATGAAATGACGTTGTCCAAGAGTTAAAATAGAAACTTTGAATTGGCTAAAAGAATTTAATGTTTTACGTCAGAGAGACGTCATTATGTCACACAATACGAATACAAAGTTACCTCGAGCCAATTTGCTCCATTTTCGTGTGCTGCTTGCCGAAAGAGAAGAAACGGTCGGGGAAACTAAATTCAGACGAGAGACGAGGAGCCAGCAGAAGCAAAAGAGGAAAACACCGTACTATTTTATAATCGCGTCTTAATTCGTGGCAGCTGAGAATCTCCCCTATCCGAGGACAGCGCGAGCACAATGGCGTACATTCACGCACGTTGCCTCGGCCCTGTTCGTTCGAGTGAGATTAAAGGGCGCCGACGCTACGTGTGAGGCATTTACACTAATAATACCTACGAAAGAGGCCCTCGTAAACCGTCGAGAGGGTGGAGGAGACGACGCCTGGCCAGCAACAGCCCAAGCACCGCCTTTCCACGACGACGCAACCTGGAGAACCAGCGTGGTCAAGCTTAGAAACTCGTCGCGATCCGTGTAATCACACGCTTCGATTTTCGAGCTCTACCCCTGGTCCTTTTCTCCAAATTCTCTCGATTCCTGGAATTTCTTTTTCACCGAGTTCTTCCCCCCCCCCCCCGCATGCAAATAAGCCGCGCGCGGTTCGCCGAATTTCCGGAGCGAAGGAGGTGTGTGCATTTTAAATATTTATGAAAGCCACTTGTTAACATCCATACGGGGAGATGACGAGGGATGAGAATAAAGCATCCGACGCGATTTCAGGGATTACAGCGTGTTGACGATGCGCAGTGAGAGAGCAGGTCTCGTTGCTCTAACGACGTTCCTACGACTGTGACATTTTTCTGCACGTAAGATTGGATGTGAGAAGTAAAAATTACAGAGCGTTACTCTTAAACACTATTGACGACAAAGAAATCCGAGCGTAATCAAACATTGTTGATCTGTTAAAAAGATTTTACCATGTGGTCTGTAAAATGGCCCGATTTTTACGTAGGAAGCCTCAGACTATCCAACATTTTACTATGTAAAATAACGTAAAATAATATAAAGAAGAAAATTATTCTCTATTAGTCTCTAGCGATACTTAAAATTTAACAGATTATTTCTAAAAATTTCAAATACAATACATAAGAACGGGGCCACGTATAATTAAAAGAGTTGTGAAAACGTACAGTGAGAAACGCGCTTTGCGCATCCGCGCTGAAAGCGTCAGCCAGTGTTCGGACAGACACTTCTCTGTCGATTGCCGAAAGTTCGCTGAAACAGACGTTCATTGTGTCGCTTTCGATACGACGCCGTATTTCTCAGTGCTCTTTCATCTCTCTTTCGTCTCGTTTCGGGATCGCCCGATTTCTAACCTGCGAACTGCGTAAAATGGATGGAGAAAGAAGAGGAGGATATTCACCTGGAAGACGTGGCAGGAACGCTGCGACAACGTGTTCCAATCCATGCCTGAACTCCGTTTCTAATGACACAAATTCGCCGTAAAGGTCGGCCGAATGAGCTGGAGGAAAATGTATGGAACAGGGTGAATGTCGGCACCGGGCACAGTCTCTTTCATCCTTGCTGAAGGATACACGCCCCTTGCTTGCTCGAGAAACCTCTCGAAAGCCCGCTGGGTCCCTTTGCGTAGGGTCAGTATCTGATTGATGCACCCTGCCTATCCCCTATCCGGTACGTTGTTGCAACATTCAACTCGTGGACTTTTGTTCGTCCAATTATGAAATTAGCAACGAGCCGCAGGCATTCCTTGCCCTTTGAAGTTTACGTATTCCCGGTGGTGATAAAAAGAGACTGAAAGTGATATGTAGCTAAGTGGTAGGGGTAAGTGGCGTGGTGCGCGTAGTTAAGTGCGGTAGGTAATTGCTAGCCTCGAAATAATTACTAAATACCTAGTTTGTTAACCCCTTGCGCTGGCAACTAGGTTCGCGGACCCCAACGAGTGACCAAATTCGTCGCCTTCTTTTTGATCTCGTTGATATAATATCACTAGTAGTAGAAATGATTGAGAAGTAATAAATTTGTTATTTGTTCTGCCTTGTACTTAAATATACTTAGAACTGAGGAAATGTTGCAAAATGTTGGGACAAAAAATTCTCGACGTGCGTGGCAAGAGATTGCGAACCGTAACGAGTGACCGAACCGTACACAACAATTCGTCGCTTTCTTGAACTCGTCGATATGATATCGCTGAATAGAAATGATTGAGAAGTAATAAATTTGTTATTTGTTTTGCCTTGTACTTAAATATACTTAGAACTGAGGAAATGTTGCAAAATGTTGGGACAAAAAATTCTCGACGTGCGTGGCAAGAGATTGCGAACCGTAACGAGTGACCGAACCGTACACAACAATTGGTCGCTTTCTTTCTTGAACTCGTCGATATGATATCGCTGAATAGAAATGATTGAGAAGTAATAAATTTGTTATTTGTTCTGCCTTGTACTTAAATATACTTAAATATACTTAGAACTGAGGAAATGTTGCAAAATGTTGGGACAAAAAATTCTCGACGTGCGTGGCAAGAGATTGCGAACCGTAACGAGTGACCGAACCGTACACAACAATTCGTCGCTTTCTTGAACTCGTCGATATGATATCGCTGAATAGAAATTATTGAAAAGTAATAAATTTATCATTCTGTTGAATATACTTAACACTGAGAAAATATTGCAATTTTGGAACAAAATGTTTTCGATGTGCGTGGCACAACAGGTTAAATATCTGTAGGACTGAATGCGAAGATTAAGTGTAATCTCTTCCCTTGCTCGTTCAACGATGAGATGTTGGATTCCGTGGAGTCAACACGCTTATAATTTTGGAGAGTTTATTCCTTGTTCGTGTATGATGTAGAATGATATAGAATGATATAGAATATTTTATACTAAGCTCAGCTATACTATGCTATTCTGTAGTATTCTAGTCTGTCTCTCTATATATATATATTTGGTTATCATCGTCAAGTGGAAGGGGAAAGAGCATAGATGACCAAGTACTGGATCTTGCCCTTATGTCCACTTTTATGTGGACTGTTGCTAGCTCGTTGTCAGTATTCGCATAGATCCAATATTGTCTGGGTTGGTCATCCAACAGAGACACGATTCGACAGTTCGTTCAATTGGTAGTTGTTCCAGACGTGGAGAACTGAAACAAAATTGTTTGTACGTTAAGTTTTCGGAGTGGCTGAATTTTTCCAGACGAGTCGGCAGAGCAAGAAGAGCGGCCGCGAAGTGGCGCCGAGTCTTACGCGCGACGATACGTGGCAAGGACTCTCCGGGGCAAGGTGGAGGAAGCTCGTTACCGGAATCCAAGCGAGGCTTTTCCTTTCGAATAGGCACTCCGGCGACTGGAATTCCTCGGCCGATTAGAGCGCCAGTCGGATCGAGTTTCTTGCGAACACTTTCGAGCCGTACCTACCGCAAGAACCTATTCGTTTATCTGGCAAGTCGCATGTCGTACCCGCGAGCGAGCAGAGGCGGGTAAGGCGCACACGCGTGTCACATGTAGAGAACGCTCCGCGGTCTTCGGTGTGGCGCGAACTTTCTTTTTTTTTTTTTTCTTTCCCACTTTCTTTTTCCTCTACCGCCACTTTTACCTCCGTAGGGAAATGATTCTGAATACTACCGGAGGGCTTTTCTGGATGCATCCGGTTGGGAGAGACAACATCTCGCTTCGTTCACCCACACTTTGGGAATCTCTTCCCTGATATCCTCGCTCGACCGTGTATTCAATTTCGCTGCCCGGCGGGAGTAAATTTGTAACGCGAATGAGAAACGCTCTTGGATTTTGTTAATGATGCACGCACGGCGCGAAGGTTTAAAGATAGGAAAAAATACTTGCGTATTGGTCGATACCTGGAAACTTGTATTTGCTACTTTCCAACAGAATATAATTTGAATTACATTCATTTTATACGGCGGTATAAGTTAATTTTACAAGACCAATATTATTTATGTACCTCTCCAAAAAGCCACGATCGTAAAATACTCAACTTTTATTCTCAAACAAATCAATCTGAGAAACTCTACTCGAATTTTCGCGTACAGAAGTGAGACAGACTTAAAGACTGGAAGGGTCGCGAGAGGAGGACGTAAGAAGAAAAGGAGAAAGAGAAAAGGGGAGCGCAGACGCCACGAGTCGCTTTCGAGACGTCTATATAGGCCTCGTATACTGTCGTGGAAGAGGGAATGAGAACAACAAAGCGGTGGAATTCCCCCTTTTTCCCGTAAGTGGTCCCCGCGGGGCCTTATGGGATTTCTCGTGGCGGGCAATATCTACATATTACAACTTCGTGGCGTGGGGACCACCGTCGTTGACATAAGATCCTGTTATGCTGTCTGCTATCTCCCCGCGAACCTCGTGTCGCGCTGCAAGAAAAACACTAAAAGTACGAATAACATAAATTCGTTAAACGTTTTCGCCCCACCGACCCCACTGGCCTTTGCCTCGTCGAATTTTCTTCTCTCTCTCTCGCATTATTCCGTCACTATAAAGATCCTATCAGGCACAGGCTCCCTTCGCGAAGTCGACGACAGTGATGCGCCCGTTCTTGTTCCTTGTACTCGATCGTAATCGCCGTTTAATTCTTTGACAGGGATGGACGTAAAATGAGAATTCGATTGTCAGGCCTTGTTCGAATGGGTTTTATTTATTATTATTATTTTTTTTTTTTTTTCATGCGTTTGCACCGACGAGAAGAAACATGGTTAGTGCACGATACGACCGTTTCTCAATGAAAAAGATCGCGGCAATTTATCTGATTTATTATCTGCTTTGTAACTGTTACGTAATCATTTTTGGAGCATCGAGAGCATGAATGTATATATACTTCTGTGACTCGCTCTAATTGTGTTTTTTAACGATTTATTCAGTAATATTATTTGCGTTTGTTATTACAATGTAGTAAAAATTATGAATGTTTATTATTTAAAAATTCAATTTATTTCGAAATATTTCTTGCAGTTAGTTAAATATTCCAGGAAGTTCTGTTTCTTTAGGTTTGTCGTTTTGCTCGAGACGATCGGTATAACGACGAATGAGCGTACGAATAAAATTCTGCACGATTGTGTATAATATGTAATAAGCGTACGGATGAAATTGTGCTTTGTATGCAAATATAAAAGACGGATATTATAGCTAAACAGGTAACTATCAAGAATGGCTTCGACGAAGCCACCACAAGAATGTTTTACGAACATAAAGACCGAGAGAGAACAATGATATAATTTTGCACTTTCAACCGATCATTAGCATTGCAAAAGACTTCGTCGCGTTTATTAAACAATGAAATTCAGGAATTGTATCGTGATCTCTTTCGATTCTAAATTACACCCAATTTTAACCTGTCGAGATTTGAAAGACTTTACAGAGATACAACCTTTCCATCCGCCAAATATTGTAATAAATATTTTATTTTATATACTATTACATGTATCGTAATAGCACATAAATATCCGCAGCCTACTAGTCTCTGTAATTTGTCTCGTTTAATGCGATTTCTGCCTCATTCCTCGAACAATCGCCAGTTTTATTATACTCGCACAGCAATTGCTTGGGTCAGTCCCAGTAGCACGTATCTTTTCAACTTTTCAAGTTGCGTTTAAAAGACAAACATATTTACAAGCGTTGTCCGAGAATTGATCAAAGAACCAAAGAAAAGTTAACGAGAGCTGAAAGAATCGAGAGTTGATAAAGAACCGACGCACAGAAAATAGAAAGCGGAATCTCGAATTCCACTCTTCGAAACTCGTGCGCCCAACTATCGATGGCGATATTGGGTTCTTGAATGAAAGAGTAAAAGCTCCCTCCACACACGTCGACTTCTAGGTTTCACGAAACCTGCATTAGAATCAATATGCTCGCCGATTCAGCTACACGTATTGCGACATGCATCGTGAAACTTAGAAATCGATGCATGCGCACGTGTTTCGTGGGGGGAGCCTTAACCTCTAAGCCACGCGCGTCGAGATCTTTTTGTCTCAAAATCGCAACATTTTCCCAGTTCTGAGTATATTTAAGTATAACCCAGGCAGAATGTACAATAAATTTATTGCTTCTCAATAATCTCTATTCCAGTGATGTAATACCGACGAGTGTTCTTTCAAGAAGAAAGCGACGAATTACTGTGTACGATTTCGGTCACTCGTTACGGTCCGCAATCGGTTGCAAGCGGTCAATCACTTGCGCTGTAATGACATGCCGCGTACGTCGAGAACTTTTTCCCCCAAAATTGCAACATTTTCTCAGTTCTACATATATTTAAGTATGACCCAGGCGTGTAATGAATTTGTTGCTTCTCGTTAATTTCTATCCAACGATGTCATACCGACACAAGCGGCGCGAATTATTGTATACAGTTTCGGTCACTCGTTACGGTCCGCAATCAGTTGCCAGCGCAAGTGCTGATTAAAAGCAAGCGCGCGAGAGAGAGAGAGAGAGTGTTCTTCGAAAGAGGGGCGCGCAGTTTCCTTCGGGAGTGGTGGAGGGTGGTAAACACGCGGTCATCAGTCGGAGGTCCGGTGGTAGCCGTGAGTTCCCCGGGGACCATGTGGCCGACGAGGATTGTCTGCACGTCTAGAGTTACCCGAGTCTGGCAGGCCGCGAGGCCGCGGCACCGGGGTTAATTGGCTGGAAAACCTTGCTATCCGATACTCGATGCCCGGCTACTGCCCCGAGATACGTAAGCGTGTGTAATCTGTATTTTCATCTGCACGTCTATCGTGCGCCCCGGTGCGTTGCTTGCGCGCCGCCTTTCTTCTCTCTTTCTTCCTTTCTCCCTGCGTTTCTCTCTCTCTCTCTCTCTCTGCCTTCACCGTTGCTCTCTCTAACTGTACCCCGAGAACGAGAGTACACACACGGCAGCGCACGGAGAGAAAGAGAGAGAGGAGAGAAAATCGTTCGTTCCTTTCCTCCTGCAAGCTCGATTCCCTTCTGATCCGTGTGCCTCTCCTCTTGCGGCCTTCCTTCTCCGTCTTTCTTTCCCTGTCGGCCAGGAAAGATAGGTATTGTTGCGGGTGGTCCCTGGTGCACATTGTCAGACCGGCCACCAGGTAGTGTGCAACGTTGCCGTTCGCAATGTTGCCCTCCCCGTCCATCCTACCCTCTTTCTTCCTTAGGTTTTTAACTTCTTCTTTCATTCACTTGTTTTTTTATTTTTTTATTTTTTTTTCATTTTTTGATGTGAGTCTTTCTTTTGGGGATGATTTGCTTTCGTCTTGTTTGCGGGTGTATACGTATATGGCGAGGGGTGTTTTGGAGCAGCGATCTGTGTCACGTGTCGAACGAGGTCACATCAATCGCCAAATTGCATCCGAATATAAGAATTATTAATAACACAAAAATGTAATGTGTATTTCTAATGTATACGATTTGAATTGGAATTTTGATTTTTTTTTTTTTCTTTTTGACGATTGGACTTGAATATTAAATAATATTGAAATGGAGTTCATCCAATAGTGACGACAAATTATAATATATAGAATTTCGAGTACTCCAAATGTATATTAAAAGTCACGTTTGATTGAAGTTTATTTCAACAATACTAATCCTTGATCTCTTCAATCTCTTTCCGTGATAATTCTCACTAATTTTTTCCAAACTTCACACAGAATCGCTTTATTCATTGCTGTCTTCCTTTATTTTTCAATCGTGTCTGACATGTCGCTTACTCCCTCTTCTTCTCTCTTCTAACGTGTTTCATCGAAGAGGTGGTATGTTCGTACGAGTATCTACAACCCGCAGCCAGCTACTTATCATCGTCAAGGCCCACGCGGCCAATTTAAAGCGCTTCAGCTACCGTTTCGGCCTCGCCACCCTTTAACCACCGGAATCTATTCTTTCTTCTTGAAAAATCATAAACCTGATCCATCAAACTGGAAGCTCGAACGTACTATAGAAAGTGGTTCTAGGTTCCATCGCGATTTAAATGCTAATGCGTATGAAATTGCGATCATTAGACTGAGAATGTTCATGCAAATTTATATTTTCATGAACGCAGATGAACATTTATCTCACTCGTTGAACGTAGTTTGACGAATGCCATACGTTTCGTATTTTATACATTTTATATGCTATGTTCTGTGCATTTTCGAATTTTCTATAAATACATGAAAATCCGTAGTTCGGTAATTACTTGTGCGAACGAAACGGTGTAATAATTTTTCTTAATCGAAAAGTTTTTAATGAATTATTTTGTTTCAATCTTGCTGGAACTTTAAATACTATGGGAGCGTGTGTGGAAATTTCGTGTGAATAACTGTCTCAAGTATTAGAGATGCGTGGAATGATCGAGTACTTCAGATTCGAGTGCACTCAGGCTTTTGAAAGCGTGCGCACAGTTTTAGATTTTCAATTCTCTTGCGATCTGAGTACAGAGTAAAAGTAGAATGTGTGAAATTTTAGGCACGAATACAAATTTAAATCTAAATCCAAGTTTGACTGAATTTCATTACATTTGACGTTCAACGATTAGTTTAAATCTTTGTGACGATAGCCTAAAGTTTCAGCTGTCTTATTTTTCAGGGCAAGGCGGAAGGTCAGAGGTCCGCGGTGTGGATCAGGGCAAGGCTGCAGGATCAGCTGGGTCAGTTGGGCTACTTCCTGCAGAGGCACGCAGGCAAGGTCCTCTTTCTCGCTATCGTCGCTTTGGCCACGTTCTGCGTCGCTCTCAAGTCCGCTCAGGTTCACAGCAAGGTCGAACAGCTTTGGGTTCAAGGTGAGCACACTGTTTCAAATATCTCTCGCGAATGAAATTATATAATAAAATCAGGCAAGGCTCGATAGAACGATGAGAGATACGTCGGATTTCATTCTCGATCATTTTCGCGCTGAAGAATTATTTTCGTATGGCCCGCGAAAATACAGAATGTGTAACAGCGTCGCTGTTAATTTGGAACGCAGTTGTTTTCGCTTTTTAATTTTTGAAAGCTTTCTTCTATTTTCAATGAAATAGCGAGATATTTGTAGTATTAATTAGAAGATTGGTTAGTGCAATTTTAGAGAAATTTTCAGAGCTTCCTCCTTCAAGTAGTATCAACTGGAAGATTGATCAGTATAATTTTTGTTCGTCTTTTAGTGAAACTTGTAGAGGGATTAATAGATATTAGTACTGGTATTTCAGAATTTATATGTCACTATAATAATCTGGTTTTTTGAAAAATTTCTACGTCAATCCTACCTTGCTATGCTCTATCATTACGATCCAAGATAATCCATAGTGACCTTTCAGATAAAATTTTTCTAGACTAACAAGGATATTCTCTGTTCTATTTTCCGACTAGAATAAATGTCAGAAATATAACACTGCATTGCTAGTTGAATGTTTCGATACAACTCTTTCATTCGGGCACAAGGTTCTATCTTTTAATAAACTATTTTCATAAATATTGAGAAGATAAAATAATTCATTAATCGGCTTGGAAGCCACATTGAATTACGAATCAAACGTTAATTGATCCACGCAGATTACGTTACATTCTCTCATCGCGCATTAGGAGATTTGACGAATGACTAAGAGACTTTGTAATACCATCATGTTCTGTAATACCGTCTGTAATACCAAAGCGCATCTGGCACATCTGAGAAGCAGAAATTTTCTGCAAATCGTGACAGTACAGACAATATGTATGCGCCACAAAGTATACAACATAGCTTACATGTTTCCAGTGACAAGGACATTACTCTCACGCTCCTCGCATTTTCTGCCTCCCTCTGAATGCGCGGAAAATTCGATTTCTCAGACGATATATACCGCGTCACGTTGCCAAAGGGTTGAGACGACGTTGCGTTTGCTCACATTGTGAAAACATCGACGACTTATCCCAGGATGGCCTTAACCCATTAAGGAATATTTGCCGTTAACGCAACTTTTTATTCGGAATTCTTTGCGATTGCAAATTGTATCGATAAATTCTATTTTTCGAAATATCGTAGCTACGAAAGGAAACGCCGAGGCTAGGAAATATATTTGAATTCTATAATTTTATGAAACTTAAGGAAAGTGAAATATTTGCGGAAATGTTGGTTGGATTAAGCGTTTATGGGAAATTTGAAATATATAAAGTATTCAAAATGCCGTGTTCATTCACAGCAGTCAATAAGTAAAATAAACTTTTTGTCCAAATTCTATAATCTATTTAGGTCAGATTTATTGAATGTAACGATTAGACTTTCGATTAGATTTTCGAAGATAAAAGAAATGCGTAGGAATACGTAGACATACGTGAAATATATCGGACAAAGCAATTTTCTACTTGGTTCTGGCGTTTTAATTGTCTCCATAAAATAGAGATACGTGTTAATTTGCACAAATATCCTCGGTCCAATTACGATGAATTATCGCACGGTGCCTAATGGGTTAATAGTATATCACTTGTCGGGAAGCAGAGGGTTGGTTCGTCGCATAATTCAGAAAGTGGACGTGGTTTCGTGTGAAAATATACGCAGATGAACGAAAGGGAGGGAGAGAGAGAGAGAGAGAGAGTGACAAAAAGAGACTGAAGAGAAACGAAACTGCTTTACCTCCACGTACATTAGTTTACTTGCTGGGTGGCCCCTCTATATTTATCCATGGTCTGAAACGCTAATTCGAACACCCCGTTGCTAACTTCGACCTCGAGCGTGTTGCGCCAACCAAATCGGAGGATTTCGAACGACTTTCGAAATGGAAAGCACGAGCAACAACGTTATGAGAAGCTTGTTGGAAAATTGATCGTAGAATTTAGTTAGAATCGCGTATCTTCGGCGAGAAATTGAGAAATACAGTTTTCGACTTTTTTTGAAATTACAAAATTACGATGGTTCATTTTTATTTGATTTTGATGTCATTCAGTGACATAACGAAATATTAAATTGCAAAACTGTTGTTACTTTTCCTATTTAATTCGTTCATCTTCCAACGTGAATACGAAAGCTGTCGTATGTTGCAAAAATTTTTTCGCATCGAGCAGAATATCGATGAAAACTTTCCTGGAGAATTCACGTTTCACAAAATCCAGCCATTTTAACCTTCTATACAGTAAATTAGTAGTTTCTCGCGTAATTCAACGTAAAAAATTTTTGAATATTCAGTCATCCTCACTCGTTAGTTCCATCCTTTATTCTACAGCTTATTATATCGTACCGAGTATTTTTTTCTCCTCTCGTTCAAAGAAAAGTTATACCGCATAAACTGTTGTAAAATAATAATTAAATATCTCAAGTCGAGCGAAGAGAAGAATCAATTTCAAAATTACGCACCGTTTATTTCGACCACTCTGGTAATTCCATCTTGCAACATTTTCTCAGTTTAGTATACATTTATATATTTATTTTATAGTACAGTTTCGTATTTATTTAAACGTGACCCAGGCAAAACGAATGATAAGTTTGTTACTTCTTAATCATTCACACCGACGAGCTCAAAAGAGAAGGAGAGCGACGAATTATTGTAATACGGTTCGGTCACTCGTTATGGTCCGCAATCAGTTGCCAGCGCGAGGGGGTTGCTATTCCTATTCCAGTTCGATTCAGACCGAGTACAGCTTCGTGACGAGAAGATGCGAAGAATGAAAAGTGCTGCTCTTGGTAACCAGGGCAAATATTACTTTCCGAGAGAGGTGAATCGAAGCTGTGCCGTGGCGTCCACATCCACGACGTGGACGTGTCCCGGCTAACTGTTCCCAGTGATTCTTTCGTCCCGGTTCGCTTGCCACGGGCAGAGGCGGCCGCGATCGTTCCTCTAGTCTAGGATCAAAGTTAAGGCCACACTCTGGGATTTCCCCGAGCACGGGAAACGCTCTCGCCGACGGCCAGATTAAAGACGTATCAGCGTTTTATGAGATTTTAATGAGCAAACGAGTTTGCCGAGCAATGTTCGGATCAGCGAAGCGTTTCACGAGAGACGTAACACGCCGGGGCGTATGGCAAAAATTTGCATCCAGGTGATAATCGCGCGGGAAAATCGTTAAAAAGCCATCCATCTCGAACGAATGTTTCAGGGGCCGGACACACATCGCCGGCGGATGTTCAACGCGCGAACTTAATGATTTCGTGAACGATTTTTAAAGGAACGATTTGCCCGCCCGCTTATCCCGTCGAAAGATTTCAGCCCGTGCGCGATGATTCATCCTGGAACTTCGTGTACTTTCGTCTTTTTGAGAATTTTTGAGGCTATAGGAAGGAACTTTTTATTTGTAAACTTTGACAATACATAAATTCAATTCAAGTATTTCCTAGCGTGGATTATCGAATTAAATAACAAATTTCCCTGAAAAGATTAAAAGGCCGCCATATTAATTTATTTTAATGATTTCACATTTAATTAGAAAAATTTACCATTTGATTAATATAATAGGGTATGTAATCCTAGTTTATTATACAAGTTTTTTTATACTTTAATTTATAAATTTATATTGTTATTAATTTAAATCTCATCTGAGATTAATAAATGTAATATAAAAGTTATTTTTATCAGAATAAATTTTATTTATTATCAACTCATAATACAAGTTTACTCGCTATTCTTGGCACTTTAATCTGTCATTATTAATTTTAATTCCCCTATTTAATTTTCTGAAATATATTACCCGAGGATATTATGGTTTCAAATAGTTTGTTCAGATCTTCTGTATTCTTTAGTTTCTTGGATCTATTATCGCCATTTTTTTCTGCTACATATATACTGCCGTGTATATTTTTTAATTTATGAAACTTTGCTGCGCGTTGCTCAGTTTCTCGAGCGTGTTGCACGTGGAACATTCCTTCCCCCTATCGCGGCTAATTTAATAGCATATCAAGAAGGAGTAACGACACCCGGAAAAAGCGTCGAGCAATTTGCACGGCGAGAGGGTTTTTGCCATGGTGATCGGTGGGGGATACGCGAGATTTGCGCGATCACTTGAGAAGCGACGCGATAGCTCGCGACACAAGGGGAAAAGAGTATGGGATTTTCGAGATGGTGATTCGAGATGTGCGTGCGTGCATCACGCTGATCGGTACCGGATATCCGTGAGGTGACTGCAGCCGAGGATATGCGGGCGCAGTTGTACGGTCCAAGTGAGGACCAAGTGTACGTACACTATCGTCCATAAATATTTTGGACACTTTTGGTGCAAATGCGTAAAAATGCGCTTCAAACAAAGTTCCTCTAATTTTCCTCTCTGATTTTATCGCGGAGAATTAAATAAGAATAGTTAATAACAAAAACGCCAATACTGCAATATGTATTTATACAATTACGATTAAATACATAAGAATAGCTAATAACAACACCATATATTTTTTATTATACGATACATTACAATACTGCAGTATTATACGACACATATTATATTATACAATATACAATTAAATACATAAGAATAGCTAATAACAACGCCATATATTTTTTATTTTCTTTTATAAGTTGTAAGCAAAAATTTTTACCATGAAAATTAAGTAATATAGTTAGTTACGTTTGCAAGAATTTAACCACCTTTAGTTTATTTCCCTCGATTATAGTAGTTTCAGTCACTCTCTAATCAAGAAATAACTCAACCAATTGGTTAATCACATACAGGTAAAGAAAGTAGAGAATGAAAATCGTCATATCGAAATTAAATGATTTAAATTTGATCGATATTGACGTATTAAATATTTCTAGCTAGTCCTTAAAAATTTGTATAAACTTTAAACAAATTATCTGGCACTTGTTCCTTATTTCAAATATCCTGAATATCCCGATTTTGTCGTCAACATTCTGACTAAAACGCGCTGGTTAATTGTGTTCAGGGACTTTTGGACAGTGCTGTACTTACTTTTAAAACGGCGGATAGAAAAGAACGAGGGGTTTACAACTTGGAAATGTGATTTGACGATATTCCGGCGAGAACTTGGGACGGGCATAAATTTTGCTGGCAAGAGATCGATAAACATTACTTTATGGCTTCCTTGATTTCCCTCGTTTACCCTGCGACCGCGGAGGAACGCATAGAAGAAGGTAATGGAGGAAGTTTTATTGGCGATACGGGGGATCTTCTCTGTTTTAACGGTCATTGTTGAGTTGTCGGCGTTTTATTCGCGGTGATTCGCAAGATGAAGAACCTCGGGCTGCTTTAAATCAATATACGTACGCTGACGTGCATACGGAGAAACGAAGAGAAGTGTTCATAATAGAGGCTTTAATTATTCGACTGTTTATCATTTACTGCCTGAGAATGCAGGATGAGAAAAATATGAAACACGTGACAAACAAGATTGTAATTGACGTTTTCTTTGATCTTTTTAATTAGTTCATCCAACGGACGTTAATTTAATAATTTACAGACAGAGTAATGTCATCAATGAACTGCCTATTAAATTTATGTGCTTATGAAAAATTTTAAAAACGCACTGAATGCGTGTAGTACGTGATACGAAAGTATACCACCGTTCGAAAGTTTGGACGGCGTTAGGATTTCGAAAGAAATAATAATATTCTCAGTACGCACTCAGAACCATTTTATTTTGTACTTTGTATTCTCTCTAGCCTTTTATATTAAATGAGATTAAAAATTTCAAAAATCGGCAACGTTTCGATCTAAAATTCCATAGCTCCCGGTCTAAATTTTATATTTCTCAAACAATTGCAACGAGAGAAAATTAATCTCACCTAAAGAGAAAATCGTGCTCCAAATTTCTCAACGTGACTACCCATAAAATGTGCAATGTTTTTATTATAGCTGAAGCAAATTTCTGCCGTAGGTTCTTCCTTCGTTCGTGTTTGCAAAAAAATATGAATTTACATGTCTAATCATCCGCAACGGATACTCGTAGTATCAGCTTCGATTTTACACCGATTATTTTCTATTTGCGTGCCGCTCGTCAACGTAGCTCGAGCATGAAGGAACGTGCGTTGCCGGGCGGGTGTTACTTTTCAATCACCTGCACCCATACCTGTTTCACGTTTCCTGTTCATTTTACGAGTCGAACCCTCTCCTTCGAGTATTAGTATTTCTTCTCAATGTTTCTTTCCTTTCGCAGACGGAAAAAGGAAAATAAGCAGGAAGATTAAGAGAAAAAAGAAAAAAGAAAAAAGAAAGATTAAGATCGCGATGCAATTTTCGTCGTGTCAGAGAGAAGCAATGATTCACGATTCACCTTGTTTCCTGCAGCTGCGATTCGGATTCGGTGTCCAATGAGAGCGCAATTAAAAATCCACCTCGGGGCGGAAGGTACGATTGAAATGAACGAACCGCCATATATGTGACCATATACAGGACAGTTTGATAGATTTATGATAATAATGTATTAATTTCGTCGAATTCCTTAAATTAATGGACTTGGGGGGAGGAGGGGGAGGGGTTAACTGGGTTTAACAGGAGTATTCGAGGTTAAAGAATTGCAAAAGAAAATGAATTTTCGAACTAACAATAAATCATTGACTAGGAGAACAATGGAATACACGAAAGTTTGCACAAAATGTTGCAGGCAAAAATAATTGATAGTAAATAAAATATACAAATAATATCTACTACATATAATACTAAGTAACAGAATTTTTTTTTTAGCTGTAACTCAAGTTTAACACCACTTGCGCTGGCAACTGATCGCGGACCATAACGAGTACGACCAAACCCGTATACAATAATTCGTCGCTCTCTTTTCGAACTCGTCGGTACGATGTGATACGGATAAAAATTATTGAGAAGCAATAAATTTATTATTCGTTTTTTGCTTGGGTTACACTTAAATATACTTCAAACTGAGAAAATATTGCAATTTTTGGACGAAAAGAGGTTAATGAGTGAAATCGCCCTTCGAAATTTGGCTGTGAAAACGATCACAGATAGAAGCAAATTTTCAACAACAACAAAAAAAAAAAAAAAAAAAAAAAAGAAAACTGTAGAATTTCTGACACGTTTAAGAAAATCCTAAGAGTCAAAGAATTTTCAGAAATTAAAACTGTTGAAATCGAGCCATGCTTGTTTGAAAAACTATGACGACGAGCACGTAGTAGGGAATAGGCAATATGTTTGTTCGAGGAGAACGTAAGTTGCGTGGTATAGCTGTAATTATTCGAGATATACGGTGGGGATCGAGGGAATATTCTGTCGAATGGGGCGCAGGTGGCGTAGTGCCGCTTTTGTGAATCGAACATCAAGCGCGTTCACTTAATTCAATCCGTTTTGCTTTTATTTTCGCGTACCGGCGTGGTAAACTCGCTAAACGGAGAAGCCCTGGCACACGCGCCGATATCTCTCCGTCTCGTTCGTTCATCTTTCTTTTCCTCTTCCTCTTGCTGAACATCCGTATATAGAGGAGGCGGTTTCGTTTCGAATCTAGAGAGGAAAAGACCGGTGCGGCCCCGATCTCCGGAGGAAGATCGGAAGAGCGTGGTTCCTTTTGCTTCACATTTGCCAGATAATACGTTCGTATAGGTCATTCCAAGAAACAAGTGCCTGGAAGATGTAATTTTTACTTAGATATTAAACGATACATTCTGTATGCAATTTATAATATACAAGTATGCATTTCAATGCATTCCAATGGTATTTTAATGGATTCTGTTCTAATAGTATTTCAAGTTGAAATTGAATGTGTATCGAATGCTTATTTTTATTCCTGACTTTGTAACGAAGTGATAAATATAATAAATTATATAGTGTTTAGAATCTTAGAAATGAAGTTAGTAAAATGAGAAAATTTCGGAAAATCTGACGTACAGTAGAATAACTTGGACCTTTTGTTATCACTAGATTGTAGATATTCATGCGAATTTATACAAACAACGAAATAGTATTTAAACAGAAATTTAATTAGAAATTTAAGTTGCTCGTATTTTTGCATATCCAAATTTCTCGCGAATACATAGAAATCCTCAATATTCACTGTCACGATTTCTTATTATATTCTTTTAATAATGGAGTAATTATGGAATAACCACGTCTCTTAATCACGGAGTAATTTCTATTATTCGCGGATCTTTCGATCGAAGTGTTTCTCAGAGCCACCCGTTAAAATCTGTCGCTATATAAATATAAAAATGCTCTAATCAAATCAAACCGTATACTGTCGTATTCTCCTTCGTCAAGTTGGTTGCTACTAGAAACATAAAAAAAGGCTTCAAACTTGTCCACTGGATGCTAAGAGAGGTACGAGAACGCTGGAATCGAGCGAAGCTGACTCGAGTCATATTCGACGAAATTTCCCGAGAGAGATCGTCCGTGTCGGTCCACAGAACTCGGAAGTGTCTAGGCGAGCGTCTTCCTGGAACGACCTGTACCAAGGGGCCAAACGGCGCAAGGAGGCCGCGGCATTAGCGCAACAAGGACAGAGTGAGGACGAAGGCACGACTGTGCACGAGGGCCGGGCCGACTGCTTACATCTTCATTAGGCCCCCATGCCTCCGAGTGCGAGGGAGACGGACATCAGTTGGCGGCGAGACGGAGACCAGAGAGAAAGAGAAAGAGAAAGAGAGAGAGAGAGAGAGCGTGGTGAAGAAGAAAACGATGATGAAGAGGGAGAGGAGGATCGGTCCATCGGCCAGAACGAAACGGAGAGATTCCGTAAGGCCGCAACGGGGGATAAGAAAGTCAGAAGACCGTCGTCCAAAGACCCACCAGGAATCTGTTGTTGTTGCACCGACGGACGGACGGACGAACGGCCGCGTAAACAGAGGATCTCATCTTCTATTTACCACGTGCAACGCCGCCACGCTCCTTCTGCCCTCCTTGCTGGACGACTTCAATAGCTAGCAACGAGGGGGGAATGCATTCACTCTCTCGTGGAAGTCGCCCATCGACAAAGAATCGATTCGGTGAAGTAATTTGAAGGAAGTTGGAGTAGCAGGTCGTAGGAAGTTCAATGACTCCTAATTTGGAAAGAGAGTGGAACAAGGAGAGTTCGGAGTTACTCGTAGGTTAGGTTAGAGCTCTGTGCTGCCCTCTTACGGGAATTTTTATTGGTTAGCAATTGGGGCGTCGATTCGTTCGATGGAGTAATTTGAAGAGAGAAATCGTTCTTTTTGAAGTACTTTCGATTACGGAAGTTGAATGAATTTTAAAGGGTAAGAGTGTAATTCGACAGAGAATAAATTTCGAGTTTAGATTGTGGGAATTCAGTGGCTTCCAGGGGTGAGAAAACCAGCTTGAAACTCGAGAACTTTGAATAGGTTTTGGGTTGGGAGTGATTTACGTGGCAGAAAGTTCAGTGACTTCTGATAGTAAGAAACTACTTTGGACCCGAATGGAATACGAAGAATTTGAAACAGCTTCTTTTCTTTTTCCGGAGCGATTCAGATCGTAGACGTTCAGTGGAGTTCCTCCAAGCTTAGGAACATAATGAGCAGGTTTAGATCGTAGCTGACTAATTCAGCCGACCGAGGGAACAAAGCAATTGAAACAAATGCTGCGTCGCGCAGTGAGGCAACTGACCGATCAGCTCGCTGTCCACACTCTATCCCGACTTTGCCTGCTAAAGTCAGTTGAATAGTCAGTTACACGTGGCGACCTGAACCTCGGCTCACTATGTTTCTTCGCGCTAACGGAGGTATGTTTCAATTGGGTGTCTCCCACTCTTCTCTTTGACACAAACTTGGATTCTCCAAGTGAAGTTCATCCACCGAGGACCATTCATCGTCGAGATTCAGCGCTGCTCGTGCGAGGCGAGACTTTCGCAAACAAGAGGAGCAGAGAAGGATTATCGATGATAAGTGGCGCGATATGCTCGATAAGGCAATTCAGCGTGGTAAAAACCGTGGTTGGGCAAGGGCAAATGAGAACCGCTGGGATTGGATGGGGCTCGGTTCCGGTGAATGGTCGCGGTGGGTGGCCCGGTGGGCTCTCTGTGTGCGCCAAGCCAACCCAGCCAGCCAACCAGCGGTGGGCCTGCGTGCCTGAGCGATTGAGCCAAGTCTCAGCTCCTCCGTGAGCCTCAGAGAGAGCTAAGCCTGCTTCGAAGGGCCCCCTTCGTTTTCTTCCTCTCGTCTTGCCTCTTCTTTCCACCGGCGCGACCCCTCGAAACTCCGTGAAGGAACACGGAAAGAAAGAGAGGAAGAAAGAAGGTCGACAGAGAAAGAGAGAGAGAGAGAGAGAGAGAGAGTCGAGAAAGGGGCCACGAGGGTTTCTACTACGCCAAGTAGCCTTAGCCCAGCTTCATCCGGGCCCTTGGCACTGCGCGCGGCCCCCCTTCCTTTTTCCATCTTCGCGCCACGCCGCGTCCCTACTATCCGTTCCATCGGCATTAACCCCGAAATTTTATCTGTACGACCTAGGATAATGAAGCTACCGTAGGATATCGTTTTTTGGGATTAGGCTTGGCCTCGCCAGGCGTAATTAGGCGCATCGGCTGGGCCTTTTATTTTCTATGCGCTCTGGAAGTTTTAAGATGCTGTCGCAGTTGTTGTCAATCAACTTTTATTGACTCCAAGGGCGAGGGGGGGGGAGTGTTCTCTTGGACCTGTAGGTTGATATTGAATCGTCGGCTACAATGTTGGATGTTATTATCGTCCAAGGTGATTGACTTGGGGTTAGTTGGTTACATCGATGGGACAAGATGGTGTCTTTAAATTTAGAAAAATTGTGTTGGTTGTCTTTATCTATCCTGCTACGTTGCACAGAGATTCTCAAGGATCCGATGAACACGTTTTTATAAAATTGAAAAGTTTGAATAGAAGGGGCGCCGATGAAGAAAATTCGTAAAACAAATCTTTGGCATTTCCCGTCACAGCCAGCGAAAAATAAAATTCGATGGCCAGGTTAACTCGGTGACTTCTCGTCGGATATTTTTAAGACGCTAAAATTCAAAAGGACGTTAAAAAATTTTATTTGCCAAAAGATAAAGATAATTACAAAATACAAAAATTCGAGGTGTGCGATAACTGTTGAAAATATCGCGTGCTTTTTACACAACTTCAATTATTTCATAACGTCAAAGTCCTCAAATCTTTTCACAGCTGAAACGTGCGAGCGGGAGAATATCAATCAAGGAAGTGTCAGCGAGTTCTCGCTTGTTGGAATGTCGGTTCTCAGTTGGGAAAATCCGAGTCACCCTTCGCGAAGGGGAACACGTGATTTTTGTATTTTCACATGCCATGAAGCTGTCCACACGTGCGTCCCCACGACGTTGACAGACATTCGATCTTGTTAATCCTACGGTGGAATCAGCTTGCAGAACGGAAGAATCCACTTTCCGGAACTTATTCGTAAAGTGTCAAAGGAAACCGTTTCGTGGAACGTTTATTTAGCAGCAGATGGTGGCCACTGGCGGTGCGTTACTGTCGGATTCGACAAAGAGAAAGTGACGGTGAATTAGATTTTTAGAAATTTATTTTGAATAGGGCATGAATTCTCATGCATTGGGAAATTTCAGCATCCAGGAGCACAAGGAATGCAAAATTTTAAAACTAGAATATGCATAATATTTTTGTTTAGATTCCATATCTTCGCTTGCGTTTATAAATGTATGAAATTGAATCAAGCTCATAGTCTAATTATAGAACAAAAAATTATCTGATTGCAGTGAATATTAAAACACAGAGATACAACTTTTGTACGACGTGTGACGAATCGTTAAAAATTTTTTATAATAAAAATAAAATTCAATAAATGTATTATATTTAATATTAATATTTCTTACGTAGAATAGAAGTACTTAGTTTAGTGCACAATATATTATACGGTTTTAGGATACGTGAGTCTGTTCTTTTTTAATTTTGGCAGTGAGAGGCTGTCATGTTTGAAAACTTGCGCTTAGTTTATTACAAAGTAACAACGTTGAAATTGTATAGTTATGTTATAACAAACACGATAATTGAACGCTGCCGATTTCGGAAGGCGTGAATGGGGTTCGCGTGATTTCTATACAATGTACGTTCGAAAACTCACACTCGGTTTACTATGAAATATATAGATTATACGGTTATTACAAATATAATAAGTAGGTTGAAGAGCTTTTGAAAGGCATAATTGACCCGCAGCGTATATTTAGTTTCTTGTAATATATGCATATTATAGGGTTACGATACGCATGATTCTCTTATTCTAGAAAGCGTAATTGGTTTGTGTGATTTTTGTACAACGATGGCGTGCGAAAAGTACGATACGATAGCGTTTTTATTAATTGCCCTTTACAAACAAGACGTACTGCACATGGACTGGCGAAAGTATTTCAACACGTATTGTGATAAATTTTTATGTATATTGTATTTATTTTTAAATTTCTAAAATATGTATATTGTATTTATTTTTAATGACTAATAGAATTAATTTATTTAGAACTAATATATGTGAATGGGTGAAAAATTATTGCATAACGTGAATTCATTTTCCAGTGGTGTATAATAAATTTTAGAGATGATCCCATCGAGTATCGAGACTTCTTTGTTATAATAAAATTTACGTTATAATAAACGCGTAACAAAGGTTCAAATACTTTCGTGACACTCCGTCATAATAACTCACGACACACACGCGCGCGCGCGCGCACAAACGACAAATACAAAAATTCAATTACTCAAAAGGACCGTCGAACAGCCAATCTCTTTTTCTTCAATCCGCATCCCCTTGACGCTCGTACCTCATGACTCATGCATTTTCGCCCAACGTTCCCGAAACACATAACCGCAAATCCCACAAACGAGCGACCAGAGGCAGTTTCTCGGAACAGCCACGGATCGTTATGAAAGAAGAGAGAGAGAGAGAAAGAGAGACCTGAACCCGAGAGTAAAACGTTGTATCGAGAGAGCCCGTGATCCGCAATGGAAACGCCGCGCAACGTCGACAACGTAACATTCGGACAGGCGTTTTCGTGGTTAGCAAAAGAAACTGAAGACTCTTTGGCTAGTAATATCGCGAAATTAACGTATAACCGGTAATTGGACGGAATATCCCTTTAACGATTTGACGGTCGTGTCCTACCTCGTCCAGCTTAACAGCCACCTCGTTTGAAATTTAAGGAGGAGAACTTAAGGAGGGCTGCCACCGTCGTTGCTTCTGCTGGCTGCCGAGGCATTTAAGGACGAAGCACGAGAACCACGAAAAACGGGGTGTGGGGGAGGGGTGGGGGGGATTGGGAGTGATCCACCGTTTGTTCCACTCTTTCTCTCTTACTTATTCGGTTTCGCTCGTGGCTTTCGTCGGTGTGTGTTTCTGTTCGTTGCACAGCACGCGAAAGGTGCCCCATTGCTTTGGCTGGCTTTCGTTGCACCTGTTCCTCTCCTTCGTAGTAGGCCTACCATCCGTACCTTCGTTTCGTGCCCCAAGAGAAAAGAAACAAGCTCTCTCATCTGCTCTCTCTCCCTCTCTATCCTTGCACGCTCGTTCGTTTCGTCTTTCTTTTCTCCGTTCTTCCTTCCCGACTCTTTTCCCCCTTTTTCTCTGGACGGTGGCTACGCTGTTGATTCAAGGCTCTCTCGTGTATCCACGTCCGCGGTGGCCACGCTCTTTCCCTTGGGGCGAGCATCGAATTATCGTTAAACGTCGCCTCACCTCCTCCTCCTCGCCGACCGAAGGATAAGAGAGAGGAGAGGGACCACTCTCTCGTAAGTACGTTGTCACGTTGTGGGGGAGAAACAGGCCGTTTTGTCCGGCCAGAGGGAGAGACGGGCCACGTCTGTCGCGTAATTATTTTGCGGTACACGCAATTTGGAAGGTGCTCATTAACCCGCGCCACCAGAAAACCGAGGGCATCCCATTTTCATTGCGATCACCGCGAACGCAATCGTCACGGCTGACGCACGACCGATCAGGGAACCCCTGAATATGCGATAGTAACCGCAATCAAGTCCTGTTATTCCTAATGAAGCTCCGTAATTATGGTTCTTTGATTCTTCGTGCACGTTAGTTGTCGTAAATTTGACTTACCGTGCTCTTTTTGCGTTGTATCCCCCTTTTTCACAGTATTGGGATATTTAAAATTTACGTCTATTATATTAAATATATTAAACATTTAAAAACTGTACACGTGTATATTTCAATAGTATCTACTGAATCGAGCAACATTAATTTCACGGTGATTTTATTGTTAATTCGATAGCAATGGAGTGTGTACTAATCTAGGTTCATCTGAAATATCACAACTAATAATAGCAATTGCCATTTAGAATTTTCGAAAGAATTTATCGAATACCCACTGAACTTGCAAAATTTCCAATAGTGTACGACAAAATTCGACAATCGGGGAAAACTTTCGAAAACCTCGATCGTCTCCCGCGATTTCCTCGACCATTCGAATGAAATTCCAAAATCAATTTCCAAACGCCTGTCCGTCCCCCGTCGTCACTGAAATCACAGCAATCGGCCGACCGTGGGGAGAAGCCACGTGATCGATCCCCGATCGGCAAACAAACGACGAAGAAGGGGTGGGAGAGCCGAGTGGAGGAGGTTCGCCGCGGCGGTTGAATGAGACGGGGTGGACAAAGGTAAAAGCACGCGGTCATTCAAAGGTGCCCCGGAGGGACAGAGAGCAAAGTAGGATTCTTACACGGTACAATCACGGTAGCCGGAAGGGTGCGGATAGAATCGGGTACGCGATTTAGCCCCCGTGCGGTAGACAGGGACGGAGAAATAATTACAGAGACGCCCCGCCGATAAATCAAGATGCACGTCTCCTCTCTCTCTCTTGCTTCCCTTCTCTCTCGACTGAATCACAGGGACTTTGTATCCTCTCCTTACCTCTTTTCCCTTGCAAACGTGCTTTTTCTCTCTTTCTCGCTCGCTCGCTCGATCATGCCTGCCTCCGTTAAGACGCATGTTTCTTGCTACGTAGAGCGTAGAGAGAGAGTAGTGTCTTTATTACCCTCGATGGTCCGCGCCGCATTCTACAGGTTGATTCATCTTTCCCGGTGAAGCGCGCGCCCGCCAAGGCTGCCGGAGCGTGCACCGTGGATGTGTTGTTGCGCTCTTCGACTTCACGTGGGCGGCACCAGGTACAGAGCGGAGGTTGAGAAACTCGTTGTAAGTGATTCCGTTCGTAAACGTTCCGTTGCTCTGCCGAGGCAGAAACTCTCTCTCTCTCTCTCTCTCTCTCTCGCTCGCTCGCTTACTCAAGCCACACGCCTATAAAATTCAGTCCGCTTCGCGCCGAGAAGATTCTACTGTTACGGCGCTTACGTGCCCCCTCCCCTCCCCTCCCCTCCCCTCAGTATGCCTCCGAGCACGCGTTTTGTACGCGTTTTAATCGTACCACCCCCTTTCGTCGTTTTGGTCCATTTCTTGGCTCGGCATGATGCGGTAGCACGGAATAATTACCGGATCGTGTTTTTGAGCCATCGCTGCAAGATCTACTGCGCCGCCCCACTCCCGAGATCTCGCTCTCTTGATTCTCGGAAGGTTCGCGGATCATGCTTCCGAGGCTTTTTCGCGTTTCGTTTGCGGCACTCGGGCAAATAAACGTTCGGCGGGAAAAGCGGAGCCTTGTTCTAACCACTGATTGCGGACCGTAACGAGTGACCAGAGTGTACAACAATTCGCCGTTTTCTTCTCCTTTCGAACTCGTCGGCACGATGTCACTGGATAGAAATGATCGAGAAGTAACAAATCTATTATTTGTTGCAACTTGAATATACTTGAAACTGAGAAGATGTTGCGATTTTTGGGGCAAAGAAGGGGAGGAAGGTGAGGGTGAATTCTGGGAAATGTACAGTGTTTCGGGGAAAATTTTAGATAGACGCGTACGGAAGATGTTTGAACTGTGTGATATCTAAGAGATTAACGTGTTAATGTTTCAAAATGGTTAATACGTGTATCCTGTAAATTTCTACACTTGCAAATTTAAGTGCACAGTTCAAATTTAGGTTCCCAACTTTGTTATATACAAGTCTTAATTTAATTCATCGAGACAATAACAATTAGCCTGGAATGTAAAGTAAGAAGATAAAATTAAAAACCATAAATTTTCTTGATCCAGTATAAACTACCGTAGTCGTTTATAATTTAACGACAGTACTAGAGAATTAAATACGCTTTCTCAATCAACTCTGAAGGTGTTTCAACGTGACACCATTGACTCTGACAATAACCCACATATGCGTGCGGAATACACTTCAGAAACAACCTGTACAACACGTAGAAGCTTTTAAACTACTCGATGCCCAACCGATAAAGTCATTTCGAGCAAATGATCCCCCACACACTTACCACAATACATCGTATCAATAACACACTTTATAACCATACACGTGCTCCATAGAGAGAGAGAGAGAGAGAGAGAGTGGTATGATAAAAATTGCACTTTCTCGAGTTCTTGTTGCTGCTGTTGTTCAAAATTCTTTGATAGAACGATTGATATTGTTATTCGTGAACAAACATTATACGTACGTACGTAGCGGTTTTCGACATTCCGTTGGTTATAGCACGGATAGGGAGGAAAAGAAAAGAAAAGGAGAGGGAAGACGGAAGGATAAGGTCGAACGTGCGCAATCAGGTTCCCTTCTTCTTCACGCTACCTTCATTATCGTGTTGCCCCCTCGAGTTTTACGGTCAGAGTATCTGTGTCCCTGTTGCCCAGGTCGGTCACGATGACCCTTTATTCCAGGGGGCCGAACACACAGCGGTCTCTTTTCCATCGGGCGTCTCTCTACGAACGTGTTCCCGTCCCCCTCTGGAACGGTATTACATAATGCCTCGTAACGACTTTCATTAACTCGCATCACGATACGCGTCCATTATACAAACAGTTTATAGATTCGAGCGTAGATAAATACGGGCAATTATTTCTGATTAATTATCCGGCGTTCGTTAGCCGACGATAATTCAAAACGGCCACGAGTGCCTGGGCAAGGCAGTTTCCGTGGAGGATTTTATTAACTCTCGGAGTTGGCTCGTTCTATAATTTCCTTTTTTACTTTTGATTTCGAAAGCTCTCTCAACGTGCGCTGATAAACTTTCAGTCAATTCGCTCCGTCGAAATTTATATTTTTAAAATAATTAAGTTAAATGAAACGATCCTTGGTTGGTTGAAGGAAATATTTCTCTAAGCTATATTAAAACTCCTATTATATGTACGCGATTAAAATTACTAGTGGGGGGGGGGGGGAGAATGAGTGAACTTATGCTCGTTTGTCTTGTAGCAAGTTTACTTTATACGTGTATGAAATTCTGCTGTATTTTATTACTTATTTTATTCTTAAAGTGTATCTCATCGATCAAATTAAATAGATAAAGTAGATAACAATAAATTCCGTAAATTATATTATGATTTTCTCTGTTTTATCTTTATATTAAAGAAAATATAAATTATATGAGCTATTTTTCCCACGACAAGTACCTTATCTATATATCAAGGGTCGTATTATAGTTCATGTAATTTATTTAATTGTAACGTCCTGCAAATATTATATTGAAGCCTATTATACTTAACCACTTGCGCTGGCAACTGATTGCGGACCATAACGAGTGACCAAATCGTATACAATTCGTCGCTTTCTTTTTGAACTCGTCGATATGATATCACTGGATGGAAATTACTGAGAAGTAATAAATTTATCACTTGTTTTGCCTGGGTTATACTTAAATATACTTAAAACTGAGAAAGTGTTGCAATTTTGGGACAAAAAAATTCTCGACGTGCGTCATACTCCGTCGATCGACTTAAATAAAAAATAACTAACCAAAAAAATTTATAAACAACTGTACCAAACCGAAGAAAGATAAGATCTGAAGTTTACTGCATAAAAGCAACTCGTTTCTTGTAAGAGGGAAGGAAAGAATTTCCCCCTAAATTTTCCGTCCCTCCAACAGATCGAACGCCAACGACACAACGTGGAGAATTAAAGTAAGAGAGGAAAAGGAAACGCTAGATCTCTATCCGAGCCGTAAATTCGAGATGTTTGAAATTCCGTAGGAGAGCCACAGTAACCCAGGTCGCCGTCGTTCCTCCACGCCGCCCTCATTATTGTTCGTCCTTCGAGCTTTACGATCACGGGGTATTCGTCCCTGTCCCTCAGATTGGTCACGATGAGGCCCCGGTACACGTTCGTTTCCACTCTGTACATCCCTGAATATCGACTCGAAAGACCGCCCGTCGACTTCTCCAAGCCAACTGGGTTCTCCGGCTCGTTCAATCGCTTTTCTCACATGTATGCACCGACGCGATCTGAAAACAGTTGAAATCGCTCCAAATCTGTATATCACACGCACAACGGCTATAAAAATTGCACGAGCTCTTTTCTTTTTTCTTTTTTGTTTCTTTTCCACGTATCAATAAGTGTTAATAACGATGAAATTTGAATATATTTGGTGCATTATGGATTTTTTTTTTTTTTTTTTTTTAAGACAAGATATATGACTCATCGCGTTTTTCTACCATATTCATCAAGCAATAGAAATGATTTCCAAGATATTGATATAATGTTAGTCTAGCCTACATTGATGCAGCTCTTGTTTTAACAAATATACCAAATCTTATATTCAACGATTTCAAAGGAAAACAATTCTGAATTAATCGAAGATATTTATAAACTGCTAATTATTATAAACAGTCTATTTATTTCGTTCGTCCAATGATTCTTCCGTAATCACTCCTGTTTGTCGCGAACGGAGCATTTTTTATTCCTGTTCCTTTACGGTCTCGTTACAAGTGCCAAATTGTCTCGATGTTGAGAGGTCGATAGCGAAAATTCGAGTTGGCCGTCGATTTTATTCGTCTCGCGTGGACGAGCCTGTAACGATCGCCGTTGCATGATCGCGGATGGTTGAGAACCGTCTTGATAGCGGGCAACACGGGTGGTCTCCGGAGGCCGCGCCGTGGCGGAACGAGCAAATACGCCGTCGGCATTTTTGACGGTGAAATCCGACTAGGTGGGGTCCCGACGTACCCCGTGTCAGACGTCATTCTCGTGCCCTTCCCGCGTTGCTTTCCGATGAATACGCGTATCCTTGGTTCGCGCGAGACATGGAACCCACGAGGACACCCTCCTCTCAGTTGGCTCCTACGAAATGCTTTTGTCGTTCGGTTGCTGTCGGTTTCCAGTTCTTTGGATTCGGCCCCGAGCCTTGGAATGTGTAACATTTGTTTTATTTGGAAAAATTTTATTAGTTCTTTTCTTTTTTCTTTGAGAAGGACGTCGTGGTGTTAATTAAGTCATTGATTGTACGTAACGTCGTGTAATTCGTGTTCTTTGTAATATTTTCTCACTTACGTCCGTGTATCGACATTTTGAAAATATTGTTTCATGTACTTGTCGCTGGTTTGGAAATTTTTATTTATTATGTATCATTGTTGTTACGTATTATATTATTTATTATGTATCATTATTATTATGTATTATATTATTTATTATGTATCGTTATTATTATATATTATAGTATTTATTATGCATTCTATTTATTTCAATCAATATATAAGAAACATCATTCGAGTCCAGATTTTATATTGGAGTAATTTTACATAGCTACGAATAATTAATAATCGTTAGTTTATTATTATAAGGAATGTTTTGTGTACTTAACGTGTTATTTAATATCTCTCATAATAGGTTTTTTTTTATATACAATTATAACTTGAAGATCTTAAAAGGTATCTATTGTAATTAGTTTGACGAAGTCGTGTTTTGTTTTATGGGGTTTATGACTGGTTTAGCGAAGCTGATTTCCTGTTCGTTAATGAGCAATCTGCTGAAATGGTTGTATCGGAAATACAAATAGTTTCATTTATATAATCTGTGTATAAAATTAATTTACAGACTGGAAAAATCGTGAAAGCTCTCCGTTATAAGATAAAAATTATTTATACAACTCATACAACGTGGTACATTCCACGCATGTTCTACAATCTTCAATGCGTAGGTTATCGTTGAATGATTTTATTAAAGTCACTCAGTGATAACTAATCTAGTTTAACAAGATTAAGAAAACGATTAGAAAAATCAGCTGCTGCTTGTCTACATAAGTATTAAAAACTTCGGCGTGTCCATATCAGGATTAATTAGCATCGAACATTATGTTACAATGTTATGTTACGATTGACACAAAATCCGGAAGTTGTCATGTTCGTGACAGTATACAATTGGAAGGGATGACTCGCAATTAAAATTTAGCTTCAAAACAATATAAAAATTAACTCTAAATGTTTATGAAGCGATAAAACTACGAACATATGAATATTTCGTTTCACATGAAACTTATTATAAATATCTGAAATTCATTTTTAGCACTGCTTCGAAGCTAAGATCTTCGATTTTTAATCAGGAAGTGTAAAAAAAAAAAAAAAAAAAAAACAAATCCCTTGTAATCGCACGCCTTTCAGCGCGGTTTTTCGGCTGAGCTAGATCGACCAAATAGCCCACTATGCTGCGAGGGCGACGGTTCCGACCCATAACAGAGCTATTTCCACGTCTTCTTCTGGGAATGCTTTCGTTGGTACTCTGCCAGAAATTTTTCTCGCTGTACATATGTATATATATATATATATATTCGTAAAGCCATAGAAACGTGTGTTACGACACCGGGACCCACGCTCTCGATGTTTCTCTTCGGGGAATCGTCCCGAGCATAAACATTACCAGACCGTCGAAAGCTTAAAGTGGCACGAGTCGCGAATAAAGCAACTGGCCAATCCTGCTCTGACGATGCTCTCTGCCTCGTGACTACACCACCGCCTGACCACACGGTTTCCTTCGGCCAGCTGAAAAGGGTCCAGGTAGCGCGTTTCCCCTTTGAGGAAAGACAACTGCGTTCCAAACCTGTATTTTAAACCTGCCGGCCTGTTGTTTGACGGATTACCAGAAATTATTAAACGCCAGAAACTATCGTTTCACCCGGGCAAATAGAAGAATGTTGGATTTGTATTTCCTTTGGTGATATATTTGAGACGATGCGGGATAATCTGTGAGAGAAATCTCTGCTACGAGTTGGTGGATCGCAGATGGAGTTTCTTATGCGTTGATCTTGCAATTAGCGTTGGTGTTGACTTGGCAAGCAGAACAGAGAAAATTATAGATAGGTTGAAGCGAAGAAATCGTAATTGGTATATTTAATGTTATAATTATAATAGTTATTTAATATTGATAGTCGAATTAATTAATTTAATTTTATTAAATACTATAATTATTAGTATATTGAATATTATAATTAATGTACCAGTATATTGTAGGAATTTTGGTAAAAGATGGTTGTTTATTTAAAGTTAAACAAAGAAAATTAATAATCATTATAAATTGACGTTTTACACTATATTCTCTTAATCGCTACGATTGTACACTCAATTTTCGCTCACTCGAGACTTACAGTCTGTCTTCTCGCTTTCACGGCTCGCAACACACTCTGTTCTCTCTGACTTCAAACTCACTGCCCTTTTTTCCCATCTGCACAAAAATTCGTCATTCATACACACATCCATACCCTTAATATCTTAGACGCTAGGCCTGGAGGACTAGCTATAATCAATCCCAAGTCCCAGGCCTAACTTTCTCTACAGTACGCCACTTGGGACATCTGATTGCAATTGTTGGGCACTGAAGAAAATTCTAGAATTTGCCCATCCCACAATATTTGATATTATAATATTATAATTAGTACATTTACAATATCAAGTATATTTAAGTATAACCACAGGCAGATATATTAACAAATAATAAATTTGTATCACTTCTCAATAATTTCTGTCCAGTGATATACCGGCGAGTTCGAAATGAAAGCGGCGAGTTATTGTCATACGTTGTTCGGTCGCTCGTTATGGTCCGCAATCAGTTGCCAGCGCCAAGTGGTTCTTTCTATGCTTATTTATTGAGTACAAGCAACAGTTCAAAGAAATTATCGTGACGATTTCACACGATTGTACGTATCGTTCGGTGTTTCTTGCGTTTTGTTTCTCATTTTTTCTCTTTTTTTCTTTTTACACTTTTCTTTAATAGAGGGTGGAAGGTTGCAAAAGGAGTTGTCGTACACGTCGGAAGCACTGGGAGTAGCAGCCGCCTCGACGCATCAGCTCGTGATCCAAACTCCGAGGGATCCCGGGGCAAATATTTTGCATCCTGCTGCACTCAAGGAACATTTGGCGATCCTAAAGGCGGCCACGCAGGTCACCGTACACCTGTTCGACATGTGAGTATACTTCTCACCGTACTTTTTTCCATTCCACTGTCTCGCGAGATATTCTAATGTCTATGAAGTTGGGAGGAAGTATTGAATGGCGACTTTATATGATATTTCTATACTTTTTTTCTCTATTAGAAATTTACAGTAATCATTGATTAAAATGGAAATCACTTAAATTGACATTAGGTACTTAAAATTTATTTATTATAAACTTGAATGTATCTGTATTCGAGAAACCTAAATTATTACATACATATATAAATTAAATTAATAATTTATAATAATATATTACACGTAGTTTATAATAATTCACAATAACTCACATATATATATATATATATATATAAAGTAATTTACACATTTGCTCACAAATGTAAATTTTATTGCTTTGAAACAAAATAATTATGCGCCCGCAAAGTCGTTTGCAATGCAAACGCGATTCGCCTACTTCCCGCGAACTTCATGGACAACGCTGCGAGTGTCGAGGAGCGGTTTAACAATAAGAGCAAACGATTGCCGCCATCGTTTCGAAATTTCCCTCGCTGGCTCCTCGTCGCTGTTTTATATCGACGAGACAGGGGGATGAGGGGGTTAAAGGGATGCAGAACTTGTATTCATGAACGTGTGTGCTTGCAGCACGTGGAAACTGAAAGACATATGTTACGCGCTCAACATACCCAACTTCGACATGCACTACATCGACCAGGTAATTTAGAACTACCATCAATTCACGTAGATGTAAGCAGATAGGGAGTGTCGCGTTCGTGTTCGTCGACTATTCAAGCATTCGACGCGTGAGCTACGATATCGCGTTATCGTGCGCGCACTCTGACTTCTCGATTTCCATTAGGAAATGCTGCAGTCTAGCGATGGCTACGATAAGCGAGCTGCGATCGTGCGTCTTTGTCTTTGGATAGATATTTAAGTCGTATCGATATACTCTGTATTTGACAGTGTCATTTTTATATAAAGTTGTACTCGTTCTTTTACTTTCGCATATCTGAGTATTTAGATCTCGAAGAAATTTGAGTCGTGCACGAAGAAATTATTTTTATTCGAGTGAATAAAAATACAATTCTTGATGTGAAACGTACAAGTCTATATATATATATATATTGCACATACGTGTGAATGTCTTAACATAAATATATATTTATTTACTCGTTTATCATAAACATACATTTCGATTCAATGAGAGGAACTGTTCGATTCGCCGCTGTAACTGATAACAATAATCCTCTCGTCATCCAGCTAGAAATTAGAAATTCTCGAAAGGCATGAAAAAAGACAATGCGATGCGAAAGTGTTTTTCAATTTTTGCCACGAAGAGTCGTTTACCAGACTACCGTGCACTCATCGTATGGGAAACATACGTGAGAGAAAATCGTGGCCATCGCTAGGCGTAGCACGTATCAATGGCGGTTCCCTTCGTTTGTTTCCTGGCGTCCAGTCGCCACGTCGTTCCCGGACAGCTCACGTACACGTCGTAAACGTCGAAAATTTGAATACGAACGCTTGAAAAGCCGAACGAATGCCGCCGGTTCGCACATATGTACGTACGTGTGTATAAAGTCGCACGCTCACGCGTGCTACATCGTTTCTTGCGCTCCGCTAACGAGCGGACGCGTTAGATGCGTTTCGAGGAATCAGGAAAAGGGAAAAGCACGAAATTGCCTTGACCGGTCGCTCGAGAGACGCCGCGTATCGAACACGACTCTTCCGCGATATTACTGACGAGTTCCACCGCACCGGACGTTGCTCTCGATTTAATGCTCCAATTTTTTTTTTTCTTTCTTTCTTCCTCATCAAACAACGACCGATTTTAGTTGGCGGTGGTTCTTCTGAGAAATTTGAAAGTCTAAGCACGTACAAAATTCGCGGGGTATGTAACACTTGAACTAGTACCGACGTTTTGACGATGCTATTTCTACCAGAACCAGTCCAAATGACTGGTGTTTAATTTTCTATCAGCACCAGTCAAAATGACTGGTTTTTAATTTTCCACCAAAACCAGTCCACGTGACAGATTTTTAATTTCTACCAGAAGCAGTCCAAATGACTGCTTTTCAATTTTCCACCAAAACCAGTCCATGGATTTTAATTTTTTACCAGAACCAGTCCAAATGACTGGTTTTTAAACCCATTACAGTGTCGTCAAATTTTCAATAAATGTGAAGCTAGTGACTAACCGAAATCATTTCACTACATATATATCAGAAAAGGCTCTATCCATGTTTTAGGGATTTATCATGATTTTTAAATATGGAATAAATAAAAATTTTTAAATTATGAATAAACATTGGAAACCAAAATAAACAGACCAATGTTTGCAAACACAGCGAAATTTCACAGTTTTCGGAATTCCGATTGCGAATTTTCGAAAATTTTTCGAAATAAAGTGTGTTTACACCAAAAAAATGTAAATAAACATTGGAAACCAAAACAAACAATCAAAAAAACGTAAATAAACATTGGAAACCAAAATAAACAGACCAATGTTTGCACACAAAGCAAAATTTCAAAGTTTTCGGAATTCCGATTGCAAATTTTCGAAAATTTTTCAAAACAAAGTGTGTTTACACCAAAAAAATGTAAATAAACATTGAAAACCAAAATAAACGGATCAATGTTTGCAAACAAAGCGAAATTTTAAAGTTTTCGAAATTCCGATTGCAAATTTTCGAAAATTTTTCGAAATAAAGTGTGTTGACACAAAAAAATGTAAATAAACATTGGAAACCAAAACAAACAGACCAATGTTTGCAAACAAAGCGAAATTTCAAAGTTTTCGGAAATCCGATTGCAAATTTTCGAAAATTTTCAAAACAAAGTGTGTTTACACAAAAAAATGTAAATAAACATTGGAAACCAAAATAAACAAACCAATGTTTGCAAACAAAGCGAAATTTCAAAGTTTTCGGAACTCCGATTGCAAATTTTCGAAAATTTTTCAAAACAAAGTGTGTTTACACCAAAAAAATGTAAATAAACATTGAAAACCAAAATAAACAGATCAATGTTTGCAAACAAAGCGAAATTTCAAAGTTTTCGGAAATCCGATTGCAAATTTTCGAAAATTTTCGAAACAAAGTGTGTTTACACAAAAAAAATCTAAATAAACATTGGAAACCAAAATAAACAGACCAATGTTTGCAAACAAAGCGAAATTTCAAAGTTTTCGGAATTCCGATTGCAAGTGTACTTACCTATACTTACCCAGTATCCATGAGTGATCCACAGGTGTTAGAAATGATTTCATAATAATTCACTTAGAACTAAGTTGACATACGAATACTTACCCATACTTACCCAGTATGAACTGTCCATACGTGTTGTAGATGATTGCATTGCATAATAGATCACTTAATAAACTACAGCAATTAATATATATATTAAAAACTTTGAAATTTTGCTTTGTTTGCAAACACTGGTTATTTTATTTTGGTTTCCAATGTTTATTTACATTTTTTTGATTGTTTGTTATGGTCTCCAATATTTATTTACATTTTTTTGGGGTAAACACACTTTGTTTCGAAAAATTTTCGAAAATTTGCAATCGGAATTCCGAAAGCTTTGAAATTTCGCTGCGTTTGCAAACACTGGTTTCTGCGATAATGTATATTTTCTAAAAATATATTTTTTCTTCTTGATGTAACAACGGCGTTGAAATTAAAAAAAACCGTTTGCACAAATCTGGAACATTGAATGATATGAAATCGGGATCGGGGACGGATGTCGTGTTTCAATCTGGAAGTTTCTGTTGAATGATAGATGTTCCGGTATACAGGAATTGCCTGAAGCAGCCGTCTAAATCACACGGCGGTGTCCTGTATCTCAGGCGAACGGGAACGTTATTATCTCAGAGCTTAGGGTACTTTAACACGACCGCAGCTGTTTTACCTATGATAACTGGATATCTGCGTTTACAGTCGCAGATGAGATTGCTATATGCTGAATAATGTAATTAAAGTAACATATATATATATATCAGACATGCAAAGTATAATAATAAAAAAATTATATATTTAATTCATCGAGATTTTGTAGAGTCAATTTTTAAAAATTTTTTACATCATCCTACATGTACTTTGAAGCAGTTGAAATCGGATTCTGTGCATATGCAACTGATCTGCATTTCTGTCCATCTGGTTGCAGCGTTGCAGGCACTTTCTGGTCTCGTAACATGCAACAGTAGTTCTCGATAATCTTCCAATACATTCAATTTTCCATCGATCAAACCTAATTGTAAATATATTCGCGAAATTGAAATATTTCATGCTACTGATTTTACTTGAATATTTATTATTGGTACTTTCAAGGAACACCTCGAATAAGGTACTTTAACGTGTTATTATTGGCAAGAACGAGAAGGAATAAGGATTACTTCATGGAAAACAGCATTTGCTGTTTATGTATAAAAAAAGATAATGGATTACGTACGACACAATTTATTACGGTCCGCGTTGATACCCGGTTATTATGCAAAACTAATTGCTAATTAATTCGATCCTCGCTTCTTTTGTTCGTGCCTTCCACACCGGAGGAACAAATAACTCGTTTTTAATAGAAAATGAATGTTTTTAAGAGTCGAGCGACTCTTTTTTTTTCAGAAAATTAATTTAACAATTTATACATGTTATGCATTATTAATGACGGTTACTCGTGTTTGATTTCCTTCATTACCGAAGGAAAGTTTGAAGACGAATACGAAAGAGAACTACTGAATAGTAATCGAAACGAACGTTAGAATATAATCTACGAGTGTTTGATACGAGACGACGAGCGTTGAGTACAAATCTTATGATTCATTCGTGTGCAACATTTATTTCGCACGAAACGCGAAACGCGAGTTCTGAACATCGTTTCTCCGACCGATACTCTACAATTACTTACGAATTAGTAAACGTCTCTCGTTCACGCTTAAATCTAAAATTCATCCCTTCGACGACTGGATCGAACGACAAAAAGTTGGCGAGAAAAGAGGAAGAAGAAAAAAGGAAAAGAAAAAAAAAGAAAAATAGAAGAGAGGAGGCTTAACGCGTTTCTCGATGAAACTTAGCCGCGCACCACTCGGAAGGACCACCGCGACGACAATGCAACGAATGTCCGCTAGGTTCTCCGAATCCTATCCAAATTCATATTATTCGTAAATCAAGGGGGCCGAAAAAACGAAACGCCTCGGCGTGGCGAGAGAGAGAGAGAGAGAGAGAGAGAGAGAGAGAGAGACCGCCCTATTCGAGTTTCCGAGAACACACAGGTGGCCTCCCATAATGCCACGCTACCAAGAAAAACCTTATGGCGATCGTTAGTGTCCGCTATCGAAGAAAAGGAGAAATAATCGTAAATCGACCGTGAGCGTACGATTCGTCGTCGAATAATCCATTAAATACATCAACGCGTGACAATTTCTTTCGCCTATCGATTCTTAGGGCAACCATTCCTGCCGAATGAGAGAATTCACCGCGACGATTTATTCGCGATGGCGATGGATCGATTTTCTGTCATACTTCTCTCTTTGTCCTCTCGAGCCTGTTGCTCGATTTTTACTTCTTTGATAAACTATCGCCACTGTTCCGAGGTAACATTTTTTTTCTTTTTTTTTTTTTTTTTTTTGTTGTAGTATAAATAGAAGAAACATTGTCTACACACGTACATACGTTTGTATTTCGTACAAGTATACGAGTATCACAGAGCCTCTTCAATCAAATGTGAATATTGTAACGAATGGTTTTGTTTTAGATCTTCGACAGTATTATACCGTGCGCCATCATTACGCCGCTTGACTGTTTTTGGGAAGGCAGCAAGCTCTTGGGGCCAGGGTACCCTGTGCACATACCGTAAGTATAACAAAAGCATAACGCTACTTTTATTTTGAGATTTATCAGAGCACGTGGCAATTTAAGAGTCAATGAAACTTCTCTCGTCTATATGTGAACTTGTTTCATCTGCAACGATCTGACATACTAATCTAATCATTACCATTGTCCTGATCTCTGATCGTTACCATTATCATCAGAGAGTCAAGTCGTATTTATTTCGCCTTTTCAATTATTGTTCCACGGTTTAGCGGCACGCAGACGCACAAGCCAGTCCAATGGACGAATCTCAATCCGATGTGGATGCTGGACGAGATGAAGAAACTGCAGTTCATGTTTCCCTTCAAAACTCTGGAGGACTACATGAAGAGGGCCGGGATAACGAACGGCTACCAAAGCAAGCCCTGCCTCGACCCAACGGACCCTGAGTGTCCGAAAACCGCGCCCAACAAAAAATCCCAGCAGGTAAGCAAGCAAGCAAGTAAGCAGACGGCCAACCGAACAAACGCACCTTGTCTCCGAGATTGTAGTACCAGTCCAAGCCGCGTGTCCACCGATTAAGGTGAAAGTCTTCGCGTGTAATTGTTGATACACACTGGTAGTCCTGGCGTCGTCGTCGCTTCTGATACCGACAAATTCGGATTAAATTGCGCAAAAAGGACGCTCGTAACAGTCGCTGTAAATTGGCTTGGCAAAAAAAGTACCTTGGAATGCACGAGTTTTCTTGCGTCGCTTCCTTTTTCGTTTTCGTTTTCGTTTTTCCACTCTCCTCTTCTCTTCTTTCTTTCTTTCTTTCTTTCTTTTTTCGTTTTTTTTCACTCGTGCCGTCTGATTATCACGTTCCTCTCACGTGGGTCAGTTGTAACCTACGAATCGTAAAACGGTAAGAATTCGTTCTGAGGATGTTCTGAGGAAGTGAGACTGAAAAGCGAGGTGAAAAGATAATTTGACGAGATATCGACAGTTGGTGGAAGATGTCTCTTTGACATGTGGTTTTTAGACACGTTGTTGACATGAAGTTTGGTAATTAGTTTTCTAGTCTTGTTAAACTTGTAATTTATATGTTAGATTAGATACGTATAATATAACAAAATACATGTATATAAATATATACAAGATTAGCGAATTCGAAAAGCTAAGAACTAGCAAAGTCTTGAATACCGATCAATTGTGGAACAGTGCTGATTTAAAGAGTTTTCAATAAATGACGTTTACTATTTTAATGAATTGTTTGCAGTGTCAATGAATCTAATGAATTCTTCTCCACGTTGTTACTAAAGTCTCGCGTTTGTATTGAAAACTTTTAGGAACGGTGTTGTAAAATACTAATCACCATCAATTCTATCGGACGTACATTTTTACAGCTCTTCTAAATTTAACTTTTGTTCTTTTAATTTTCTCCATAGTCTCCGACTGGCAGTGAAATTTTCAAGAATAGGTGCGACACACGCGCGTCTACCTGTCTAGGTATATATTTTATGTTTCTATGTTTTATGGCAAGTAGCAAGCTCGTGAGACGCGTGTTACGCCACATGACCATTGGTAAACGTTAGGCACGAAGCGTTGCAAAGGCAAAAAGCTCGCCAACCACTTATTAGCACGCTTGTTCGTGCGTCAGGAGGATCGATGTTATAACTCATAGGGCTACGTGCAATTATTCCAGCTCCGTTTATTAGCTTTAATTACGTCTTAGCCTCGTTAATAGCGGGATTTATGGGATACGAGCGCGATCTTTCGTAGCAGGTCAACGCAATTCAGATTGATGCACACGAATGAACATCGCCCTATCGCCGTTACGAAACGTTCGTAATTAGAAACGGGGAAACCGTTGAATTAGAAAAGCGATCGAGAAATTTGTAGAGAGAAGTCGAGTACGACGGCGTATTCTGGTTGTGAAAGGTATTCTGGTTAGTATCCTCGCGAAATATTCGTTTTAGGTCAGCAGGGATAACGTACAGTCTTTAATACATTAAATATAGTCGAATACAGTTTTTAAGACGAGACAACACGTGGTGAATTTGAAGCAATTTGACCACTTGCGCTGGCAACCGACTGCGGACCATAACGAGTAACCAAAATACCGTATACAGTAATTCGTCGCTTTCATGTTCTTTTGAACTCGGTATGATATATCACTGGATAGAAATTTATTATTTCTTTTGCCTGGGTTATACTTAAATGTACTGAAAACTGAGGAAATATCGCAATTTTGGGACAAAAAATTCTACGTGCTTGCATGGCACGTCGTTCCAGCGCAAGAGGTTAAATTACTGTAACGATATTTAAAAAAGGAAAAAAAAAAAAAATTCGATAATGAACAAAATTGTAAATGAAACGTGTCAGTTATTCCTTCTCTGCCCAACCACAGGTACAAAATGCTTCGCTTCCTTCGTGCTTTCCGGTCCTGCGGATCTTCCTACGGATAATCGTGTACAAGCATTTCCTCCTAACCTTTTTGCCACTTCCGAACGAAACCGTCATCAACTGAATTGGAAATCGATATTCTTCAAAGTTCAACGTTCTCCACCGATTTTTCTTCGCCCTGAAATGAAAATGTTTTCAATTTCGATCGTGTTGGTGAATACACGTGTACGTACCGTGCGAGTAGACACAATGGAAGAGGCCGAAGCAACGGCCAATTAAATATTCATTGCGCCGGCTCCGGCCGCGGTATACTCCGCGGACATCAAAGCGGAATCGACGAGTCGCTGTCCAGGACCTACCCGGTCTCGCTACGTGCACGTAATCGGTCGTCATCGGCCGCGGAATTCCAAGTGGCCGCTTGTTATTCCAAACGTCGATCCTACGAAACAGATCTCAGGCGTCTGTAGCCTTCCCCTACATTGTACACCGTCGCGGCCTCGGCAATTCCGTCGCTACGAGACGGTATTTTGATAGCAATTTCGTCGACGTCGTCGTCGTCTGTTCGCACGAACAGAGGCGCGTGGAATTTTTAGCTGACCTCCTTTTCCCACCGCGAGCCGACGATGCTTTTCTTCGCCGATGGAGATCGGGTCGTGCAGGAGGTCGTTCACTTTGGAATTTTCTGTTTTCGACCTCGGGGTCTCGTCGGATCGGAAGAGCGGAAAATTTGTTGAAATTTGATGGAACACGACGAGCGAACCGCGGGTTTTCATGCATTTCGAGGAAATTTGTAAACGCAGAATTATAGAAAACGAATGTAATATGAAAATTGTCAAATTTGTAATGCTTTCTATCATATTCGGTATAGAAAACAATTTTTTTTAACAAGATTCTTCCCTTTCTTCGCTACATTTTTGGAATTTACACAAAAATCCGCAGTCTAATTACGAGTGATTGCCGATCGATTTGCCCTTTGATTTTCTTCTGAAAGAAAAGAAGCTATGTTAATTTAATCTTCTCGAGGTTTGGAGCGCATTAGAATTTCCAGAGAAATAAAATATTATAAACCCCTTGTCCTGCGTACGTAATTCCAAACAAACATTAAACTGAAACACACTACTCAGAAACCAAAATAAAATTGTCATTAACATACAAGATATTATTCGTGAAAGATGTGCAATAATTTCCTTCGGTTTCGCCATCGGGTGTTGCACAGTTTTCCAGACAAGAAAATTTCCGATCTGGACCGATATAAATATTCTCGAGACGATCGACTTTTGCTCGAGAAGTTGTAAACGTAGCGAAAGGCGGGAAAGAAAACGGGACAGGCGACCGGCGCGACTGAATGAAACGACTCTCATGCGAGGATCGGCGAATGCGTTATGCGAGTCGCGTGGGCCGCGGCGCTCGGGACCGGCATTAAAATAATAAAATCGAGAGATGCGCGTCATTATTGGGCCACGTTGGTGGTCGTCGCTGCTAAGTATACACACATGCATACGTACGTTCGTTTTCGCTGCCGACACATTACGCGACCGTCGTTTCGCTGTCATTAACATATGATCTGGATTCAGCGACAGTCGCAGCGTAAATGCTCATCGAGACTCAGTTTCATCGTGAGGTACAATATAAGAAATAAAACACTGGGAGATACAAGTGAGACAGAAACAATTAGTTATATGGTTGAATCCACTTCTACAGGGTGGGCCACTACATTATTTCCTACTAAAATAAATCCATATTTTTTAGGAATAGTAATTATAGAATTTTTTATTAATTTTATTGCGTATATATATATATCTAATATAAATAAATTATATATAAAATATTAATTTAATTAATAATTTAATCATAATTGTATTCTATATAAATATATATTTTATGTATTAATAATTCATTTAAAACGAAAATTTAATATGCAATTTACATTAGATATAATTAAATATAAAAATTATTTGAAGGAAATAATTTTTTAAAACATAACGAAAAAGTCACGTTTGAACTTAAATTTAATTTCAAATCAATAAAATTAGTTTTCTCTGTTTCAGTGTTTCCCTTAAAAAAAAAAAAAAAATAGGCGAGAAGAAACTTTTGGTCCATCCTATATTTGAACTTGAGCTCGTTTTACTATACGGATGAGAAATTAAATAATGGTAGAGGGAAATAACAAGGAACGTTCGTATAAGCGGAGTGCCATTCTCTGCAATGCAGTATTAGAAAACATTGTCACAGAAAATACAGTTGATAGAATATTAAGAATATTAAGAAATACAGGCGTGGAGTGTCAGAAGATGTTAACATTATGCATTATATAAGGAAGGAATTTTGTTTCTCAAATTCAATGTGTTGACACGGGGATACGTCTCGGATGTTAACTAGGAACGGTATTAACAGAAGTTGAAATTGAAGGCTATACGTTCTCGGAATATACCGGATAGGAAGTAGACCCTGTGCGTACGCGGGGACCGTGAAATGACAGACTTGTCCGTTGAAATTCTAGCGTAATGACGGGTGGTGACCGCGCGGAATGATCTTTCGGAGAAACGTGTAATTAGGGAGAAATTTGGATTTGATTGATTGCAATTGGCGCTTGGGTGGCTGGTGAACGTAGCCGAGGTAGCACGAAATTTAAAGTTTTTTTCTTCGCGTAGACGGGTTAATTAGAGTATTCGCAAAATGTAAAATTACCTCTTTTTTTCTTCTTCTTCTTTCCTCCTGCAGACTACACCTAATTACCTCGATTCAGGCAGAGTCGTGCCATCGACGAGAAAGTTCGTCATGATTTCCGTTTCTTTGTCGCCAATTCTGTCGATGACAGTTCATTTGAAATTTCAGTTTGATAATATTAATAAACTCTTTGACTATTGTGATCATCGCTAGACTGCAGATTTTTGTGTCATTGAGACATACTAAATATTGCAGATACCACTGATCATTTGAAAATCTGACGCGTTCAAGCAAATAAGAATTAATCCCAATTTATATTGATAATCATTAAAAAAAAATTGATGTCCATCTGTCACTGATCTTTTCGTACATTGAAACAAACAAAAATTTTAATTTGCTTTCGGTATCGGTATACTTCTGAAGAACAGCATGAGTAATTAATTACACAATGCAAAGACTGATGGTAACCCAACCATGTAATTCCGTGTGCCTCTAACAAAAGGGTACAACTTCATCAAATTACCCCCCATTCTCCCCTTGAAGATTACCTCTTTATCTATAAACTCAGACAAAGAATCGAACGATGCAACGGAATCGCAATAAAATTTATTACGCCAAGTGCACGTAGGCTCTCTCTGCACGATACCTGAAGGTACACGCGAGCTTAGCGAGCGAGCAAGCGAGAGAGAGAGAGAGAAAAAAGAAAGAAAGGGCGGGGAAGAAGAGATTGCAGAGAGAAGATACAAGGCGCGGTCAATTAATTCCGCATAATTGAAAGCGCGGATTTATGTCGTTCGATCGGCGAGGGGGGGGGGAGGAGAGAAAAAAGAAGAAGGAGAAAAGGCGGCGCGTTCCTCCTTGTCTTTCTTCGTCCTCCACCCTTTCTCGTTTCAGATTTTTCCTCCCCGTTCGATTCCTCCGATCACGTTCGGTTTCGCCACACGCTCTCTCACGTGTCTCTCTTTCTTCGAACGTAGTCCCTCATTTCTACTTCTATTTCCATACAGGCGTACGCGCGCCCGTACTTATGGTAATTACACTTAATGGCCACGTGGTGCAGTCAGCCCTCTTCTCCGGCGATTCGAGCGTAGCTGCGGGCTGAGAACGTCCCTTCGAAGCTTACGCAGAAGAGTCAGGATCGTTCTTCGCGCATACACCCCGTGTACTTGCTGTTTTCATTTTGATACTTCATCGCGGTTCTACGGCGAGTCGAGTCGGAGTCACTGACGATCTGGATGTTTTTTTCGTTTTCTTAATGAAAGGAAGATTCAAGCGTTCGTTGCCACTTGTTGGTTATTTCAATAAATCAGAAGAACTGAAGTCGAATTACGTTGACTATTGGGGAAAATTCACAATCAATTTCGAAATTTTCAGTTTAATCGAATTTGAAATTTTATAAATCCATCGATGCTAGCCAGGGATTAATTTTTAACCTCTTGCCACGCACGTCGAGAACTCTTTGTCCAAAAATTGCGACATTTCCTCAGTTTTAAGTATGTTCAAGTGAAACGAAACAGACGAAACGAATAATAAATTTATTATTTCCTCAATCATTTCTATCCAGCGATATCATGCCGACGAGTTCGAGAAGAGAGCGACGAATTATTGTGTTACAGGTTTGGTCACTCGTTATGGTCCGCAAGTGGTTAAAAACAGGATGAAATTTATTTTTCATTAGCTGAACTGCCAATTGTTTGCATTTCGTGGTTTTTCTCACACGTGATCCAGACGTTTAAATGTGATTTTTCCAATCGCCGTGCAAATCGAATCTCCTCGACGTGTTGCGTCGTTGAAACGTACTCTCGACCATCACTCATCACCTTCGCTCGAGCAGCGGAGCATTTTCCTCGAACCACTCTTGATTCTTGGCCAACGAGGCTTAAGAGTCTCGAAGTAAAACGGATACGCGTGCCCCGTTACGCGGAGGATCTACGGACGATTAAGTTCTTAAGTGTGAAGCCGTTGGTCGGCTTAATTGCGTCTGCGGATCAATTAAAATCTAGTTGGCCGGTGGCCGGTATAGCGGAGCGACGACTGTCTTTCCTCGACGTGCACGCGACATGCGTCCACGTTGCCGGCACTAGGGATGGGTTCAAGTATAATACAATACGTACTCGCCGATCCATGTCAAATTCGACATCAGCGTTTCAAATGCAACATTCATCGAATATACTTGAAACGTACTCATTTTCGCACAAGTCGAATGCATCGTTCCACGTTTCAGTGTGATTCAACGTGCACGATGGATACGTTTCACTATAGTTCGACAGAGTGTATATATTTTATGTAAATCGACTTCGATATCTGACGAAAGTAATAATGTTTCGATGAATGCGTTGTGTTCATTTCATAACGAGTATCCTCGCGAACAGATACTTCAATGTTTGTAAGATTTGAAAGATTTGGAATTTTTTCACAAGTAGCACTTGAATTTTGGAAATTGGAATTCCTTGGAATTTCGCTAGAGGAGAAACAGTCACCAAAAATCAGTGAAATAAAAATAATAACGCTCGTATAGTTTAAAAGAGTTTGTTTATAGTTTGTGAGAGATTTCCTATAAACATCATGTATACACATCAGACGTATTTATATTAACCCCTTTGCGCTGGAATCTTTTGAATCTAGAATTCTTTTGTCCCAAAATTGCGATAGTTTCTCAGTTTTAAGTATATTTAACTACAACCAAGGCAAAACGAATAATAAATTTATTACTACTTCTCAATAATTTCTATCCGTATCGCATCATACCGACGAGTTCAAAAAGAAAGCGACGAACTGTTGTATACGGGTTCGGCCACTCGTTATGGTCCGCAATCAGTTGCCAGCGCAAGTGGTTAATATAATGGCGAATCATGTACCTGAATGCCCGACCTACGTCGCAAATTATTGGCAAATAATTTATTTCCAGAATGATACAGTAATTTTTACTTCCTGAAAAATATTTTCATTGCAAATTAACACGATATAATACTCAATGTTCAAACGTACACGTACAGCTGCGCAATGTGATTTATACACAACGTGTACTCGTGAAACTATAATGGTCGGAGTGTACTTGGAAATGCTTGGAAAGAGTACGAATCCGACGATTAAACGTTTCGAGTCTACTTGTGAGGTACTCGATCCCATCTCTAGTTGGCACAAGTTGGCTCGTTAAGGTCTCGAGATCGAAGAAAGATGCGGCCTTTCTATGGAGAGAGACGACGATGGTTGCTGCGGCCTAGCCTCCAGCCTTTTAAAGATTCCTGCTTTCCGTGAGTGCTTAATGGAATTATTATCCGATCCATGCCGATCGCATAATTAATGAAGACCGGCCGCTGGGAGCCCGGTGATCGATAAAATCATCGATCGGCAGCAGATAGGCGATCGAAGGAACGGGAACTGCTTCCTTGGGAAAATCGTTAATGTGATGAACAGCTGCTTCTTCAGTTCGAGGATCTAAGTGGACATGGTTAATCCATTTGGTCGATATACGTGTCTCTAGAGTATGAGGGTACGAAGAAGTATTGGGAAAATGTGATTCACTTGTACAGTGAAGAAGAGCGTTGGCTCTTTGTAAATAATTTTAATCGTGCAGGGTAATTATTTTGAAATCTTAATTTCCTGCATGTTTTACGTAAAAACTCATGCTGACAAACAAGGGAAATTATTACCCCTGTCTATTAATCTAGTTGTGAGAAATTTCATGAAACACAAACATACAAAACATCCGAAATACAGTAGCATAGTATTCTTAGACAAAACAAATTTTCTACTCTCTCGATTTAGATAGAAATCTTCTGTCAAAGTAATTTTTGTAATGTTTCAAATTTATCGATTTATCTTCACGTGGGAACTAGAAACTTGTTAAGGGACGATTCATTTTAGCGAATTGTGGGAGTTTCGTAAATCAGCAGACCAAGATCCAAATCTCTGCTAGATTCTAGAAGATTCGGTGCATCGACGTAACGGAAACAAACGCTCGATATCGAGAGAAGAAGAAGAAAAAATGGCGGAAGGAGAGGAAGAGGAAGAAGAGCATCCAGGTGCGGTTCAAGTGGAACATAAGACGGCTACCGGTTCGCCGTTACCGTCTAGCGGCAGTAATCGAACACGCGGAGAAAAACAAGAAAATCGTGCCAGTAGTACGTTGACGTTTTGCGACACGCATAGTGTTGCCCGTTCGTGGAATTATATAACGCTTCGTGTCCACACGTGGCAGCGCCGGGCTTTATTTGGTATGCCCGGCCGACATCCGGTAGCGCATCCATCCAACAGCCCTCTCTATATATTTTATACCGAACGCGAAGCCTTTATGCAGTTGATATTAGCCAGATATGAAGAGTGCACGGACGAGAGAAAGTTCGAAGAAAAGAGACGCAGAAAGAAAAAAATATATGTCGTGGAAATAGAGAAACAGAAGTTGATCAATGACTACAGTTGAATTGGTTAGTCGCAAACAAACATGCACATTGTCCCTCAAATGAAAAAATTCTTAATGTGAGATTGAACCACTTGCGCTGGCGACTGATTGCGGACCATAACGAGCGACCAAAAACCTTGTACAATAATTCGTTTTCTTTTTGAACTCGTCGGTATGATATCGCTGAGTAGAAATTATTGATTAGTAATAAATTTATAATAAATTTGTTTTGTCTGAGTAGAGATATAATATAAATAATATTTATTTAATATAGGAGTAACGATAATAGAATGACAAATTAATTAAGGGAGACAAATAATATCCAATTCAACGCGAATTAAACTCTTTTAACAACACAATTGAAAATTTAACAGTTCTTTCTGAACAGACTCGGTTTTTTAACTCGTTCAACTCTGATTTTTTGAAAAAGCGCTCCGTGCCTCACATTCATATTTTATCATATTTCTATGATCAACAAACAGGCCATCTGTTGTATTTAAACATAACTAAAATTATAACTACAGATTAGTTATAATAACCAATACTACAAATGTAATTAAAGCTGAGAAAATATTGCAATTCTGCGACAAAAAATTCTCGACGTGGCGCGTCATTCCACCGCAAGTGGTTAACACAAAGAGGTCATGAATCTCGCGGTGCCAGAGCGCAGAGGTAACGACGATTATCGCGTGTCTCGGTGTATCGATCCACGATCCCGTGCGATCCATCACGATATCTTGTTCGCTGATTTTTCGAAAATCGTCCCACGAACGCCGACAATCCGGGACAATTTGTTCGCTGTGCGCGCGTCCCACCACCGGGAGATCGCCGCCGCGATAGCCGATTCTGATCGCATTGCACGCGCGATATCGTGTCCGATGGTTTCACGCTTTTTGCGAATGTTCGAGCAAGTGGATTTGGTTTCACACCGTGAAATAACCGTGTGTAAAGAATAACGCAAGATACGATAAAACGGTCGTATTGTATGCTTTTTATTAATTCGAAATTGGTACTGTGGAAATTTAACAATTAATAAGCAATCGTTTCTAGTTGAATATCTCTTTTAACGTTACGTTATAAAATGAAACGCGGTATTTGCAAATCTTGTAAACCTTTCATCAAACTTTCCACTCCTAATAATTATATACGACCCGTAATCGTCCACGTTCGAAATATTCCGTCAGATTTTTAAATGGAAAAATTTCAAGTACCATGCTGCGAAATGAAAGAATCTTGCGTTAATGTTTACGTCAAAATCTAATTGAATCGTAGTCAAGACTTTCGTACTATATATACTTTATACTAATATTATTTTAATGTGCATGCTATACGTTCGCAAGTCGGATTCGGAGTGGTCAAGAGGGAAGGCGCAGCGGCCAATTTCTGCGTGATTCGATCGTTTGCTTAATTGCTGCGAGATAATCGACGAATTAATTGCTGGTAATTAATACTGGCTCGTTAGTATGCGATTAACGTGCCTGGTATCTCGCGTTTTTATATCCTCGTTTTTCGTCGTTGCGCCGCTCACACACACACACACACACACACACACACCCCCCCTCCTCCCCTTCCTCCTTCGTCGCTGATTTCCTCGAACTCGAAATTTCTCGGCTGCGAGGCAATTAATTGATGACTATCTACAGATACGTACGCGCGTGGTCGTTGCCAGGTAATTCAGGGAGACATTTAGAATGATATGTGGTTTTGCCGCAGGAAAATATCAATCTCGATCGCATACTAATGAGGGAAAATCTGCGAGAAATTTGTCAAATTAATATAACGTCAGGAAATTGAATTACGCTCGACTAAATTATAACTTTGGGGTGAAGGACGGGATCCACCACTTTGTCAAAGACTTTTTTCCCTGTGAGAAACACAAAGTTGCATGTTTTTTTTTTTTTTTTTTTTTGAGATTTTGCAAATTCGAATGATCTTACGTATTCTTTTCGTGAAAAGTCTCTTGTTTGCAATGATCTTTTAAAAATTGACACGTTGATTTGTGGGACAAGTTTTGGGACAATTCCAAAGCAGTGTTTTGAGTTGATTTGCCTAAATTTTTGGAACAAAATAAATTGAACTTAATGACGGATCTTCTTTTAGAGTTAAATGAAAAAAAAAAAAAATGCTTTGCTTTCACACGCTATAGTAATCTGTTGTTTGATTGCACTGGCCAGATTATCAAGCATTCATCGCATACTCGTGTCGTGTGTCTTGTTGTGGTTTAAACTGTACGTGCATTCGTAGAATTCATTCATACTCGACCCTCTGTGTAATGTCATAAATATGTTTACCTGTTGCGTGAAGTTCATTCACACCTAATATTTGTAGAATTCATTCACTCGTACGATAGTCAAGTACACAACATTTCTTTCATTCCTATGGCATTATTCTCTTATACTTTTAATTACACCTTTCTGATTTTGATAAAAATCATGGACCGTGGATTTTCATGTAGATTCGTATATATATAAATAATTTAAAAAATAGAATCTAGATAAACAATAATGACTGTGTTACTCGCTAAATGTTGTAACGAGTGACGGAGATCTCTTCAGTCTTGTTAATGTATAATGTAAATAATTCAGCTCCATTTTGACGAATTAATAGAAATAAATAATTCTACAATGTGATTGAAGTTAAAAGTCATGTCAGAAATTCCTCTGCCTTTCGAAAGATCCAAATCGGAAAATTATTTCACGACGAACGTACTTTTCGGCCAGGAAACGATAAAAATACGATGGGAAGTAAGAACGACGTATTTAGGGACCTCACAACGAGATTTAATGGAATCCTATAAAAGGGACATACCAAACGAGGATTTTAAACGATCGCCATTTAGTTTGTTGGACGTTGTCCAATGTTTCTCTGTATCACGCCGAAATAAAATAACGCAAACAGAGAGATCGCGGTGAGGCTTAGTCCCTGTAACGAATGCATTGCGATAGTCTTACAATTCATTAGTGTCCATTTAATGAGACTTCGTGGGGAATATAATGTCGCAGGTGGTATTCCCTTTGAAATATCGCGCTTCTTGAATAACGTGCTTTGAAATTCTCCGTAGAATCGAATTAATACGTTCCCTCGTGGAAAGATACGTGAACAAATTGAACGAGGTATCACGTTAATTTCGTTTTGATAATTTTTGTAGAAACGTGCATATTTTGGCGCTTACGTAATAAATTTATTTTATCGGGAATTGTAAAGAAATAGACGCTTCTCGCTATGTTTCTAGTTCTGTTTGGAATTGATTATTTATTAATTAACGTTTCTCGTATCTTTCCGTATTGTGCAAATTCGCGAATTTGGCCATTTTGTACTGTAATTTCTTTATTTCTACATCTTCTATCTAGATTGTAAATTATATCGTATTTATATTCGAAGAAATTGAAAGAACTGAAAGTCACCGATAGTGTGATTATTAGACATTTTATATACTTTTAAAAATTTGAGAGTGCAAAAATGCACGCACAATGCAGAAAATGTGTAAGAACTTATAAAAAAATATCGAAAGTAGCTGCTTGATGAAGTATAACTGTACAACTTTGATAAACGCATGCTAACAGTTACACAAAACTCTCTCACTTCCCTCCTAGAACCAAGCAACCTAATCCAAATTATCGCGAACAATCTACGACCGAGGTCAAGATGCTCATCAAGACTCGCCATTCGTCTGTTTCCCCATAGGTACCGGACATAGGAGCCGAATTAACGGGTGGCTGTTACGGTTTCGCCGCGAAGTTTATGCACTGGCCAGAGGAACTGCTCGTCGGCGGTGCTAAGCACAATAAGACCGGTCACTTGACCCGTGCAGCTGCGCTCCAGACCGTCGTGCAGCTGATGGGAGAACGAGAGCTTTACGAGTTCTTCCACCACACCTACAAGGTACATCATATCGACTGGTCCCCGGAGAAGGCGGCGCAAGTGCTTGAAACCTGGCAGCGTGCGTTCAGCAATCAAGTGAAGAAGTATCTGGACGCGAATGGCTCGACGCCGTACAATTTGTATGCGTTCAGCACGACCACCATGAACGACATACTTGGAAAGTACAGCGAGGTGTCCGTTATGAAAATCGCCATTGGCTGCGCACTGATGGTTCGTAGAAATGTCATTACCGTTTCTAACGCTCTTGTGGTCGGTGAAAATGTATCGCCCGATGGAGTATCACTTGATCACCAAGCCGCGAGTGATACTGAAATCTGCAGTAGATATTTGCTTTAATCTTTTCTCCTGCTTTTTATGATAAAGATGGCACAACATATCACTCGTGGATGTGAAAATTATTAAGTATGCATTTATAAAAAATGCACAGTTGAAAATCTAATCACTTCTGTGTAAACAACTTTTCATTATCCAATTATATCCCACTGTGATCTTTTGAAGAAATTAAGCTCTCTCTGTAATTTGTCTTAAAAAAATTAGTCATCTATTATCTTTATCTATTGTCTATGTTTCTTCCAGACACTGTACGCAGGTACAGTCCTTTTTCGATGGAAGGATCCAGTGCGTTCTCAAGCTGGCGTGAGCATAGCCGGCGTGATGCTAATCTGCGCGACTGTTGCGGCAGGTTTGGGATTCTGCGCCCTCCTAGGGATCCCGTTCAACGCAGCCACCACACAGATCGTTCCATTCTTAACTCTGGGACTCGGTGTTCACGATATGTTCCTGTTAACGCACACGTACGCCGAGCTCTCGGTGCACGACGTGCCCAGCGGAGAACAGACGGCGATAGTTTTGAAAAGGACCGGCCTGTCTGTCCTCCTAACAGGAATCAGCAACGTGTCAACGTTCTTCGCTGCAGCGATAATTCCAATCCCCGCGCTCAGAGTGTTCTGCATTCAAGCCGGTATTTTGTTAATATTCAATCTGGCCGCCATGCTGCTCGTTTTCCCAGCCATGGTCAGTTTGGACCTGAGGAGACGTCGTTCGGGTCGTTCGGACATACTCTGTTGCTGCTTGCCGTCGAACGCCGGTAGAAATAAGTACGCCAGCAGAACGGGCAACGGCACCGTGAAACAAACTGTGACGAGGGCCATTCCACCAGAACGTCGTGAAACGTGCACGCAGATCTTGACGTCGCAGAACGTACAGAACGAGTCTTGGGTCGGAGGGAACATCGAGGTGGACGTGGACAAACAGAGTAGCGAAGAAGACACTCTGACAGGATGCAGCCAGGATGATTGTCTGAGTTTCTCCCTCACGCAATTTGCCGCGAGGCATTACGCCCCATTCGTCACCAAACCGGCGACCAAGGTCTTCAGCATGATAATCTTAATCGCGATACTCGTTGGCAGCGTCTGGCAAGCAATAAGGGTGAACGACGGTCTGGAACTGACCGATTTGGTCCCACAGAATTCCAACGAACACTCATTTTTAGCTGCCCAGGCGAAGTATTTTGGATTCTATAACATGTACGCCGTTACTCAGAGAGAGTTCGAGTATCCTAATAATCAGAAATTGCTGTACGAGTATCACGATGCCTTCATGAGGATAAAGAACGTAATCAAAAACGACGACGGAGGACTGCCTGAGTTTTGGTTGAGTTTATTCAGGGATTGGCTGAAGGGACTGCAAAACGCGTTCGACAAGGATTATAGCAACGGATGTATTACGCAGGAAAGGTGGTATAAGAACGCCAGCGACGAGGCAATTCTAGCCTATAAATTGTTGGTACAAACTGGTCACGTAGATAATCCTATTGACAAGTCATTGGTCACTCAAGTCAGGCTAGTCGACTCCGAAGGGATCATCAATCCGAGAGCATTTTACAATTATTTGAGCGCCTGGGTATCCAACGACGTTCTGGCTTACGGTGCTTCTCAAGCGAATTTAAGACCCGAACCAAAGCAATGGATTTATACCAACGATCACGAGCTGAAGATTCCGAAAAGCATGCCTCTGACGTACGCACAGATGCCGTTTTATCTGCATAAACTTACCGATACGCAAGAGATCACGGAATTAATTGGCAACGTGAGGAAGCTGTGCAAGAAATTCGAGGAACGAGGACTGCCAAATTTTCCTTCTGGTATACCGTTCCTGTTTTGGGAACAGTACATGGATTTAAGAAATTGTTTGGGCATTTCCCTGTTAGTTGCTCTAGCAGCCAGCGTCGCTGTTGTTGGGATATTGTTGTTGAATCCCTGGGCAGCTTTGTTAGTCGGTACCTCGCTTGCTGCTGTGGTTCTACAGCTTTTCGGAATTATGGGCCTTTGGGACATAAAACTCAGCGCCGTTCCCGCTGTTCTGTTGGTTGTCAGCGTTGGAATTTCCGTGCACTTTACGGTGCATATTTGTCTGGTTAGTACAAACACAAATAACATAAATCGGGACATTGATAATGAAAGTGAACTGATCCAAAGAATCAGTAAATTAAATAATTCTTGCTCTAAATATAATTGCTCTAAAAATTTGATTCCCAGTGTCTCATCTATAAAATTGCTTGTCACATTTATATTCCATAGTTTCGTTTTTATTCTTGTAGAGTTTTGTCACGACCATTGGGAGCAGAGACCGAAGGATTCGCTTAGCTCTGGAACATATGTATGCGCCCGTAATACACGGAGCATCAACAACTCTATTAACAGTCATGATGTTGGCCTTTTCCGAGTTCGATTTCATCGTGCGATATTTCTTCTTGGTGCTGTTGTGTCTTGTTGGGATCGGTTTGGTGAATGGGCTATTCTTCTTCCCTATTTTGCTGTCTTTGATTGGACCAGCACCAGAAATAATACCCAATGACCATCCGGATCGTATTTCTACGCCAACACCACCTGCTTCGCCAATCGTCAGAAGATCAAAACCTCCTGCACCACCCAGGAGATCCTACAAAATTGATAACGCCAGGTTACACGCGGAGCCTTCTTTAACAACGATCACAGAAGAACCCAATTCGTGGCACAGTACACAAGAATCTTGCATTATTGTTCAACCAGAGTTGAAAGTTGAAACAACATCAACTTGTGGCAATCAGGTATGTTGTAATGCCACTATTAAAACTATTTTGAAATATTCCCTTTTTCATGTGGCATTTTCCTTCAAACCTTTCCTTCAAACTTGAAGTGAGACTGCTTTTTGATATCTATCACATTTGCTTTCTATCTTTGTAACTGCTTTCGTACCAATCAGAATTTTTTTTTACTGTCATTTACACGCTGTCTCATGTGTGAGTGATGGTGGTATTTCGAATCCACAGAGCATGATTAACGTGTGTGCATTTGTTTTTAACTAACAGAACTGTAGCGGATCAGATACAAGTGGGTCTAGTCGAATGTCACCAGTGACATCTGCATCTCATATCACAACCAAGGTCACTGCAACGGCTAATATAAAGGTTGAAGTTCATACACCATTAACTAGTGAGTATCAATTGTAACGTCCGACTAAAAAAGGTTTCTTGTTATAATTATGTTACTTACATGATTCATCGGGATTCCAATATAACTTATACACGTATTTTACACAAGCAATATACATGATATATATATATATATATATATATATATATACAAATAATATAATAAAATTATGATCCTCTATGATTTTTTTCACGAGATACTAATTTTTACGTAAAATTATTGTAGGTACAGTGGATCGTAGCGAAAAATGTAGACACGCGACTTCCAGTAGCCGAAGGAGCTCGCGCTGCAGTGCGAACATTAATGCTGGGGAGTCTTCAGGTTCCGGTTCTGAACCGGATTCAGACTCTAACCCAAATAAACACTAATAATAAGTACCGGGAAGACCGGCAGCTACTGCTCAAATACCATGCGAAGCGGGAACATACAGAAGGCTGACTAGGATAGATTTATCGTTTCTTTTCTTCTATTTTTTTTTTTTTTTTTTTTTTTTTTTAAGTAAAACGTATAGCGATGTGCGGGTACTCGAAGATCAAATAACATAATGGCTTTATTCGAGATAAGTTCGAGTAAAGTTTTTACACGTGTCTCAGCTCTCTTGATATTTTATAAATTAAATATACATGAAAGAATCTTATTCACTGCCCTTATTTTATATAAAATATATGTGGACAAATTTCGAACAATGCGGGAAAGCCAATGATTAGAGTCAGGTACTCGCACATCGTTCATAATGCAATGTATTTGTCTCCTTTGAATTAACCTTTTGACTGCGGAGCGGTCAAAAACAAAACGCCTTTAAACGTCTGTAGGCGTTATTCGCAGTTAAAGGGTTAAAGAACAAAAGTATTATGACTCAGAAATATTGAATCAATACGCGCAGTGATACATTGTATATAAATGTTCTCTAAGATGCATGTTTCTATCATACGTTCAATGTAGACCAGACGTACGAGTGGAATATTCGTTATTCACTTTCAGCACATTGAACGTGTGATAAATTATTGGGATGTATAAACCGATAATTTTTAACGAATCAATTTAGAAGCATGTCAAAGAAAATGCTTTACTACGCTCTGTGGTATACGACAGTTTCCATGAAACTATAAGGATATTGTTTTTACGAGTTAGAGAAAATTTCAGCGCCTATTCTATAATTGTTAATAACACGACGAAGATTAGAGGAAATGAAAATGTTTCGACTATCTATAAAATTTTTTCCTACTTTTTATAAAATCCGTTATACGAAACAAACATATTATATAGTAACATATTTTTGGAAATGTTTATTCATCAGAAATATATATATATATATATATATATATATATATATATATCGAGATGTTTTCCTTTTTAGGAGATAAATAGTATTATGCGCATAATATGTAGTTTGAAATTTTCACAGACAATAATACACGACTCATATTTCTTTTTTTTTTCTTTTTTTTTTTCTTTTTGAAATTGATAAAGCATGTTTATTAAATCATTTATTGTACCCTTTTGGGTATATAGGTGACCGAAGGTTTGCAGATTACGTTTACGTAATACTGTTTAGGAATAACTTCTAATTTAGAAGTAATTACGACTATGTAGATCTATTGCGACATTTTTTGCAACGACTACAATGTGGTGCCCTGGAAAAGATAATAAAATTTCTAATAACTATTTATTTTATATGGTAACAGTTATAGTGCAGTGTGTATATGACTTGAAGCGATATTAAATTTAAAATCTATTTATTATTTATTTTTATGTTCTTACTTTGATATCACAACTATTTAAACCGATTCGTTTTGTACAATGCCTATTTCTTATGATAATTTGTAAAAATATTTCATTATTTATGTGTCGCCCTATATATTTTTATATAAAATCGTTACTTAATTTAATAAAATAAGTCAATCTATTCGATTCGTACCTCTAATGTAAAAAGGTGTAATATATTATTCCACAGCTAATATCTATGTTTATGTTTTTGTTAGGTATGATACAGAATTATGTACAATAACAGAAGTATTTTTATGCGAAGTCAATCTTGTAAACGTACAGAATGCAGACGAGATATTTAATGAAGAAAGATGGTTTATTATAGATAAAGAATCTTTATTGCGTGAAAAAGCATATTCATATGAAAAAGAATAGTCAATGTACCTCCATTGTGTGCCTTAAATTCTATCACAAATTTCTAATCAAATATAATTGTGCTAAAAACTTTTCATCTTGCATTTTAAAATGTAACATCAATAGTCTTCTCGATACAATTCAATTGGAGGTGCAACAATAAACTTACTATTACTTTTAATATTATAGAAGCTAATTATTTTTATATATTGAATATAGAAACGATTAATTGTATGATTTATAATCTTCATTTGTACATAAATATAATGATAATATTATAATAATTTGAAGTACAATTAATTACCGTTTCAAAGTCCTTATTCTCAGTTACCTAAATATCCTTTTTAATATATAAATGTGCAGAAAGGTGTGAAACACGTTTTAACGTAAATTAAGTTCACGTGAATATAATTTTCTAGTTACCCAACTCACCGTTGTTAGACGTAGAGTGCGCTAAAAAACCTGTAATTTTTTTTGTATGTCGGTATTTGAAATCACGGGCCACGAAAGTCCGTAAGATGGCTTAAGGGTCTATGTCTGTGTAGGAGTGGATAAGGCAGGATTCTGCCCAAGGTTCTCGTACAAGGAAAATATGTAGTCTTTTTGCAGTATATATATATATATATATATATATATATATATATATATATATATATATATATATATATATATATGTAGTCTTTGGTTTATTTCTTTTAGCGAATATCACAAATGTGCGCTTGCAAATTTTAATACGAAGTGTTTCTTACCAGCAGTAGTAGTAGTAGTGGAAGCAAAGCGGAAGTAGCGAAAGTAGGGCTTTTCCCTCTTTGCAACAAGGTTTTATACCTTTGATTTGTGAAGAGGGAGAAAATTTTTCCCGTGTTTTTCCAGGTTTTCTATTTTTTACAAAAAAAGGTGTCGTTACATGTTTTATTGGAAACTCACCTTGCGACGGAAAGTTTAAACGGATGTAGGTGGCACTGTTTTCAATTGCGCGGAGGTAGCGGTCGCTATATCTTAAGGGTAGAGTGCGCTAAAAAAACCAGTGATTTTTTTTTCTAGTTGGTATTTCAGACACCGAGACACAAAATCCCATTTCATGTCTGGTCTACTCTATCTTTAGTCAATGGTGTTATCATTTACCTTCAATTGTACTCTAAATTACAGAAGTTTTGCTACAGAAAAGAATCTTTATTGAGAAAAAAAGAATTGTCTTCAATATATATTTATCAAATCATGTTGAACAAAAATATTAAAAAAGAAATTAATTAAAATGTATTTTATTATGACAAAATACATCCTTTGTATTGTGATTGAAAAATCTATCTATCTTGACTTCAATCTATCTTTTTCTGTCACAAAATTCAAGAGCACAGAGTAAGATCAAGAAATAACTACAGTTAAAATATTATTACTTAATTTACATATCAAAATTACAAAAATTTACAAAAACAAATATATAATAAAATCCTAACCTTCGACCTCTTCGGGTTGTACATTACACGACATCGACTTATATGCAGCATTTCGATGCGTCGCGCCACACTTAGAAACGGACAGTGATGCATTCGGAACTCCTTGACCAATAGATGTTCGCCGCACTATCAAACCCGCATTAAAGCTGCTATTCATGAAAGCAATATGGTCTCATGCGATACGCACCGAAATCCCCGCACCTGTTCGGTTCGGGTCGTAGTGAAAAGAGATAAACAATATATTTCCCGAAGCTAGGGTTCTTGCAAACAATGCACTTGCCCAAACTGGTGGATCATCTTCGGAACTGCGGCGCCCACGGGAAATTTCTTATTAGACTGTATACCGTGACGAACACCAGCGAGTAAGGCACAACGCGCTATGCCTGTGTCCGAGAGCTCCCTCAGATAGGATTGAAATCGCAGCCGCAGCGAGGGTGGTAATTGCCGTTCGTTCGAGAATCGTCGTGTGGCCGAACGTGCTCCTAATATCGTCACGTCAATGCACCCGAGTGTTAATTTTAATTTCTATCGAGGAATTACATAATGTACGTGCATGAGTCACAGGGTGATTAAGGGGGGGACGTGCAAACGTCAAAATCGCGCTGCGATTTTCTGATATTTCAGGTACGGTAAACAACTACTGATCGCCCGATTAATTGCCCGATCTAAATTGAGCCTCTCGCGTAACAACAATCGCGTAACGTTGGATCGGTGATCGTCGTTTCATACGTAACATTGTCAACTGCTATTGTGCTCCAACGTCGATCGTGCGATGTGCTGCCATTACAATCTTTATGGCGAGTACGTTCTCGTTCTAGAGCGTGCAAGAGGCTATTATAAATTGTAACTTGAAAATGCAGTAGAGGTGGTCGCCTCCGGTTGTCGTACAACGTAATCGACCTTACCGAAACCGATTGTCCTCGTGACGATATTCCTTAAAGGTTTTTGCAATTCACGTTCGTCCAGCTATGACAATATACCGTGTAGCAACATGTTCCTCAAGGTTAAATGACTAATGGATAAAAGCAATTGCAATAATCCAGCTCCCGTGTAGTTTCGTTCTTCTCCTTCGTCGTGTTGGAATCTTCCGTTTTTTTCTTTTCGTAATAAACCTACGGCAAAAAAGTGCGTTTTGTTAGAGCAGGAACACTATTAAGATTGACATATTACTTTATTTACTGTTTTAGAATATCATGTATGTGTATATATATGTACATATATAATCTTGATTTCTTTGTTCATTAATTATCATTAATGGTTTTGGTGGTATATTAAAAAAACGCATGCTGTTTTTTAACTGATATTTCAGCTTGGATCCCTATAAGAATCTCCGATTGGATTGCATTTACAATGAGCAGGGAACATTATGCAACTTGCCAGTGAACAGAAAGGACACCACTAAGAAATGGCAATTTTCAAATTGAAAATACTAAAGTGTAGGTGCACGATTTCATAGTTGTGGAAACTGCCGTCGTTTTGTTGTAACGTGCGAACCAGGTATTTGAATCAATTGAACGAAGTAGCTGTTCGTGTCGTATTTATTATTGAAAAATGCCAGCACCGCCTCCACCTCTCTCAAGTTTGGCAGAGGCACCTATGTGTGAAAAAACCGAAGTCAGCGATGCAGATTCCCTGCCTCCTTGGGCAAAAATCACCCTCACATCAGCAGAGGCAGAAATTGAAAAGCTGATATCTAGAAATGAATTGAAAGACGCGGAGGTCACATATTTTTGTCAAGTCGAACCAATTTTGCAAGATGGACCACAGTGAGTTTCATTATTCATTTACTTATTTATGAATTAAAAGACTTAAACCTGTATAATAGTAACAACAATGTGACACTCAACAGATGCGGTTTAGTAGCGCTTGCTATGGCGTCGCAAGAATACACAAAACCAGTTTCTGTGAGTCAACTCCTAGCCGAAGCTCGTGTAAGGGGTTTTACACAACACGGAGAAGTGTACAGTGTTGATTTCATGGGCACATTAGCTGCTGAATATTTGCCTGACCATAGACCAGATATCTTAGTAGATTTACAACAATGCCCAGATACATTGACGCATGCACTTGCCCATGGTGCAATGGTACTAATTCCATACGATTCTGACTTCAATCATGCTCCATGCTTAAAAAGAGGCCATAAAGCTCATTGGGCACTACTTGTGGGTCTAATTTCGTCTAGGTACGTCATCTCTTCTCTTATCACTTTTAGACTTTAATTCAGAATAAACATTCTATTGATACATTACGACACGTGTTTCAGACAAGGATATCATGTCTTAGCGCGTCATGGAAAATCACGTCATTTAGCTTGTTGGCCATTGCGCGACTTAATCGAGAGCAATGGCAACTTGGAAGAGGAAGGAACAGCTAGACACGCTGGAGGATACGTGATACCAAAAGGAGGAGTTGGAGGTCAAAGAGGTTTGCGCGGTAGGGCATTGGCGTTGCACCCATACATATAAGATCATGTGTACAAGAATTGTAGGCAATTAATATCACAGCGAAAGACAGAAAAAAAAAAATTACTATTATAATATTACCGTATCCACGTTACAGTATATGGTAAATATTCGAAAGCATAACGTTTGCACAGCTGCTACGAAATTTAATTCGTAATGCTTTTAAGTAACATGTGTTTCAACTCGCGATGCATTTTTTGATCAACATTCGACGGGGAGAATATTAATATCCTCGAAAATTCAGCATTAGATGGACGATAATATCATTCGTTGATATACACACGCAGTGTAAATAATGATTTATTACGTACGTTCGACTTTACGTGCACCCGACCGCGCGCAACGTTTTGAAAGATTCTTTCTTTCGTTGTTTCGATCGTATCGAGCTTTTCCTGTGGTGCGACACGTGCTGAGCGTAAACGCGGGCAAATAAAATGGGCATGTACACGTGCATGAGAGAACAAACGCGCACGAGGCGAAAGAAAATGTCTATGAAGGATATCTGCATAAAATAAATATTTACATGTATTAGCTAGGATTTATCGGGATCGTAACACTAGCCGGAACAAAATAAAAAGAAGTCTAAGTATATTTATTTAGCGGAGAAATCGTAGGTTTTCGAACAATAATTATGGAATTTGTTTTATGTTAACATATGTGAATAAAGACTAAATCTATCTATAGCAAGAATCTCGCAATTGCATTTGAGGCAATACAACTTAATGTTCGTGTGTATCGGATTGTTGGGCGCATTGCTTTTAAGATGCGGAGTATATTGCATTTGTTAGACTAATCTTACGATGTTGTACGAATTAAGAAATCTTTTATTGTCCGATATATATATATATCAATTTACTTTCACATTTATTACATATCATTCTTACATTTATATAAAACAGTTTTTCAAGTTTTACTCATAATTAGTAATTTACAAATTACAGACTGCCTAATAACAATCTTCGAAATTATTTATTTGAATTGAAAATCCTATATACAATTTTTCCGTCATTTGTCAAACTTCTATCGAATAGGAATTATTCTAGAGATTTTTCCTTCTGCGAATATCATGTAAATCGAAGATTAAATTCATCACTTAGCCATTATGTCAATCTCTTTATTGAAACATGTATACGAGCTAACGCTTAAAAATCTATAAAAATTCATTTTAGTCCGAAAGTCTTAGAAGCAACGCGCTTTAAGAAGAGAATCTTGACTGTGTAGAACTTTACGATATGCTTTACTATGTATTTACCGGCATGTAAAGTACGAGCATAGTCTTTACTAATATTGATACGTAACGTATAAAAAAAAAAAAAAAAAAGAAAGAATCACAAAACCTTAGAGATACCTTATGACTGACTAGTCTTTTCAGTTGTGCGGTATCTTAAGTGTTTTTTATCAAATTCGTCGGTTAAGAACGCGTAAAGCAGGTTTGAAAGAGATACTATATTATTTGTAGATTCCCTTGAGTGGTTTCAGATCGAACGTAAAATAACAGAGAGGCAAAAAGAAAGGAAAAAGATTTAAAGAAGACAAAGGAAAATAATAAAAACTGTACCCAAGTGCCGCAAAGTAACAAGGTTCATTCATTAAAGGAACAAAAAAAAAAAAAAGAAAAAAAAGGAAAAAGGCGGAAAAGGAAAACCGAGAATAATTATACACCGTGCCTATTCTCACATCGCGAAGCTCCTTCCAATTTGTTGTCCCATTGCAATCAAGAAAGGAGAAAAATACTCTTGTAAACCAAAACGAACGTTATTTATCGGTGCACGTTCATCATTTTTCTGTTTTCCGTGATGTTTCTAATGATAATCAAAAAAGAAGAAAAGGAAGCAAAAAAAAAATATTTTTCCTGCTCTAACTTCGTAAAACTCGTAACGAATCTCGTAATAGGGGGGGAAAAAATAGATTTTCAAGTGTAATAAAAAATATACGTCTTCCGTTACTTACCGCGATACAGTCTTTTCAACGGAATCGGATTTGATTTTCATTCCAAAGCGTTTAACGCGAAGACTAACGGAGGGAAATCCTCGTTCTCGATCAACCGAAGCATTTTAGTTTCTTTCTACGAGATTTTATTTGTACCGGCGTCATGATAAATTGTCATCGATCATTTTGATATGTCGACGTGACTCGACCAAGCAGATTTCCAAGAGCAAACGAGCGGTATGTGAATCACGTTACGCTGTAATAGATGAATAACTGTGATCATTGTTGACACCTGTTTCTTTTCCCTGTAACCCGCGTAATTTTACTTGATTTGTTGTCGGTATTTAGCTTTAAACGTTATACAAATATAAAGAGATGTTATCATTTACAAAGCATGTTTTTCTTAAGATTACTTTCCGTGTTTCGTTCTCACGTCTCTCTTTTTATCGGTCATTTTCGACGATCGTCGTTGAAACGATACATCCCCATCAGGAAAATCGACTGTATCGGGTATGTGGTTGGTGCTAGAGATTTTCTGAGCTAGTGAGGGGGAAAGTGTGTGCCAATCTATATCTTTCGATTGCGAATAATATTAGACGATGAGAGATCTTACTTTCTTCTTCCATGCGCTGGAAACTCGTAAACGCAGTGGAGATGTTCGAAAAACATCGCAAAGGAAAGTAGTAGATAACAAATAAGAGATAAGAAGACATCGAGTGCTTCGAACGATAACAGGTGCACTAGGATTGTAATAGAATATCGAAAACTGCGTTACATTTATATTTCAAGCTTACAAACATCAACAACATAGTGTTTTTTTTTTTTTTCACTTTTATCCTCTTAAAATTGTAACTTTTCCTTATTGTTGCTTTCGTTTCTCTCTCTCTCTCTCTCTCTCTCTCTCTCTCTCTCTCTCTCTCTTTCTCTAAGCATACAGAATTATTACCACGAGTTCTTCCACTATTTTCTAATTACATTATACATCCACTTGTGTCCTGAGATGCGACTGGGAATTATCGATCCAACGTCCTCTTTCTTTCTCGTCTTTTGTATATTACAAAAGATCATACCGAACGATTCACACGCGACGAAGAATCGATTAATAATAACTTCTCTTCGTCGCTGGAACAACGATCTTCGCACACGCTTCTTTACACCAATACACGTGAGAAAGCGTTTCGAAAGTCAAAAATCATACAAATACATTTCACGCGGATGCAACACCAGATGAACAATTACTTCTCTAGAAAACGAAGCTACAAACGCCTGTTTCGCCGTTTTATATTGTACTTCTGCAATGACGTACGTATACGTACGACACGTGTCTATACATATACATAGATGTAATATATATATAAAAGAAAAGGAAATATTCTGTACAACGATTACGTAGCGTTCACAGTATAAAACGACCACGTGTTACGCCCAGGACACAAGCCGTTTTTAATTATTCTATAGATTAATAACAATGATATCCTGTATCCGAATATTATGTTTATAATAATGTATATCACATATAGCTATTTCATGTTCATTATATCAACAATAGGGGAGTTGAATTAAAAAGAAGGCTAGCGTTCAATTGTTAGAAATTTATTATATGCTGTCTCTTCTCTCTCGTTCTTTTTCTTTTTCTCTCTTTCTCTCTTTCTTTCTTTCTTTCTTTCATGTACGCGTGCGTGTCGTTCGACGTTTAATTTATATCTTACTCAAGAAGAAGAAAGAATTGTATTTTAAATCCTTCGAAATTTTCCTCGATATCATCATGACATTCTTTTTATTTAGCTTCTAGGACGATTAAAACAAAAGGGGGGAAACAGTTGATTCGCAAATTCTCGAGTTATTTTTGTTGGTAGTTTTCAGCAATTTGCAAAGTTTCAAATTCTCGATCAGTTTCACTTCATCGTGGAAAAATGAATCGTTTGATTTCAATAATTTAACAATTAACACAATTTTTGAATAGTCCGAGAATGAATGGGCTACAATGACAACAACACGAACGTTCGCGCGTTTTCATAATTATTAAGAAACTTGGAACTGTTGTTTCGCTTTAGCCGTGAATGAAAATTTATTGTGAGGTCCGTATAACTAATATGTATATTTACGTGTCTGCCGTATATATATTGCGTACGCATGATTCTGTATATCTCTGATTTCGAAGGGAAATATAAAAAAATGTAGAAGAAAACGCATAGAAATGCACGATCGTTGGAATACATCGAAACTTCGGTTAAACAACGTACTCCTCGTCGACGTGCAATTAATTCACGTAATTCCTGTTTCAATTTTTCTTTATCCCTGTCGATGACATTCCTAGAGAATTCATTGGAAAAAAAAGAAGACGGTGTTATACTTTCTTTTCACGTTACTCGGAGCATCCAGTGATTTGTCAATCGATTTAAAAGAAAAGGAGGACGAAAGGGAATGTAGAATTAACATAAAAAGAATTGTCGATCTTTTGACAAGGGATCGACGTGTAAAAAAAAGTTGAAAAAGGAAACTCACTTTGTTCCAATTTCATCTCTCTCTTACCTCTCGATTTCTCCCACCCGTTTCCCGTGCAAAAAACTCAGGACACGTATAACAGCCCTTTTAATTGAACTCTCTAATGTTATTGATAACAAGTGAATCCATATGTACATGTACAATTTAGATCAATCGGCCGTCGTAAGCGCAATAAAAGACGTCTAAGAACGCTCGTGAAAATTAAACGGCGTATGTATCTAGTCGATTCATCGTAATTTCTTCGCTTTATTTTTGTTTTCTTAATCATTTTCTTGTTTTCTTTTTTAATCGCTGGTACCAAAAAACACGCGCTCAATATATATTTATACAGATATATATATATATATTAATTACCTCTTCTTTTTTTTTTCTCTCCTGTTTAATTATTGTAAGCTTTGAGCTTGGGCCTGCCTGCCCACACACGTGTTAAAACTTACTATACACCGACGAAAACAATAATTACATCATTAGCAAACGCTTTTACAGAATACTCCGACCTTACGGGCTTACGTGCTCACGATCATTTTCGAATTATAACGATCGCGTTTAGTGGATACACCGAGTTCAATCTTTTCGCTTCGTCTTCGCGAAACTCGAAGAAACTCCGATGGAAAATCCCAATTTGAATCGCTGATGCTCGATACTGTTGTTATTCATTATTAGACCGCGGAGTCTTTTATCGAAATTCAGATTTTCGAAACGATAAAAAGGAAAATTGCTTTACATTCCAAACTCCGTTTATATTAATTTGTTGAAGAACAAATAAGCAAGAGTTTATTTAATTAGGTAACTGATTAAAATTTAGATCGAACAAGTGGAATTCACGACGGGATTTTACTGTATCGAAAGCACTGTACTTTGAATATTAATATATTCAACATATGCTACAATACTTTATCATGCTATCGTGCGTTCTGTACCTTTTCAAACAAAAATCCGCATTCTGTCTATTATATCGGTTCACGTCCCATTGTGAATTCGTGCCAGGATAGTATCGAGCCGTATTCGGGAAAGAATCGTGTACTGATCTTTCGCGCGTTTTGACTAGAATCGAGAGCAATCTTCGATCGTTGTGTCAAGTTTTGAGTGACGATTCAAAGTGTTTTCCTGCTTGTAACTCTCTGGGGGAACAAATTCATCGACTGATTCTGAATATTTTCTGTATTCGTCGCATATAACGCAACGCAGACGAACGACGGTCTGAAAAGAAAAAAAAAAAAGAAAATTCGAAGAGAATAAGAACGGAGATCGTGAGCACGTGTTGTGTGTATCATCGCACGTTTACACGTATTTTTCTTACTTACGTTTCTAAAGAGGCTAAAATCACTTACAAAGCTTATTTAACTTTACACAACTTCGACGAGTCGACATTAAAACAAAAGAAGAAGAAAAAAAAAATAAGAAACAAAAAGAGAAAATAAGACGCAAACATTTATTGGCGAACTAACTAACAATAAAACGAAGAGGAAGTGAGAAAAAAGAATAAGAGAAAAAGAAGATCGAGGAACATTATGACACGTAAAATTATTTACAAGCTATTGTGGATTAAAAGAAACCAGCTCGTCAACGTTCGCTTTGCTTCCGTACGTTCGTAGGATGTGTATAGTTGGTGGAAATGATATAGTGATAAGTTGTGAATTATTTTATAACTGTACATAACTTTTTTAATTCTCAGTTTATTTATTTATCACTGTATTATTGCACTGCATTGGCATACAACTGCATGGTATCGTAATAGCCTATTTATCATTAGTGTCTAATTTTTAGATCACAAGGAGAAACTATCTTTTTTCACAAGTAAATAAAATTCTAATTATAGGAAGTTAAAATATTAATTATATCGTAGAAATAAGTTAAATTTCTGAGAACTAACTAGCATTTAAAATTTCTGTAGTCTGTCATTACGTGTTACGAGCATAATAAATCATGAATTTCTAAAATAGTACGGTATAGAACGTATTTCTTAAAAATAGTATCAAGAAAAGACCAGTGTGATATTTTATATTTGATAAAAGATTTATCGTATTCATTTTTACATTATCATAAGAAAATTGATCTAAAATGAATTTCAAGATGAAAAGGAAATTTGTTCATCAAGATAGTTTGCGCAAGATAGACAACAACCTGTTGATTTCCTTAACACATTAACTGTAACACATTAATGGTTCGCCAATTTTATGAACCTCACTATATCTTTTCTACTAGCTGTACAACCGTATGTACGAACGTAAACGTTTAGTCTTTGCGTTTACAGTCACGCTTCCGGTGCCGCCGGAAGTATGCATCTCCGCGCATCCAACTCATTCGAATTCTCAATCATTGCACGTCGTTTCCTACAACGTGTCTAGATCGAATTTTCATTCGACCAATCGCCTATTCGTCGCAATGTAAATTTATCGGCTTTATAATTTCACATCGTTATTTTTAGCATTCGATCGAAACTGCGTGGGACACTAATAAGAAACGTCGTTCAACGTGCTTTCGACGAAGAAACAACGGTATTGTGCAAAATTGCGAAGCGACATTCTCGAATGCTTCGTTCGAACTGTGTAAGTATACATACAAGATGCTTCAAGGTTTTCCTTTTCGAAACGATACGAGTATATTTTACGAGTAAAAATAACAAATTTTCCTATTAATTTCGACTTACGAATTGTTTGATTCAAAAATTACAACAACAAAAAAAAAAAAAGAAAACGTAAAACGATATACTGATTAATATTCCGTTTGATAGAGCGCAAAAAGATATATCGGCGATATATATCTTTTTTCATTATATGAAACGAAATATAATGAAACGAAACGAAATAATTTTTGTAATGTAGAGATATAAAAACTAGTTTGTAAATAGTTAACAAGTTCATTAATACAAGGAAATTGAAATTCTAAGATTATTTATTGAAGAATAAAACCATACGATTAGAAATTTAGTTGAGGAACAAAAGAATTAATCCTCCATCTGTCGTTGAAAGTACATTCATAATATATTTAATATCAATCGAACATTGCATCGAACAAACATTTAATTCTTTACTTTGTATCTTTGATTCAACTTTATTCGAAACTATTCACGAGTCCATATTTTCTCTTATTTTTATTCACAAAATATACTACGTATCAGTATTTTTCAAAGAAATCACGAGCCACCCTCTACATATACATAATAACTATATATACATATATCCATATGTATATATTTATATTTATATGTATAGAAATATATATATATATCGTATGGCAGGTTCAATTGCTGCATTCAGCGTATGCTCAATGAAGCTGAGGCAGTTAATATCGCGTTTCGTATACGTGTGCCCGTAACAACGTCCCTTTGTTGGCTTTTTATCGTTCGCGTGGCCTGCTGGCACAGTTTCTTTCGTTTCTTTCAGACTTCTCGCGTTTACCCGCGTTCTTATTTTCCCGCAATAATGTGTGCTCAGTACCGAAAACTGGGACGGGGCTGGAAAGCCTTATTTCGAGGGTTGCAAATGTCGATTCCTTCACCGAGATCTTTCTCTTCAATCTCCGATTGATTCTGCCTTTTCTGATGCAAGCTAATTTCGCACCCTTGCTTCTGAAATGCCGCGAGACAAAGGAACATAAACATGAAAAAACAGGAAAAAAAAAGACACAAAAGACACGAACAACATAAAGGAAGAAGACAGAAAATTTTGTGGAAGTTTTTCTGCTAATCCTCGGACGGCGATGAAAGGATATAGAAGAAGAATTGAACAATCATAATTATATATTACACGTTATGTATATAACTGTGCAATTATGAAACAAATACAGCAGTGATAAATTTATAAATTTGTTTCTCAATTATTACATGTCAGAGTAGCTTGAGAAACTTGAATATCAAAAATTTTCATACGTAAAAAAGGGAATATGCATCGAGTCAGATCTGACAGTGGCAGTATCGATATAACAACCATCCGCTGTCCGAGGGTTAACTATTATTCGAAAATCGCAAAAAGAAATGTAAATGTCAAGTAGAATTTTTTCTAAAATAAAAGAAACGTGTTTAATATTTTAAGAATATATAGAATTATATAAAAATTTCCAAGAAAGAAGAAAAAAAAAAGAAGAATTGACAATCCTCTCGATCTGTCAACTATACAACAATTTGCCCTCGCACCATCCCTGCCGTTCCCTTTCCTCTTAACACAGTTCTACACGAGGCCAGCACGCGCTAAAAAGCTCGAGAGCGAAAAGCAATTCGGTGGAAACTTTTTCGTCCACGTCTGAAAACAGCAGAACGTTGCCACGTGGCTTACACACGCGTAACCTGACAACAATATCTTGACACTGCCTCACGCTACTTTTTTTTTTTTCTTTTTTACTTTTTCTTCTAAGTCAACTATCTCGCACAAAACGGGGTATTGCTCTCAGCCGTTTAAAGATGTAAAATGTAGGACTACGATTTGCACAGTTCGATACAACTCGTTACAAACTAATTGCAGACTAGCAAAGAACAGGGTGGAGGGAGGGAAAGGGTGACAGAGAGAACACGTACTGTCGCATCGTGTGTACGGATGTTCGTGTATAATAAATACGTACGCGTACGTGGCATGGATAGAGGAGAAGATTTGTTTGTCTGTAATTTTTATATTGTATGTAAAATCGCCACCGTTCCAGAGGGCATTATCATCAGTTTTCTTTGCTCATTCTGTCACACGCGTGTCCGTGTAAGAATGCTTGCGATCTAAATTCTCTTTCCTCTGGAATTTGTCTGGACAAACGATCGTGCTAAACGATTCCCTTTTCTCTTTCTTTCTTTTTTTCGTTATTTTCTTTATTTCTGCTTGTAACTCTCTCTCTCTCTCTCTCTCTCTCTTTCTCAATTTGGCATTAGGCAGTCAACGCGACGGTCAAGTCGCTGGAAACAGTGAACAGCAAACTGTTCTGTCGTTCCTTGTGTGTGTGTGTGTGTGTGTGTGTGTGTGTTTTCGTTTTTTAATTTATTTGTTATCTTTCTCCCTCGAAGCTAGATTTCAAAACAGGAAGAAGTCGAAAAGTACGTTGCTACTGTACATACCTATCGGTTTTGTACTCGCTTCTTCTCAAATTATTAATACGTATGTATTTATATGCATTATTGTGTATTTCACTCGCGCTCGCTCTTCCTTCTATTTTTTTTCGTTTTTTCTTTTCTTCTTTTTTTCTGTTTCTAGAGCAATATTAAAGGACATTAGTTCCTACTATCGTCTCGCGTGATATGATACTTTTTTTCTTCGTCTTCTTCGTTTTCTAAGGGACAAAAGGGGTTACGAGCTAAACGATCGACGCGCGGTAGATCATTGAATTTGAACAGCGAACAAGGGAAATTAAATAACAAAAGTAGCAAAGTGGAAAGTCTCCGTCCTGTCTTTTCGTCACGATCTCTTCTTCTTCGATCGTGCTTATTTCGTAGCATATCAATATTATAGAGGAGAACATAGTCATTCGATATCATTTTTTTCTTTTTTGTTAATATCTTTCGACGAGTAATTTCTATAATTTTTTCTCTCACTCTCTCTCTCTCTCTCTTTCTCTAACAGCTAAACAATAATACGCGAATGAGTATACTCTATGTTACATCGAAGTCAAGGGTCAGAAACGTCTCTATCAAGGAATCAAAGTATTAAATAATAAAATCTGAAAATAGAGTATTTAAGCTACAGCAGCCTGAGGCTAAAAGTCTATAAAATGGAATACAAAAAATATGTCGAAACCTTAAACGAGAAAAGGAGCATAATAACTAATGAGCTATTCATAATAATCGTCATTAATCGTCGTCATCGTCTTGTCCTTCTTTCTTTTCTTCCTTCTCTCTCTCTCTCTCTCTCTCTGGTTTCCTTTTCACTTATCTCTCTCTCTCTTTCTCTCCTCGGAGAAGAATCTCCTCCTCCTTTACCCGAGATCTCTCGCTCGGGCTCGCGAAACTGTACACGGCTCGTCACTCTCCGAACAACAGGTTTGTGCGCTAAAGAGAAATGTTCACCTGTATCACAGACTTCTTTCGATAACGTCGCTGTATGCTATTCATTGCTATATGCGATATATATATCGTACGTATATGTATGTACACGTATATAGAATACACGTTAATTAAATAAATACATAATTTAACGCTAACCTCTGCTCGGTAAATTACGCGATTTCACGCGAAGAATCTATCGTAGCGAATACGTCCAGTTCGACTTGCAGGCGATCGATTTATTTTTTATTTTTATTTTTTTATTTTTTTTTCCTCCTATGCTCGTCCTTTTAAAAAAGTCCTACATGTATATGCACGCGTCAATGGGAGCGGAGAGGGGTGGGGGTGGTGGAGAGGAAGCGAATGTGGCTTTTACTCTGAATCTTCCACCTCTACGGAAAAATCGAGACGTCGCGTGTATGTTCAGACAAGTATATGGCATTCGCATAACCAACCAGAGATCCATCACCATCGTCGTCACTCTTATCTATGTTAATTGCAATACGATATGTGTGTGTTAACCACGTCTACCACTGTTCAGTACGTTTTGAAGTACGGTTGAAGTACAGTTTCAGAAGTAATCATCGCTAACTTGCGAAATTTCGACGAAATTTCTACACCAATCTCGCGGTGTGTCGCGAAACATTTCTTTCGTCTCAGTGAGGGGGGAGAGGGAGAGGAGGGACCAAAGTTTCTCAGAAAAAATTACAATCTCGCAAGTGAAATTCCGTCTCGTTGGAAACGTAGCCGAGTAATTGGACGACAAAGAGAAACAAGATGGTAGATGGTAGTCTAAAAGGAAAGGCAGCATTCAGATACTTGCCTGTGTCAGCTCCAACGACTTCCGGTTTCAAGCAGCCGACTATCCACTGCACGAACTCGCACTCTCTATCGCGATACTACGTTTTTTCCTTTTTTTCATTCTCTTTTCGGTCTCGAGGATTTGATGGCTGTCGGGGATTTTTCTTTTTTTTCTTTTTTTTTTCTTTTTTTTTTCTCTCTTTTTGCGCGGTAAAGCTAAGCTGTCGATCCTAATTGGCAATATCCATGAACACAAATGAAATCTGGCAAAGTGTCTGGCCACTGACGGAAACGAGGGAAGCGTTTACGTGGTATTTGGGGCTTGCTGCTGTGGACTGTACTCCAACATGGCTATCGGGAACGTCTTGATGTGCGTCTGCCACTGCGCCGACAGTTGGAAGAATTTCACGCCGTACCACTCGGTACCGTCGATGCTCACTGAGGAACAACAAGTTACAACAGTGTGCTTGAAATTATAATACAGATGCAGGTGAACTCTTCTTGTCAAATTGTCGAGAAAGTGCGTACATCTTTTTATACGTTTAATTTTAACTTGTACGACTTTGACGAAAATATAAACTTGACGTGGTAATGAAATGAAAATTATTTGATTGCAAGTTTTCTTACAGATAACTGATTTATGAATATCGTTAAACAGAGAAGAATATCTCGATCTCTTTTGTCCCGGTTTATAATTTCGATTACCTCTTAATGGAATGTTGTGAGTCTTCGCCGAACATATAAGTCGCGTCACGCCTTCGACCGTCTGACTCTTTGGCTCGTTCTCCTTCTCCTTCTCTTTCTTCTTACCCAGTCTCATTACTAGAAACGAAATGAACAAACTTCACAGAAATCTGTTCCTAAAATAACGGAACAATTATCGAAGAAAGTAGCTGGAATATATTGACGTATATTTCAATGTAATTTGATCTTCATCTAATTATCAAAAAGAATTAATGACAAAGCAACGTATCGTGCATAGAAATTAAATTAAAATTATATTATAATTATATAATAAAACATACTCGTTTAAATAAAAGCGAACGTCAAAATTGCATACCTTTACTAATTCAATATATATAATATAAAACAAATTAATGTTTGAAATAAAAAGCGTTAAAGAAGCGATCAAATTTTGTTACATACTTTTTTGTTTCTTCTCCTTTGTGGTGTAGTTCATGGACAGATAGTGACCGGGAGTTTCACCCAGAGGCGGAAGTCGCTGAACGTGTAACGCTCTGAACGCCTGTCTCAACGTATTCTTCCCCTTTTCACCCTGTGTCTGTTTGCTCCAGTAATCGAGCTGCAACTCGACTGGCTCCCAGCCTTCTCTCGTCGGTTGGCCAACGTTCGGGCTACTCGGTGGCGTTAATCTGCCAGGAAGTGGAATGGGCAAACCAGGAGGTGGCAAGGAAGGTGGAGAGCCAGACATGGTCACGTTGCTCTCCTCTAGATCGACCGATGCGGAGGAACTGCTGTCTGGACAGCCCACGCGGACGTCGTTGATGAATGGGATGAATATTTGGCTACTATCGTCCGTTTCTCTGCGAAATTAAAGCGGGACGCTGTTTGTTATCATAACGAGGCCGCCTATAATGTTTGTTTAACACTAGAGCTCTCTGTTTCCACGGACCAAGAGCTAAATTTACTTTGGTCGTGCAACGATGTACGCGGAACAATTGTGTAATTGTAAAATAAATATACGACCAAGCGAGAGTATAATAATAATATTTGTAAATGTTCTTTTGACTTTCAATCATTGTACGCTGGAATAACGCGAAGCGGAAATATTCGACCGAGGAGAAATCTAATGAGAAAAGGGGTTTGAACGAAATTTGCTGCAGCCACTGCTTACCGAAAATTTAATACGACTTTAATACAATGACTTCTATAGCGAATCTAGTTGAGATTTCTTAATTCGTCAAATCATGCTTCTGCCAAAAAACTTTTATCGTCAATTAAGTATTATTCCAAATCTTCGTCATTAATTTTCATTCGATTTTTATTCAAGACGTTTCCCCGCTAAAATCACTATATTAAAAGTTTTATCCTTGTCGAATGTTTCACCTTGTAGTACACAGAAGTTCCATTTAAACCAGTTCCACCTTTCACTGAAAATCGATCGAACCGCCTGAATATCGTACCTGTACGTAACCATGGCTTCCGCAATCGGCAGTAGCAAGGTTGTACCAGCCGACGCCAAATACTCCGAGACTCTAGCCGCACCCTCGCTAGCGCCACCGCCCTCCCTTTCCAACAGTTCTTTCCACTCGTCGCCGAATAGCATCGAGTACCTGGCGTCTATCGAGCCGAGGTACTTCGACAACGTGTTAGAACCCAGAGGCACGACAAAGAACTTGAGATAATTCTGCGGTCGAAAACTTAACTGATCCACGTAGTGGCGGAGAACCGCATTCACGAAACTGTCACCGCCAGCGATCACCACTTTGATCGGCGCTGGCGGCTTGGCGGAGCTGTTGCAACTGAAAATGGAAAAATACGATTTAATTTGGTTTAATGGAGTTTGATTTAATTTATCGTAAACGTTTGTATGATTCTATCGAACTGATATCGTAGAACGATTTCCTCTCCTTTTGGTCGTTACGTATCGCACGATTGTACAAAGAAAAATTTCGCTCCTCTGTTCAACGACAGATGAAGTGATCTTGTAATAATATTAGAGTTTTGAAACAACGTGATAAATGCTAATACGGAAGATATTCTTTTTACGAAAGAGTCATTCTGAGAACACGAAGTTCTCATTGAAAATTTTCGGCGTTTATATCGATAACTTATATATTAATAATTTCTTTGAATTTCGTCGAACTGTCTGATGCTGAGTTTCATCAATCTAAGTAACGAAAGTGTTCTAAAAAAAATCTTACAGAAACATAAATTTTGGTGACACAAATTATCAATTAAAAATTTTAGTTGAAAAGAATTGCAAATGAAATGTTACGCCAATTTTTTTTTTTTTTTGTAACAACGTAAATTTCATATCGAGAAATGTATTATCAGTTTAATTACAAAGATTTTGGGATATTTAATTCTATTTTAATTAAAATTGAAGCCGATTAAATGAAAAAAAAAAAAAATTCCAAAATTAAGCGCAATAATTCGAAATAAAGAGAAGAAGCGGCAATAGTTACAATTTTTGTATCCGCGTGACCAGGCACGTGAACGTGGCACGAATATCCGCCGGAGAGGCGGTCGTTAGGACTCTGTGGTTCCTCTCTTGAAGCCTCGTGGCTAACACAGCCGCGCCAGGATCAGCCAGCGACACCAACGACACCGCGTCCGGCAAACTGTCATCCGGTAGAACCCGGCTTAATTGCTCGACCAACGCTTTCCTCGGCTGAAACAATATGTGTTCTCCGTTTTAATACGTGTCCAACTTGATGTACGAGCGAAACGTTACAAAACCGGAAAGAGAGAGAGAGATCACAACTTCGTGGAATAAAATCCAATCTTCGGGATTTATATTGCTCGTTCGGATCAAGAATTAAATTCGAAAGATTAGACCGGCCTCCGTCTGTTCCCTTCATCCAGACGAATCGAGTTTCATTTCTTTCGTTTATCTACGTAGAATGTCCCGGTGAAAAGTGGTCACCGACCGTGAGTGGTGATTCCACATGGCGCGAGAATAAATTGAGATAGAAGGGAGATTGCTTTTACATTTAACCTCGAGTTTATGAAAAACACGATTAAATTAATAATTGCATTGGTACGCGCGTGTCTGACACATCTTCGAACTTATCACCGTGGGATCAACTTAAAACGATAAAAACGATACGACAAACGAAAACGATAAAACGTCATTTCTTTTCTTTCGGTCTATTTTTGCACGTGGAATTCGTTCCTCTGGATTCGACTTAAACTGTACTATTAGTTGGTCACAATGTGTTTTAAATTATGAGTACCAACGTATTACCGATAGAACATATTAGCAGCCATCGCGATGGAATTAACTACGCGTTCAATTATCATAAAATTCTCATCCATACGGTTTCCAAATTGCGTTTCATAAATTAAGTCAGTATCACTTGTTACGCGCCACATCCTCAACGCTCAAGACACATTACGCGCAGCGTTGAGCATAATTACATCAATCAGTGCCACCGTCGGTTATATTAATTTACAGCCTGGTTATATCGGTGCCGCAAACCTATATCTATACACCCATGCATCGTTTTCCATGTACCTCGGAGCTATTCAAATCGACGGGAGGTTTCAGATCCACGCTGAGGCTGTGCTTTTTGGACTTGTTGGTGCCGGGCACGCCTCTGTCGCGTGTAAAAAGCCTGCTCCGTTTGTCGCTGCTCTCCGTCTTGTTGTGCTGCTCGGACTTCGGCGGCGAGCCGGTCACGTAATTCGGTGGATCATTCGCCTCGTGATCCGTCCAATTCTCCGGGTGCGAATCGCTGTCCGCTCTTCTCGAGCTGTCGTCGCTTTGCCTATCCACGCCGCGTTCTGAAACGAGATTTCATTACTCCTCGTCGCGCGATTGCATCGTATCCTTGGGGAACTGCACGCGCGCGCGTTACCGAACGTAAGCTCGAAGGCCATTCTCGTAAGCCTGAACTTTCATTTGTTCAAATGTTGAAATTATTGGAACATGAATAATTGGAATGCCATTTATTTGAGAAGTATAATTATTTGGAGATTTTTAAAATTATTAAAAATTAGACTTTTGAGATATGTATAAATTAAATTTACTTAAAAAGAAAAAACCAGATGTTGATAAGTACGACAAACATTTAATTTCTATATTTATTTTTTTATTTTACGACTTAAATTAATAATAATAACTTAACATAAACACTTTGCTGACTATAGCCTGAACGTTACGATCGGTAACGTACGTAATAGTTATTAATGCACGATCGATTAACTCACAGAGAAGTAAATACACAAAAAAAAAAAAAGAGACAGACAAAGAAACGTCTCTAAGTCTATTAACGCGTCAAAAATAAAAAAAGAAAAAAAAACGATTACACTAACGTGAACTACACGTTTAATTATCGGCGCATCATTATATATATGTATATCGTTAGTTTACGGAAAGAGTGACATGATCAAATATCCGAAAATTTTTAAGTTTTACTGGAACAAGCAGCTAGTTCCAATATTTAAAAATATATTTATTAGAAGAAAAAGCCATATCAAATAATTACGAATTCGTTCAAGAAACAATTGATCAAAGACAAGATTAGAAAATTTATTTCTAAGGTTGAAGGACAATTAAAAAAGATGGAGCTCAGATTTCCAATTTAAATACTAATTTTTAGATTTTGAATTGGACAATACAATTCTGTCAAATGGACAGGACTGCAGACTGTCTCACTAAGCATTGACACGGTTGTCAAGATGCATCATTCTTCCACGAAGACCAACGATATACACGCATAAAAAGTATATTCAGAAAACTTACTAAGACGTATCAAGAGAAAAGGGTACACCACACGAATCTGCGCGCGAAATGCAGCGGGCAACAGGCGTTCGTGACTCAAGCCGGTCGAATGTGTCTTTTTCTTTTCTTTTTCGTTCGTTTGTTAATAACGTCGGAGAAACGTCGAGAAAACTCGCAATCGAACAGCGTGTGGCGTGTTAATCGGTACAGCGACCAGAGATAGAGAGACAGAGATAGATAGATAGACAGAAAGAGAGAGAAAGAGAAAGAAAAAAAAAAGAAGAAGTAAAGAATTAGTAAAGAAAAACAGACAAGATATGTAAAAGTAGTTGATAATATAAAAAGAGAGATACGTACGTACAAGTAGATAGAGAGAGGCAGAAAGAGAGAGGCCAGCGGACAGGGTTTTTTTCGTGTTACAGTTTGCTTTCGGTTTTGTTTCGGTTTTAGAATTCTCTACGTACAGAAAGGCGTAAAGAAAAAAGAAAAACGGCACACAAACACACAGATCAACGTAACCATTTGTCTCTTGCAGAATAATCTTCGAGGTTCGATCGGAATCTCACATTCTTTTTTCTCGTTTCCCCTCGAGTCTTTCCGATTCAGAAAAATCGAACTTCGTTTCACAGTGTTACAGAAGCAAATAAAAAGAATGACTACAAAAGAAATCAGATGCCATATAAACGTTTATTTTCATCGCATTCTCTTACAAGTGTTAGGTAAGTTATTAGTCTTACATACGTGCTCTAATATCTAGTAGGATCGAGGGATCTTGTTTTTTTTAAAAAATTCTGCAACCATGCCACAACGCAAGATTAATAGTTACCGCGGATAATGCGCGATAATTGATATACTTGAGAATAATAATTAATCATCCACGGTATAAAATTTGAGGCTTTGGATATATAAAAAAAAAAAAAAAAATACAATGAGTCACATTTCTTCTGTTTTATTTTATTCCACTGTATTAGTTTATTTCACTAGTCGTACATTTGTTCGATAATTAATTCAATCTGTACGAAAATCACAGAAGAATGGGGGATTTTTTCCAAATTGAAACGAGACAACGCAATGAAGTTATTGCTCCGAGTATCAAGCGAGAAATACACAAAGAGAATATTAAAAATACAAAGAAGAAAAAGAAAATGATAGAACGAGCTCAAAAAAAAAAAACAAAGAATTTCTTTCGATTATTCTTGCGTTAGGGTAGCTCGAGTTCAGTCGTCGCAACAGAAAAAAAGATTATTTCTACAGTGTTTCTAAGTTCTGGTGATACTTACTACAGAGAAATTGGATATAAAGTAACGAATGGAAAAATCATTGCTAAAGATGCTCTATTGTGAAACTATGAGGCATCTAATTACCGAGTTTCATATCATTGATCACGAAACACCAAGCTTCTGCTGATTAGCAAGAGGTCATTCATGCGCTCGAGTTCCTTCTCCAATCTACAAAATTGCGTTACATCGCGATATGTATTTCAGTTTCCTGACTAGCTCACTAATTTTCTAATCGTGAGGGATGATTGTTTCCTACGTTCCTTCTTTCTGTTCAGGATTTGTCACAGTGGCTGTCGAGTATCCCCCCCCCGAATATTTCATGGCAAGCAACCATTGAAATAATAATGGATTTATTTTTTGAAATTCACTGACTAATTCTGAATTTTCAAAAATACTAACGATTAACTTTTAACTTTTAAAACTAATAAAAATGATTTCTTCAGTTGAGTAATTTTTTTTATAAAGAAAATATTGGCCGAAGATATTAGTTACGCGTAATAAGTAACAAAGCCATAAATATAATTATAAGTATTAACTATAACAATTAACACACGACTATATATATAACGATCAATTGCACTTCGCATAAAAATTCCCTTATTTCGCAGATAATATTGCAGAATGCGTATTAAAATTCGAATTGTTAACTACATAATATCTCTGAAAAAACCTCAAATTATCTTACGTCGCGTCGTATTAAATATATTTCACAATTCATTTTCATCTTCAAACGCACTTCTAACGAAATATACAAACGTAAAAAAGACGATACTAATAATAATTCGTCAATCTGTTCTTTACCGGACGAATCTCGAAAATCGCGAGAGAGGAGAGCTTCAACGAAACAATAAAGAAAAAAAAAATAGTATCATGCTATTTAAAATTCACGCAGCCATGCTTGCTTGGCGAAGAAGCAAAGATTCTTTAAAACAGAAGAAGAAAAAAAAGGAGAAAAAAGAAAAAAAAAGGAGAGAAACAAAAGAACTAAGTCCAGAGCTAATTTATCACTTTGAAATCGTGACGATTCGGTGTGCCTTTACATACCTGGAGTGGTGTGTCCGATACGATGTTTCTCTTTAGCCGGCTGACCTATGCTCTGCTGACCTATGGCCGTCGCAGGAGTGCTTCCGGTCTCCTCGTTGGTTACTACTACCGAATCGTAACATGCAACAATGCAAAGCCAACGCACCAGACTTTCACTTAGTTAAACAGATCTGAATCCGTATTGGCAACGAAACATTTTTATGTCTCTATTTTTACTTGGCCATTTATGATTGTTCTCTGCCTAGGGGATCTAATCTGTGCGCAATTAACGTGATGTCGTTCGACGTTACTTCATACATTTAGAACTCATGAGCGTTTGAAATGTATTATTCTTGGACTTGACGCGATAAAATTGTTAATTGGAACGCGGAGGTTAAGTGGAAATAAAAACTGCAAATAATAATCGTTGAAATTGAACGAAATACGAGTTTTAATTAAAATATTTATTAGTTCAACGATTTGAATATCAAAAAGGATATTAGGACTATAATGCGTGGGCTTGATAGTGGGTAAAGTTAAATTATTTTATTCTCTTTTGTTTTTTTTTTAGAAAATCCGGATCAAACGAATTTTTAAGAATCATTGAAATTATTAACGTGATCGAATTTGTATTACTTTGAAATTCTTCGGCTACAAATTATATTAAAATGACACTTTTGTAAAAATTATTCAACGATTAAATTGTTGGACTTAAGAAAAGTGAGTGAACTTATTAAAATAAAATAAAATAGAAATAGATAACGGGAAAAATATATACTAGAAATCACGGTGTATGAGAACAAATATCAACTCGTAATATAGAAACTCGGGACAACAAGGAACTACAATTAAATCGTTCTGATCTTGCGTTACTGTTTGCAGAACCAATCGACAGACAATAGAAAACTTTTCTGCTCTCTCGATTGTACTTGAGTTATAACTCTCAATAATGCGATACTTTTATTGGAAAAAACAACGTAAAATACGTAGGTGGTAACATGATAAAAATAAATATACGACATTGTGAATCCTTAAATTAAATAAGTAAGTAAAATCACAGTCGAATTATAAATACGAAAAAACTATCTTGAATATACTTTCTCCAAATGTCGAAAAGTTTTATTTTATTTTAAGAATTCGTATCGATCAGTTGTTCACCTTGTCACATTAACAATTCGTATTTGTGAAAGATTATTTTTATTTAATTCTGCAATTAACATATTAGATCGACGATATACTTTTATTAAAAAAAACAATTCTTTAAGCTTCACCTTTCTTTCAAGTTTTTACGCTTCGATTTTCATAATGTACAAAACACACGCTATAGTACAACCGCGAAAAATCCACGGAGCAAAAAATCAAATGTCAACAACAATCACATTCCCTAAATTACCGAAAACAATGAAAAATAAACAATAAAAATAATTCTCCCACAAAATTTTTCCACTTGTAGAAAATCTTTGAGAAAGACAAGTAACACCCGTCGAATGACCTTATCGCGTGTGCAATCATTTCGACAGAGGGAATAATTAGATCTCACGTTATTACGCTCCCCTCCCCCTGTCCCATCTTTTTTTCCTCTTTTCAATCCTCGTTCACACTGCTTGCTGTGTCAAGCAACCCGTACATTTGCCAATCGAGATTCACACGTTACAAAATGCTACGATACTCAACGATGTTTTACATGAAACGAAAGCGATTCACTCACCGGAATGAGGAGGCGCTAGAAGCGAACGACTAGAGCTGAAGAAAGGACGCAGCGATGGCTTGGGCGTGCTACTGACAGACATCGTGTCCAATTCTGGACCGCTGTCTGACAAGTCTTCCAGCTCGTCGAACAGTTCCTCGATTTCCATCTCTGCGCCTTTAACAAATCCAGTTAACGAGTCTATAAAATAATCAACAAGACAACTTGTGACACAGAGGCACAATTTGTTTTTTTTTTTTCTTTTTTGTCTCGTGATCTTTGCTCTGTATCTGTAGCTTACCGGAAAGCTTCTGCCCGATCTCTTCTTGATCTTGATCCAGATCCTCCGACACCCTGAATCGTCTCTTTAACAACGCTATGAACTTTTGCTTTAAATTCCTTTGCTGCAACAGTCAACAAATGTTTGTGAAATATTGGATACTGATGACGTGAGTGATTCAAATAATCTTTTAAAATTGCTAATCAAAATTAATCTTCCTTTTAGAGGAGGGAGAGTTTTGCATCGTAGAAGAATATTTTATTTCATTTCACAATGCTCCTGCTGCGACTGTACTTTCAATAATTATTGATTTCACTTACAGATGTCTGGTCTCTTTTTCAATTACATTTATGAGAAATTCTACCACATAACCGACGTCGTTGCTCGAAAATTTAACTAATCCTTCTTACTAATTATCTCATTATATTTTTCTAACGTCGCCAAGAAATAAATTAATTTCGACGCGTCATTTATATCTTTAATTATAATGAATATAATTCGAACCCAAACCTTGAAAGACACAACGTCGTGGAGAATACGTACAATGTAAAAAAAAAAAAAAGTGTAATTTGTTACAACATTTAGAAACTCGAACGGTGTTCAGAAATATATAAAAATACGGAACCGAATTGGAAATTTCATTGCAACGTACCCTGGCGTTCGCCGGGATCTTCGCCCGGCTCTTCCGCCTGTGCATCTCGAGAGTCGGCTCGCTGTCGCTGCCTTCAGCTTCGCCCTCCGAGCTGAACTCTTCCTCCTCGTCGCTGTACTCGGGGCAGAGCCTCTCGTTCGGGTCGTTCATCAGTCTTTTGTCCTGGTCGACCGGCTGGGAGCTGAGCGCGACCACGCTCACGCGGGCCAACGCCACCGAGTGCCCGCCGTATTTCTCCGCCTTGTCAGAGACTAGCTCCAGCTCCAGGTCCATCTGCTTCTGGAGAACCTGCGGACGCACGCAGGTGCAACAGCTCGATGAGAAACGAGTCGGTTTTTTGCTGGCCTAGTGACACGGCCGCCGTGCCCGGTGCGTTTCGCTCGGGTGAACGAACCACTTGCAGCCTGATACGGTGAAAAGGCGGTTTGGGATAGGAAGACACGGAGGATGGGATGGTTCTTGGATTTGAGTTGAACCTCTTTAACAAGCTGCTTTATGAACTGAGAATAAATCAAAAATACAATCCAATATCATACTGAGAAACGGTGATAATTACGTACAATTTATCGACGAATGAATCAAAGTTGAATATTTTCGTTTCATTGTTAATTATTATTGACTAGCAGTTATTCTACGTTATTTTACGCGTATCATTTTGTACATGCGACAAATTTTATATCGATTCAGTTCCTTTTCCTGCACATGTACCTTATGTTTGGATGCACATGCTCCAATGCTAGTTTTAAATTCGCGGTGACAATGCGTGCATTCCGGCTTTGTATCATCCTTTTTCCGAAAATGTTCCCAAAACAAAGCTTCTCCCTTTGCACGATATCTTCTGCACTACTTCCTGCTACCACAACTTTGCTCTCACTATCACTCGACATTTTTTTTTAAAGATTTTTAATCTTTATTAAATTCACACAGATTTTGAAATACACGTCTGAACTGCCCGAGTTTCTCAGCTATACTGCTCAACAGCGTCCAAGTACTAAGCACGCAGTCACACGTTCGTTTACATCAGGTCGCACGATTCTTAGAATCCGTGTTTCCAATAACTTCACTGGCAGAAGAAATCGAACTGTGTATTTACATATTTTGTAGGCTGCTATACAGCATTGTACAGTAGTTCGAGAAACGGTAGCCGGGTTCTCGAAATTTTCGGGAAATCCGATTCCTTCGGGAATCTCGAAATTTTCAGGAATCCGACCCGAACCGACTCGTCCCAACCATCGAGTTCCCGATATTTTCCCGCACACCCCTACTGAATACTAAAATATTTATCATTCACATTCTTTGTACGTATTGCATTTGCATTTTAATCTCTCGGGGATTCGAACGCTGGGGTAATCATCGTCGCGATAATGGTATACATCTGAAATTAAACTGCACTCTCGCGATAACGAACGCGATTACAACACGACAAATGATGTTACTCTTACCTGAGCCATATTGATAACTCCTTCGGCCAGAGTCTTGTACCCGAGCATCGTGCGATTTTTGTATCGTTTTCTCCTCTGGAGCTGTATCAGCAGTTTGTTGCCATCCCTTTTGAGGAAATGCGGATATTGAAGAGCGAACTGGAGCTCGAGCTCGGTGTCCAGCATGCCACCGGTCGGGATGGCCATCTCGTTCGAGCGCAAGGTCCTCTTCGAGCTCTGCATCTTCACCGCGATGCTAATCGAGGTTAGATCGGAGCCCAACGGCCGTAAAATCACCAGCCGGGTCAGGGTCAAGGAGCACAGCCTGAAAGAAATTCCAAAAGAAACATTCCGTTCAGATTTTGTGTGCAAAATCGAGTGATTAGACTTTAGCCTAAGGTTGAGCTTCGAATCTTTTCAACAAGTTGATGAAAATATTATTTTCTAACATAAAAGTTTCTCGTGATACGTGTGTGTGTGTAAAAAGTAGACGAATTTTACAGATGATTTAATAGAAGAGAAAATAAAAATTCGATTGACACGATTTAATTGTCGATTTTAAATGGAAGTCTGGAAATTCCATCGAATTCCACGTTTAAATAGGGGGACGTCAAAGTTCAGGTGATTATATCTTTATCCATAGAAATAAATTACCGTGGGAAATGAAGCATCATTCGAGGGGTATACGATGAATTATCATCGCGACATTTAGGCAACCTTTGTCATTTGTTTTATAGAATTGATACTTATTTTGGGATAAATATGTGTGACACGAAATGAAATTCCAATAAACAGATTCAATAAAATCAATAATTATTCATAAGAACGAAATATCGAATAAACTGAATATATAATACAGTCAACAACATTTAATACAAAGGCATGCTTATTGTTAATCGCAATTATAAAATAAATACACGTTGGTAAGGATGTAATGATAATATTTCTATTATTTGTTTAATATCATGACATCCAAGTATTCTCTATTAAAATAACTTATAAAGTTGAAGCGAATTCAACGAAAGACAAAATTTACATACAAAAATCCGCTACCGTTTACGCGTGAAACCAGTCAAATTTAACTTCCTTCGTCGTCGTGTACCCAAATGTAGAATGATTAAACCATTACGTAATACTTTTTATCCCACAAGATAAATGCGAAGTAAAATTAAGTTCTAACGACGTAAACTCCAAACTGTTGCCAAGCATGATCCACTGATACAATAAACCAAATACAATGCAATAAACCAAAATTTATCGTCTAATAAAAGATACTCAACGAGCAGAATCGCCCACTGTTTTATTTGAATATCGCATTGTACGAGATTTGACGAGATTTATAGCGGCCGACAGTGATTCATTTTTAAGTGTTACAAGTGGCCGTTTTATTGCCATTGATAATCGAGGTCGCACAGGATATTTAGAATGATTGATGGAAGCCGTGGGATTTACACAGAAAATAGGAAGAAGAGCAGGTTCTTTGCGAGATGAAAGTTTCACTGAGGTTGTCTCTCCTTTTTGTATTACCACAGCAGGAACATAGTTCGAGATAGTTCAAGTGTAAGATTTTAGTGAGATATCTTTACTTGTCAATGAGACAGGATTCTAACAAGGTAAGTTAGCGTTTTCATTCGAATTTACATACTGCAAGATCTTTATACAAAAAAAAAAAAAAAAAAAAAAATAAAAAATGAAAATATTTTTACACGATTAAAATTTTTTAGTTTGTCATTATGATTTTCGTCACTGAGTCACTTCTTGTATTCAATGACGCGACTATATTTCAAAAATCTTTATTCATCTTTGCTAAACGTACGTTTGCAATGAATAAATGTCTCAAATTTTATCGGTACAATTACAACAATGTACAAATCGTTACAACGTGAAAATTTCACATAACATATTCTCAAAATTTATCTAGATATTATAATCTATATGTAAATTGTGCATTATAAATATATGTATGTACGCGCGTAAAATTTGAATACATTCGCGAGCAGGTGTATCCCATTTCCATCTATGAAGCCTCGAGGATCCTGAGGGCGCCCCGAGCATGTAATTTAATGTGTATATCGAAAACGAGTGACAGAACAAGGGGCCCCGAATCTGATGCAACTCTTTGCTGTTGCTCTTTTCAAAGACAATCGAGAACCGCGCCGGCTCGGCGAAACAAGGCCGAATTGAAGCTAAAAGCGAAAACGTCGCCGCGCAATGGTATCGATCAGCCTGGAACACGTAGCAGACAACGACAGTCCGTTTAACCACTTGCGCTGGCAACTGATTGCGGACCATAACGAGTGACCAAATTCGTATACAGCGGTTCGCCGGTACGATGTCGCTGGATAGAAATCACGGAGAAGTAATAAATTTATTAACTGTTCTACTTAGGTATACTTGAAAACTGGGGAAATATTACCAATTCTGGAACAAAAAATTCACGATCGTCATTCGAGCGCAAGAGGTTATAGACGTCGCCGCGTGTAGTATGAAATATGGATCCAAATCCAGCAAATCCTTGCGGGTATCTTCGTCATCAAAGATATGCCAGCCGTTGCCCTTTGACACGAGCACGCTAGATGCCCGGGTTTTAATTGCTTTCGCTGGCAAGAATCAGGTTAAAGGCAAAAGCGGCCGCGATAACGAGAGCAGTGTTTCGACGTTGGCTACGACCGGCGAGAAATCCCCGGCCTTTGATGAGATGTTCCTCAATCGAGGTCGCAAAGTGGAGGTGACAGTTTGGTAATACGCTACCAACTGCAATATACTACGGTGACACGCTTGCCTCGAAAGAATCGAGAGATTAATAGGATTGAAGGCGGAAGATGGAAAATCAGAGATGTTTAATTTAGGGGGTGAAAGACGACAGGAAATTGTCAGTGAGAGGTGGGAAATTAAAAGAGTGAAAAGAGAAGTTCTTCTCTTCTTTTAAAAACGAGGAATAATAATTTTACTTTTATTTTATGATATTTATGCACTTACAGGGGTAGAAATTCACGACGAGAAAATATATAAAGTATATATAAATAAATATATAAGTTAATAATTTTATATGTAAATATATAAAAATTTAGTAGTAGTCTTTGCTCCATTCTAAATTTAGTCCAGCGATAATAATATCGCACCGTAAACGTAATACTCGTCGTGGCAATTTTTAGCATTTTCCGTCTTTCTGTTTCCGTGGATTGTAATTTCTCTCGTCTCAGTGATTTGTTATACGTGTTGTTATAAAAATGTCGAATGATTTATTGGACATGAGAGAAAATGCTACGAGAAAGCGATTTCAGTTGGAAAAATAAATCGGAAGAATGTAGAGAGAGATGCGACGAGAGAGTATACGTGCAACTTCCACTGGGAAAAAAACAAACCGAGAGTTAGAGTTTGAGAGATTGACTCGGAAAACATGAATTGAACATGTGAAAGACGAGATTGCTATAAAAATATGACCACTTGAATTGAGAAATAAATCTCCAGACGTACAATATACGTACTTATGAAGAAACAAATCAGTAGCACTGATATTTCATAATATCTTCCCCCTTTGCAAAAATAATTTGTATGATATAATTGTGACGAAGAAATGAATGAAACTGCAAAAATCGAGAAATACATTGATAATATTTTTTTCTTCTTCTTCTTCTTCTTCTTCTTAAGAATTCAGAGGAGAACGATCGATAAGTGTACAAAATATGAGATAATTTAATACTACTCATTTTGCATCGAACTAACTTGTGAAACGCGATAAGAAAAAAAATCCACGGTGTAAAAAAAGACAAAGATCAATGCGCCGCTGACGTACTGGAATTTGCTATCATAATGTATGCACACGTAAAAATCTAAAACGGTTGGACGTATCATTTGCTCGGACGTAATAGTTACAGTTATAGCTGAAAACTGCCGACGTTCAATCGATATTCCATTTCTTGGCTTACCATTTGCTGTTCTTTGCTACTTTGCCGCGTATTATGCGAACGCTGGATCTCTTTGCTTCCTCCATAATTCTGCAAATCAACAGCACTCCTACAGATCCGTGTCACGCTAGATGCAATTTTATATTTGTTTGTACCTTCATAGACGTAACGTAGCGTTGAAATAACAGCGCAGAAAACGATAAAAACGAATTTACATGTATTCCGAGGTAAACGAAAACGTTCGTGAATTTTCGAAAAATTCTAAATAAAACTCTGATAAGAATTGGAAATGTAAAATGACATTGTAGGATTTCTAAAAAAAAAAAAAAAAAAATAGTAATTCCTAAGTTATCAAAAAATAACAGATAACTCGAGGAAAATAAAAAAATTATTAAAGATAACATCTAGAAAAGGAGAGATAATACTGATAAATAATCCGAAAACCTCGATCTTGCACGAATCTTGTAATCGATCCTGGAAATCTCCTCTAGATTCTTTTGTCTTCGCGAAACAATTCCATTTCCAACCCCCTCTTAATGTACCAATCTCGCACCACTCGAAGTCAATCAACGCACCAGTTGTCTCAACACTTTCACGACTGTTGTTCCCCGGGTGAAAGTAATAAATTAACAGCGGGAGGAAAGCGCAATGAGAAAAGTTCACCAGACGAAGCGTCGCGACGACGTTCCAAAGCGTGCCGCGAGCACGAACGCAATAACCTCTCGCGGTTCGAGTCGATTAGCCGCAGCTGACTGTGCAAACGACGAAAAACCATAGAAAACGGGAGCGTAATTGCCGGAGGAACCCCTCCCCCCTTCTGCTACACGCGAGGGAGGAAGGTAGTTATTTTTATTTATGGAAAGCTTCCCTCTTTGGTTCGGGGGAGGCGAACGCGCCAACTATAGCTACCACGGGTCTCTAACTACAGGTGGTGTTTCAGTTTTGCTTCCACGTCTCTCCGCTTAGCACGAACAACGAACGCTGCCATACGACCATGGCTGTCGGCCACAGACTGCCGACTATTTCTTTTTCCACCCACCTAACCACCTACGAATCGACGCTGAAGGAATAAATAGAAACCGAGAGCACCAGGCAGAGCGCAACAGAAATGATTGATGCGCTGAAGAAATCGATAGAGGAGGGATGGTAGAAAGTTGCGGGTAAATTGGAAGTAAGAAGACATAGAAGGGGAGAGACCGATTTCGTTCGATTGATGGCATTTGCATTTTTAAATCGGTTGTCATTCGCGGTGGCACGACGAACGAAACAGTGGTATATGCTCTGTTTCTTCTTCGTTATCGATTAAAGTTTTTCATCTAGAATTCTTGCACTTTTTGCAAAATTGTAATATTTTCTCAGTTTCAAGTGTATTTAAGTAAAACGAAAGAGGCGAAACAAATAATAAATTTATTGCTTCTCGATCACTTCCGTTCAGTGATATCATACTGACGAGTTCAAAAAGAAAGCGACGAATTGTTTTACACGGTTTGGTCACTCGTTATGGTCCTCAATCAGTTGCCGGCACAAGTGGTTAAGACGATTATTGTAATATTGAAAGTTCTCGATTTTTTTGTTTTGTTTTGTTATTATGAAGTTTATTAAACTAATGACTAGACTGTTATACTTTTTAGTGATATGAAGATGTAATAACGCAAGAGACGTACATATATCCCTCTGCAAAAACTAGAAAAAGTGTAGAGTATACTTTATACAATAAAGAATCTATAAAATATAATTAATATATTAACCGTTGTACTAACAATATATATTGCATATTAAAAAGAAAAAGTGTTTTAAAATGTATTTAAAACATCGATTATTTGAAAAAATAACTCTTAATTTTAATATTTGATAAATGTCTGAATAAAATTTTTTTTTTGTGGGACAACAATTTTAAATTCGGTGCTTTGTAATTTTGTTTTTTAATCTCACAAATTCAACGAACAGGGAGGGTATAAGTAATAACTCGAAGCTTCGTAGAATCGAATTAGATTATTTTAAGCTGTTCACTTTACAACAGACAAGTACAGAATAAGTGAAAATATTAATGAAAGTATTAATATCTTTTAACGCGTATGCACGTAAATTAAGTCAGCCAACGTGGCGTTCCTTTCTGCAGAAGGGCGTAGTACAATTCTACGAATCACGTCGTATCAGCACGAACGCATTGAATTTCACCCTCTTTCGTCGCACGATGTCATTCATTATGCAACACACTTTCTTACCCTCCACGCCACCACCACCTCCTGACAATTTTGTATTATTAAAACGAATCGATCCTGATCGTCTATCACGAGTACGTCGAAAGAAAACCGTGCGTCCATACAGTATCAAATAGTAGCTGTCGAACGTCTACGTCGTGTAAACTTGGTTACACTTTCGTGTCGTAGCTCTTATCATACGATCCTTCACGCACGCTTTTTTGCTTTTAAACCTTACAAGTTTAAGCTTTTTAATCTACAGTCCAATTCAACAAACGCTTTTTAACGTTATCACGGTTCTAGTAATATTTCCCACTGACAATTCTTTCATTCTACTTTGGCACATTTACAGGTGTGCGAGAACCCGAAATATCGGATCGGGTCAAGAACTCGAAATTTTTTCGGGATCGGCATTGATACACGAAAATTTCGAGATTCTCGAAACAGTTGGGATTTGGGAAAGGATTGGGAACAAGCTTAAATAATTCGTTAAAGCCTTCAACTATATTGAAAGGTGGCAAATCTAAAACCATCATTCGAACAATTCCATCTGTTATATCTTTTGGTTTAACAATCTTTCGCGTATCATTTTGTACATGCGACAAATTTTATATCGATTCAGTTTCTTTTCTAGTACATATACTTATGTTTGGACGAATATGCTTCAAATGGCGTAATAAATCAGTAGTATTTGTATACTTGGTTTTAAATTCATGGTGACAATGTGTGCATTCGGCCTTTGTATCATCATTTTCCTGAAAATGTTCCCAAACAGAGCCTCTCTTTACCTTCTTCCTTTGCACGATGTCTTCTGCACTACTTCCTGCTACCACAACTTTACTCTCACTATCATTCGACATTTTTTGTAAAGATTTTTAATTTTTATTAAATTCACACAGATTTTGAAATATACGTCTGAACTTCCCGAGTTTCTCAGCGATACTGCTCAACAGCGTACATAATGTCCAAGTACTAAGCACGCAGTCACACGTTCGTTTACATCAGGTCGCACGATTCTTAGAATCCGTGTTTCCAATAACTTTACTGGCAGAAGAAATTGCACTGTGTATTTACATATTGTGTAAACTGCTATACAGTATTATAGAACAGTTCGAGAAACGGTAGCCGGGTTCTCGAAATTTTCGGGAATTTGACTCGATCTCTTCCCGACTCGTCCCGACCATCGGGTTCTCGCACACTCTAAAAATGCAGTATTTATTGTTGCCTAACATTAATGGAGGTTATAAAACAATAAAACTGTAAAATTGAAAAACTTTAACTAAATAAAACATAAAAACTGTAAAACTATTGATCACTGGAATAGAAATAGTGTTTTTGGAAAGGGTATTGTCAAAGTGTGCTGTGCATCGCTGACTTTACTTTTATCTGACGGTTGAGCAGCGAAAAAGGTCATTATAAGTTGAACCTTCATCGTGTGTACATCGATTAAACATTCGAAGTGAATTTCTAAATAACATTTCTGAATATTTTAATTGTTTAAACATTATCTAATATTTCCAATAATTTATTTGCAACAATTAAACAATAAATTCTCTTCTGTTAATATTTCTAAGTGTTATTGAAAATATTTAACCAATAATTTATAAGAATCTTGAATAATGTACTTAAGAGAAAATGACGTTGACATATTGAATGAAATAATTAATTTAATTGTTTGATCGTAACATAAAAATTGTGGAAATTATTAAATAGTATCTAGAAATATTGTAGAAATAAAATAATTTAATTATTAAAAATTTAATTGTTTCGAACGAATTATTCAAATTGTAAAAAAATGCATTTCGATGATATTTTTGTATATTATTTAACAAATTTAACTATTTATTTATAGCAATTCAATCAGTGATTAAACTTCCAAGCATTATTTCACAGTTTGAACAATTCATTTATAATAATTAAATTACATTATTTACAATAACGGAAAAGATAGTTACATAATACATATATTCCTTGCAATTTGAACAATAAACGAGTAAAAATTTTTATATGTTGTGCGATTACTCTGAAGCGACAATCACTGCTTAACTCGATTTTTGGCCACATATCTTTTCCCTACATAAATTCCTATTTAATATACACCAATGCAGTTATAACTTAGAAATTATCATGTAAATTTAGTTTTAGCCAGTTATAGATTAAAAAATTGATAAATTGTTATTACATTTGACATTGTAACATATTTATGAAAGTGTAACCTTGCGATAGAAATCTAAAAACTATTGATTAATATAATAGAAAAATGGTTTCGAAATACCAAAAAAAAAATTATCAACTATTCTGGATTACTGACGACCGAAATATATATATTAACCTTGAGCGGTACAGGAGTTTATTATCAATAAAACTTCCGTCGTATAGACATCGACCAAATTTTAGAAATTTGAAAAAAATTATCAACTATTCCGGATCATTGACGATCGAGATATACATATATTAACCTTAAGCGGTACGGAGACTTATTACCAATTCAACTTCCGTCGTGTGCACATCGACCAAAATTTAGGAGCGAGTTTAAAATAATATTTCTGAATATTCTAATTGTTTAAATATTATCTAATATTTCTAATAATTTATTCGTAACAATTAAACAATAAATTCTCTTGTACAACATTTTTAACTTCTATTTAAAATTTTTAATTAATCGTTTGTAGTAATCGAGTCACTAATACATTTCTAAGAAATTTTCATTATCTACCTTACTAACGACCGAAAGATCAGATTAATGTCAATCGATACAGAGACAAGAGCTCATTATGAATTGAATTTTTGTCGTGGGCACGTCCGACCATATTTAGAAGTTTGAAAAAAATTATCAACTGTTCTGGATCATTGACGATCGAAACATATATTAACCTTGGGCTGTACGGAGGCTCATTACCAATTAAACTTCCGTCGTATACACATGGACGAAATTTTAGAAATTTGAAAAAAATTATCAACCGATCACTGACGAATGAAATATATAATTAACCTTAAGCAGTAATGAGGCTCATTATCAATCAAACTTCCGTCGTGTCCACATCGACCAAAATTTAGTAGAAAAATTTTAAATAATATGTCTGCAGCTAAACCTTAATCTACAGTTCTGACTTCAACGATTGGTAAGTTACGTGGTTTGGTGTTGGGTTAATACTGGATCGTGATTATTTGAATCAGATTACGAGTTCAATTTCCATGAATTGTATCGTAATCGTACAAGATATACCTTATTAGTTACCATTCTTTACCAATTACCGTGATGTACGTTATATTTCTGCATATACATAGATAACACTAGTTTAACAATACTATTGCTATTTAAATTATTAATTAGATACTTTCAGAATTTCTTTTTGAATCTATAATTTGGAAAATAATTTAGTCCTTTAGTATTAATTAGTCAAACAAGAATGTTACTTCAATATCTTAAATGAGTCATTAGATGGATCAAACAATTATGTCTCATTTCACGAATACCATTCCTTTTTTAACAAATTACTTAAATTCAATACAAATTGAGTCCTGTGTGAGAAATATATGAAAAAGTATTGATTTACAATACATTATAATGAGACCCGTGCGTAGTCACCTCCACGTGGTGGGTCTTGGTAATTGATATCGTTTCACAAACATTAAAGTTTGTAAAACGTTATCAAGCTATGTTGTAAAACGGTAAACGATAAACTTTAATGTTGATGAAACGAACGGTGAATGTCAAGCTAAGAACTACGCAAACTACAGTTCAGTTTAGATCGTGAAAATTTCTGTTCATTCTTTATTTCACGATCTAGATTGAACTGTAGGTACAATTAGTTGATAAGTAAACTATTGGACCCCCAGCCACCGATGGACGACGAGGGATTTTGCACGGACATCGTGGGATGCGTGCGTCTTAGCTTTAAGTTGCGTGCGTTTAGTTTTAGTTAATTATAAGATAGTTAATATTTATAAATTCACTGTGAGCACATTCTGTACAAAGACACGTTTATTTAACTTGAGACGAAATTAGGAATCCCTCCTCTTCTCTCTTCTTTCGTTCGTTGTTACCATCGTTACAGTCATTGCACTAGAGTAGAATGACCAAATATCGTTGTCAGTGTGTCAAATTGGGGAACTGCAGCCTCGTCCTAATGGAGGACGAGGTGAGGTTCATGTAGTCTAGTTCCTTTGTAATCCGACTCCAGTGGTTCTACGGAACCCCACTGTGTCGTTGGGGGTAGCACTGGACTACTTGCCTCTAAGTGCTCGAACCCCGATTTGGCACACTGACAAATCGCGGTTTCATATCGCGTTATATCCCTTGCAAAACACGATTCTGAAACGTGTTAATAGTTTCGTTCTCCTAATTTTGTTCAAAGTTCGATAAACGTGTCTCTGATACAAATGCGCTGATAGGGCTGCGAATTATTGTACAATTATTGTGTAACTTTCATGTTAGACGAGTGTGTGGTTAGTATGAAAGGTTGCGAGTGATTGCGACACATTGTATGACTTGCATTCGTATGTAATGTATGACTGTATGCAATGGATGTAACGTATGATCGTATGTAATGTATGTAACGTATGATTGTATGTAATGTATGTAATGTATGATTGTATGAGTGTATATACTGTATGACTGTTAACGCGATCGTTGTTCAGGAGACAGAGTTCCATAGTTCAATCTCATGCATGCGCTTTAGAGTTAAGATTTATACTTAAGTTGAGATTGAACTATTGAACGTCTGTCTCCTTTGTTCGCAACCCCGGGCCATGTAGAATAAAATCTGTGCATTCATTAAGAATGCAGAGTTGTTTGCATGTAATGGAGGGTGGTTGGGACTAGGGCCCGGGTGGGTCTCGTGCGTAGTCACCTCCTCGTGGTGAGACCTGGTAATTGATATAGTTTCAGAAACATTAAAGTTTTACAAACTTGTGTTTGTAACACAAATGTTTGTGAAACGATATCAAGCTGAGAACTACGCAACCTACAGTTCAGTTTAGATCGTGAAAATTTGTTTGCATTCCTTATTTCACGATCTGAACTGAACTGTAGGGACAATTAGTTGATAAGTAAATTATTGGGCCCCCAGCGGGCCACCGATGGACGACGAGGGATTTCGCAGGGACATCGTGGGATGCGTGCGTCTTAGCTTTAAGTTGCGTGCGTTTAGTTTTAGATAATTATAAGATAGTTGTTATTTGTAAATTCACTGTGAACGCATTCTGTACAAAGACACGGTTATTTAACTTGAGACGAAATTAGGGACACCTCCTCCATTCTCGTTTTTCGTCCGATGTTACTATAGATACTGTCATTACACTAGAGTAGAGATACATTTGTTACTGTCATTGCACTAGAATAGAGTTACTTTGGTTACTGTCATTGCACTAGAGTAGAGTTACATTTGTTACTGTCATTGCACTAGAGTAGAATTACTTTTGTTACTGTCATTGCACTAGAGTAAAGTTTCCAACTTTCGTTGGCAGTGTGTCAAGTTGGGGAACTGCAACCCCGTCCGAAAGGACGAGGTAGGTTCTTGTAGTCTAGCGTACCCTAGAATTCAGCTCCAGTGGTTCTTCGGACCCTAATTGTGCCAGTTGGGGGTTGCGTTAGACTACTTGCCGCTAAGTGCTCGAACCTCGACTTGTCACCGTGACACACTGCGATGTCAGTGTATCAATTCGGGGAACTGCAGCCTCGTCCGAAAGGACGAGGTAGGTTCTTGTAGTCTAGTATCCTTTGTAATTCGGCTCCAGTGGTTCTTCGGAACCCCACTGTGTCGTTGGGGGTAGCGCTACACTACTTGCCTCTAAGTGCTCGAACCTTGATTTGCCACACTGACAAACCGCGATGTCACGGTGACAAGTCGGGGAACTGCAGCTTCATGTCTGTAGAGGCAAAGTTCGGTTCTTGTAGTCTACGCAGCTCTTCGTAATACTGCTCCAGCCTGGGTTCCGAATGAACCCCACTGTGCCGATGGGGGTGCGCTAGTTACATGCCTCTAAGTGCTCGAACCCCGATTTGGGGACACTGACAGCGAAAGTTGGAAACTTTACTCTAGTGCAATGACAGTAACAAAAGTAATTCTACTCTAGTGCAATGACACTAACGAATCGCGGTTTCATTTCGCGTTATATCCCTTGCAAAACACGATACTGAAGCGTGTTAATAGTTTCGTTCTCCTAATTTTGTTCAAAGTTCGATAAACGTGTCTCTAATACAGAATGCTCTGTTAGGGCTGCGAATTATTGTACAATTGTTGTGTAACTATCATGTTAGACGAGTGTGTGGTCAGTATGGAGGGTTGCGAGAGATTGCGACATATTGTATGATTTGCATTTGTGTGTAATGTATGTAATTTACGATTGTATGTAATGGATGTAATGTATGATTGTATGTAATGTATGTAATGTATGAATTTACGCAATGTATGTAACGTAATACGATCGTATGTAATGTATGTAATGTATGATTGTATGTACTGTATGATTGTTAACGCGATCGTTGTCGATAGACAGAGTTCCGAAGTTCAATCTCATACATACGCTTTAGAGTTAAGATTTAGATTTAAGTTTGAGATTGAACTATGGAACGTTTGTCTCCTTTGTTCGTAACCCCGGGCCACGTAGAATAAAATCTCAGCATTCCTTAAGAATGCCGAGTAATTTGCATGTAATGGAGGGTGGTTGGGACTAGGGCCCGGGCGGGTCTCGTGCGTAGTCACCTCCTCGTGGTGAGACCTGGTAATTGATATCTTTTTACGAACATTAAAGTATTACAAACTTTAATATTTGTAAAAAGATATCAAGCTAAGAACTACGCAATCTACAGTTCAGTTTAGATCGTGAAAGTTTTTGTTCATTCTTTATTTCACGATCTAAACTGAAATGTAGGGACAATTAGTTGATAAGTAAATTATTGGGCCCCCAGCGGGCCACCGATGGACGAGGGACATCGTGGGATGCGTGCGTCTTAATTTTAAGTTGCGTGCGTCTTAATTTTAAGTTGTGTGCATTTAGTTTTAAGTTGCGTGCGTTTAGTTTTAAGTTGCGTGCGTTTAGTTTTAAGTTGCGAGCGTTGAGTTTTAAGTTGCGTGCGTTGAGTTTTAAGTTGCGTGCGTTTAGTTTTAAGTTGCGTGCGTTTGGTTTTAAGTTGCAAGTTGCATGTTTAGTTGTAGTTAATCATAAGATAGTTAATATGTGTAAATTCACTGTGAGCGCATTCTGTACAAAGACACGTTTATTTAACTTGAAACAAAATCAGGGATCCCTTCTCTCCGCTCTTCTTTCGTTCGTTGTTACTATCGTTACAGTCATTGCACTAAACCAAATTTTCCAACTTTCGTTGTCAGTGTGTCAAGTCGAGGAACTTCGCAGCCTCGTGCGAAAGGACAAGGTAGGTTCTCGTAGTCTAGCGTGCCTTAGAATTCAGCTCCAATGGTTCTTCGGAACCCCACTGTGCTGTTGGGGGTAGCGCTAGACTATTTGCCTCTCTAAATGCTTGAACGAAAGAATTGGGAACAAGTTTAAATAATTCGTTAAAGCCGACGCTTTCAACTATATAGAAAGGTTGCAGATCTAGAACCATCATTCGAGCAGTTCCTTCTATTATATCTTTTGGTTTAACAATCTTTCGCGTATCATTTTATACATGCGACAAATTTTATATCGATTCAGTTTCTTTTCTAGTACATATACTTATGTTTGGATGCATATCCTTCAAATGGCATAATAAACCAGTAGTATTTGCATACATAGTTTTAAAATCATGGTGACAATGTGTGCATTTCATCTTTGTATCATCATTTTTCTAAAAATGTTCCCAAACAGAGCTTTTCTTACCTTCTTTCTTTACACGATGTCTTCTGCACTACTTTCTGCTACCACAACTTTACTCTCACTATCACTCGACATTAATTTTAAAGAATTTTAATCTTTATTAAATTCACATAGATTTTGAAATATACGTCTGAACTTCCCGAGTTTCTCAGCGATACTGCTCAACAGCGTACATGATGTCCACGTACTAAGCACGCAGTCACACGTTCGTTTACATTAGGTCGCACGATTCTTAGAATCCGTGTTTCCAATAACTTCACTGGCAGAAGAAATTAAACTGTGTATTTACATAATTTGTAAGCTGCTATACAGTATTGTAGAGCAGTTCGAAACACGGCATCTCGAAATTTTCGGGAACCGAATCCAACCTGACTCGACCTCTTCCCGACTCGCCCATCGAGTTCCTGATAATTTCGGGTTCTCGTACACCCCTAGCATTTTTCCAAGAAATCACGAATCGAGAAGTATTAAAAATTTGTTTAAAGTATCAATTTGTTATTTTAATTAATTGCAAGAGAATTATTCAGTTAATAATTAATTATAAGAGAATGATTTCGGCAATGTAATATCTAACTGAAGTTGTCACAGTTTCTCGTTCCACGCTGGTAACATCGCACATGTCAACGTAAACTAGTTTCTTTAAAAAGTTGCTGTAGATAAAACTAGCATGAATCATCGATGATTCATACTGCGTATGAAGAAGCATATTGGATGAACATGTATGTGCCAAGCATGGAAAAAGTATGACATGAAATAGGAAGAATGTTGCAGAATTATTAATTCTCTTTTTAACAATAACGACGTTATCTGTGCTAATGGAAATGAAGAATGGAAATGTGATACTTTAATGAAACGCAAACCACTGAAAAATTCCAAAGATTAATTACAGTCTTGAATTACAATTACTCTCACGAAATACAAATATTACTTACTTAAATATTCAAAACTTTTATAATTATTATTAAATGATATTGCGCGTCCATAATAATAATAATGAAACAAGAAAATAATTTTTCTCTCGCTCTAAACGTTGTCTCTTGGTAGACAAAGTAAATTTTTATTTAAGCAAAGGTTTCCTGAAATAATTTCTGATTCTATTGTCCGAAACAAAACTGCGTCCCAGAAACGTAGATTTCCTCGCGATATCTCACGTACACAGTTTCACGCATTTATTGTTGAAACAGGAACAACTTTCATAGCAAATGTTACGCTGTAAAATAATCTGGCTTTATTGTTGTGCAACTCAAACACCGTGTTCCAAATTAATAGAATGCAGTACCAAAATGAAGGGTTTATTTCAAACCGATTAAATGATTTCAAAGGAAACTGTAGCTTGTTGAACTCTGAAATTGATATTTGACTGGAACTACGAAACTAGATACCCGTGATATGAAATACATATGGAAAATCCATTAAATATGTATACAATATTCCAAGAAGAATATAATTTTTAACTTTTCCTTCAGCTCTGAGATTAGCCCGAAAAACCATTAACCAATTTCCATCATTCCCAAAAATATTCGTCCGCATAAACATCCGCAGTCGACAAATCATTCGAGCCGACAAACGCGAGGTTAACGAACCAGCAGCAGCAGACCAACCAAGAAAACGAGACGAACGCGTCGAAACCCGTGTATTGTACCAAGACCAAGCAGTTAAAACCACTATAAAACTCGATGGAAACTTTCGACCCGAGTCATGAACTACTTACGTGTATGCCTAACCGCGTGACAAGCGTAAGGTGACTGTTTGCTACCCCCGTTCTAACCCCCGACATCCTAATCATGAATCTACTCTGGCAGGAATCGATCGAGCCGGATCGATTAGGGACGTTGGCGTTGTCGTGCATCATCGCGACGAAATCGGCCGTAAAACGTGTTCCTCGTGGCATCGACCGACGACGTGTGGCGCGAGAAGGCCGTACGTATGTACGTACGTACATACACACGCCGGTTTGTGTATCGCGTGTGTCGCATGAATCACCGAACTGACTGATGAATGAGCTCCACGTCAAGTACTTCACTCATCTCCTCGCCCGATTATCCCGTCCACCCTCGCCAGAAGCTCCTCCGTTGGCCACACGATTCGCGTACGCATCTTCACCTCCCTGCACCCTCCTCCTCTTCCTTTTTCTTCTTTATCATCTTCTTTTCGACGATCGTCCCTCGTCCGAGTAATCCGGGGTTTAAGGGGTCAGTTTGAAATTTTCGAAAAGTCGATTTTCTTTTGTTTTGTTTCGTTTTAAATAGTAGTTTGAAATGTTAGAAATAAGATACTGAAGGTCCTAGCCTTTAAAAAGACTTGTTTCGAATAGTAAATCCGCCACGGCGTACAGAGTAATTGAATTTGTATCGCTGTTTACAACTTTGAGTAATATTACAGAGTGTAAATCGTCCGACTCAAATATTACTTTTGGTGAATCGAATGTTAGGGGACTTGGATTCAATTTAGTTGTCAATTGTAAGAACTTCTTTCAACCCTTTTTTCTTTTTCCCTTTTTTTTTTGGACTTCTTCGAAGACGGGGTTGTGACACGCGAATTTCTTCATTCTTTTCACTTTTGGTCCTTTGTGCTTTTAGTTTCCTTCTTTCTACCTTCTTTTGGTGGATTTTATAATTTTCTAGATTTCATGGAAGACAGAAGGTCTGCAACGTCTCCGAGTTTCCTTTTCGTTTTATGTCTCTGATTTGTATACTATTACTTTGACGTAATATCAATTTTTGATTGTCTCAAAGAAAAAGTTTCAAAGGAATCATTCAGTTCCTCCTTTTATCTATTAATTTGCTCTTTCCTTTTTAAGGTTTCTTTTCACCGTCCAATACGTGCAATTGCGAATCATGACTAGGTTTCTTGAAAGATACAGTTATCACATAGGTTTTCTTCGTCTTTCACTTTGATGTTTCATGTTTTTATTTCGAAAATTATTATTTTTCTGTAAAATCGATTTTTGAACGTACTAATGAGGTACATTTTACATCTTGATATTCTATCCATGGTTTCGATCTGAATTTATAAGTCAATGTAAATCGTGAGAAACTTCAATAGTTAAATACAAAGCATGGTTTACTTTTAAACTAAAAAATGTATAAATACGCGATTCCAACGTTTTGGAAAACATAACATAAATATCTCCAACTTGCTTTTCTCCTTTATGGAACAGGAAGATAGTTCATTGTTACTTTATATTCTTGTTGCAATTTTTTAAGAAAGCATTCGCGAGTTTACGTGAAACTAATAAGCTGGCTTCGTTTTATCAAAGGGAAAACCCTGTTCTCCGTTACTAATAATTTTATAAACGAGAATAACTCTTTAAAACGCGAGTCAGAAGTTCCAAGTGAAACTTTCAAAAAGTGGCTCTCATTTTGGAGAAAAACGAGTTTAAACATTCATTCGATATACGGCTTGAAATTAATATGATGAATCTGGTTGCATGTCCTTCTTTGTGCTTGTAAATTAGATTCGCGTGGAGCACTATAGTAGTAATTAAATCCTCGTGAATATTTATTAACGTAGAAACTGTTGAAAAATGCCTTTCACGCAGTTGCACACGTAACTAGAATTACACTGTGCAGTGAAATTATCGCGCACTGTCACGAGTAGATTTTAATTTCTCAGATGTTAAAACACTTCCACGTCGCGTTGAAACTAACATAAATCGCCGCTTCTAAACAGAGTGTTGGCTAAAGTGAGTAAAAAAAGCGAAACACAGAGGAAGAAATACGACGAAAAATGAGAGTTCTTTTAAAAAAATTTCTCTAATAATAGAGAGGGAAATAATGAAAATGTCAAAAAATAAAAAGAAAGAGAGAAATAAAACAGAGATACAAAATTAAATTTTAAATAAATTTACATTCGTATATTAAATTTTCAGCCTTATTTTTCTCCAAAACGAAGTGTGTTTTATCGTAAAGTGGCGCTTTATTTTTTCATGAAAAATCATCCGACGACCACTTGAAAACTAATACACTACAATACATTGAATTAATTAATATATATATATATATATATATATATATATATATATATATATATATACACACGCTATAATAAATACAATAATGTGCAAATACTTTCTGTAACTGCTATACACTCGTGACTGCAGATTTTTATGCTAATCAACAAATTCTTCAAAATGGAACAAATAAAATAGAACCTCGGTAGAAAATTATTATAGAAAGCATTATATCTCGAATTATATTGCATGTATTTTATCCGATGTCGTTCCTCAAAACTTCAATAACCATTGCACTGCACGTGGAATGAAAGAGACGGAGCGAGGAATACTTAAAAATGCATGCAAAATGGATATACCACGATAATCCGAGGGATGGCGTTATACGAAGAGGGTGGGATTTCTGTCGAGTGGTTCATCATTGTTTCGAGGATAATTTAATTGTGAAATAGCAATCAAATGCGGCGTATGATTTGGTGCAATTCTATTAGGATCGATCATTGTTCCGTGGATAGATAATTCAATTGTGACGTGGATAATGATATCTCGCGTACAGAGTTCTGCAAATTCTGCAAATTCTAGTACGATGGTCTCCTACTCCTGTCAGGTTCTATCGTGAGATTGTAATAATGTTTGTCGTGCAGAATTCAACATCCTCTATTACTGACATCGTACGTGTTTCAACCTTTCGCGGATAATAAATTTAACTTGACATTTACGTTTTGATAAAGTTGATAAACAGATGTGGATGTTAGAGACGTGGTAGTACAGGTGCTTTTATAGCTTTCTCAAGAATTGGAAGAGTAATTTTTATATGTAACTCATGATAGAATATTTAGAATGTTAATTGATCATAGAATTATACTCTTGGTTCAATGATTATACGATTATACATATGTAACATATGCAGATGTAATGGTGTAACAAAATTCTTTGTAATAGTGCAGATAATTTTTCATAACAAAATAACTGAAGATATTAAAAGGTATTACAATGAATATTTATACAGAGAAAATCATTAGATCAGAGCGCATAAATATTATAAATATAATTTTGCCTAAAATTTACGTTCGATGATTGCATATTTAACTATTTAATAAATACATAGGTACATCAAATGAGATGTTTTATACAAAAATTTATAATTGTAATAAAAAATAAATAAATAATTGTAGAACTTAATAATTGATTATTCATATTTTTTTTAATTATATAAATTACTTAAATTCAATATCAAAGAACAAACATTGAATTCTCTGATTCTCTGTTTAATTTTTGAAAATTAATTGAAAAAAAAGAGAGAAAATCACGGTTTAACGATCAGCAACGAAAAAAAGAGAAAGAAGAGAACTAGTAACTCCAGCCTGAACGAAAATTTTCGTTAACGACGTTCGTGTTCTATCTTTTTTATCGTCGTCGGTTCCAGTTGATCGACAGCCTATAGAATCGACTCGCGGTGCAACTTCGACGATAAGCTTATCGCTGCTGGTTTACCGTAAAAAAAAAAGAGCTCGACGGAACACAATAGTTTCTTCGTGGATAGAACAATTTTAAGCTTCTACGTGACTTATAATTTTAACAATCTCCGCCTACAAATCGCCAACGTCATCTCTAAACTCATTTTTTATGTGCCACGTCGAGGGCAATATAGCGAGATGCACGCTCCGATTGAAACTCTACAAAACTGAACGATCCCAATATGAAACGATTATCCAAGAATATTAATCGATGTTTTTAATATCCTTTTAAAAGTTGAATGACACTTTCAAGAGCGTGAATTGAACGATCGTGTCGCTTCTGTCAATTCTGAATATTCATAGACCTAACAATCGTTTCGACGTTTCTCCAAAAGTCGTGAGAAGTTTCTATTATTGTCATAAAACAATACACTGGTAACAAATATGGTAATGATATTTCGATATAATAAATATTTACGCATAAAAACGTGAATTTCATTTAATTATCACGTAAGATTTATTTAATAGATCAAACTTGAAATTCAAGAACACTACCAATAAACTATTGCGCAAACTCATTATACATTTATATAATATCTATTGTTATTCTCATGTATTATTATCCGCATTATTTTATTATTTTCACTTACACATTGCACATTTATTATGCAGTATGGTAAAATTTGCAGTCAATTGAGTTCTACAAGACAGATTCACACAGATTCTAACAGGTTTGTGAGACGAATGATTATCGAAAAGCGTGCCTACAAAATGTTTTTTAAACTGACAAGTGACTTCAGCGTAAAATCAGTAGTTTTGCTATATTTCTAACGTAGTTAGAAACAAACAAACTTGATGAAACATAACACGAACAAAGTTTAAAAACAAACTAATCGATACAGAGACGGAAACTTCCAAAATTGTATCTATCTGGAATTCTGTGCAGCGGAAATTGCGTAAGTGCCCCATTGGTCATCGATATCCGATTAATCGATAGTCAAAGTTCACAGATCTGTTGGAAAGTGGATTTCCCCTGTGTATCGAACTTCGGGTAACTTTCAACTAGAACATCGTTAGGCGATATGCCATAATTAAGGGTTGGATATAAGTATTGGTACACCGTGCAACTGAAGCGAGTTCTTACCACGAACCGTGTTATTACAGGCCGTTTAAGCGGCCACCGCGTGTTATGTAAATCGTTGATATAATTAGGGGATTTCGGGGCAAATCACCAGTGAGTCATCGACAGTGTGGCCATTATCAGATACACGGTGCAATCGAATGCATCGGCGATGGAATAACGTAGCAAACGGAAAGTATTATACTCTGTTCCCGACAGCACTCGTTCAGTTGACAAATGTTTAAGTGCAGGAACTTTTGATACAATTTTCGAACAGTCAACAAGCTCGGTGTTCGATGAAATTTCGCGAGCGGATGAAATTATTGTTAATCCTCTGTGGAGGAGCAGGCATTCTCTAAAAATCTACATGTCTGCAGAGAGCGAGCCTTGTTTGATCGTATAAAAGGATTTGATTGCTTATTTCGTAGATGTTAACAGTAAACTGTTTCTGTTCGTATGTGACAATAATATGGAAATATTTTACGTCGCGAGAATTTAGAATTCATGACTCAAAATTAAGGACAAAATTAAGGGTTAAAAATAATAAGATTCAGCAGCTTAAACGAATAATAATTACAAATGTTGGAGAGTTAACAGTTATAAATGAAAATAGATAAAGAGCTGAATAAAGGTTGGAATAAAAAAATTCTATATGTTTGATATTTGTGTTTAAAAATCAACAGTGGTGTAGAAAATTATACGAAATAAGAATTTATTTGTTGCTTGTGAGATTTATTAAACAAACTCGACTCGCATGCGACAGAAGATTATAAAGAGAAAGAAGAAAACGTTATTTCGAATTTTCGTTAGGTCTGACTCGAGCACAGCTTCTCCCTCAAATATCTTGTGAGAAATCTTGCGATAGCGAGATTAAAACTGTGTAACAGCGTAAAAACGAAGTTTCTCAGTTGGAGTTGAAGAGGGTATCGCCACGGTATGTTTTATGAATGCTTTTTTTACACTTGGGTGTTTGGCTAGGCATTTCAGCCGGGTGTTCTTATCCGATAGATATTTCACAGCCTATAACGTATCAACGAGTAGACACGTGATGAATGCGGGATGAACGAAAGGCTAAACGAATGAGAAACAACCGAGAACGAATGGCGAGAAAGAAAAAGAGTTAACGAATGATCGAACAAGAAGCTGAAATTAAATAACGAACGAACCAGAGCGAAGCAGAAATTAAAATTGAATGAAGAACGGACGAATAATTAAATAAGGAATTTAAATGACACGAAATAAGAGATCGAAATCGAATGAACGAAAGAATGGATTAAAATAAGGATCTGAAACGAAGTAACAAATAAAACGAGCAAGAAACTGAACGAACGAACAGAACGGACGAATCGACAATCGAGCAATGAATATTCATACAAGGGATTGAAATCGAGAGAGTTCGTATAACGTTAAACTCCTCCTTCCGTAAATAAAAATATTTCAGCAAGTCAAACAATTTTAGATTTTATTCAATACAATTTTATTCAATTACATTCGCAAAAATATGATTTTGCATAATTGTTGGATGACCAACCCGGACAATATTGAATCTATGCAAATACTGACAATGAGCTAGCAACAGCCCACATAAAACTGGACTGTGAATAATTAGTCACAAAGGCAAGATTCAATATAGTTGGTCATCTATGCTCCTTCCCTTTTCACTTGACGATGATAACCAAATATATATAAGGACATGCTTTAGAGACATTCGAGAGCATAAAACATTCTAAATCATTATAGAGACATTCTATATCATTAAAAGTATTAAACATTCTAAATCATTCTATGTCATTCTATTTCATACACGACTACGACTGTAAGGGAATAAACTCTTCTAAATTGTAAGCGTGTCGACTCCATTACACGGAATCCAACATAATTATCTAAAATAACGAATAATAAAATTATTGCAAACGAATAAACGATGACAAATAAAACTACTAGAAATGCTGTGACATTGTAACAATGTATGCTCTAATTATTACACGTGTAATTGTAATAATCCAAAAATATTCATTTGTTCAATTGGAATCGCGAAATGATTCTGCATAAATATCCGTGATCTAATAATAAGACAAATGGTCGCCGACAAATACTACAAACAACAATTCTATAATCTAAAGCTGCAAACTATAGAATTTGTAACATATTACTGGTAGAATTCTGTAACAAAGCGTACCACCGATTCTCCTCAAGGCTCAAGGCCATACTGTACGTTTGGCATCCACCCTTCGAGCGAGTCTATGCCAAAAAATATCGCCTAAAAGGAACTCGCGTAACTATAAAGCTGGCGCCGCGGCGTTCTGTCGCACTCTCCTGACTGACAGAAATAAACCAAACGCTGGTATTATGCAGCTTGCGCAACACGCTAATTTAACTTTCAGCTCTTCAACTTTGACGCCGCGGACATTCAACAGATTCGCTCGCCCCGTGACACCGACGTCGCGATCGTAAATTTTTTACGATCCTCTTGATCATCGTGCAAGATTGAACGATCGCGTCTGCAAACGACTCTCCACCTCTCTCATCCTTCTCCCACGTTCTTGCGTTAATTCGACTGTTACGAAACGAGCAATTAGCTCGGCTCCGAAGACGGTATTTCTTTTTTCTTTTTTTATTACTCGTATTTGCGTCGAAGCCTCTAGTTGTGATTCTTAGACGGAAATCGTTTACAGAAGGATTGTGTTCGAACAATTTCTAGGGGGACAAATAATTCGTGCTCTTGCTATTTATAATTATTTCACGTTTATGTAACAGCAGTTCGTATTTAGATATGTAAGTAGATTTGATCAAAAAGTTGGACTAAAATTGATTTAAAAAATTTAACTAAAATTTCAATAAATCTCGATAAATACTGCAATCGTTAATAACCTTATGGGTTGTTTATAGGATTACGGTGGAATTATTAATTAAAATCCCATTCCAAATGAAATGAAGTTCGAATAATTCTGTCGTAATTTTTAAGATCGCCTGTTAATTATAAGATCATCGACGACAAAAATCTAATTTAGTTAAAATTTATAGTCTGGTGCATTTGACTGGCGAATGTCTGATTAATCAAACACTAATTAAAATTTCATTTCGCTAGGGAAATTCAGATTTGTTTGACCACTTTGACCACTAATGCCGACACTGGTCCAAGCAGACTCATATTTCTTGGCATCTCGTACGATAATAGTGGCAAACATACTAAATTACCTGTGCGTAAATTTCGTAATCGAAGTATTGGGAGATGCTCTCAATACCTTTCATTCTCCTCTTTGACTTGTCTTCTTTTGTCCTAGCGTCCAACGCATTCATTGTAATCGTGAGCAAGGATGCAACGCGTGTGCAAAACCTGGGATCCAATGTAGTCGATTATGGCTGGCGCAGAACGTTAAAGGCAATTCTACAAACGTTAAATTAATTCGAGTCGTGTACACGAATTATCGACTATCCTCCATTAACGTTGAAATTGCAGCCGTGGAAATTGCCGCGAGAGATCGCTAGCAAAACGGAAGTTCGCATGCAACAGCGACCAAGTACATGTTATTTGCTAATCACCGTGTAAAGAAAGAAGAGAAAAAAAAAGAGATTAAACACCTGTCATAATAACGCGCATCCGATCTGTTGCCTGATTAACATTATCGCGTTACTAGAGTCTTTTTATCTAGTTTATTAATTACAATTCATGTATGTATGTACGTATGTATGTAATTTCAACGTAATTTCAAGAAATTGTATTTCTTCCTCTTTTTCATTATTATTAACTACCAAGACGTGTTTTATATTCTGTGTGATTTACAAGAAACTGTAATTTTATTTTCTTGGGTACTAAATTGATTTATTTGACTAAGCAGAAAATGTCTGCTCGTCATGATTAACTTGTAAGAGCAGGAATGTTGTTAATTATTAAATATTTTACGCGAAATATACTATAATACGTTTGGATGCATATGCTTCTCAAATGGCGTAATAAACCAGTAATATTTGTATACTTGATTAGTTTTAAATTCATGGTGACAATGTTTGTGCATTCTTTGTATCATCATTTTTCTGAAAATGTTCCCAAACAGAGCCTCTCTTTACCTTCTTCCTTTGCACGATGTCTTCTGCACTACTTCCTGCTACCACAACTTTACTCTCACTATCACTCGACATTTTTTTTAACGATTTTTAATCTTTATTAAATTCACACAGATTTTGAAATATACGTCTGAACTGCCCGAGTTTCTCAGCGATACTGCTCAACAGCGTACACAATGTCCAAGTACTAAGCACGCAGTCACACGTTCGTTTACATCAGGTCGCACGATTCTTAGAATCCGTGTTTCCAATAACTTCACTGGCAGAAGAAATTGAACTGTGTATTTACATATTTTGTAGGCATTGTACAGTAGTTTGAGAAACGGTAGCCGGGTTCTCGAAATTTTCGAGAATCTCGACTTTTTCGGGAAACCCGATTCCTTCGGGAATCTCGAAATTTTCAGGAATCCAACCCTACCAATTACAGAAACCCTGCTAACTAGAGAAACAATATGGAAATTCAATGAAAATTTTCAATTCAGACTACATTTTCAGTAAAATGAGAATAACGTTTTCATCACGGTCGTTTTTAAATGTGCTAATTAAATTATTCTATTATTCATTACATCGCTTGTCAATACAATTCGTGAAAAATTAATAATTTAAATGTAAAATCAGAGATAAAATCATACCGTTTTCCCGCAAAAAAAAAAAAAAAAAGAAAAAAAAATTACTGCGATGAATTCAAACATAATAAATACTTAAAACTGGAAGCAGATTTATAATTTCCCCAAAAGATAATTACCGTTAATATTTTTATCGCGAATTCGTACATTCCATTAACATTTGTACACTGTTCTTACGAATCGAGTATTTACGAATAATTTACTAATGTAAATGCAATTTCCACCGTTCGTCAAAATATAATAATAATAATAATCCGTAATAAATAATTCACGTTCGATTGCATTACGTTGTTGGTAATTTGACTGGCATAATCGGATAATTTCGATGTAAAATCGTAATTGCAATTTCATCGTTGAACGCTGCTTTTTTCCCCCCCTCCCGCGGTCTTCATTTTATTGCCGATCGATGCAAATTTCATCGTTCGACAATGAATCACAACTGTTTGCGCAAAACGATCTGTACACATCGAAAATGTCGAGATCTTTCCGCTTCGATTGCGAACAGTGTAGATTTATGTGCGAATGTAAATTACTCTTTCAGCGACTCTGTTCCACTCTTCCACGCAATTAATTCCTTCAGGTGTAAATTCGTGAAAGCAAGGATCTTGATTAAACGATCTTACCTCGCGTTTCTCTTCACTTTTATCCTACCGTTGTGTCGGCGTGCAAATAGCAAGTTTATTCTTTCAAAGAGCTTCGGATGTACAAATTAAAGTCTTTCGAAAGCAAAGTTTTCATTTTTCGGAGATCACTCTTACGTATCAAACCTTTGTACCTCGATTTTATCATTCGTTCGTTTCTATCATTCAAATCGAATTGAGTTACGTTAAATTTCTTCTCAAAATTCGAGTTTTACATATATAATGCGATAATCTCACCTCCGACGCTGTGTCTTTGGATGGAAATCTATTTATATTTGAAATTTCATCCATTTGAAGTCACTTTTCACAGCTGGAACGAACTTCTACTCTCTACGTGTTTGAACTTCGGATTGACTTGCAAATGACAGTGACAGACTTGCAAATTTCAGAGACATTGATTTCAACAGTTTCAGTGATTCAGCAAGGAATCATCGAAACATCGTTTCTCAGTTTGAATTGATTCAAAAGAAAAGAAATGATATCGACTCCAAGTTAATCACACACAGGCTGAACAAAAGAGGCACACGCTGTACGTACAATGTTGCATTACGTTTTGTGTAGGAAGTACAAAAATAGCTCGTCATTGACGGCTTCTGGCTATTTCTCTTTGCATAGGCAGCAGAGATCGAACACGAATTAATGCGTGTGAATTAATAAGGTTTCCCGCAGTAGCCGAACATACAACTAGTAAAAAAAACATGTTTACTACGTATATTGATAGTAAACTAACCCTTGATGGTTAGTATTTTATATCTGAAATTATCACGCATCTCTCTTCGTCCATTTCGTTTCACGAATCTGCGACAATTGTTACAAACGACCTTTGAAAAATTGAAATGGGAAATTCACGCGTCAGAGAAGTGAAGCTCGAAGATGAATCTTCGAATAAAAAAGTTAGGAGATTTTCTATTACGTTGATGTTTCATAATTACAGCGAACATCCTTGAAAAAAGGAAAGGCGATGAAATGGAATGGAAAATTATCTTGCTCACGAGCATGAGAAACTTTTTGAAGAAATAAAATTTTACTGCTACTATACATTTCACGCTAGTAAAATCGAGAAGAAATCGTAGAAATCCATTCGCGTTCAGATAAGATCAATATTACCGATGTATTACAACAGAGTAGATGCATCAGTGTACGAATGGCAATGCATCACTTTTGCAAACTGATTGAAATTCGAAATAGGAGAGATCGTGCAACGTAAATAGACACGGTGAATGAAACGTAATTGATTAAACATGTATTCTCTGCACGATGATTTAGAACCACACTCGTTCTTCTCACTTCATTATTTTCCCTTTATCGTCTTATTTAAAAATATGATTTTCTCAGGGACGCCATCGCCGATTATATTTAGTACCGTTTATAAAACATATTTATAGCGTTCGCACATTGCTGCATTATTAATTATTTACAGTATTTATATTGTATCCGATTATTTATATAACTCGATAACTACGAAGTTTATATAACGACGTGGTAACGTAGTTTGAGCAACGTTAGGCAACCTGCGTTGTGAAGTGGTAGCAAAGCCGAGAAAAATATGCAAACTGCCGATGCTTCGAACTTTGTTCAGCATAATGCAATTAAGCTGAAAGTCGTTTAAAGTTTGAACTCATACTCTGAATTTATACAGCCACTTCTATCCTCTTCGTTTCTCTCTCTCTTTTTTTTTTACGATAACACGAGAGAGATCTGCCCGAAGTTACGTGTCATTCGACAATTTGTTTCTGCAGGAAAATATATCAGAATCGAAAAGATATTTGTTACCATGCTGAGAAAGAAAGAACTGCAAATCTAGGATTTTAATTTAGCGTAGGAGAATTAGCTGATCAAAATAAAAAGTTACGCTTTTCCGATTCTCGTACGGCTTATTCTAATTGCATAAGTGAACGGGTGCACACACCGAGACTGTTAATGCTGCGCAATCCTTTGTTTATGCGACACCTTGCTGTAGCGTGGTTCTTTCATTTTCGTTTGCACTTTTCGCTGGCCTTTCGTCGTCCCTTTCTTCATTTACAGGCTTTATGCTCGCACAATACCGCGATTTCTGAATTCACGCGTTTAATTGGGATCGGTGTTGTTCCGTTTCTCTTTTGTAATTTGTACCAACGAAAGCATTTTCATTTCGTGAATCGAAACGCAGCATATGGTTTCGACGGCTCGACACGTGTCAGAAATTCAAATCCGACGTATCTCGTAGAAAGGATTTGTCAATTATTTAAATTTATTAAGTATTAACGAATTAAAGTAAAAAAAAGAAAATTCCCAATTTCTGCCTTTTAATTTTTTCAATATGATGATGAGAGTAACTTTACATAGAAATGCAAAGGATTCTTTTAACACGCTAGAACTATCAAAGTAATCGAAATGACTTAATTTTGTGACGACCTATTTTTAGAGATTTGTATGATTCCACGTAAAATATATAAATAAAAGTTCATCACTGTATAGTAAACTTTTCCTACTTTTTGCACTTTAATTTCCCTGATTTCCCAACTTTTATGTTTTAGTCAATTAAATAAATTCACTTTATTCGTTGTATCTCGTTGAACAAAATATTTCAAATTTTTTAGAGTCATCGAAAGAAAAAGAAACGACGTCAATTCCGCGCTTCAGAAATTTAATACACCTGCATCAAAAATCGAAATAAGAACTGCACGTGTCAATCTGACAGTTCAACTGATGGGATTCAATATTCCATTTTGAAGCTCTCTATTTTAAAGTGGAAAATCAATATTTGCCCATGCAACGGGTATATAACGAACGCCACGGAACACTCTAAACTTCACTTCGGAATGAAATTGCAATTTCTCTGAAAGCAGAAATTTTTCGTGTAACTCATTGTCCCTAGTTCGCCCACGTGGAAACATACGTTTTTCATTTATTTAATGTCACTTTTTTGTTTCTTTTTCAATAAAAAAAGCAATAAGCCAAATTTCACGCAACGTCGAAATATTAACCCATCAAGGGCAACGTTTCAATTGCAAATTACACTTTTATTTCTAACGAGAGTTCAACAATAGAACTACGAACGACTAAATTATAGTGCATGAATCAGAGAAAGTATTTGTGACATACGAATCGCTCCAAATCTCTACTTTACAAAAATTTTGTAGATTCAAATTGCGAATATTACGAAAATTACCTGTTACTGGCCTACTATTTTCTGCACCTGTGAAACTTAACTCCAACAATTCGTCGCTATTTCCACTTTGATTCCACAAGTTTATAAAATTCGAAAGAAATGTTTACGATGATATACTTTTGAGTCGCTCAGTCGTTTGAAAAGCTGCACGAAGCAAAGTCGTTGCAACGCAAAACCTACGAGGGAAACTTTCATGGGGAAACTGACCCCGCAATAGACTCGGACCGACTTTGAAAAGTCGCGGGGAGTTGAAATTCACGTGGCCGCGGGGGAAACGCTAGAATATCGCGTACAGTGGCGAACAGAGAGAGGAAGAATGCCGCGTAACGAGACGAAATCAAGTTACGAGTTAAAAAAAAAAAGAAAAAGAAAAAAGAAGAGAGAGAGAGAGAGAGGAGATCGTGTCGGACAAGAGACCGTCGCGCGTCTGAACTGTAATTACATCCATTTACAGTTACAAGCTTAAAACGGCGAGGACGCGCAGCGTTTGGTTACTGTCACGCTTTCCGGATTGCGACATTTAAAGCGTCGCCCGCGAACGACATTTCCGTCAGGATTCGCGTGCAAGCTTGTGCATCGATGCACACGCGTGTGTGCTACAGGGTGGCTCGTTGGATACTGGAGCAAAAATTGTGGAATAACGTCCCTTCAAATGGATCTTGATTTTTCGTGATCGTCGCGTTACATTCATCTCCTTTTTCTTTTTTCCTCCAATTTTTCATTAAATTAAGTCAAATGAAATTCTCATAGAATTTCTTCAAACATGCGCTGTGACTTTGATGATTAACAATAAAGATGACGAATATTTTGAAAGATCATTCACAGTTCAAACGTAACTCAATGAACTGTGGACTGGAGTGACGTGCCACGCACGTCGAGAATCTTTTTATATCAAAATTGCAATATTTTCTCAGTTCCAAGTATACTTAAGTATAACCCAGGCAGAACAAATAATAAATTTATTACTTTCCAATAATTTCTATCCAGTGATGTCATACCGGCGAGCTCAAAAGGAAAAGAAAGCGACGAATTATTGTACACGGTTTCGGTCACTCGTTATGGTCCGCAGTCAGTTGCCAGGCGCAAGTGGCCAACGCCTGTTTTCGTACAAACTTACGAAAGATGGAACACACGTCTGTTTCAATTAGTCAGTAGTCGACGGAACACCCTGTATGTGGAGAACACGCGGCGTAACGAGACCACGTTAAACGAATTCATAGCCTAAACGGGGGATCCGCAATGGTAGAAAGTTTCGGGGCCATCGCCGTGGATCTAACTACGCCGGAACGTCGATTTCACTTTCTACTTCCGTTTCACCCCGACGGAACGGAATTCATTGCCGGATGGAACGCTGCCCGAATGAATGTTCCTGTTCGATTTACCGGATCAACGAGTTAAATTGATTCTCCGTCGGTTTAGTGGACGAATGGAGGCTTTCGAAAGACCATTTATAGATCTACACTGTAGCTAAAAAAAACTCTATTACTGACAAAATTTTTTTGCTCGCGTGTTGCGTATTTTATAACATTCTGAAAATTTTTGGTTGCACCACCGAAGCGTTATTTCATTCTTCCAATTTTGAAAGAAATATAATATTTGCCCCGGGGATTGGATAAACATTGGATATGGGATTTTGAAACTTGATAAAGTTGAAAGTGAGCCTCAAGTGATTTTTTGTTCCAGAGTATTTTCTTGGACAACGTCATTTCAATTTACAATTTCGTATTATATAGTAACTGAATAACAAACAGCAATTTAATTAATACTGGATTAATTAATTACAAGAATTTCATTAATATCTCCGATCTAAAATTCAAATTAAAAAGCAACATTATTTCGAGAAACATCGTCCAGCAAAAATCACAGAACACCTCAGTTCAATACGTCAGCAACAGATCGACACCATAATTTTTAGAGCTCTTCGATTGATCAAACATGTAGGCTACATCTCAAAGGAAAGTAATCTTTGAAATCGCGTAGCTGGCTAGCGACAGATGAAAGACGAGGTCGTTGAACCTGCACAATCTTTTGTCAATTGATGACTGGATATTACGTGCCGGAGCAGAACGTTAGAGACCATTCGAGAATAAACGATTTGTTCGACCACCATCGCATTTTCCTTCTCTGACCCATAAAAAAAGTATTTGCACGCCATCGTATTAACACTAATACATCATTTTTCTCGGCATTTATATATTATTTAATTAGATTCAAATGTTGTATAACAGTGTTATGAAAATAAAAATATACTTAACTTAAGAAAAAGATTTCCACTGGAAAATAATTCCCAATTTGCATAACGTGCAAATATTTTTTGCATCTGATTGACTACGATTGACGCGGTATTGATCAGATTACTAGTTATGGTTATTATTAAATAACCAGTCGAGGCTCGTGATTAATTTAAAAATCACAAATCATGAAATGATTATACTTTTGACTGTGCTCGATTCAATATCTTTTATACTATAAAACGCTTTCGTTTATGTATATAAAAACGCTTCTGCGAGGTAATAATAAATCATTTATTCCATATCACAATTACTATTGTCACGTGACAGTATTAAATAATTTACAAATTTTCGTCAAATTCCTCGCCATAATCATAACAAGTATTTTAAAACCCAAAAAAGAATTGGACTTTCTTTTTTCTTTTCTATCAGGATTTGTAATTTTATATTAAATACTCGTAACACACAATTTTCAATGTACAGATACACTGGTTGTAAAAGGAAAAACTGAATGACTTAAAAATTATAATGCCAATTAACGAATATGTATAACAAATTACAGAGTTAATGTTATTCGTGATTACAATAATTATGATTCAGCGGTCAATTATAGAAACGATCTCAAGAGAAATTAATTACTGTCCAACTGTATTTTCTTTTCGTCGACGATATAAAAAGCGAATTATTCGATCGTGTAAGACAAAAAAAAAAAAAAAAGAAAAAAGAAAAAAAAGAAAGAAAAATTTCGTATACACGCTGCAGCGCATCGAATCGAATACGAATCGTAACTGCGAGGCAAATCAAACAGAATTTAATCGAATCTAGTCAAGGTAAACCGTAGGGAATCGAAACGGCTGTAACGTCGAAACGAATGAAAAATGCAGCAGATTGATAATAGTGGAGATACCATGTTTGCTCGTCGTTCGAAGCAAAGTGGAATTCGATTCGATGCTCGATCGAGAGAGTCGCCGTCTCTCAATCGTTGTTGTAGAGACTTGGACGTAGTGTAGATGCGCGTGATTATGATCGATGTTCGTTGACTCTCGATGGATTGCAACGATGCGCGTGCGATATTTGCATTGCAAACGACGTACGCATTAACGCGGCAGGGAAATAGGACGATGGACATCGACTGATTTCTACGACTTCGTTGGATATCGATTTCTCTGCGAACGTCAGAATCGGACGCGAAGAAAGTCGCCGTATGATAATTACAACGCGACTTACGTACTTAACGTACGTGTGCACGTGAGATTTATCAATTCGATTGCCTCGACTTTGTCCTCGATTTTATCGAACGTATTGCACGAGCGATTCCTTTTAATTTCGGACGAATAAAACATACAACTTTATTTAACCACAATTGATCGTAGATCGTAGAACATCTTTATTGTAATTAGAGTAAGTAAATCAAATCATATTCTTGGAAATAATTCTTTCGATGAAATACGAACGACATTGTTATTTGGAAATGGTAATTAATAATTACAATTTAATTAATTGCAATCGTTACGCCCAAGTTAAACGCTCTTTTAACAGATTAATTCCAACTTTTATCAAAATTCACTTCTCATCGTTTTACAATTTTCATTACGATTAATTGTTGTGCGTGTTCGTCAGTTTCACAGTATCCTGTTCGGCGAATACCTCTATTTATTCGTCCCGACGGTTCTCGCCTTTTGTTCTTTAAACAAGAGTATCATTTAGAAAATTAACAGTCCAATAAATTGAAACGAACACCACTTATTTCGGTACGATCGCCGTTTGTTAAAACAGAAATTTTCCATCGTCGATGCCGACTTTCAGATAAGTGCGACAATTTCATACAAGTGTGACACAAACCTGTTTGTACTTGCGATACTTTCCTTTCTTCCTAAAAATTAGAAGCGCGATATATAATACACGTTTCGAAAGTTGTCAGCTAGACCGCTTGGTGGACAAAAGACAACTGCGCATCGTACATCTCGACTATACGCATATCCAAACACAAATATGCCAGTTAAAGAAGATTCAACGCACCACAGTCTAAAGATTATTCCTACTGAAAAATTCGAAACTTATCCACGAGTCCTTCAAGTATAATTTTTTTCACTCGACGAAAAGCCTCGTGTAATTTCGATCATTTAAACGAAAAACGTAATTGGACGAACGAATCGTTGTTATCAGCATCTAATTTTAGAGTTAACAATTCGTTTCGGATTGAATTACATTCGCAAATCCCCTCGATTAATTTAAAGCGATAACTTCAACTATAATACCTAGTCTAACAAAGTCTCCAAAGTTTTAATTGGCGTCGAACGTCTTGCTCGTCGACAGAATGTATCAAATTATCGGAAGGCTCGAGTTGAAAGTACACGTGCAAGTAAATAAATTTTCGAAGGGGGAAAGAGCTGGGGAGGAAAAGAAATTGAAAACAAATGGATCTCAGGAAAGAGACGGAAGCAAACGTCAATTCGCTTCCTCGATGATATTTCCTTGTTCATTCATAATTGATTGTTATTCCGTCTCGAAAGCTGTTGATGCAAGTTTCGCTTGCAAGCGAAAGAAACTTTTCACCGGTGTTAATGAAGGAAGGTGCAACAGTAAATTCAATTTCTTTCCACAGAAAGCTGCTAAATTGCTTCATCTGCGATTGTCATTTGCGTTCCCGCGGGCTTCTTGCGACTAAAGTCACACCGGAAGAGCGTCTCCTCGTCAGGTGCCTGTAGTTGCGTTACGTTGGAAAAACTACGTTTGCTTTGATCTCAGTCTCTGTTTTCAAACTCTCCCAAACGAGGTAAAAGTAATCTCGAACTATTCCGTCAGGGACGCACTGTTACGCGCACGTGTTCGCAAAGATGCTGGACCTTTCGAGCTACAATATTGGAACACGTCCAAATTTCGAATTAAACAGAATTACTCTGCAACTTCTTGCTGATATAATAAGCAGATTACGCTAATCGCGTTAAGAAAATTCGCAGCTAACGAGGAGACGGTTATCTATGTATTTTACGATGGCTTCTTGGGAAATACTTGATACGAAAATTTACAAAAACTGTTCTTTTAGTAATGGACAAATAGTGAGTACGCAGGTTCCAAAATGTTTGGCAAAAGTAAAAATTAATTTTAATTAAATATAAAATATTTGCACTGTATCGTAATCGTACGATAAAAATTACTGTCGTGTTTTACTTTCGTTGACGTAGAATATTCACCGTGAAAAGTCGTTGATCATTCCGGTGTGAAAGATTCAAAAGCGGAGTTTGTACATTGACATTTAATTTCGTAATTAGACATTTTCTCAGGAAAGTGGAGCAACTTCGAAAGTAACTGTAGTCATTCAACTCGGCTCTGTGCAACTCAAACACATCTCTGCAGTTTTTACTCTTTTTTAAACAGCGCACGTTAGAAGACACGAAGAAGACGTGGACTTGAAAGAACGACAAAGTTTAATTAGGAAGTTTTAGAATGTCCAGCGAAACAATTGAGTGTCGCGAAGTTTCTTTGAAAAGGTGAACTGAAGGAAAATATGGGACGAGTTTCTTACCAAAACAGTTCTAAAGTTCTACGAGAAAGAGCATCTACACACTCCGCTTTTGAATTAATTAATGTTTCACACCGAAGTGAAATACTTTTCAATGAATGTAATATATAAATATTCTACGTCGACGAAAGTTTTCTAGAATCAAGAATAAGAATAAAACTAAAAAAGCACGATAGTTTCATAACGTTCGATTGCCTGTTTTATAATTTTTTAAATGTCATTGAAATAATACTAAAGAAATATCTTTCCTACGCATTTGTGAATATTTGATAAAAATAGTGTAGAACAAAATCTCTGAAACACGTTCAATCAACATGCTTACCTAATGAATTGCGTTACAAAATTACGAAATTCGAAACCGAGTCGGGAAAAACTGTGGCTGTTAATTTAAATACGAAACCATGCCAATAAAAAAGACTGAAAAAGAGGTCAATTATTGTTTTTTTACCTTCCTTTGACGCGAAAATAACACTGCGAAATTGACGATCTGTTGAAAACGTAAAATCAGCAGATACATAGTAGATACGTGTGTCATTAACAAACAGCACCGACCACCTATCAAACGATGTAAAAGTATAGTAACTATAGTAACTACCTCGATGACAGCATCAAAGTGAGAGAGAGAGAAAAATGGAAAAAAAGGGAAAGGGAAACGACAGCAAATTACCGTAATTATTTCTTGCCAGAGCCCACGCGGAACCAAGGGTGCGCGTCTTTAGTTTGAAGACGGCCCTCGTCGGTTCGCAAAGGATTACGAAACGAACGGCGCTGTCTGTTGGATGGAACGTGCGATGCACAACGCGAGCCACGACGCATTTTAATAACCGGCCAGCTGGCGACCGACGAGACGAGACGTATTGTAGAAAGCGAAGCGCGAACCAACTTTGGATGGTGCTGGTGGCCTTTTGCATTTTTTAATGGACCGACCACGACCGACCCTGCCACGTTCCATATTCATCGAACCATCTACGATTGCGTAACAATTGCGATTCATCGCATCGCGGCGGTTATTATAGAAACGTCCGTGAAAAAGACGTCCGCGCCTGTACAGCACTGATCAAACCTTTGTGATTTAATTTTCTCGTGCATTCTCGTAAATTACGTGCCTACTGTCGAAGCGGATTTTTATTAATCATTATTTAACGCTGAAACTGCCGAGTACTAAAGTATAGTATTTTCATCAGAAACATTAAAGAGAAAAAAAAAAATGGAACACACTTTTATTTATGTATTTTCTGAAGAATCATTTAAATCTCTAAAACTATATTGTTTTAATCTTCAGTGTATTCTGCTTGTTTCGTTCGTTGAAAGATACGAGACGTTGACACAAATTTCTCGCTTCTTTGATTTTGCATTTTGTACTATTGTCCTCAACTTTTATTCGCTAGTCAAATTTCTGAACAATTGAAAAATTTCAGTAATAAAAAGTTTGCGTTCAATATCGAACGAATGTCGCGAAAATGATTTCGAAACAAATGTACGACGAAACATCTACGCGTGATTAAAGTGTCATTTGAAAAAAGAAAACGTGAAATCTGAATTCAATCAGAGGGGGGGAAAAAAAACGCGGATATACGTTTTACATAGAAGATACTTGTAGAACACGTATTATTCAAAAATTTCAATTTTCCAACGCGTTTAACGAGAGCTACAGGCGAGCATCGATTCGTTGTTCGATGACTCGGGTACACGGCTGTCTTCTTATCAAGAGCACGTTCGACTCAACGAAATTGCGGTTTATTATTTTCATCGCGTGAACGGCGACAGGTGAAATCGATTGCACGTTACGTCAGCGTCGACTAGGATAAATACGTTTATTCCGTGAGCCAAGAAGGGAAGTACACGCTTGCAACGATGTGTTTAATAAACTGCATTTGTTCCATAATTGTTTCGTTTTTAATTTAATTATCTGCACGTCTCACGTTGATAATTTTGCGCTCTTTTAAAATGTTGACACCAATATAATGTTATACTTTACGGACACGCTTTTATTAGGTATTAATCCGTTTTACACGAAAGATCTCTTAATAATTCCTGATAATATCTATACACTTTTGTAGATATACTTGCATTTTGCAGATTTATATATATTTATATTAAATATATATAACTAAAATATATAAATATTAAATATATACTGTAACATGCATGCATTTTAACCGTAAATGATTAAATCCAAATTTCACTTCACATATCACAAACCTAAAACTGTTGATTCTTTTGTAGAAAATACAGGAAACTATCTTCAAACGTATATAACACGATATCTCATTAGTCAGAAAGTGTCGTATCTTTCGTATCGCGATCGAAACTTGTTTCCGAGGCAAACGCGTTTCGCTCGATGAGACAATGGAAGCGTGTAAGCGTGTTGCAGAATTAAAATTTTCTTTCGGAAAACGATAGTCATCGGCGAGATTCTTTCCAGCTGAGCGTATGATCGAACGATCAATATACGTGCACACAACGTCGTAAGTCGTAGAGCCCGGAGAATTTTTCGTTTTGTTGTGACAAGAATGATAAATGGATCTCGGGCCGGATCTCCTTTTTTAAAGACGGCCAAGCGCCGACTTTCCGCGTTAAAACCCTCGACCATCCTTCTACTTCCGAAATCTTTTAACAAACGTCTCGTACCCTCACGGAGCAACGACCCTGAACCCTGAAATACCACGTTCGCCTCGAACCATCTAAAATGATCACTGTCAAGGACAACTGTTGATCAGATACCGATGGCATTAATATTTCTCTTTCGCGCGGGATTTCACGTTCACGTACCGAGTGAATTAATGGTGCTAATGGAATAGATCGACGGCATTAATAGATCGCGAAGATAAATTGCTCGACGGAAAGTACAAGGTCCTTTATTTTTTTTTTTTTTTTTTTTTAATCTACGATTGCAGACTGTTCATTTAATCACTGTGCTGTTTATTGGAACGTACGTTTATTATTCTTCTGAATTATAGCGAAGCAAGAATATATAAGAAAAATTTTGATACTCTACGCATGTTTCTATCGATAATTGTTTAACAAGTATTTAATTGTTCATTTCACATCATTTTGTAAATTATAACTCTTGAAGTTTTGTAAACTCTTGCATTTATATTTTGATTTTCTGAATTAAATTGGTTATTTGGAGTCTTCAATTCTTGTTGCGACACTAAAATGGAGTTTAATCATTTGGAGGTGGTACTACTATTTAGAAACTTTAAAGTGGAAAGATAGATGGAAAAGTTTGAAATACAATAATTAAATTTAAGCTGGAAATAAATTTCATGTTGTAACGTTTGCTCTTCTTAAAAATTATACACAGCTAAACTCACAATTAGAAGTTATTTTGGTTGGAAAACTAAACCTGGAATTAAAATATATGTCTTAAATTAATTTCAGATTAATTTGAAATTTTATTAAATATTAACATCAATTACTAAGTTGTATTACGAAAAAACTCTCTCTTTCTTTTTCTCTCTTCTCAGTGGAAAACTAAAAAGAATGATAACAAAAAGAAAAACATGATAACCATTCTCTCAAAGAGACCCTAATGCAACCAAGGATAAAATGGAATCAAAATTCACCTCTGTTCCTTTAAATGTCCATTAAACCTTAATTGGTATCACGAAGCCATGAGCGACTGTAATTTAATCAGCAGTTAATTTTAGCATTTCACCTTCGTTACTAACCTGGCAAAATTTTAACAAGATGAAATTCGAGTAACTCGGAATTTTAATAATCGAACAGTAAATTCTGTAGACCCGACGCGATTCGAAAATGAAACGCTGTGTCGTACGCTAAACGAAAGGATACGTTCTTGACAACTTTGTTACACTGACATCATACAGCGAGAACGTGAAACGTTCTCTCGTGTGAAACAGAGGGGAGAAAGAAAAAAAAGTATTTCGGGGGAAAAGCAAACGCGGCCAAAGTGAAACGCGATGAAATACGGCTGGTAAAAGAGACGATGCCGCGTGAGACATTGGACTATGAAAAATGTGTATGTCGAGACGCGTGTTAGTATGCACACGCCAGTGACTACAAGCTGACTATCGTAGCCAGGCACATGGAACCAGGGGTATAAAGAATGTCCGACCTCTTCCGTCGTTTCTGACTCACCGTTCGACTATTTGGTTCGTCTAACGCCGACCGAGAAAGAAAAACCAGATGACTGGGTAAACGATGACGGGCAAAGCAACCATTCGAAAGCGCGCATCTCCCGTTTTCCATGAGAACTGACGTCCCGCCAGCGATACGAAGACGAAACGCAGTTTCGAACAACTGAGCAAAGATGCATCTTTAATACCAGAACCACCATCGTTTTGTCAGACATTTTATAAACGTAAAAAAGTATATTTTTAAAGATTTAAATAATTTTTTCGTAAAATATATGAATAGAGGCTCGTATATTTCATTGTATTATAAAGTTTCTCTATTTCTTTTTTTTTTTTTCTCTTTTGTCTTCATCGTTGGTAGTTCTAGTTGAGAATTTTCCACTTGTTACTCATATCTTTTTTCGTTGAATATATATTTTTTAATATCTTTCAAAATTTTGTTTAGCATTTTTATATCGCGTTGGTATCTTTTAAGGTAAAACCATAGAAACTTTTCACGAGTAAGTTTCTACGTATTACTTGAAAACTATCCATTTTTATCTAAGCAAAATTAAGCAGTATTACACGTTTCAAATTTTATTCGTTACACTATATCGTTCTTGTCTTGTTCCCAAAAAAAAAAAAAAAAAAAAAAAAAAAAAAAAAAAAAACGCGACAACTGTCGAATTTTCTTAAAAATAGCAATCTCCAATCTACAGAGAAAGAGTTGTTGACAACTCAGTTTAGAAACTGTCAGTTTACGACTTCTCAGTCTACGACTTTAAGCTCCAATTAAAATCATTTAACACGTTTAATTTCGACTTTACATTTATTCTCAGCCATACGATAATTCGTGTATCTCTAAATTATTTTACAAACACGTGGAAACGTTGGGCACATTCGACCACGTGCACACATTTGTACCTTAACGTACGACAATGTGTGTACGTCTCGGCGGCTGAACGACGAGACGTGTAAATTAAATTGTCGAGACGGAAAAAGGAGGAATGCTAGGCACGTGAGTAACTCACGTGACACGGTTTCACATCTTCCAAACGCGCAGTGAAATTCATTTCTTTCGAATGTTTCACGCCTTTACGCATTTACGAATGGCAGAATGACGAACGGGCAAATTACTCGTGACTTCCTACGACGATGCAGCGATTTACCAAGATGTTTCGCATATTTTTTCTTTTTTTTATTAGTCACTTCACGCCATGAACGAACACGATCGCGTAAGCTTAACGACTGAGAAAATGTTTCTTCTCTTTCTTACGTTTATATTAAGAATTTTAAATTATATCCGAATGGTTTTGGGATAGGTTTCATTAGTGTTTTACTCGAATTCGAGTTTAAATATTTTCTGTCTTTCAATACTGCACGAGACACAGATTGCCCTATACGACGAGACTTAAAATAAAGCAAAATAACATCATTTGTGTCTGGATAGTTGTAAAAAAAACTGACATAAAAGGACGTTGAAAGGTCTCTAGGCTTTGCAACTTTTACGGTGTTGCCTTGATAAAGAGCATCGAAACATTAAAACCGAATTTATATTCCTCTCTATCTCTCTTCCTCGATCCTGCCCAAATCCGAACGAAAGTAAAATGTCAGTGCATAAAATGAAATGAGTACTTAAAGCGTGCAATAAAATGTCACGAAGGCACACGAACGACGAGGAAATGCTTCTTCTTAAAAGCAGCTTCTTAAAAACAACACGAACATCCGATAACGCGCATTCTTTTTACGAGCCTAAATATCGTGAATAAGGCAAATAATCGCACGACAACACATATCAATTCGTGACAAATGCAACGTATTCTATCATTTCCCACATTGTCGTTTCAAATACCACTTAATTCATTGATGTCTATATTTCTTTTAGGTTTAATTACTATGTACATACTGAAATAAATCAAAGATACATTGAAGTGAGCACGAAAGGATTGACTGAGATTTTGTCAACGTTTTTGCAATTTCTGCTGATAACGATGATACATTTTACATGGAACAACGTTATCGATCTTCGACAACTTGTTGGAACAAGGAACATCTTCGAGATGAGATAATAATTTAAGGAATTAACAGTTTGCTCGATAACTTGAATATTTCAACGATTTTGTTAATTTGATAATTTAACAGATTACTCTTAATTATCGCATTCGTTTAAATTTCTTTCTTGAAATTTACTAATTACGCTTACATTTAGTTCTATCGTCTATTAAAATTCACTTGATAGAACTAAAAGCTGTAAACATTTTATTTCGCTTTAGGAAGTCGTTTCGGATCTATTTATGGCTCTATGGATCTATAATATGGATCTAAACGGGTAATCCAATTAGTTCACTGACGTCGAATCACGTCAGTTTCCAAGATTGATGATTCAATCTTATCTGGCTAAAATGGACTAGAAAGACTAGAAAGTAATGTATCTAAGTACGTACATACGTTTTCTTTCGTATCAAGATAAGCGGCGAGCATTTATAGATTGCAACTGTAATTTGAACAATTAAAATGTCAGCGTGTCGAAGTTAATTAAGCGATTAAAATTTAGTACAATTTAAATGCTCGATCAGTCACGGTTGTATCAAGTTGTAAAACATTCGATTGAAATTCCAAATCTGATCGAAGCTTGTTAAAAAATTTTAAAAATTATAATCATTGCTCGTAGAGACTTTGTAACCGGAAGTACGTACTTCTGTCATTTATTTTACGTCTTGACACGCGTTTAACGTAAGTAACGGCCAGAAATTACATGTAGAAAAATACTCTAGCGAAAAATAAATGCAACTAAAAATAAAACACGCGACGACTGAAAAAACTTGATGTAATAATAATTGTAACAACAACTGATTTATTGTCCGAGCTGACAATAACAGAGATCGTTAGCGTGAAAAATATGCAAAGTAAATTTGCGGTTGGCAGTATCTTCTACAAGATTTTATTTCACCTGTTTGCTCAGGTGTTCTTTAATTTGCCTTTCCAGTTCACGTTGTACTTGTCTCTTTAACGCAATTTGCGTCTTTCTGTGTGCCTGTACACATCTCTCTCGTGTAAAAACTTCTCTTTTGGCGAAAGAGTTGCTACATGAAACTCGAAAGAAATAAAATGAAAATTTTGCTAGTAGCTGCTACAGTTTTGTACAAGTTTACTCATATTTATATATTGTTATATATTGCTCTAACTACGCCTTCACACATTTTTGTGACGTTGATCTAACAGATTTAATCATTTGACAAGCTGCTTTATAAACTGAGAATAAATCAAAAATACAATTCAACTGAGAAACAGTGATAACTGTTATATAAATCAGCAATTACACACAATTTATCGACGAATGAATCAAAGTTGAGTATTTTCATTTCATTTAATTATTATTTATTAGCAATTATTCTGGTTATTGTACGTGTAAAAAGATCATTCAATTCAATACGACTTTTAAGATTTATTGTCCTTGCCTATCACCAGCTTCCAATTTCCAAGTTCCAAGTTAAAACAAACAAATATAAATTTTGTTTTACGATCAGATGAATTCCTATTCGCACAAATACAAACTACACGTAATTTCCAATCACTTTGGAGCAAGCTGAATAATTATACAGAATTATATCGACAAATTTAAGTTAACGCAAACAAGTATTGATCTTTCGTCTGACAACTAAATTTTTATTTATAGAAGACTGCCAAACTACTAAATAAATAGTAAAAATCCAACAGTATTACACAGTTAACCTCTTGCGCTGGAACGACGTGCCCAGAATATTTGGCCGAAAATTGCAATATTTCCTCAGTTTTAAGTATACTGAGATACAACAAATAATAAATTTATTACAAATATTATTATTAAGCAAATAATAAATTTATTAGTAATTTCTATCCAGCGATATACCGATGAATTCAAAAAGAAGACGAATTATTGTGTGTACGGTTTGGTCACTCGTTACGGTCCGCGAATCAGTCACTAGCGCAAGATGTTAAAAACGAGAAGAACTTTAAAAATTCAGTGATCATTTTGCCTGGCAATCAAGCAAATCCAATTTACAGAAGATCGACGAAGCAGGCAACAAGCAATTTGAACTCGCTTCGAAACCCTGCGAAATAATCGCGCAAATTTTCAATTATCATCAACCTGGCACCTCGGCGATCGCCTCTCGTTCCTCGGAGCAACGTTGCCCGAGTTCTTCGAGCCACTGTCCGAGCGTATTAACAGCGAGGGAACAACGCAAGTGCACGGTAGACGAAGGTTGGATGAACAGGAAGGCAGAGGCAAGTACAAGGTGAAATATTCAATGCAAATTACAGTCACCGACGCAGGAGAAGGAAACACGTCGATCTCGAAAGCCGATGGGCGGTCCCTGGCACTTGACCTTTCTGCCTCCACTTTGAAAGCTTTCATCTCTCTTTCAAGAAAGAGAAAGAGAACGATCTTGATTACTTTCGACCCACTCAGTCAGTCAGCTTGCCGCGAAATCTCTGCCAACGTTACAGATTGCAACTCTTCGCGTTCGATGGCGGGGAAACAATGGAGCAACGTCTGTACAACGTTCATCATCGACGTTTCACCGATATCCACCAGACACAAAACCAGGCGTATTCGTGCATCCCATTTCTCAGGCGACGTAACGACCGTGCTCGCGCGATTCGTCTTTTGTGGTTTCTGGATATCGGGTATTATCGAACACTGGCTTCGCGCTTTTATTTCTCCCGTCATCGATCGGCGAAGGGGTTTTCGTTTTTGTCGAGTTTTCGTTCTTCTTTTCCGAGCGTGTCGGCTGTCCCGCTGGATGGACGTGGAGAAATAAATTGCGACAGGCCAAGCAATTGTCGAAACTCGCTCCGTCCCGTCTCGTCTCGTGGAAAAATTTCCCTCCGTAAGAGGATTTGGCGTCTTTCGCAACAGCGTGCCGTCATTTTCCAAGACGAATCGATTTTCCTTGTTCGTTCGTCTGGCGGCCAGGCTCTCGTCTAAACGAATCTTCCGGCTTATCGATTTTCCCCGGATTGCTTATTGCCTTTCCAGGTATCCAGTCCCACAAATTCCCAGCCAGTGCTCCACCCATTCGCAATTCCTTATCACGTGAAATTCCATCGAAAACGGAGCTCTCTCTCTCTCTCTCTCTCTCTCTTTCTCTTTCTCCGTTTCTCTATTATTTCTCCGTTTGCTCGAGCGAGAGCACAGGTATGAAAGCTTCTCAACTCGTACGAGCGTAACGGGTGCAGATTAATTGCCGTGGAACTTGCAATCTGGCTTTCTCGGAAGAGCGTTAACTGCTGAGAAATGCAGATTTTTCGTTTTCGGTGGCAGGAGGAACGACAACTCCTCGTTCAACGTCGCATAATGATCAGACGGTGCACGTTTACGGGAAACTCGACGGCGCAAGGATGCACGTAATGTGATAATTAGTATATGATATTTAATGTAGTAGATACTCTTAATTCTACCACGCACTCTGAGTATAGTAATCGTGAAGCATTGCTGGTAATAACACCGATTTACATTTTCAAATTATTACCGCCTGTGTGATTGTAATAATTCATAAAACTTACAACGCTCACGAATGCTGTATGGTATTAAATTTATTTCTATTCGTGCTTTTATTTCAAATTTTAAAATTTAATTTTGCGACATGATAACTTTATGGTTTTAAACTCAAGTTCGATCCCTTCAATTGTGTATAATCCGTATGAATACAAATTCGCATGTACGTACCCGTCGTCTACCGATAGTCAATATGAAACAACGTGTCACAGATTGTCAATCTATTTCTATTCAATTCAAAAATTCATTTTATTCCCCCCTCGCCCCCCTCAGCCATCTGTCACAATTGTCAACAGATCCAATTTAATGAAACTGAAACGAAATGTGATAGCGTTTCGAGTAGGTACGATTGATAACGTGAATTGCGATAAGTGAAAATGGAAAAAAATCGCAAACTGCGTACAATTTCGACGTCAAATATTCTACCTTGTCAGAATTTCCAAAATCAAACGCAAAAGATTAAACGGTGGATCGAAAGTAGCTGTCGAGCTCGTACTCATCCGAAAGCGCCACTTTGAACTCCGATCGAGGGTCTCGTTGCGCAGGAGATCGCCACGAGGGAACATATTTTAGAAGTAATAAAATTAGAATCCAATCGGCGGAGCTAGCTCGTAAATAAATAAATGTCGCGCGCTGAAATTGAAGGAATTCGTCGAAGTCGAAACAACAATCACGATGAAACCTGGTTTACACCGTTAGAAGTTAAACAACACACGCTCGTTACAACGTTTGGCCATTTGTAGCGTGCAACACACCGGTGTTTTCGATATTGTGCAAATTTAACCCTCCCACCACCATCGTTTCGAATGTAAGCGTATCTCTGTTAAACACGAGACATTGATTTGCGCGCTTTGCACGCTGAGTTCAACTGGAAATATGAGGTTCGTTTAATCGAATGGTTATGTTCATTGTAAAGACTGGCATCAAGTGAAATACCGTCTAATTTCGACGATCGAATAATATTACCTACACGTGCGTGCAATGGATGCTCTAATGTAATAATCATTAAAACGTGTAATATGAAGCTTCAATCCCTTAGGCGTTCGTTGAAGCAACTTGAAGCAGACGTAACGAGGACTTTTACGCTACATTTTTGAGATTGAAGAGTAACATAGAGAGAACTACGTTTCGAACGTTACATGTTCCTTTTTCATTATTACGCGCATGCTGGGCAATTTTGCAATTTGAAATTTCTTACAAAAGACTGCGATCTATTTATATATTGCCTACAACTATGTTTTCTAATGTTTGCCTAATGTTTCTTATCTAATCCTTCTTAGTAATACGAGATAATTATTTCTCGTGTATAATACCGTCGTGTTCTACGTGCAAAAATAAGAAATAAATTCTTCTCTTGTGAGTTTAACTTGTACGTTTCAGATATTACTCGAGGAATTAGTAAATAAGGAAATCTCACGTATCTCTGATGCATGTTCAACAGACACAACAACGTCGACGAATTGGTCGAGATTCTTCTTTTCTTTTCAATCAAAGTTTAAAATTGCGTCAACTTCTAGACCGAGTTACTAGAGACTCCCCGCCTGCTCATTAATATTTATCGTAATATTTCGGAAAGCACTGGCGCTCTCCAAAAAATCGTTATACGAAAAAGATCGATGCAGCACGCAAGAAATGCATAAAGCTAATCTAAACTACAATACACGTTGTAAACATTAAAAAACAAAACTCTAAGTTAAAGAATAAAATTCTGCAAAAGAATAAAACAAAATTTCTCTTCGTCCACGAAAACGCCAATTAGCGCGGACGTTCGCCAATTGGCCTACTGATAAAAAGAAAAGAAAAGAAGAAAAAAAACGTGCAAATCGGCGACCGATAATTCGGCCAGAGCTATAATCGACTCGCTCGCGATCGCATGCGAACGACCAAGTCTTTCTCTCTCGTCTCTCTGCAGCCGGAGAACAAAAGTCGAACAAAAAGAGAGAACGAGGCGAATGCCATCAACTGAAAGCACTATTGTATAATTAGGAGGCTCGCGTCGCGTTGACAATCGCCGTTCTCCGACGATGCAACGTTCACGACGTGTACACGCGCGCGTACATAAATTGTTGGCTCGCGAACGTTCAACGATCGTGAAATCCCGTTTAACGAGTCGTTAGATCGTAGAACAACTTCTCGACCGCCGAATATGGAAGTTTCTAATAAACTTATAGAATTTGTAATTGCGCGTGAACTATCCGACTATCCGAATACCGTATGAAAGTATAAAAAGTTCATAAAACGAAGACGAAAACTTGGAATTTCGAGACTACGAGGAATCGTTCACGTTCGTTACTGCCATTTCGAGGTTCGAGAGGTGATTTCAAGGAAAATTTCAATAATTTTACGAAAATATTGCAAACAGTATCGAAATAATACAATTCGGGATAAAATTGAGCATCGCTCGTATCGATGTTTGAAAAGAATGATTTGTTGGAAGCGATATTCTGCTTATTATTCAGTTTTATTTAATACTTCGTTTTATTTTACAGTTTTCGGTGAAATATTGGTAATTTTCGTTCGGTAATTTCTGTTGTTGGAAGAAACGAAAGAGCGTGGTATTTCGGGAATAAACTGATCCTACAAACAAACCGAAACGTAAGAACAACATGCGAATTGTTTAACATCTTTCGAAAATGTACGCGAATTCACTTGTAGAAATATTTTGTTCTCGCGACGAGAGAGAGAGAGAGAGAGAACTGGTTTCACGTAGCAACAAAATAACGAAACTGCAGACGGATCTGCAAATGCAAATGCAGAGTGCAAAGGTGTCGTATATGCAAAGAAAAGCAAGAGAAAATGTTTGCCCCAGGTTCACTTGGACTTTGATTTCCTACCATTTTGCGGGAACCGCGACGCTTGGTTTGAAAGAAAAATCGTACAAGAAACACGATTCGCCGTGGTGCAGAGAGGCAAAGAAAATAAGACACAGACGAGAGTTGACTTACAAACCCAAGGGAGATCAAAGAGAGGCTAGATATAAGGCTAACGAAAATTATATAGACAGACCGTGAATTTAATAAGGCGATGGAATTCTAAATGAAAGAAATGAAGTTTGCAGATCGTTATCGCGTAAATTACTTATTGTTTTATTAATTATAAGGAAAGCTATGTATTTTCGAAAGTATACGACAATAAAAAAAAAAAGTAATGATTCCTGTTATGAACGCTTCTTTTCAAACGTCTTAAAACAACTGCCATGCGTGGACAAATAAAAACAGTAATAAAATACGGATATTATAACGTAATACTTTATATAGTACAATATATGTAACATTTATGAAATATTACAGCACATGCCAATGATAATACAAAAATATCTCTTTACAACAGAAGTTTTATTAAAAATAGAAGACGTCTCGAAATTTTCAAGCAAAAGTGTACATATTCCGTCTGCAATGCGCATTTCATAGATTCTGTGAACAATTATGTCTGCAAAAATACCGATCGTCAAATGCGAGCGCAAAGGATGCTATTAAGATCAACGACCTGCTGGCTCGTCACATGCGACCATTCAAGATCTCGATGATGTAACAGAGTGAACTTGAAAATTCATCCCACAGGCATCTTAAATGCCTATTCAAATCTTCCATTCAAATCTTCACTCAAGAAAATATATCTGTACGCGTACACGTACGAGTATAAACGCAATATGTCTCTCGATGATTACTTCATTCCATCGTTCTAAATTTAATTTTCTTTCTATCTTCCGTTTTAATAATTTTATTACACAATGGAGTCTCATTATCTGAATTTTATTATTCGTATTGAATTTTACTATCTCAATGTTGTTAGTTTTGTTACTTGAACGTATTTTATTATTCATTTAAGATCTATTGCTAATTTGTCACTTTGTTAGAAATTTACTACACAAACGTTTCATTCCAACATCCATTATTCGAATATTATACTATCTAACTACTGTATTGTTTGAAGTTATGTCATTCGAATCTCCTATTATCCAAAAATCCTGCAGTCCAAATATTTCTTTATTTAAACTGTCAATAGTTTATATACTTTCGAATTATCAGAAATTCCTATTAAATTAGCTATTATACAAATTCCCCCGTATATCTCCGAATTATTAAAAAAAAAAAAAAAGAAAGAATACTTTATCCAATTGTAATAAAATCGCTCTGCAAATCCAAGATAAGACGAGATTTGTTTAAATCGTAACTGATCGACCCTGGGATCGTTTATTTGTTCGGCATCGATCCACGCAGTTACATGCGCGCATATAAAAATGAAAGATGAAAAAAGAAAAGACGAAAAGGAGCGCAGAGCGTCTCGAAAGTTTCTACAAACACAACAGGTCTCCACATTAATTCGATCGATCTTGAAAAAGAATACCTATACATTTTAACACTTGGTGGTGCACACTGTCTGTCTACTGTTCTGTAAAAGAGGTGGTACGCCTATAATCTCGTGTTTCAACTCCATTAGTATACATGACACTTCAAAGGAGGGAAAGTGTCCTTCAAAGAACCGTGTATCAAGACCTTCTCTTATTATTAGAAGTTCCATCGATTCTCGACATGGTTCACAGGTTGTTTAATTTCCCGTTAGCAGGGTCTTTGTACACACGTTAAGTGTGCCTTTCAAGTAAAGCACCGATCGGCGATTTAGGCGTCGATGCCGAGTGCTCTCAAGATCGCTGATCGCTTCTTCTTCTTCTTTTTTTGGGACGAGGTCGAAAATCCTGATAATAAAATTTTATCGTGCAAAATATAATCATAACCTCTTGATATCGTCGGCTCTTGAAGATTCTCAAAGATTAAAATAATTATTTGAATTTGATCAGGGTAGTTGTTAACTACTTGGCTACTTGCTTTGGAGTCTTGGAGTGAGTCAAATTTTATTTCAAAAACTATTTGGATCAAGAAATAATTTATCACGGAAATATTTAAATTTCTCTCAATTTTAAAATGCATATATTACTTAAAAAAATCTCAATAAACTTATTTGAAATATCTCTACTGTATGATCTGATAATATTGATCTATGTAAATCGAAAAAAAATAACAGTACTGAACCATCGATCGTTTGAACGAAGCGTAAAATATATTGTAATTGATTAACATTAATTTAACACAGTTGATCAATTTAAGAGTATGCTCTTTTAATTGTTGGCAATCATCTGTCATTGTTTCCTCGATAACTTTGACAAGTTGTTTTTAAAAATTTAAATAAACGAAAATTTCAATTTACGAAAGATCAAGACTCCCTTCAGTTTTACACATTTTCTCAGAAGCCTCTGTCCGAAATCCTTCTTTTACAAATCTGTGAACTAAGTCGGTGGATGATTACTTAAAAATAGAGATTTACGACCAGATCTGTGGTTCCTCCGTAACTTACGCTATCCTCAATTCTTGGAAATCTACGTACGTGCAGCATATATAAGAAGTTCTCAGAAAAATAACAAACGAGTTGAAAGCAATTTCATAGTATGAATATTTTAGCAGCTTTCTGTCGTTCGTTATACTGTCACCGTCGACCATGCAGCTATGCGCAGAGCATGCGAAAAATTTTACGAAAGCTCGGATAAATGACAAGAATTATTCCACACGATTATTTGCCGATCTTTTCTCGAAATGGCAATTATTCCTTTCAATTGGATAAGATAATTAATCTTCGTCGTCCTGCCGATGTCATAATTTTACAATATTAAAAAAGCAAAAAGATTGGAAATATGGTACCAAAAATCTCGTTAATAATAAAACTTTATCAAGTAATGAATATAATTCTACGTGCAGAAATAAATCTATCACATTTTCTCGAACGTTAATAAAGGAATTTTCCAAGCAAATTTACTGACTGAACATCTTCCCTTGAAGGAATTTTAATAAGAGGATCGTAAACCACGACACCAGGATATAATATTCGAAAAATCCCATTTACAAATTTTCATTAAATATTTCATCAAAAAAAAAAAAAAAAAAAATAAGAAAAGGGTAAAGAACAAGCACGCGGATAAATGTAACTTTATTTTGTTAAATGTTCCAATAATCACAAAACCGAAATCCATCAACGTGTCAATTCACGTTGAAAAATCTCATTGAAAGAACAGAACAAGGCTAATCTCGCCAAGCGATAAATTCCCATCAAAAAAAAAAAAAAAAAAAAAAAAGGAAAAATTCCGCTTGAAGAAAAACGTAGAGAAGTAGAAGCAAGAGTGACGGAAGAAGGATGGAACGGTCTGTTCCAATTATACAACAGTGTAGATACATCGGAGATATAGCCGGGCAATTTTCAGTCAACCCATCATCCGCAGATGTGCAATTTTACGATGGAAGGTGCGGAACGACGTCGCGGCCCATTGGCTCGGAGCGAATGTACAACTGTATCCGCGCGCGAAGCCTTTCAATGACTTTTTGCACACATCCTCCGGCAGTGCCAGATTAGGCATATTACGATAGAGATAGGTGAACGGTAGGCGTATCAGAGTCATTTGCATAATAACGACGCAGCTGCTTGACGGGCGAGAGTCCGCAAACTGTGGCTCGTTACATTGGCTTGATCAAATGATACCGAATGATAGTCGAGCACCATCAAAATTTAGCTGGTCTAATGCCTAATGGACACGTCGAGATCCGAAATGATTCTCCGCGCCGCGTTATCAACGACAATCTCCGATTGTTAGAGCGAATTGTCAAACTAATGTCAAGCCATTACTCTTTCCAACACGTGGCAAACGTACGTGTACGTACGTACGTACGGTAATGATACTCGAGTATCACGTTTATCGTCGAAAACGATCAGTTTGACGACCGTTTGACGTATAATTCTATCGTTCGTACGTTTCGATTTCACAGTGATTCGACGTTTTTATCAAATTTTAACATACTAATCTCGATATTTCACTTTAACATTCTAGTCTCGAGGATATCTTGTTTTGATATTGCGTGAAGTTGGAGTGGAAATGCGTGAGACGGTAGAAATTTATATTACATCAAATATTCTGTCTCGTAAATTTTGCAACTAGCTACACCTTAAGTACAACATGTACTCGGTAAGATTTCAAAACGCTATGAACTTTCATTCATTCCTAGTTTCCTTCACTTTATATATATTTAGCTGCTGTACAATTGGAACACTTTTTTTTCTACCGTCAGACTGCGGAATTTCGCGAATTTTTACATTCTCACGATCATTATTTACACAATCAAAGAAATGAATTTGATTTTCAGTCGATGCCTGCGTAAATAAACAGCGGTCTGTGAAATCTTTCGTTAAGCAGCGCTTAAAGTTTCATCGTCCGTGGAATTTAAGATTCAATCCGATCGATATTCAACGCAATTACAAACGAATGAAGAAAAAGTTAAACCCAATTAGACCCCTCCGTGATCAAGGAGGTACTACTCGAGAATCATTCTCTGATCAAGCTGTATCGGTGCAAAAGTTTTCGACGAGAAGGTCGTGTTTTCCGCGGGAAAAGATTTCCACCGCTGTCGGGCCACCTTCCGCATTGCACCAGATCAGCGTTACGTCACTGTTTCACCCTTGCCAAGCACCCAAAGCTCGCTGCTCTGGGTTTTCCTCTCAAGCCGAGTTCCCAACAGTTCGGCGGCAACAGTTGCACGAGAGCTTAATTACGCCGAGTGTGTGACACTTTCAAAACGAAACGCACTGTTTCTCGAAGCGATCATCACATTAGCGGTAAAACACGTGCAACGACGAAATGGGCATTTGACGAGCGACTCAAGCTCGAAAAACTAGCGTTTTCTTTTTTTTTTTTTTTTTTTTTTTTTAATATCAACGTCACCGCGAAGAGATAAAGTTCGAGCACGATGACTGCGAGGCCATAAAAAAGCGATGATAAATGCTCGACTTTTCAGAAGCGAGCATTAGATAATTATCAAAAGTCGCGCGTCATCGCGTGCCGCTTGTAACGATTTACCATTGTCTCGTTTTGATTCCGCTTGGATAAACCTCTTTTGCGTAAAAACCTAATCGATTCCTTTTTGGATGGAAATGGACAATTACAAGTGCGTGAATTCAACTTGCGAAGCAGAGTTTCAACTTCAATTTTTACGAAGCGGAAATCGCAGTATTTTATATTCATGAAAAAATATTATATTTCGTACTTTTGTCTTTTCCTTTTCTCCGTCCACGTTGTTTATGCAAAAAGAAAAAAAAGAAAATAAAATAAAACGTTGAATATTTTTAACTATACTGTTTAAAATGTAATATATCCAAAAATTGCAGAAATGTTAAATTATCGATTATCTATGTGGAGCAAGCGATTTACAACAATGATGAATAATAGATCGCGGTAAATCAATCGGAAAGAAACGTTCAAAGTAACAGTGGTTTCGATAATCGATACACTACCGAATTGTGTAACGAGAAAGAAAACCGAATGACAAACGGCGAATCGATTTTCAAGCTCGATGCTATAACTCTGTTAGTAATAAATATTGGACCTCAAAAAATTACACGAAAGCGCAAAAAGATATTCACGGGTAGTTCTCAAATAAGAGTAAAGAGAACAAGAAATTATTCGACAGCTATTCGGAAGCTACAAAAGCTATAAAATACAGTCTTCTACCAACGAGCCTCGATGAGCCTCAAAGAGAAGATTGATTTCTACAGAAACATTCCCAAAGTGTTTTGCATATTTTATGTAGAGACGGTTCAAATTTATTGCGACCGCGATTTATTTTACTTACAAACAGTCGCAATGTTTAGAATAATCAATAATATGCAGCTGTTGGCGTAGAACAAGAAGTACTCCAAAAATACCCGTATCTACTGCAGTTACTAAAATAATAATTCTCTTCGATCTGATCCTCTCATATGATAAAAACGAACCAAGAATTATTACTTTAATCTTTAATAAATATTTTGATCGCCGCTGTTTTATATTTATTTCTGTACATTATTATTGTATATGTATTCTGCACCTACACATTTTTTTGCTACCTACGTACAGGTATTTCAATCTTTAACTCAATCATTTGACAATGATTCACTTTCTACGAGTAAATTTTTTATTAATATTGTGCTAAAATATTATTAATATTTCCATTTTACGAAGTACATTTCTCATTTTTGTAAAGAAAAAAAAAATACGTTTGTCCTCTACTTCTCCAATTCTTGAAAAAAAAAGAAAAAAATGATCGTAAATTATTAATTTTAAACACAAGAAGAATTTATACCGAGAGTTTACTCGTACGTGTAATTCCAAATAGAAAATTCAAAGCTGAGAGTCATACAGAGTTCGGCGAGATTAAATGTGAATTGTACATCGAATGAACTATAGTGAATCTCGTAAAATTTCTGAAAGGAAGAGCAGAACCGACTCGCGAATATTTCGAATAACAATCAACCGTGATCAACACGTATGCAAAGAAAGATTTGGCCGTTTCCAGTGATTCGTCAAAGTCTTCGAAAGAATGGAACTCGATGTTTTGTAACACAGCGCTTTTTATATCTTTATTCCGGTGCTTTGGAAACAAAGAACGAAGTTCAAAGAGTTTTGATTTTCAAATGCCTTTGTGAAATGCTGTCCATTGTCTCGGTGTGTGTGTCGAATCGATTCCGTAAAAGTGCTCGAACTTCTGTTAATATCGTAGCACTTTTGCGCCGCCGCCTCATAAAGGAAGAAAAAACACAATCTTTCAAGTCCGTTAATTTCAAGTTTCACGGCAACTGATTGTAAATGAAGTAAAAAAAAAAAAAAAAAAAAAAAAAAAAAAAAAGAAACAAAGTTTCACGAAAGAAAACCTTCGTTAGAAATTTGATAAATATTGTTTTCTTGTTCTTTCAATACTTTGCAATTATTTCACTATTTCTTTACACTTTACAGTTTCCCTATTTTTTAGTTTTGATACATTATCGTTAATTTCTATTTTTGAAAAAGCCTGGAGGTTTAAAATATAAGCCGAGCACACTAAATTTTACAAAACAGAGTCGAAATTTAACAGATAAAAAAAGATAAAACGTGTTTCAAAATAAGCACTGTTAATGCCTCGTTCGTATTGTGCAATTATTACTAAATACAGGCAGGAAAGATAGAAAACTGGAAGCTCGAAACTTATCTTATCAGCGCAATCACTATCATTATGAAATGATTCAGAGAGTGTTATAAAAATATTTGTATACGATGAGATATCGAACGCAGATTCGATCTGTCGCGACGCCACGCATATAACAGAAATAAATCAACAATAAAATCCGTATCCAATTGAAAGAAATAAAAAAAAACTGCAACTGTTTGAAGTAACTCCGCAACAAAGTCAGAAGTTTGAAAACTTTACAAGTACGATCGCTCCAAGTAAAAAGTTGCTCTCACAAAGATCACAATTTTTTCTCCGCATTCGTCACTCTTTTCAACAAAGAAACCGTTGAAACTGCGGAATTAAAATCACTGGCAAACAGAGGTGGCAATTTCTTCAAATAACAATGAAATCAGAGAGAACGAGAATTCGTAGGAAATTTTTTCGCCCGTCTCTCGGGCTGAATTTTCCCCGAGAAGCGAACACGTCACATTCATATTTCACGAAACACTCTGAATAATGGGCCGCATCATCCACGGACGAGTTACAATTCCGCGAATAATTCATGAAGCCTCGCCGAACTTGGAAAACGAAAATATCCCAAATAAGAAGAGTGCCCCTCATCCCTCGCGTGTCTCGTTTCGTTATTTCGTTAACGACCAGATAACAAGCGCTTTGAGAAAAAAGTCTGCGAAAAACTCTTCTAAAGTAAAAGTTCCCCAAAGAGACGGCGTTTATTACGGAAAGATTGCTTCCGCTTCTTTTCCGAAATACGATCGACGCTTGGATCGATTTATGTTTATAAATACACTTGGCGAACGCTCGAACGAAGCGAGAGAAATTTCTCTCTCTCTCTCGGATTGAAAAACTGGCGAGACTTTCGAGGCTTCGCGGACAAGAGCTTTCCACCGCGGGGATAATTATCGGGGAAGGATATAAATAGAAAGTGGAATATTTTGGCGATGGGAATGGCTTGATTAAGAGAAAATGAGAACTGAATCTGAAATGCAAATTATGAAACAAAGTGCGCAGCCTTCTGCAGCATGAATCAATGAACGGGCAAGTTTCATTTTTGCTGCGGAGATTTTGTAAATCCGAATAATACAATAAGAGAAAAGTGATTCGTTTACATCAAACATTGCTCCTTTAATACGAAAACTCGCGTGAAAGGAAGAAAAATATGAAATACCCTGAGCGATAGCCAACAAATTTATGAATTACTTTATCGTCACGTACAGAGAGCACTATGTACTTTACAATCGAAATAGCATTTGATACTTAATTTTAACTTTCAGAAACTATTCAGAATTAAAATCACAAAATAAATATACGCGTTGGCAAAAACGTAGTGACATATTTTCCCTTGGATTGTTATACATTAGAATAATTTAAAAGGCTTTAAAATATTAAAAAAAAAAGAAAGAAATTAATGTAAAAAAATAAATACCAACCCAATTATTTGACTGAGCCACGAATATATGAAACTACCCCGTGATCGAGGGTTGAAAAGTGAGAAGTTTACTTGATCATAGCCCTTTGCCTAACAGTTCGTACGTCATCGACTAAAAATCATGCGGCTCTCGTCCACTCTAGGAGAATCGCTGCGTAAAACCATAATCCAGATGCTCGTGCTACGCTTCGGTGAGTTCGACTATCGATAAAGAAAGAAACCATTCGTTCAAGCGGAAAAAACAGAGGCAAGTAAATCGACAGGATTAATCGATAAATCGGTGACCCGAATCGATCCCATCGCCGCGACTACCAGTTAATTTTTCGCCGCTTGCGGTCCCAATACGCATTATACTACATTGCTCTATCGTATGGAACTCTCGACCTCTAGTCATTCTCTCTTCTACCACGAACGAGCTCAACAGAACTGACCAACTATGAGAGAATTCTAAAATTCGCATTACCGGCTTTCACGGTCTCAAATAAGTGAACTTTGAACAAAATTTTGAACAAACACAAAAGTATATAAAATATCCAAATTAAATACAGCACAAAGTTAATTTAACGTATGGTTTAAAGAGTATAGTAAAAGTATAAATCTGCACAAGTGTTCGTTCGTTCAGAAACGAATCAGACATCCGTGGACGAGAGGTTTCCTTCGAACTCGATCAACTTTTTATATATAGACAGAAAGGCACGATCGAATCGAAAACGAGGCAAGGGGTTAAGGCAGCAGAGTGAACCGTTTGCAAAAATAATTTTATAAAATTATCTCCAAACGACCCTGATCGTCCATCCTCCTTGTTCACCCTCTTACTCTCATCCCATTTGGTTTATCCCGGGTTAATATAGAACGTCACGATCGTCCCAGTCACGTTTGTTTAATATCGAACAATTGGATGCCATCGCTCTCGTTATATAAATAACCGACGCTTTTTTGACGTAATATACCGAATATATCACTCGGACGAAAATTGACGTCCTAGACCGAGTTTTAAAAAATTCGACGCGTGAAAAAAACGCGAATCACTGACGTATTCAATTCGAAAAATTTCACGATTCCCATTGCATTTGATTACAAATATATTTACAAAGATATATCATACATCATTAAACTGTGCACTTGTGGGAAATTTGAGGCTGCAGAAATACATAAAATATCAAAAATATTAAAATATTAAAATATTATAATTATGTTATAATATTTAAGAACTAATAGATATGTTTCTACTAGAAATATACCTATTTATATTTATGATTGGGGTTATTTTCTTAACTGTGTCCACGAAACTATATCAGAAAAATTGTAAAATAATTCAAGTAAAAAATCCTATTCTTTCAAACAAAAGAAAAAACATGTACTTAGGTATATCGTCATTGACATTTACGAAATTTAATTTAGTATTATAACATACTGTAATCGTTGGCTATGAAAATTGGCAAATGTTATAAATAAACTCATATTATTTTCCCGAACACAATTGAAGAAATAAAACACCCGAGCAAAGATTTATTTCATCTACTAAATCCTGTACAAAATAATTTAGATATAATTACATTTACATTTTGTAACTGCATCGATATATATCGATCCTACACCTTAAATCTGCAAGTATCCCACAGATGCATCAAATCGTTGCAGTCTGCTTGCAACGATTCAACGAAAAAAAGAAATAGTCTACCAAACATTGCGTCAAACCATGAGTTCAAACCGTGCTCGAAGAGGAACCAGATTCTAAAATTTATTCGCTCTAACGATCGCAATAAATTCCAAACGGAGCAGGAAAGTACAACGAAGCAGATAGAGAGAGAAAAATTCATTTACCAGTGGTTAAAATGCTTGTTTTGAACGACGTCCAATACAATTCGATTATCGGTACTAACGAAACCGTGACCATCGCGCGAGGGATCGAACATGCCAAAAACAGGCGAGTTTACCACGTTGGCTCTGGTGTACACTTCCGAGCTTGGTTTATTATTAGTTTAGGTTTATCTCGTGTGCCGTACGACGAGTTTGGCCAGCGTTTTTAATGAAAATTCGAAAGCTACTTACGTCCTGACGTATTGGCTTGTTCGTTTGATCGTTCGCCAGACGAGCCTGAAAGGAGACTGTTTCAATCAAACTACGAGCTGTGGCGTTTGCCTGGTACGAATGCGGAAGGAACGATCGTAGAAGGACGCGACAGGTCGATGGTTTTTCTTTTTTCGTCGGGAACATCGTTGCCACGAACGTTGTTATCAACGGTCACGTTCCGACGAGGGACGTAATTGTTATTGTTATTGATAACGAGAGCGTCGACTTCGTTGAAAACCCATTTCTGCAAATGGTTGTACGAAGCAACGCGTTACATAATACATGATATTACTTTAACACTAGAACTACCAGAGTGGTCAAAATGACCAATTTGTAATTTTCTATGGAAATTTTATACATTTATAACAACGTATTTCTAGATCCTCGAGTGATTTTTAATAAAATATATTAACAGAAGTTTTTCGTATTCTTTATCGTATTATTAATTTGGTCTTGTATCTTACACTTTCATTTCTTTGCCACAAGTATTATGCTTTGGTCGTCGGTAGTTCTAGTGTTAAAATAATGGGGACGAGTAAAAGAATTTGCAGATGAGAATACAAAGCTTCTTCGATACGTCGATTGGCTGGAAATTTTTATTAAAAATCAATAGTGCAATGAAATCATCTAGTTTCTTTTTTCCTTTTATTTTAATCAATATCGTTTCTCGTTGTTTGTAAGAATAGAAACTAATATATAATAATAACTGACTTTGCAAAAATGCAAAGAATGCAAAAATATATATAAAATATCGAAAACAGATTTATATCTCTGCTTAGAGTATCTAATAATAGAAAGAAGTTTCTGTTGAAGTTTCGTTTCGTAAAAAAAATAAAATTGCACGAAGTGATTAGTGATACACTAACATACGATAAGTAATACTACTGAAAACTAACATGTGAAATTTATTCGATAAATTCAGAACGACAGTCGTAATTTCATTTTATAGAAACTTGATCACGATATTAAACACAATATGTCGCAATTGTTAGTGAAATGCTTAATGCTACAATTTATTGCCGATGAAATCATTTCGTCAGTTATTTTGAAGAGTCATTTGTTCGAATCATCTGTTCGGAAATGGACGATAACACACGCTTCATCGAAGCTAGGAGCAATTGTTTTTCTCGTACGAATCAATAATAAAATATCAAACAAATATTTTGACACACACTTCCACGATCGTATATACGCACGTTTATAAATAATTTGTACAATGACGAAATTCATTACGTAACACAGCGCCAAGTTATATCCAAGTATACTGTTCATAAATATACCGCGTGCAATGCAAAAATTAGCAACGACGATATATATCGCGCGAATATCACGAAAATAAATGGCATAGAAATTTGATCATGCATTCCATTCCGCTGATACAACAATGAGTTTCAGTAATGTTATCAGAAAACGGAGCAACGATCAACCAGTAGAAACGTGATCGTATCTACGTGTGTATAATTGCGTTTTTACTGCAATCAGGGTAAGTATTTCGTATACACGAAGAAATCTACTATATCATAGGCAAGTACATAGAAACTGAAAAGAAGCAAAGGTCGACGATTGTAAAAAAAGTAGAAATTTAAGTTGTCTCGTTAAATTTTACTTGAAGATTCGATTTGGAAGTTTTCATAAATTTTGTACTTAATGCTAACAAAAATTTTATTGACAGAAATTTTTTAACCAACCGATCTCTTTCCTTCCTTCTCTCTGAATCGATCGACTTCTTGCAAAATACATACGGTATGACGGAGGTGAGCAGCCAGCAACATCGCAACAATGAAATATGTACTGTTACTAACAAATTCCTGCTGCTGCAGAAAATAGAACCGAACCAGACAGATAAATCAGCTCGCATTTTTCATTGTGAAAATTTCTAACTGAGGGAATGCGACTTCTATTTTTCTCTGATTGCGATTACATCGTTACAGAAAATGGAATATACTGAAATGATGGATAAACTGACACACGTTGACAGACGTGTTAAAGCAAGTTATGAGATAACTGTAATCTAAATGTTATTATTATACTTTGAGAACATGTCACGACGTTCCATGTTTGCCAACTACTTTCCTTAAATGTTACTTTTAAAAGCTTTTCAGATCTTAGCTAGTTTTACTGTTCCTCTTACGATCTGTGCCGGTTACCCTTAAGAATATTCGCACATACATTACTGCTACGATTCACTTATTTTGAAGTACTTTCCTACAGTCATATTATCTACTAACCGCACTATCAACTAACGTCCAAAGTATTTCTCTCAGTTCAGATTCATAGAAATTAACAAAATTTAACGATTCACAATCAATTTAATCGTGTCGCAATACTTTGTTACACTACCTGTAACGTAAAAATTTATTTTCCCTACTTTGTTTTGTACGTTTCTTTCAAATATCCCGTGAATCCGCAATCTGATTGTACAAAATCGAATTATCGATATTCGATTTACTCGTAATCTTGTAGGAACAAACACGTGCCCAGATACTCTTGATAGACAGTGTACTTCCTCAATTTCCTCCGCCTATATTTCTAAAAAAAAAAAAAAAAAAGAGAGAGAACCACTTCGCCTCACTCCTTTCAACCCCCTTAAAAACCACCCCTTATATCCTTCCTATCAATCCATCAGTTTCAACTCAGTTACCGGCATTTCCGCGTTTCCCTTCGAATTTCCTCCCGCAGGAGCAAAAACTCGTCGTCCACGGGAGAAAGAAACCCGCGTCGCGAGTATTGACGTCAACTTCCGACCGCGAGGAGGAGACAATGGAGGAAACGCGGACTACGAGCCTGCTCGTTCGGCGCATCGATGACGAATCGATTCGACCACCGCCAATCGAATCGAGCTACTCCGTTGAAAAAGTTACGCGAAAGGCGGAAAAAGAGGTCGTGGTCTGAAATTTTGCGGGCGGATGCGACACGACGGATGCAACGTGACATAATCGCGGGAGCAACGACGGTGAACGTGCGTGTTCGCGTAACGAAAAACGTGAAATTTTCGGCGTGAATTTATTCACCGAAATTTATCACGTTCATGTATTGGATGAAACGAAAGATTATCATATATATACTTGTAACACGAGCAAACTGCCAAGCAAATTTTACAATGCAAATTTCAACGTGTTTCCTGAATCACGATTCTTGATTAAAATATTGATGAATTTTCTCTCGGGAGCAAAGTGTCCCGTGAATTTCTTATTAATAAAATCAGGATAGTTACGCGTCCTGACGTGGGAACGTCTATCTTCTATCGAAACAGAAAGAGAGAACGGAGATTTTTGAATATGAAAGCTTAATAATAAGACTAAAATAAATATCCTGCAACTTGTATATGTGTACGTTTTCAGATTCGTTTCGTGCCACACGTTTCATCGCAATTGACATTACAAAATATATCGTACGACACCGTTACAAGCTCCTTCAAACCTTTTTTTCAAAAAAATTGTACCTCGCTCTGTTCTATCATCCTTTGCAACTAAGTCGAGTAACTCCTGCTCCATTAATTCATAGCTTTTGTTCTTTAATTTAAATATTAATTTAATTAATTTTAATTTGAAAAACGCCACAGGCGTGTACGTATATGTATTTATTCTTGGAAAAATGTAACGTGGAGACTGGTAACGAAGTCGTTACATAAGTCTGATACTTCTGGTGCAACCAGTCTCGGTACACGGAACTGTGACCGCGAAATGTTCGCCGTTCGTTATGAATATTTCGCGTTGGACTGTGGGATCCTCGACGCGTATCCCCCATTGTCGGATGGCGATTTGCGATTAGTACACTCGTCCGGTCTGGGTAAACGTAACCGAGGCGAGGTCGCAGCGTATTCAATACGATTGCTGCGTGCCCCGAATCGACGAACGGTGCCTGGTCGTCTCTCGAGCAGAAAGAAGAGGAAGAGAGGTCGAAAAAGTTCCCAAGAGAGGAGAAAACGCGATCGCTTTGTCATTTAAATGAACGAACGCTACGGATTGACGAACACAGCCAACGGTGAAAACGTCTTTTAACCCTCTCGTGACACACGTGAAAATTTCTTTCCAATTGTGCAATAATTCAGATTTTACATTCTGTTTGGTGATCCTCGAAAAAGAAATTCACTTCACACTTTGGAATAATTCTGACTTAGTTGGAAAGACAATTTTGTGAAAATGATATCTCGTCGTTGTTATATCGCAGTCTGTTCTTTTTATCAAAATTACGCGTTCAGCAAGTTTCTAAAATGATTTCACCGCTTTCCCTGAAAAATTTATTTAATTTCTATCCGAGATACACGCGCGATATGTGTAAACTGAAGGAAATCTAAATCTAGCGAAGTATAATAATAAAACGTTAATTCAGATGTTCCTAGTTAAGAGTGCGATCGAAAAATATATTCTTGACGTTGTAGAAATATAATAAAAATAAAAATTAAACGAAATAAAAGATACAAGTTTCCCAATCACAACGAACGTGGAAAAGTGATCGTCAATTTTTCAAGTAATCGTGAACTTGATTTTGAATTTTCATATTATAGTAAAATCAAGTTCGCAGACAGCAGAATTAAAGTCAATAGTCAATGGCAAGTTGGAATGCTTCGCGTTGCAGTTCATTTATGTATTTACACCAACTTCCAGTAAGATCTACGTTACAACGTCAGCACTTTTCCACATAATTCCACAATCATATGCAAGAAATGCAATTATCTCGCAGATTACTTGCGCCAGAGGATTACCAACAATGTACGGGGCTAATCAGAATTCAGATGAAACGTCTGATCCTAATAACGACGGTCAACCGCAGAAGACGATGTTCACGGCACGTAAGCCTTTTAAGATTTCCATTAGAATTGTAAATATTTTTCAAAGACCGGTGCCTCGCGAACGCCGCGTGAAAGCTGGAATCCGTGAATAATTCAACGTTAAAAGAAAAAAAAAGGAAAAGAAAAATTAACGACACGAGATCGATCTTGCATCCGGTTAAATGCGAGGAATTCGACACGTATACTTTCATGTTTCGTTTTCAGTACGTTTGACGCAACGTCAGCCCCGTGATTTCGCAAATTTTTCATGGGAAACACCATCTGCATTGTTCGACGCGTTCTACAGTGGAACGATTCTAAATCGTTGGAAAATCGAACGAAATAGGAATTTTCAACTTTAAATTTTGGAGAGACTTGGCAACAAACTGTTAGCATTTTCGTAACTGTGTTTTTAATTTTGTGACACTAGCCAATTATTTCCATTTTTCTCTTTTTTTGAAGCTACTCGTAAAATTTTGAAATTTTTCCAATTGGAAATTCTTCTAGTATTTTCTTATTTAACACGCGTATTACTATCTCCAGTTATCGAATAATAAATGAAGATCGCAAGAAAGAATCTTTTCCTTGATTTTAAATATCACGTGTACTGTAAAAAAAAAAATAATAATAATAAAGAAATGGAGTAATTTTAAAAATATCCCTCGTATGCAATCCTTCGTTCACCTGACAGTTTACCGATGCCCAAGCCTTCTACTCACCGTGCGTCCACACTTTGAAATTGCAACGATTCACGAAACGATTTCCAGAGCAAATGTATGTTTCGTCGTTTCAGTTAGCTTGTTTAAGCGGCAAGCACCCGCATCTGTTGGAAACCAACAGGTGGACCACGTTCATTACGACTATTCTGCATTTGCCACAAAAACGAGCAAATAATACTTCGTAGATCTTACGAAACATTGGCGAAACTCGACGTATCGACGATTTATTCGACCGAAGATAACTATGTTGCAATCTATGTTCTCGAGTAATTTAAGCAGCGAGTATCAATTAAAAACGACAAAGGATTAAATCCAAAGATCAAAACTCGTATAAGTAATTGAAGAATCGGCTACCCGAACAAACTAATCGATAACTTCGAAGATTTCTTGCGTTATCATGTGTAAATTAAATGTACCAAACGATACATTGAAGTAGTAAATAATAATAAATTATATATGATTCGATATTGTACAATGATATTATTAATTTATTATTATGTATATCGCGTATATTACACGTGGAAATGAATGACTCTCTAAACTGAATGGCGACGATGCGTTTAATTAATTATAGTAATACAGAGGAAAGTTCATTTTATACAAAATTAATTATACAAACGACACAATTTGTAACGCGTCCGACACGACGCACTCTGTCGACTGCCTTATATTTTCTCGCATCAAATTCTCGGTTGAAAGAACCCATTAAAAATTTTTCAAAAAGAAATTCAACAACTACTGAAATTTCTTTAAATTTCCCTCAAAAACTAGACATGATCAGTAGCTAATAACTAAATTGCGGATTTTTATGCATTTGTGGGAAATTGGAAGATGCGGACACACAATATCCAAAGTAGAATATTTATTATAATATTTTTCTACAGTAATATCTAATATTTAATGTAATTCTATATTGAAATTCTATTTAAATTCTCTAATTACGCTCCAAAAAATGCACGAAAATCCACAGTCAACTAAAAACCCGATCTAGAGATCGATGCGACCTTATATACTTCAACTTAAAAAGGACATCTGACTTTTTCTAAGCAACTTACGCTTTTCTCAGTACGATGTATTATTTATGATAACTTTTCCTACTGGATTTATTCCATTTTCATCGAGATTTCTCGAGAGACAACGACCTGATAAAACTGATAATATCTATCCCAAGGATTAATGAATAATTCTAAATAACTTTCTCCTACGAACGAACTAAAACTTTTTCGTCTTATCTGCTTCGTGTAAACGCTGGTATTTATAAAGAAAGCAGAATAGAACAGCAAAGAAGAGGCACTGTGAATAATATATCACTTATGAACGGCGTAGATTTATACAAATATATATATATACAGTGTCGAATGAAAGAGTAAACTAGACGCAATTACGCAGATATAAATTACGTCTTAACGAACTGGCAGGATGAAGTGATTGATACGCAATAAGAACACCTTTATCGCGAAGGCAATAAGATCTGTAACAGCCGGATATCGTGTAGTTAAATTACTAAGTTATTGGATATCTTCGATCGATTATCCCGGCGTCCAAAATACATCATGTGAAACGAACCACCTTGAAGATATCGTACAACCTTCCAAGGAAAGTTTATAGACAGAGTTTCGAATAAAAAAATTGAAATTAAAATACGCTCGACACGACTCGACGATTCAATGTTAATCATCAACTGACGAATTATAAGAGTAATTATATAAATTCCTAACTAATATATATATAATAGTACGACACGTGAATGTGATTTTTATCGTTCACTGAATCATGATTTTTCTACGAAATCCTTCAAATTTTCTTTGAGTTATGAAATTCCTTTCAAATAATTTTTACGTATTCCTAAATATGTTGGAATTTTTGACATCAAAAAAAGTTACGTAAAGGTAAAAATAATTCAGATAGGTAACAGTAATTTTAGCCTCCGTCGATATATGAAATTTATGGCTGCCTCGTTGAAAAACAACACCGATGATTTATTCAATAATCCTGGATTACTTTCTTGGATTCGTGCATTATATAAAACAATATTTCTGCCACAACAAATATTTGCAACAAACAATCTTTTTCGAATATATCTCCACGATCAAAAATTCTACTTTCCGAATAATTCAGTATTACTGGAAATTCTACTAAATTTAAGATTTTTTGAATTTCACGTTCGAAAAAAAACATATTTCATAACATCAGCACAGAATAGTTTTTCACGTAAAATCTTTTATAAATTTATAAAAATGTGGTTTTTTATTTAATCCCTTTTGCAAAATATATTCTGTATAATGCACTGTATAATCTTAAAATAGTTTCGTGCAATATTTAGTCTGAATTTCCGTTTTAGTTACGATTCTAAGACTGTGTACGTACTTTTCTATTATTAATTTTTATCCTGCAACTATTTAACGACAACTCTAAAATATTCAAACTTCAGGCTCAAAAATCATATTCTCGAAAATAAAAAAATTCTGTGCGTCTATATTTCCAGGGATTTTTAAAAATTTTTTGAAATATTCTTCGTAATCAAATTTCTAAGTGAAACTTTCGAATTAAGCACACACATAGCACAGTTAATCTGAACTACTGTCGCAATGAAGTTTGCGCGCGAATTGGCGTGAAATTAAAATGTCCCCTCCATTAACATAATTGAGATACACTTTTGCAAATAAACGTTAATATTTTTCGTTCAAAAACGTACGGCGAAGTTTCACGAAACGACAACATGACTTTCGTAAAAAATTCAACGAAACAATTCACGATTTTTAAATAAAATTTCTCTAGACCATTTAATTAAAACCTCAGTGCCGATCGAAAGAAATAGTCGCGCGAGCTCGAATGAAAATTAAATTTCAAAACTAATTTTAAACTGTACACTTCGTTTGTCGCCGTGGAACGAATTAGAGCAATTCAGCGTACATTTAGGTTTCAATACATATATAAAAATATTAATTTGAACATTCCAAATTCTTCATTTAAATTATAAAGAAAATAATATTTACGAACGAATAACCTTCATTTATACTCGTGTAAAGATATGTGTTCTAATATATAATTCTGCGAATCGTGTAATTTCTTGTAAAGTGTCTGTAGAAAAAAAAGGATCGTAGATACGAATTTTGATTTCTTCGATGCAAGATTTTCTTACATCTCGTATGAAAGTTGATACAATTCCAATTGAACGTGTATCAATTTAACGCATTACGTGTACACTATGTGAATGGAGGCTTCTGTTTACTTTCGAATGCCCATCAGCGTATAAAGCACGTAACGAAGAAAAAAATCAAATGATTCAATGAAACGTTACATTGTGAAACGGTGGCTAAGGTCGAATTAACCCGCCCGTGAAAACGGACAACCATGACATTCGAACACGATATCCTAGTGCACGAAAGCGAGAACAAGTTCGGCGAAACACACTCTAACCTAACGAGCGTGTACACGCACAATCGACACACGGCTGTTTGTTTGACTTGTTTATTCGTTCGTGCCTAAGCATCTACCACGACTTACAACGTCGCAACAATTCTTCCACGGTAGCAATGTCGCTCATGGACTCGGACAAAACTTTGAACTTTCCTTTTGTTTCTCTCTCTTTCTCTCGCGCTCACTCTCTCTCTCTCTCTCTCTTTCTTTCTCTCGCTTTCCGTGTTCGATCTTTTTTATTTACTTCTCGAACCGAACCGTGGATACAGACAAACGAAGTAAGAAAAAAAAAAGAAAAAAATAAAGAATCGCCGATATCGAAACGATATCGACCGAGTACCGGTGAAATAAAACCACTGTGAAGATCGAGAGATTATGATGCACGCACGTTCGGTGATCTGTCACATCCGATTGACAGCTAGCATCCTACAATGGGCAGAGCGCGCCACGCAGTCCCAACCTGACACGCATCCCAAATAACCTAACTGGTGTATGTTATAAAAGAAACACGTTGGTCCGACGCGAGGTCGAGGCAGCGCGCGAACACCGGTGCCCCTGGGGCAAGGGTGCGAACAGAAAAACGCGAGCGATCGTGGAAAAAAGGGCGTGTGAATGTCCGTCGAGTGTCTGGCGTCCGCCAAGTGACAACGCGACGTTACAACGCGAATATCGGCGCGTAACACGGAGGCTGTGCGAAAGAATTAACAATCAATTATCGATTACCTGGGTATACAGTTCGGTGCAGTGCAATCCACCTCCCAGGAGGCAAACAGCTTCATGGGAACGGGCCGGGTGGCCGGGGCTGTCGTCTTCGTACGCTCCGCCATTTTTTGGCCCGTCGGCCCCCAGAAACACTCACCACACCTTCAGTTCACCGCGGCTCGCGGCTGACTGACTGACTAATCCCGCTCGTGGCGCCATACGAACGACCGTTTCACGAATCGACGAGCGGTTACGGAAAAGTACGAAGACACCTTTCGGCGGGTAAACGAGGTAAACGAACGCGCAAGTTACGTGGAAATGGCGCCTGCTAGGTAATCGCTCGGCTGGTAACGTTCCTTCGATTCAAATTCACTTAGAATTGTCTAATATCGATTAATAAATATCACGAGACTAGATCTGTTCAAAAATTAAATTTGTAAATTAATTTACACTAAAGTAACAAGATTCTGCATTAAACAATAGGTCCGTTTAATAAATAACTGAAAATTTTTGGAAGGGATTTTTATTACAAAAATGCACATACGATGTATGAATAATCAAATAAATATATCTCGTACATATCTCGTTTCTCACTGAAACGCATTTTCAATTTTTTTTCCTTGTGATTATTACTTAAACCAAGTGATACGACAACCACCACATTAGCACAGGTTGAATGCCCGCTACAAATAATATGAAGTAGAGTCTCCTTTTATTGCCAGAAGCTGTGTACGGGCTATGGTTTTGTGGAATGACTCTCAATTTCAACGACCGCATTAGGAAAAATGCTAAAGACGCGCTGCAGTACAACCACACTAAATAATAGCCAAATTTTCGAAATACTAATGAAATCAACAGGGCTGCATTCATACCGACGTATTTGTAACCACAGTAAGCTAATAAATCTAATGTTGAAAGACTCGTTTCAAGGTTCATCACATAAAGAGTTACAATATGCACGATTAATTCTATGACTCCCCACGCAAGAGCAGTACTAGCCAAAATACTTAACTGTTCTGGGGTAAAACGTTCCTGAGTTCCTGAAACTAATACAGCTGAAACTACATATGTCAAAAACGCCATTGTTGGAATATACATGTCTGGTGCATTTGTTTCGAAACGTGGTTGAAGTGGAGCATCTTGTTCATACTTCACAGACCAGTCCTGTTAAAATAATTAATCATTTATTTCCATTTCACAACAATTAAGCTCCATTTACTAAACTCAAGAACTTACTTTATGCGCGAACGGAAAAAACAACAGAGCTAGCTTCGCAGCAACATAGTTGGTGTCAACAGCAAAATAGTATTTCAAAGCTGAAACTGGCACATATCTTTCAAATTGCTGTTTTCCAGATCCGACCAAAGCATTTCCATATTGTACAGCCATGTTTGTAACCATTGGTTGTGTCAATAATTGCGTAGCAAATTGTGGTGATGCATAATCGTCACCAAGATTTTCAGGAGGCTGATAATGTTGCATTGGTGGTGAAGTATATCCATATGGCTGAGGCTTAAATCCATATTCAGGTGCCATACCATTATCCATGGGAATTTGCTAGATAAAGGAAAAACTCAGATTTCTCATATGCTATAACAAGTTGTAATAATTATATATGTTAAACTTTACCTGCTGGTTATACATATAAGGACTTTGAGGCATTGGCATTGGCATTGGCATTGGTGCTGATGCAGATAAACCAGCAGATGGATCAATTAATCTCTTTGGCTTTCCTATTGGAAATTTTTCATTTAAATCACGTTATATCAGATATTATTATAACAAAAACATAACTATTTCAATATAAAGATTAAAAGATTATTGAATATGGAAGTCTTCAAGGAATCATAACCTCAATGTAATATTTCATAATATTATGTTGTATCTTACCAGGTTCTTTAAGAAAATATAAAAATATATAAACAAATATTGGCTTCCTCTTTATTAAGGTTAAATCATTAGATTAAATCTTACCTTCGAATAGATATGGATTAAAAAAATTAAACATTTATAAATCAACAAACTTACCTCGTCGTGGGCTTGAATGATTATAATTCATGATTTTTTAATTGAATTTCTTGAATTGCTTATTCAAAAACACCAGATACTAATGAAAATTCTATAACTTGCGGGCTGAGACCCGATTATTTTCACAAAGAAATATAAAAACAAATCATGCTACACGTCCCTATACTCCGTCATTCGTTGCGAATACTCCCACTCTTGATATATAGTGATTTTATCATTCTGTAGCAGATGTCTTTAATTTATTCTAATTAAAATAATAATTTACACCATGATGAATATTGCGACTTAAATAATTGATTTGCATAAGTATGAAAATAATTCTTTGAATAAAATTTCTCGTAAAAATTGCTTATTTTTGTATGTTTAATCAATTTACCGATTAAACTTAATATTAAAATAAAAGAAAATAAAAATTTTCTATTTTACATGTTACAAAAGATATCAAAAAATATTTTCAAAAAATTAGTTGAATATATAATTCAAAATATACATCTATAAAAACATATAACGTTTTCATAGTTGATTGATAATGTACTTCTTATCATATTACGTGGCATAATAAATATCTTTGCATATAATATCGTGTGTAACAAAATGTAAGTATAATATCTTATAAAATATAACGAGAATATCAATTAAAAAAAATTAAATTTAGAATAAGATAAAAAATATACGCTCAGGGGGCACCCGGGTTTGAACCGGGGACCTCTCGATCTGCAGTCGAATGCTCTACCACTGAGCTATACCCCCTGTTAGAAAGTGTTTTCTAGTAGTAAAATTAATTGGAATGCTGTATAAATATATCTTATTTACAAATATAGTTATGTGCTTCATTATTTTAATAAATATATCAAGTAATTATTTCTTTTATTTTACAAAACAGAAACTCATCTTTTTATTATTTTTTTTCAGTAGAAAATAGATCATTTCTTAATAAAACATTTACTACTAAAAATGTTTGTAAATTAAACTAAAAGTAAGAAATTAGAAAATAACATACAGAAGAAGATGATCATGATTAAAATAAAATAGAAAATAGGTGTTTATATACGTTTCACGCATGTTTTTATTAATAATTATGCTGAATATTATTTACAATCTAGAATTAATCAGTATTATATCTTCACTGTTAAATTTTGTTATCGTTGGAGATAGAAATTAAAAATATATGTATCAATTCTATTAAAAATGTAATTTAAACTAAATATAATAGACCAACTATGAAATACTAGATCTAATTCCAATCACAAATATAAATGTTTCTGCCTCTGTTGATACGTTACTGAGACAGTGGTAACTAAGCAACCCTTACATTAACTAGCCCTAGTATCAAAGGGATGTCAGTGCGCGTCCCACCCTCGTGTGGTGCGCTTCAAAGTCTTTAAAACATATAAACCTCGTGGACTGAACGTCAATCAGTGGCAAATACGTCTTTCAAGATTATATCTCGCGATGGAAAATAGTCAAAAGCTAACAGCGCAATTTTTCAGAAAGTAAGCTTTAAATAAAACAACATTTTATTCACTCTTCTAACATTCTCTGTTCGATTCAAATAATTATCATCAACAATGAAACGCACGTGCAATGCTTGGACACGTTGGTTTTCGTTTCGTTTTGAATAACACGTCAATTCAATAGTATAGTAAATATAAATAATATATATATATTTTCATGCACTTCATAATTTCTTTTAAATTTCGTATTAAAACTTTATTAAAAAAATGAAGTTAAATAATGTAATTTACGAGCAACGAAACGGCTATTGTTACACTGACAGATATGTATTTATTGTATAGCAAGCAGAAGTTTACTTACTATATATTAATCACATACATTTTTTATAATACACATAAATAATGCTTATATAAAATAGGACATAGGATAAAAATATTAAAAAATTAATATTCATTAATCTTTATTCCTTTATGCCACTACATTTTTTTAAAATTTTCCCGCATTTAATTCTTATATAACACAATCTGTGTTTATAGGTTCATCAATCTGTGTCAATACTTTCATCAACAATTTTTTTCTTCAAATTAACATCCTGCTTGTAACACGCTAAAAATAATCGCATTTTCTTCGACCAATTATTCTACGCGTCACAAACTTAGATAACATATTCATCAATGAAATACGCTTACGATACGAGGCTTATCTGAAGAGGAGCTACTCGATTCAGTTGAAACACGCTAATACTAACTCACATTTATCCTCATTAATTTTCTCAAATAAGCATGAAATGAAAGGAACGAATATCAACGAATCGGAAGATAAGTTTCGATCCTACTCTTATTCGTACTCTTTAGACCAATTATATTTTTTTTAACATGAAAAACCTTCGTGTGACCTTCACACTTTAACATCTTAATTTCATTTCTTGCTAAAACAAGAGCGAGACGGAAATGCGTGTATACGTTTTAGGATCGCAACAGGACGAAAAATTCCTTTCTCTTTTCTTCCTTCTTGCATCCTTCAGATCGATTTCATGGTTTCACGGTTGTTTAGACAATCGCGATCGTTTTCACGCTCTGCTTCCGATCTACGATCAACTTGATCATCAATAAACGCGATAAATCAAACGTTCTCATAGCGTTACTTGCGCAGCGCACGTAATCTCACATGAAACTAGAGATGTTATCATTAAATATTAACGACGCGCCATCACGAAGGAACGAAGGCCTCCGCGAATTATTAAAGGAGCAATAACGATCGACGTGCAGTACGGTGAATCAACGAAATAACGATTTTCAGTCATCGCCGCGTTACGGCAACACGTGCACGTGGGTTCGTTGTACGTGTGTATAGATATCGTTTAATTAAACGTTTGCCATTTTGCCATAAACGCTGATTCAGTGCTCCTCAGCAGAAACATTCTTGGAATTTAGAATGCACTTTTCTTAGTTTTCACTACATTCGTGCCGTTGTAAAGACTTCATGCCTCTCGTCCCTTTTATTCCCTTTAGATTTCTTCTTGGTCAATCGCTTTTCTTTTGTTGAAACATTTGATGCCTTTACAAAGATTCAATATTCATTTTGTTTAATGATGGATTCTTTGCAACCTCTTATATATATGAATTAAATTAATGAAACTTCAGAAATTGCAAGTTGTAAATTTCCAATACTAATAAATTATTTTTTATAATCAAAAGAAGTTTGATAACGAAGAGAATATAATTTTTTTGAGACAATTTCACGAACTGTATACCTTAAGAGGATTTCTTGTTTAGTTTAAAATCAATACGTTGCGATTTGTTGACCGACTAGAAATATAAAAAGTCTATTCCTGGCAATAATTATTCCATCAAGTTCTTACGATCGACATACTATGACAAATACACGCACCAAGTTTCAGTTAAGTTTCGTGCAAAGTTATCGTCGAGCAATCCTGTTAATCCCCTTAAATGGGAAAGAAGTTTTTGCAATATTGAAAAATGCGTATCTTACTGCTTTACAAATAATCTTCAATGTATTTTCTTATATTGCATATATATTCTGTATAATAATACATTATCATTTAATTATAAATTATAAATAAATCGTTTCATAAAGGACGAACGATTAATCGGAGCGGATATATCAGCTCTCCGTGTTTAAAGGATTAATTCATGGTTAATGAGAACGAATCCCGTCGGAATGGCGTAGGATTTTAGAAAAGATAGATCGTAACTTGAAAACTACTATCGATTCTTCTATGCTGTTACACACATTATAAACTGACTGAAAGTCTGGTTCCACGATAGCGTGACACGTGACGGGAAACAGCCAAAGAACGTAGACACCGCTGTTTAAGAACGATAGTAACACTGTTCGAGGTGCAGAGAAAATTGCTTCGATGGTGCATACGTTACGTTACGAAACGATTTTCTGCATTTTCAGCGATTTCGATTCGATCCAAGCGTGACAGAACTAATCTGTCACAGTGATCCAATTCGGTAGAGACGTGTTTCATTCACAGCAGTGATCGAAGCAAAAACTCGAAACCTTCATCTATCCTGACAAGTGTTAAAATTTCGATTTTCAACGACAGAGAGAAAACATTCTTTCGATCTTCTGCAATGTCCGCGATTTATAATAATGTTGCTATAGAAAAGCGTTATTAAGAGCATTCGTGCGGCTATAATCTGTGCCATGCTGTGATCACAATCACGATTGTATCGGTAATTCGATCGCATTTTGCACTTTCCACAGTCCACTCGAATTAGACTCCCCTATTTCACGGTGAACCTCAAGGACACTCGTCAACACGGCCGAGAGAAGCAATTTCGTTTGGTGCTACTGTGCCAGTGGCGTGCACAGCTGTCCGTCTTTAATTTCTTATCAAACTTTTTTTTGCCTTGAAAATCAATCGATTTCATATCGTTCTATTTTCCGCCAGAGCGCATTCCCCCTTTGATTACACCGCGAATTTTTGGCCTCTCCACTCTTATTCATCCCACACCCTTTGCTTGCTCTTACAGAGTTTCTTAGCTCACGCAAGAAAGTAAGCTTCACACAGGCCGTTGAATGTTAAATAAAACGATTAAAATTTCAAATTTTAATATCGATTGTACTAGCAGTCTTGCGATCAGCTTACGATAAGCGAAAAGCAATTAAAGCGAATCAAATGAACAAGCTACCACATATATGTCATGTACGTGCCTCGTGGTTGCTTCCTTTCTCTCCGTATCCTCTTTCCCCCCATTTTTTCGCGACTTAATGCAACGTTGAAATATTATCAAAAGACAGAAGGCGAATCATTTGAACTTTCCTCGTCGATAAAGTTCATCGGTCGTTTTCATAGAAATCCGATGCTTTCACTCTCACGGGGACAAGAGGAACGATACGAGGAAGAAAGAAACGAAAATCGGAGACATGTCGACCTTGCCGTGAAATCCGGCATAATAGTTCTCGACGAATGATAGGTGTTGTGGCGTTAGGTTTCTATGGCAGCGAGTGACCTGGTCAATCTACCACGTGGTCAGTAACCGAGCTTTAAATTCGGGTCGAGTTTAGTGATAAACCTCTGATGGGATCTGAGATCGTGCCGACTCTTTCTTGTAAGAACGAGGTCTCGGTGTCAATCAATTAATCATTAACTGTTCTTGCATTAGAAAAAAACGGAACCCCTTCGGAGACTTCCCGTACGATCGATATCGGTGCGAGATTCACTTGGAAACATTAAAGAAAACTAAAAGCTTCTCAGCTTTCTTCGCGTCGTTTTGCCGTGGAATTTAGGTGAATTTAGTTGTGCATCGTTGCTGACGTGCCTGAATATCTCATAGCGATTATTATTGGGATTGCTGTGCTGTACGATGTTCACTGTCAGTCACGCAGTGGCTGTGTTTACTACTGGCGCAAAGTGGTTAAAGCGCTTTTAGTCAGACGGTAGTAATATTACAGACAGAGGTAAAAAATACCAAGTTGAGGGACCAGACAGCCGATGAAACGCCTCCATTTTACATTCATTCACAAGTTTTTATTCATAGTTTACTGTCGTACGTCGATATACACGGTCTATAATAACCGACTAACAGAATTATTGACGTTGTTGTTGTTCATAACTTTTCTTTCTTTCGTAACTTTGTAACAATTATTTATTATCATGTATTTACCTATAGGAAATGATAGTTGTTTTATGATACCATTAAATTTTTTAATTACATTTGTTTCTTTTAGTTAAAAAACGTCAACTACTTTCAACCAAATAAATTGATTCTAATAAAGAAATTTCCTCGACATAAAATATGTAAATTTTCGAAATCCGTAGAACAAACTTTAAGAGAGTTAAATTTACAAAACACACAATACGTTGCTCGTTTCGTCTTCGTTTCTCAAGTTTCGTATACGCAAGTCATGCATGCATTCGTCCAGGTACCGGAGAAAATGATAAAGAAAAAGATTGTGTTGTACCTGTGTTAAAAAATTCATGACTGCACCAACGAACAAAGTTTGCATTGAATGTTATTCGAAGGGGTGACCCAGTTTACGGATAGAAGAACCGGACATTCTCTTCGGCGCGATGAATTCGATCCGCCGAGAGGGCGAAAGATGTTTCCACGCGAGGTCAGACCAGTTGTGAACCGGTGCCAGAGACGGGCATGGACACTAAGACTCCACCGATCCCGTTGAAGGTCCAGGAGAAGCCGAAACCGAAGCAGCAGGAAAGTGTGGCCGATGTGTCCTTGCCCCCGCTGACACCATACAGGAATCATCGACTGAAACAGAAAACCTCTGGAACTCAGTGGTCGCGTGATGTACCCAGTGCTACACGGTATCAGGATCATCAGAAAAAAAGGCCTTACAGGTACACTTTCCCCTCGATCGATGCATGCATTTATTCAGCCGCTGTTTGGAGTAGATTCTTACGCGTAAACTGAGGTATCATTACGAAACCGTTAGAAGAAGAATATTAGCTGAAGTTATAGGCAAAGTTTGTTTCTTTTGAAATTCCTGAAGGAAGCGAACGTTTATTTTTGATATTTTAATATAATTTTGAGAGGAAACGATGTCTTCAGAGAATATAGGAAACTTTTTAAAATCTTGGTTTGCCTGTGTTAAATTTTACATTAAAAATTCTCTTATAATATATAAAAGACTTTATTGAACTCCAAATACAGGATCTTTGATGTTAAATCAAAATACCCTCAATATTGAATTTTCTTTGAAAAAAAAAAAGAAAATGCAAGAAAGTATTTTAATTTTCACATTCTTTGATATTACTAATTGTAAGCGAGATCGAAGATGTTTCTTTCAAATTCTGCCACCGGGTTTAAAAAGCAAAAGTTTATGTAACTCTTGCAGAGTGCTTCAAATCGGCGCGACGCCTTTGATGCACGCTTGTCAACAGGGCGACAGAGTAAGAGTTCTAAGATTGTTGAAAGAGCAAGAGGAAACAATCGGGTACAGAGATCGCACTCTAAGGAACGCGCTTCACTATTGCATGGACGCTGGAACCGGAGGTGCCGTCGCTGCGGCGGCACCGGAACTGGTAAATGCACCAGATGCAGAAGGACACACGCCACTTCATTTAGCTGTCATCGCAGGTGATACGCAATTAGTGGCTGTTTTACTGGCGAATGGTGCTGACGTGAATGCCAAGGATCTAGAGGGACACAGCGTTCTTCATTGGGCTACCGGTATTTCCATTATCACTGATATCATTCGCGCCATGACGATCGATGATTACTAGACTGTGTGAATGTTTTTTATTGAGTGAAATTAAAAATATATTCAGTTCTCTATTTCCGAACTCTATTGTTTATGTGCACTTCACGTGTACTTGAAATTTCCTATAAATGCACAAAAATCCACTGTCTAATAATTTCATCACATGTCATACGAGTATTTACTATTGTCAGAAGTATATATCGTCGACAGACAGCACGGAAATGAATAACATTTCGTTTATGAAATAAAACATCAAAGTTTCTCTCGAGGCTGGACTCTAATGCAATTCCAGTGTGACGATTAATAATGCGTAACTCTGGCCAAGGACTCTCGAAATAACTTTATTTGCGATGTACTCATAGTTGTTTGATCGCGTGGTACTTTTACATCGTACATTTGAATTACGTATTTTACTGAAAAGTTTAAGCGTGATTCTCAGAAATCATTTAGATACGTACATACTCCGTATGTGAATCGATCTAAGACCTAATCTTTACTTTATCTTTCCCATTCTTTTCTAGCCATTTACATTTAATCTACAAAAATATCGTACGTTCCTTAAGAGAGTCCATTTAATTTTACACATACACGCAATAAATATCTTATTAAAAATCTTCAGAATTCAAAGATCAAATTCTAAATTGCGAAACAGAAAGATTTGTTCTAAACAATATATTTTCCCACAATTGTACCACTTCTCTATTAAATCGGCGATACGATTAGTCCTTTTCTCAAAATTCGAGCCAAATTATTTTTGCTATACACTTTTAATTTATCTTCCCTATATTTCTTATGAATATTTCAATCACGCGCCATGCACAATTCCTCTGTAAACCCGAACGCTAATCGCGTTAAGCTCTGCAACAGGTAATATACAATTTACAAATAACTACATCTCGCGTGAGTGGCAATTTTACGGTCGGAGGATACGCCAGCGATCCTCTACGCGAGATTAGCCAAACTGTCGTTCAAGTCTGTGATGGAAAGTGAAGGTTATATAAAGAACCAGTTTTAATTTTCTTGGACGAAAGGTCAAATTGCAAACGGCCACGGGCTCGATTCCACAACGATTCCTTAGAAGCTGCAGGAACTGTGAATTACAGGTCGTATCTTTCCTACCGATCTCCGATAAAATAAGAGTGGTATTGGTCAGGTAAGGTTAGTGGGTCAGTCCTGGTGACGTCATTCCGGTTCGCCAAGGAACACGCGAGAACCACGCCGAGATAATCCACGAGATTGACCATAGTCGTCCTTGGTGTATTCAAATGACCCGCGATTTATAGCTGTCACGCCGCGATCGCCCGAGTTTCACGTTCGTTACAGTGGATTTTCTTTCGCATGAAAAAGAAAGTTCGTATCGGCGAGTCGTATCTGTGTAATTCACGGAACGTCCTGAAGTACGGATGCAACTCGACGAAGTAAATATTTCGACCTACTTACGTGTCGGTGTCGTTGCTTTATCGCTTGTAACGTTACTTGCCGCGTCCCGAATACGAACACGATACCATCTCGCGAGTCAATTATCAGAGACACCCTCCGATCAAAGAAAATCTATCTTCGTAAAGTGTGTTGAGTCGACAGCATACGATTTGTTTGGTTTATATATATATATATATATATATATATATATATATATATATAGAACTGATGTTACTCCCTCATTGAAGATTTTTCTGTGAAAGCTGTTCGACTTTCTTCTTTAAATCGTCGTTCGTAGAAATGTTAGTTCTTGGTAAGGAAACTATGTTGGGGACTTTATAAACTACTATATAATGTAGCAGAGATATCGAGAAACATTTCAGTATTTTTCAGATATTTTAAAAATTTAGTAATAAAATTAGGCCTGAGGAATAATCTAGTTGAGCATACATCAGGAACATTGTTTCCTTTTCCTTCTTAATTAGTTTTGAACGAAAATCGTCACACGAGAAATGTAAGAATGGATCGAAAAATAAGAATGCGTGTTCGTTTACTGTCTAGTGTGTGGGGAAGCAGAATGTGTTCGCTTAGTGTTAGCAGCGGGTGCAAGACCGTCGACGCCTGATCTTCGTGGCGGATCTCCTCTTCACTATGCCGCTCAGTGCTGCGGCGCAGCTGCGACTGCCGAGCTTGCTGTACCAAAGAAAGTTGGTTTAAAAGTTCTCCAGACCCTTTTGGAATTCGGCGCCGACGTGAACGCGAAAGACGAGGACGGAAGACAGCCAATTCTATGGGCAGCAAGTGCCGGTAGCGTGGAAGCTGTGTTGGCCTTGGCTAGGTAAAGTTTAATTCGATTTAAATACACGTTGTTGAATGCCAACGGCGAGAAGCAATCTGTGTTTCGAAGTAAGAAAGTAAGGTACCTGAAACTTCCCAAAAATAGTAGTTTCAACAATATCTTTAACAACAATAATTTAAGAAAGCAGCTGTTTTTAAAAATATTCTTTTTCTTAAATAAAAAAAATTACTGACGCGATTTATTTTGAATTTTTTTTTTTTTTGTTTTTTTTAGAGGAAAAAATGAATGATTCTAAAAGCAATAATTAATATACAGAGCCGGTGGTTCAGCTGCCGCAGGAGCTGCCGACAAGGATGGTTTGACGGCTCTTCATTGCGCCGCTTCCAGAGGTCATGCTAGATGCGTCGAGACTCTGGTGAATCTCTGTGGTGCTCACCCTGACCACGTAGACGACAATGGATGTTCGGCTCTTCACTACGCTGCCACTCTTGGCCACGCCGATGCCACAGCTTTGATTCTAAAGTTAGGAGCCGATCCGAATCGTCAGGATCGAAAGGGTAGAACGTAAGTACTATAGAAAGCTGGAACGAATATCCGTGGAAACGCAATTCAGTTCTGTTAGTTAGTACCTTGAAAAATGTATAATTCATTCACATTCAATAAAGTAACTAATACAAATAATTGAGTTGTGATTCGATACGGTTTTCAAAGGATGTTCGTTCTATCTTTCTATGGTAAAAGTTTCGAGAGAAAAAAAAAAAAAAAAAAAGAAAGGTTTTGTTGATGCATTTTAGCATTTTCATGCGTGACAGGAGTCGTGATGGAAGTTGAGATTTTTATTTTATTTTATTTTATTTTTTTCTCTTTTCATTCGCAACTCGGTGTGTCAGTAAATTTTCATTGAACGTAATTAAAATTTTTTATGAATACTTGTGATTAACTCTAGATTTAAATAAAATAATAACAAAATACAATTTTATTTACATTCTATCTACACTTTATGAATAACTTTAACTTTTGTCCGATTTTACCGCCTTATTGACCATATCTCTTCTACTGACTATACTGACTATACTGTATCTATGTCAAAATTGATTTTATCGTGTTGGCAATAGAATTAGAATTCATAGGTCACAGAGTTCATTGACACTATTATCTTGCATACGTATGTACAATACCAGATAGTCTGTACAGACACTATAGGCAGACTACCATTATCAATAATAATATATACGCGTCATCTGAATGCCGACGTTGCCCGTAGATACTGAAACTAAAGAATTTATTTATTAATTCACAATACGATTAAATTGTTGAAAACACGGTATAAAATTTTTGACAACGACACTAAATCTTAAACACTTGGACTATTACATATATTCGATAAATGAAATTAAAAAATTTTGACGAGTAGTAATTATGATAGATCAAAGCTTCAAAAATTCAATCAGATATTCTATTAACAATTTTAGAAAATAATTCAAATGTTCGTCTAAAGAGACGAAATTAAATGTGAAACATTTTAGACCAGCACTTTGCGCGGCAGCAAAGGGCCAACTAGAGACCTTGAAGATCCTCGCTCAGCACGGTGGTTCCCTTTACGCGAGGACTATACGAGGAACCGGTGTCGCCCACGAGGCCGTCGCTTCCGGCAGAATCGAGTTGATCAAATGGTTGGCGAAGAAACGGCCAAGCACTTTGGACGTAGCCACCCACGATGGCAAGACACCTCTGCACGTGGCCGCCCTTCATGGACATCTGGATGTGTGCAAAGCCCTTCTGGACAATGGCGCGAGAATCAACGCCGTCCTTCGAACCAGCAAAGGAAATCTGATGACAGCTCTGGACGCGGCGCTTTACAGAGGGCACCGAGATTGCGCGAAATTGATTCAGATGCACGGTGGTACCACGGCGCAGAAACTGCGGATGCAGAAAACTGTACCGAACAAAGGTCAGGTTAGGTATACATACGTTGATCCACAAAATTTATACATTGAGTTTTCCTTCGCAATGATTTGACCAGGAACAGATCTTTCATTTTTTATCGAACCGATTTCAGTGTTCGCGACGAAACTGCGAATGAGGCACGTCGACAGCAGTACCGACACGGAGAGCAGCCCTCGTAGACGTGATCGTGGCTCTCAACTTCCGGAATTGTACTACGAGGAACAGTGGATTAAAAAGAGAACGCGACGAAGGGGTAATCTGAGGAAATTGGCACGTCAGGACAGCCGGAGCTTCAGCGAGGAGGAAGTGAGATTGTCAAAATCGTCTTCGAAGAAAGATCATCGAAGACGAGCTCGCAGTGAATCGGCACGGTACGACCAAATTACACACTTCATCTCCTTTGTTAACTCGAGATTTAAATCGTTGAAATTCTTAAGTTTAAAGACATGAAACGTAGAAATTTGAAACGTTCGAGTGCAACTGTTAAACCAGTAAACTAAAAAAAAAAAAATACTGCAGGTACGAAGAAGAGGATACCGATCGAAAATTGAGAAGGAAACGAAGTAAAAAACGATCGTCCAAGTCCAGACGCGATTCGAGCGAATCGTCCATAGAGTCGGACAGTTACGAACGCGTCGAGAATACATCGAGGCAGAAGTTCGACTCGCGAATGGACGAGAGGAAAATGGACAAAAGCAACGGGACGGAGAGCCGAGAGAATTTGAAGCGGGACGACGAGGACGACGACGAAAGCGTGAGCGAAGATAGCCTGGAAGTGGTGGTGGTACGAAAATCTCTGGAGAGAAAATGCGAAAAGGTGGTGTCTGGACGAAGATCAAAGACGCCCAGGGAAAGTTCGAAGGAGACGAAATTCACGAAGACGCACAGGAGCACTAGAAGAAAATCGCGGTCCAACAAGGTGAAAGCGTCGGACAACGGTAGCGAGGGTATAACCGATCGAGCGCATTCGTTCGACAGGGAGCAAGGAGCGAAAGAGTCCACGCCCTGTGCCGAACGAACTCCTAGAACGTCGATAGACGAAGAGAAGGAAAATGGTATCGTTGAAAGTCGATATCGTAGAGACGTGACCGACAGCACCAGCCAAGAAACGGTGGAGCGTGTCGTTGTGACAGCGATGGTTCATAAAGATCAAGGACCAGACACGCCGAAATCAGTAGTCGAAGCATCGAAAGAAGTCACCTTCGACGACAGATTAAGGACGGAAGTAATCGAGGTGCAGGAAGTCTCCAGGGGGGTTAATTCGGGCAAGATGGACGACATTTTGGAACAAGGCGACGTATCACGCGCAGATCTTGTGCAGAAAGCTACCAGTTTAAAGAAAGACGTGGAGGAAATGAGACAGCAGGCTGCACAGGAGAAAGTTCAACGGGAGGAGGATTCGAGGCAGAGCCAAGAGGGAAAAGACTCGAAGCAAGATCAAGATGTCAAATTAGACGAGGATAGAGATGATACGGAAAAAGTGGATGACACGAGAGAGGATCAGGATCGGGCCGTTATCAGTGATGGGATAGAGAAGAAAGACGAGAGTGAAAAAGGTGAGACTTTGAACGAAATGTCAACCACAATTGCAGTTAGAAAAACTGACTCAAATTTTTGAACGCGAGGTATTGAAACGATTACTTCTACGAAAATTATATTAAATGTTAATTCTTTTTGTTAAGGAAAGCTCCCTGTCAATTTTCTGTTAAAAGAAAAATTTCTGTCAATTTTCTGTAGAATTCTCTTTCCAGGCAGGTTAGACGTACGCGAGACGACTGAGTCGGAAAGTCCCACGTTGGATTCGCGGAGCGAGCAGCAACGACGCCGGAGTCGACAGGGGGACGAGCTGGTTTCCAAATCAGACGGTACGTCGTCCGAAGCGAAACCTGACGAGGAAACTCACAAAGAGAAAACGGACGTATCTGAGTCCACTTTGACGAAAGAGTCGGAAAAGACGAGCAAATCCGAAAGTCCCGAGAGCGAGAAACATTCGCAGAAAGGAGATGCCACTCCGAGAACAGCGGTGGAAGACGTTCCACCGTCGGAGGGGGAAGAAAAAAAATCGACATCGGAAGAAATGAAAAGCAAGTCGAAAACAAAATCTGGAACTGCAAGGAGGAAGTCGTCGTTGGACGAGAGAAGATCCAAATCCTCGTCCTCGAAGTCGGACGAAAGCCCGAAGAAGAGCGGCGGCGCTCAGAAGAGAAAAGAATTCAGCAAGAAACGCGAATCTTCCGCGAAGAAGATCTCTATGAAATCCTCGGCGGAGAAAGGGAGCAAATTAGGTACAGAGAAGACGTCAGAAGTCGAAAGAAAAGCTGAAGGAATTCCGGTCGACGCACAAACGAGAGAGACGTCGACCACGTTAACGAAAAGCTCGAGCAAAGAATCACCGGACGAAAAGGAACAAAAAGATACTGTTCGTAGGAAGTCGGTGGACTTTTCATCTTCGAAGGACTCTGCGCTGGTGGAAGACGATATCGAGGACAAATCGTTGAGCGGTGATACGCCGACCGCTACGAAAAGAAAGATAGACGACGAGGAAAAAACTGACGAAGACTCGTTTCCGGCAAAGTCGAACTTGGACGATGAAAAGGAGGAAGACGAGGCGAAAAAGGTGAAGAAACGGCCCGTGGAGGATGCACTGGCGACAGGTGAGTATTGAAATCGTTGCGCGGGTTGCATTTCATGTTGTCTCACGTGCTTTTAGAAGAGACGTTTCGATATATCGACGAAAGCTCCTCGAGTTCTCCGAAATCGGCGCAAACCAGACGCTCGAGACCGTCAACGGGAAAGATTAGGAAAACTGGACGACCATCGGCGAGGAAATGTTTGTTCGAAAGTTCAGAAGATCGTTCTCCAGACAGGAGCGCGATAGTGGCGGTGATCGAGAGTCCAGAATGGGACGAGGAAGACGAGGAGATTGACAAGGAGATCAGAGACGCTATCGGGGAAGATGCGGAACACGAGACGGAACCCGAGGATGATAACGAGATGGGTGTCGTCAGAATGCTGCCAAGCACGAGCGAGGAAGAAACGTCTCGAGCTGGCCATGACGTTTGCAGGACTTCGGCGGCCGACTCGTTACCACAGGTAAATTCATTCTGAAATTGTTACAAAAGTAGAATTTCAAGATATTTCAACTTAATAATGTAATATTTTGTACATCACTCGGTTTCCCTTGGCGCGGTACAGTTGGTAAAATATTTATCTCTTCAATTTTCAAAAGTTCGCTTCGAATTATCTTTTCTCTCTCGTCGCGTAGATGCAATCCAGTACTCGAACTCGTCTGACGCGAGTTCAGAGTCCTCAGGAAAGTAGAACCAGTCGACTGCAAGGGAAACAACGTCGCGACAGCGGCGGCAGGGACAGTGGCATAGAACCTAGCCCTAGGGTATCGAGGATACCGAGAAGACGAATCATGAAGTGTTGTCCAAACACGGATAAACAACAGTCTCTTAACATGGATACTATAACAAGAGACGTGCAAATCAGTTTACGAAGATATCACCTGGAAAGGAAGATATTTTTTCAGCTGATGGAATTGAAAAGATTACAGATACGTCATGGCAGAGCGAATGAACAAGTTTTAGTTAAAAGACTGGTAATAACTTTATATATATATATATTTTTTTTTTCTTTTGAGGGTAATACATAAAATATACATACATATGTATACATATTTTCTTAGGTGGATGCTTTCCATAAGGCGGGGATGTCCGGACCCACACTTGGCGTGGCAAGATACGATCAGCCTCTAACGTTCAGGTTATTGTTTTCTAAATGTCGAGAACAGAATAATGCACTGCTTAAAATAATGAAAAGATTGTTTCTTTTTTTTAAATCTTTATTACGGCATCTCACTTGAATAAAATATCTATAATGTGGTCTATAGTGTTTTAAGTAGCGTGTATCTTAAAAACCTTCTGAATGAAGAAATAATTCTTACAAATATTTCTTACTAGACACTTCGAGGCTTTCTTGTACGATCAACTGAGGAAACTTCAGAAAAGACCAGCGACTCCAGATTTTTGTATGGAAGCGAAACAATGCATCCAGAAGACCCATCGCTGTCATCACGCCACAAGTGCATACACTTCCTTCCCTGTGTACACATATCGTATGTTACATTACCGTGCATTGTCATAGAGTTTCAGAATTCCATTTCAGGCATTTAGACGTGAAACGTTCAAATATCGACGATCAATTTCTTGAAATTGTATCACATCTTAAACTCTCTTCAATTAGTCACAATTCAATTAACTTTTACGAAGGAGAAATATTGGGAAATTCTTTCTTAAGAAATGTCAAATACACTTTTTTAAAGAATAACGATGTAACAGTCGTGAAGATTTCAGACATTTGCTATCGTGCATTTGTGATTAATAATCCTGAAATGGTGTGCTGAATGCAAGAATTCAATCCAAACGACTTTCAAAAGGAATCAGTTTCCCTATTGTGATTGTAGATTATAATTGCAGTAGGTGGAGGCGGCCAAGAACAAGCGGATCTTCTTCCGAAGATAGAGAGCCGTGGAAAGGGACAAATGACGGTAAAAAAATTGTGCTTAAACTGAAAATAATTCTTCGAGAGATGTGTGAGTGTCTTGACACGAATCGTACACTCTTTTTAGACTTTAAAATTCTATTCATAACTCTATCTACGATTACGACTCGAGTGTCCAATCGAATCAATTCATATTAAATGAAATTTCGACGTACCTGTCTGAAGAAAAATAGTACAAGTGACGTATCTGTTGAATTACAAAACTGTATAAAAAATTTTGCCGCAGGTGGAAGTAACACATGGAGAAGAAAAGCAGATAATAGCTCTTCCAGCTGAAAGATTGGATCGTTCGAAAAAATATTACGTAACGTTTACTGTACGGGGAGAAGCGCAACAAGAAACTGAGAAGCCGAAATCGTCGATCGGTATCCAAAGGAATGCCAAAAGCGTTTAGAAAGTCTTCAACTTATTAACTACATACATATCGAACCACTCCATCTTGGCGATTTTGGCTACGTTTTTTCTATTCGAAGCAATATCGAAAACGTTTCCTACACTTTTTCTACATAATCATCTACTTTACCAATCTTCGTACACGCAACTGTTTCACATTGGATTTTCTACGATTGTATAAATTGTAGTCTCACGACGAAACATTGACCCTCAATTTTCGTGGTAACGATTGTATTTGAGAAAAACCCAAAAAACAAAACTGCCAGAGAAAAAACCAAGGTTCATGTATGTATATACTCAAAAAATCGAGCAGAAAATACATATCCTGTACTCCTTCCATTGTAAAAACGTAACGCAGCGTAGACATGTAAAATTGTATAATGTATTGCATCGGAAATGTTTTATGCATGAACTCGCAATTTTGCGAATTACGTTATAAAGATTCAACTGTATTTGAGACAAGAGAAGCGAATTTTGTAAAGTAATCTAAGTTTGTTTCAATCCAACTTTGTCAAAAAGATTCTCTCGGTCTCACTTGAACATTACATAAAATTTTATTCGTAAATGCTGGTCGAGGAAACACGAATTTATTCTACGTATACAGTAAGAAATATTTCGTTCTTGCAAATGCAAGGACCACGACTAACGCATACACGTTCTGTATATTTGTGTAAAGGGAGGCTCTGACATGTAATTCTGTGTAAAATAAAAAAAAAAAGAAGAAAAAAAGGGTCACGAATCGTGTAACCCAGTTTATGTAAAACTCGGTTTTACATGCCCAAAATCGATAAGTATATTATAAGTTTTAATCGTAACAACGTTGGCAGTAAACCACTTTTTTAATGACACACGTAAAAGGAGTTAAAGAAAAAATATACTCCTTATTACTGAATTAAAGGTAGAAATAAGGAGTATTTATTTCTACTTTTATAGAAACATTTACTTCCTTAGATTATTACACGAAAGTACAGACATAAGACGTATTTTTGGTATTTCTTTATTCAGTCTCTGTTCTTTCTTTGATACAAACAATCCTTGTATCAATCTGTCTTTTTACTTGGCTCAATTATTACAAATGATAAAACTTTCGATTTCGAATTTCTATACACTTCAAATTTCTCGTATATTATTTCAAAATTACTAAAAGAAAAAAAAACACAATCAATTCAAAACAATTTTCAATAAAAGCGTCCAACTAGCCACAACCATTGCACACGAGAAGTTACCATCAACTCGCAACTCCAATACAGTCGCATGTATTACTAAATGTCGCAGGATAAGTAATGCACCCAATTACAAATCGAAATTTGTCCTCTTTTAGATCCTTTGATTTCCATGCAAACAGTAACACCCGTCACGTAACAGTGTCGTCATTAGAGTGCTGTATGTAGTAATAAATTGGCAAGCGTAGTTATTCTCGAGTGAACTGGCAACTCGTACGGATTATCGATCAGACTCAGTCAGCATGAGTGACGTAGTTAAACAAATGGTCGAATGGTTAATCGGTTTGATTCACTGGTGAAACGTACTGCTGCCAGTAATACGGCTGGCACACGATCATCCTGGCAATAATGTCGACACCTCAGACGCGATCAACAAGAGTCAGACCGAGGTTCCCGACGATGCATCTTGAATATTCCATCGAACAGACGAAATATCTGTGAGAAGCGTTCGCATGGACAAATGGCTCCAAGATAGGAAGCTTTGGCTTTTCGGTAGCACACTACCTCTGCTACCAAGGAGGTAAACATTTGTTATATTTTTTGTTATATATATATATATTTTTTTTTAGATACTTTAATGTTTTAACCTTTGATATTTTCGACCTCGTCATTGCGATATTTTTAAAAATATTATCATTGATTGAGAAATGTTCTAATATCGAAAGAATTTCTGCTTTCTTTGCTTCTATTTTTCTTGGGAGATTAGAAATTTGTTGCTCCGTGATTAGATAGAAAATTTACGACTATTAATTAAATAAAATTACTTTTCAATTTTCGTCGATCCTAGAAAGTTGAATGAAACAATATTTGTGTAATATTGAATTGTTTCGCAATATTGTAACCTGACAATATCAGTGAATATACTCTTATTAACTATACTCATTTCTAATAGCTAGTATTTTTCAATTTATTTAATTGTTAATTAATCTTAGTTTCTGTTTATTCTGTTCATACTTAATTATAATTATAATTGCACTGTATAGAATTACTTTTCTGTTTTTTGAAATAGAAAATGATAGAAAAGTGTAAGAAAAAGACAAACGCCGTGGCCGGAATTTGAAGACTTATTCTTTCCAGAATACGTAACTTTGACATTGAATCGAATCGATCGATATTTGTTACATAGTTTAAACACGCAATGTTGTAGTATATATTATACATTACGAATGCTATTAAATGTGGTCAATGTACAACAAACTTTTAACATTAGTCTCAAAGTAGAATAATTTTCTTGGAGCAAGACAATAATTTGCACTAAATGTTCTAGTATATAACTCCAATAAACTATCTGTGAAAATGTTAACCGGTGAAGTAATGACGTTTGATTGTTTTAAAGATATTGTCAAATATCTACCACCATTACTGTAAAATATTACTAGCTAAACATTGATAGTAATAATAAATAGCACTAATGCAAAACATGAAAAACATAAAAATTGATTAGAAGAAATTTTTAAGAAGAATATTCTTCCACGTAATTACTTCCACGTAATATTGTGTAGCTAGCTTTCAAAAAATAAAATAAAACTTCCGGAGAGTAATTTTTGATACTTATATATACATAAATACTTATATATATATAAATATTTCTATGATAATAATAGTGAAATCTTGAAAATTTAAGTAATTCTTTTTATAGTTACTCCCATACTATTGTAATACATAAATATAATTACTTTTATATAATATAAGTGCATTTAGATAATGTAATTGAAAAATAAATATTTCATGTATTATGTTTTATATATCATGCAACTGGCATTAAACATTTTATTACATAATCTAATCTCTAAAATTTAAATCGTCCATTTTACTCAAATATTATTTAGAATCATTGCTTTATAAATAATAAAGTATTAAGAAACGTGGTCGTCACCGTCACGTTATTAAATTATGAGTTCTCTATCTATTTAATGAATCTCCCCTCCATATATATGAGTAATCGATAAACACCATCACCGCATAAATCGTCTTTTCGTGTCTTCAACGAAATTGACAAAGTTCGCTAAACTCGAAGGAAGGTTGCGTAACATCGTGCACCCCCATTTTCATGCTAAAAACAATCTAAACCTGGTTCACGGTCATCATTTAAACATACACAATATGGCAGCTTCATATTGATTGTCAATAATCAAGAGTTCAACAACAATGTAAAGTAGTAAAATAGCCTTTCAGCGAGTTTAGTAGCGCTCGGTATGTTCGACGATAAGGGTGTTTCATCATCGAAATCCTATGAACACCATTCTGGGATTTTTGTACGTATAACAGCTTGAAATTTATTCGTTGAATGTACAAGATAATTGTTCAAATAAATCTCGCTGATTTGTTTGAGAAACTTTGCACAATATTCTAAATGATGGAACCATGTGAATCAAAGAATTTTCATTTCTGCGTAATTTCGTACGTAAAAATATTGTCTAATATTTCACGAACCTATATATAGATTATAGGTTTAATTTATAATTTACAAAAATTATAAATCATATATTTAAAAATTTCATTCTTACAACAGTATATGTAAATCAACAATATATGTTTTTATCATTAATATTTTTTTATAGAAATAATATATAATGCTTTATATGAATAATGACAGTCAGAGATTTTTTATTTTCGCAATTTTACGCACGAGAATATTTCATGTCAATTTCGATGGTAACAATTTTATTATTATAAACATTCAATTATTATCACGTTCGAAAAGTTGAATTATCAATCACCTCGAACAACATTTGCATCGTAAATTACCAATGAAAATAAAATACGTGTAATTTTCTGCGAGTCTCATCGATTTCTTTTTATCTACGCTATAATTGTAGGATTCGCGACCGACATTCGAAACAAGTAAAACTTCGCTGTGTGTACGATTTACAATAATATATAGTCTTCGAGCAAATAAAATTCATAATGAATGATGAACTTAACGCGACGCGGAAAAAAGGTCAAAACAATCATGCGCTTCCTTCTACAACTTAATTTCAAAGCATTCCAAGCGATCAATTCTATTACTTTTTACCCGACAGTAACATGCGACTGGTTTAATGAGAACACTGACGGTATTCGCCTTATTATTCTTCAAATAGACCATACTTGACGACGTCATTCATATCGACGTAATTTTTTAAATAAAAAAGGTTTCTTTTAAAGATTTTCTTACCGTTTCTCTATGAGTATTCGACATTTAAAACCTCGCACTAAAGGTAATAACGATTTGTCCTCTTTAACCTAGAATCTTTTCAATATTAAATTAATTACACACACTCTCTCTCTCTCTCTCTCTCTCTCTCTCTCTCTCTTGATAAAATTAATATATAATAATTTGTCCTGGCTTATTAACTGAAGTTAATATATTTTAGATTCTTATGACTCGTGAAATTAGCCAATTGAGCACAATGCAATTCCAGGTTGAAGCATTTTTTTAATTAACATCGTTAACCTTTCTCGATGGCAGCAATGCATTTTCTGCCGATTTAAAGTTAATTCCGTGAATGGTTACCGATAACACCGCTAAATTAACGAATACCCGGAACCACTGACTTTGGTGACACTAAAAAAGACACGAATATGCTGATGAACTGCTTCCACCTGTCTCGATATGGTCAACGATTTAAAATTCGCAAATTATCGGCAGCATGTCCCGTTCTGGTAAGGCTGTCGTTCCTACCCCATAAACTTTCAACTTCTATCGAATACAGAAATATCAAATCAAGAGTGAAACGTTTTCACTGAAAATTCATACGATTAATATACAGTGACTTATACAAGTATTCGTACCTCTGTGATTATAGAATTCAACGATTTGTCGTGATTTTCACTTAGATATAATATAGTGAATTGTTATTCACTAAACAACATATCAATCGAATGTTTAATTACAATATTAGATATTCTTATTGGCAAACATTATTTGCAAAGTGTATATTGTTAAGAAGTATTAAAAAATATTATTATTAAATACTAATAATTATGAAGGTAGGATTACTTCTGTGCAAAATAAACAGTGTAAATATTTTTATGGCTCGTTGGAAAAATACACCAAGATAACCAGCAATCTAAATTTTGCACAAAGACTCGTAAAAGATTACTCGCGAACGTGAAAAATCTAAACATCGTGGTTTATGAAAGGAAGAGGAAAGATTTGCTCGAATATTCACTGTTCCGAAGTAACGCCGAGAAACATTTTGATATGAGCACTGATCACATCAAACTTTCACACAAGCTGGCCGCGATATTACACGACATAAGGGCGCCTGCGCCTGCAGGTTCCGATTCAAATAAAGCGAAACAGGGGAGCTTGACCCTTGGTCATTGGCGAGAATACAGACAGTCTGGTCCGCAGTCTTTACAGTGATAGCATGCTCTTTACGCAGCAGTTCACCTCTTTGCCATGCCTTGCCAAGTATAAAAAGTGGGTACAAGCCCAGATATCGCTAGAAACTTTCGTTTTTCATACTCGCTGTTCCTAAGGAAGATCTCTAATAACACGTCTAATTGACAATCGTACTAGTTGCATGCAATTTAGTCCCACGCTTATTTCAATTGCATTTGTATAAGAAACTACGTTTCTTCTCATATGAGAGGTTCAGTGGAAAAGTGCAGAAATTTCTCAAGAACAAAAAAAAGCATGCCTGGCACAAGCAAACCACACATTTACCTAGAAGATTTTTTTATGAATCTTCAAACTTTATGTAGTTATGAGTACCTATAGTGAAGTACATTAATGTTTGAAATTAAAAACTCCAGGTTAATGGATTATCCACAGATTGGAAATTTTCTACCACTTTCTCTTTGAACTTCTCATTTTATTATTTCAACAGTGTCAAAATAAACTTTTGCTTTTTCGAAAGTACTCTCACCTTGTTATTTCAGACATTAACAAGATTATCATCGAACTTAAGAATCATTTTTATTCATTCTCCAATCATCAGTGTACACTTTCTAGAATCGAAAGCTACGCTGTTGATGGAATAAATGGTGCAATAAATGGAGGAATACGTTTCATGAATCGCGACTGTCATTGCAACCTCAATGAGAACACGCGTGCATTCGCGTGTCACAGAAGATAATTATCACACTCACAACTGTGTCATATACATACAATCTTCGTAAAGAATATCCATGTCGCGACACTTTTCTCGATAATGATCCCATATGATCCAAGTACAAATTTCAAATTTTTCAATAACTAAAACACAACATCGCGAAGCAATGAAAAATTTGAAGCAATGAAAAAATTACCTTGGAACGTACATACGTGCGCGATCAACATTGTATTACTATCTATCGTTACCTATCGATGTCGACGTTATTACCTTTATTAGTATTTACGTACCGTATTGTATGGGATCGTATCTCGTGACCAATTGTACAAAGTGGTGTATTATTTATAAAAGAAATTACCTTTTTTGTAGGTCACGCGCGCCGAGCAAGGCGATGGAACGGTACGAACGATTGGCGCGTCTTGGGGAGGGTAGCTACGGTGTAGTCTTCCAGTGTAGAGATCGGCAAACTGGAAAATTGGTAGCGGTGAAAAAGTTCCAGCAGACGGAAGATGATCCTCTTATACGGAAAATCGCGCTACGTGAGATAAGGCTCCTTAAGGTCAGTCGTTACCCTGAAAAAATAAAAATATTGCGTCAGAAATGTCCTAAATCACCTACGACGGTAACTTCATCGATGGAGATTAATTATATTCTTGACAAATATTTTTAAAACGAAAATAAATTCTTAGATATTCCTTTCATAGTGTTTCATTACTATTCTTGGTTTACAAATTTCTCCTGAAACTTTTTAAGAATTTTAGAAGCACGAGCCATGAAGAAAATGGAACTAAGTCTAAATTGTTCAAAATATGAAAAGTAATAGATAATACGAATTAATTGTATATATTAAAATTTCTAAAACTGTAGCTGTCAAGGAAACAGGAGAAGATTGTATAAAATATTGTTTTATATTAATCAATATATTTTGAACATATTATCAATAATTCTTGAGTAAAAATATTTAAATAATATTATCTTCTGTTTATAAAAACAACACACTAATATCAGGAAGATTTAAGGCTTTCGTATAATATAATATACCATAGAATATAATAGAAGTATTTTTTTAATTCACAAAAGAAAAGATATTAGATCATAAAATTAGACTTGTCGGCAAATTACGGATATTTATACAGCAGTATACTTGTTATTTTTATAAACATAACTAAAGAAATGGAATCCAAATTTGTTTCATTCAAATATGAGAATATAATACATATATGCTCTACTTTGAATATTTTCCATATTTTTACACATTTTTATATGGAAATATATATATTTACGTATTTCTGAAACCTTAAATTTCTTAAATTGCATAAAAATCCGCAATCTGTTTATCAGAGTATCTGAAAAACAAGTTTCGTTCTAGTTCCTTTTACTTACCACGAGATTCTAGCCCTTTACGTATATACCTCTGGGTGAACGACCCCTTACAACCTGAAGATACTAAAGCTCACATTGGTCACTCCTGAATTAAGAAAATTTCACTCGAAAAATAGCTAGAAACTGTAGAAAGTGCATATTATTAATTTCATTTAGAAAATCGATATTACATTTCTTTTTTTGACTTGTCGAAGAAAAAAATGGATCGACTGGTTGAAGAAAAATTCATAATCTTACAGAACAATGTAGCAGTATAAATTCACCGTCGACTGCAAGAAGTGGCCAACGGTCAATACCGTGGCGGTCAATATCTTAGCGTGTTCTGCTCTCAGCGACCTAGCCTTATCGAAATAATCGGAGAGTTTCCTCCGAAACATATGCGCATTCAAACGAGCCTCCACTCTGCTCTGACATTTCGCTTCAAGGATATTTTCCTTTGTGCATACAATAAATCCGGGACGTGATGCTAATGATTTCCTTACCACGCGATTTCTGATCGCGAACCCCACTCACTGATAACGAGCCGAACCGAAACATTTCGTTCTAAGCTTTTTCCTTATCGAGATTACAGGATTTTTTCCACTTTATTTCTTTATTGAACTATTTTTAACATTTAAATAACAAATCACAGTACATGATGTAACATTTAGTAAGTTATAATATTGATATTAAAAAATGTTCGGAGATGAAAAGGAACTAAACTATAAATAAATAATTTTATAGTCGCCAGTCTGGATTATTCGGAGGCTTGGAATATATCTATTATATGTGGCATAGATCTGTTTTATATAGATAAATTATAATGTTATTTAGATCGAATTATATTAATATTATACCAGACTCGGACAGCAAATAGTTTTCTATTAGCACGCTCAGTAGTGGCCGGATTATAATATATTTCTATGCATTTTTTTTTCTTTGGATATTTCTTATTTTTATACTATTCTTAATGACTAAAGAAATTAATATTACAGGTGGGTGTTCAAATATTTTTGATTAATATTTTTAAATTTTTCTGAACTCGACCGATATAATCATCATGATTAAGTCTCTATAATGTTAAGACACATGATATATTTATAAACGTAAAAATGTTTGTAACTGTAAGGATATTATATAATTTACAGAATCTGAAACATCCGAATTTGGTGAATCTTCTGGAGGTGTTTAGGCGGAAACGGAAATTGCACCTGGTCTTCGAATACTGCGAGTACACGCTGCTGAACGAGATGGAAAGATATCCGAGCGGTTGTCCAGAAATCACCACCAAGCAACTCACGTGGCAGATTCTTCAGGGCGTGGCGTATTGTCATCGGTTAGGCTGCGTTCATAGGGACGTAAAACCGGAAAATATTTTAATCACAGCCGATGGCGTAGTGAAATTGTGCGATTTTGGTTTCGCGCGAATGCTCAGCCCTGGTGAAAATTACACGGAATATGTCGCGACTAGATGGTATAGAGCGCCTGAACTGCTGGTAATTAATAATATAGTGATTAAAACTGTGTTCAAGCATATACTAATGATTTATTGATAGTTTGCGAATGATTATATTCCTTTTTTTCGAGAATTTAAAGGGAAAGAAATCTACAGAATACACATTCTGTAAAGTAAAAAATATTATTATTATATTTGGTAGATTAAATAAATTTCTATTTATTTTTCGTTTCTTTAGTTTATAAAGATAGAAAATTGCATAATGATCCGCAGACTTCATTAAACGATTAAACATAAGCATTGTTTATTTGTATTATGAGAATTAATTTTGAATTGTTAAGAAAAGGTTTTTTAACAGGTTGGAGATACTCAATACGGTACACCAGTCGACGTATGGGCAATTGGATGTGTTTTCGCAGAATTAATTCGTGGAGAGGCACTGTGGCCAGGAAAATCGGACGTGGATCAATTGTACTTAATTCGAAGAACTATCGGTGACTTGTTACCAAGGCATTTGGCTATTTTTCAGCAAAATGAATTTTTTGCTGGCATTACACTACCGACACCTCAAACTCTTACCCCTCTTGAAACTACTCTCCCTAATAGAGGAAATGTAATTCTACAGGTAAATTTTTTAATCTTTCTCTATTTGAAATAAATGATCTTAACTCTTTCAATCTTTTTATATTAGCTTTTTATACAAGCTTTTCTTTAAATTAGAAACAGAGTTATATATATTTCAAGTCATTTTCATTAGGACAATTAATTCATCCCTAAAAGATTCGCATACACTATAGATTATATTTTCGACGTATGAATTTTGAAATTAAAATGGTACAAAACCTATGAAGAAAGAAAATTGGAGCTTCAATTAGACAGATGTAATTACAAAAGATCATAAATTAATCCAAATTTCGAATATAATTTAGGAGATCGTAAATATTATTCAAACGTGTGCTTCGATTCCCTCTATTGAATAAAATTTTTAAATCTTTACAAGATTTGTAGAAGTATTTTTTTTTTGTTCAAATGGAACATAAGAAGAAAGCTTAGAGTCTAATTTTGAAGATGCAACTGCAAAAGTTCATAAATTGATTTTCTCAATTGATTTTTTTTGCAAATGAAAATTTGATCGATTCATAGGCACTAACGCCACGTAGCGGTCAAACGGTGAAATTAATTTCTATTATTTTGTTGTACGCTTTTTGTATAATATACATATATCTGTTTAAGTTTTTATCATTATTTATCATTATTTATTTCAGCTTGACTTTCTTAAAAATTTATCATTATTTATCATTATTTATTTCAGCTTGACTTTCTTAAAAAATGTTTGGACAAAGATCCTGATGAAAGATGGTCTTGTGAACAACTTCTACAACATTCGTATTTTGAAAATTTTCATTTCAAAATGCCTGAAGTCGAAATGGAGGAATTCGAGAAACTTAAAAAATATAGAGATCGATCACGAGTATGTACAATTGCATAATAACAAAAATATATAATAATTACACGATACAATGGTAACAAAAAATATGTAAAACTATAGACTTCAAATGTACAAATTTATTGCTATTGTATTAGATAGTATTAAAATATGTCACTAGATAACATAGTACATATGACAAAAGTAATAAAAATATCCTACTGTATTGCAGAATAGCAATTACAGTCAAATGGTATTACCTCAACTTCCCAAGGCTGGTGCTTCAGTACATAGTCAAAATGAAAATCGGCCGAAAAGCTCCTCCATGCATCACCAGCAAGATTTTGATCATCTGCCTACTATTAAAGGTTGTAATTAAACTCCTCTGTGATTGTAATATACTTATACATATATACATATATATTTACCTATTTATTTAAACTTTATAGATTTTCATTATATAAATTAATTCTTATTACATTTTATTTTTATTTTGCACGTTTGTCTTTGTAACTTCTGAAGAGATTTTGTTTAATTAGTATGATTTCCATATCATATATACATATTTATTGTATGTATATTGTATGTATATCTTAAAATAAAATTTTATACAAAATAATATTATATACTGTTATATCTAATTGTAAGATACTTATAAAATAGCAATTTATTAATAAATCGTTCTTCTTAGAAGTTAATTATAAAATTCAACAAATATTTTTACTTTACCAAAATAACCAACTTTGTATGTTTTTTACATATTTCATACATATTTTATTACACAATATTACATACATACATGTTACCTACATTACATTTAATCATCACTTTTCTTCGTTAAGTCATAATATAGTTTGACGAAAGGATGTTGAACCTGATCTTCTTTTGGTACATTTTTATCCCGTATTTGGTACCAAGCAACATGAATACCAACAAAAGTTAAAACAAACATTAATGTTGAGCTAAAATTGGACATTTTTGGGTTAACTTTTTATTTACGTTTATGCAAGACAGAAACCAGTTTCTTTCATATATTAAAAACGTTTTATATCTCCCTGAAAAATTTATAAATAGATATATTTTATAAACAAAATATATTTTATTATTACTTACAAAATTTGTTGCTAATATGTAATCTGTCGCACATATTACATGTTATAATATAAATTATAGGTTATGATAAAGATCCACCATAGACGAGGTATATGAATAGACTAAGCATCTTACAGGATTTCGTGATCTGAAATACCGACATAGTAAAAAAATCACTGATCTTTTAGCGCACTCTACTTTAAACAACGGTGAATTGGGAAACCAGTGAATGCACTAACAATATGATTTTTAAGAGCCATTAGATTTTTATTCTAATTTTCATCAATCGCTGTTTTATATCGTTATATTCCTTCATTGATGAAGTTTCACCACGTTCAATTCAATAAATAATTTTCGAAATAGATCTGACAATACTGTTCATATTTTTTTGTTTTAATTCTCACCACTAATAGTGCTGCGGTGCAAAACCTGCCTAGATCGGTACAACAGGATGTGACATGAAAATGATAAAGAGATCCTAGAAAATCTCCTAAAAAAAATACACTGTCAAGGTCTGTTTATATACTTTGTCTGTGATTGAACTTGATAATCATCATTTATTACTAATTATAATACTTTGTAATTAAGAAATTTTTCATGAGAGAAATTTTTGGATGATTTTAAAATAATATAGATCAATTATATATACATGTTTCAGTAAAAAAGGCGGGAAATTCTTGTGATAGTGTTCTCTAGGTGTAAATAACAATGTTAGAATGTGAAATTGTAATTATTAATGTTCTTTATTAACATTTTGAATCAAGAAGAAATATTTAAAAAATATGTATATAAATATAATATAACGCCTTTATAATAATGGCTGATGAAAAATTGATAAATGTGATACGAAATACCTTTTCATTATATGGACTTGTAATTTCAAGGTGTGTACATTTCTAATACACCTTTTATATAATTAATATTTCTCTGTGTTTTCTAACATATTGTACGCTAATATATTCTACAAAAAAAATTTATTATTATCTAGGAAACTCAGTGTTTCACTTGCAAAAGAACTTTTAAATGTAGAAGAAAATGAACGTGAAATATGGTTGACACAAATAGCAGAACAAGTTTTATCTCAAGATTTGAGTGATACGCACGTAACTGTTGAAAATTTGCAACTAGCAATACAAGAATGTATAAAACCCAATACATTAAAGAATGCAGAAACAGTATTAAATGTCATAGATGTATTTGATGTTCCTAGAATTAAATATGACTTGTCTAAGAAAAAATTCATTTTGGAATCTATAACACCAGATTTATATGCTGAAGCACAATATAAATCTACAATTTTTAAAGATAGATTTGAGTTGCTTTGGTACAGAACTTTGAGACATGAATTATTCATTCCTCCGATGCTTGGTGAAAGAAAAGAAAATTGGATTGAATTGGTACCAATTGAATATCTGTTGAGTGAAAGTAAAGAAGGAAATGTATATGTTATGGGTCTTCTCTCTCAATTAGTAGAGGGACAATATTATCTGGAAGACACAGGAGGTTCAATAAAAGTTGATTTGCGAGAAGCAATATCCTTTTTTGAAACTTCAAGAATAATAATTATACACATTATTTTAAAATGTAGAATATTGTTATCTAAATAAATATTTTCCTTAATATTTGTACACAATTTTCAGGATGGTTTGATCATGGAATGTTCTATTGTAATAGCTAATGGAGATTTTCATGATGGTGTTTTATATGTGAAAAATTTAGGTTTTCCACCAGCAGAATCATCTAACAATGCACGTGTAGATTTTGGTAATGCTAATGCATTTGGTGGTCCGAGTGAGTTTTCTTTGAAACTTTCGGAAAAATTAAAAACTTATGAAGAAAGTAACAAAGATGGAATGATTGTTTTTGTATCTGAAATGTGGTTAGACGATAAAACTGTTTTACATAAATTTAAAACTATGTTGGAAGGATATTCTGAATATCCACCTATAGCTTTTGTATTATGTGGACATTTCTTAAGTTTTCCTGCAAAATCATCTAGCGGACAGAAATTGGTAGAGGGACTTAAAAATCTTGCTGATATAATAATGCAATATCCAGATATAAAACGAGATTCCAAATTTATTTTTGTACCTGCCATAAATGATATTGGATCACCAAAAATTTTGCCAAGATTACCACTTCCAGACAACCTTACTGAAGATTTTAGGAACAATATACCTGGAGCAATATTTGCTACTAATCCATGTAGAATTCAGTATTGTACAAAAGAAATTGTGGTATTAAGGGGAGATATTTTAACGAAAATGTGTAGGAATACACTTCACTTTCCATTTCAAGGCAATATTTACGACCATGTAAGCTTTATTGTATTACAGACTGTTATATTTTATTTCATAATTGTGTTATTTTATTTTTGATAAATGTTTTAGTACGCTAAATCAATTATCTGTCAATCTCATTTGACTCCCTTAAGTCTTCCGATGTTACCGATATATTGGAAATATAATCATTCACTACAAATATATCCTACTCCGGATCTTATTGTAACTGCGGACAGATTTGAAGCATATGAAACTGTCTATTCTAATTGTCATGTGATTAATCCAGGATCATTTTCGAAGAACGATCATTCGTTCAAAGTATACGTTCCAGCACTAAATTTAATTGAACATTGTGCTATTCCCAAAGATATGGATAGTATTTAATTATAAATTGTTTTTAATTTTTGAAAATAAATAAAATATTAACAAGTAAAATGTAATAATAATAATTTACTCTATCATCCTTCTATGAACAATTGCATGCTTATTTTGTACAGTATTTATTTTCACATCGAAATTCTCATCAAATTTACAATAGAATACGCTTTCGTAAAGTTTGTAACTTTGTCCTCAACAATCTTCATTAAAATAAGAGCATATTAAATTACGTTTAATCATTGAAAATAATTTAATCATACGTTAGGGATATTGGATAATTTTTCGAGTTTTCATATTTAGTAATGTAATTAACTGAAGAATAAGTTATTAATGATGTTTCAATGATGATCAAATGTGTTTAATATTATCGATATAATATACCTATAACACTCTCCTTCTCTCTCAGGTTTAACAAAATTGTTAAACTTTCTATGTGGGACACAGGAAGTACGCATTTATTTAATTTTTTTTTCATTTTTTTCTTATCGATTTATATAAATAGATACATACAATATTAAACACATGTGTTTCTACCTCCTCTTCACAATGTACATAACAATATTACAGGTACTGACTGGGCCCCGGCATATCTCAATTCACTGCGCTGGAAGCATAAGTTAATTACTGGCCATTTAATCAAACATCGGTATAAGGATCGTAACTTTATAGAACAACGTATAACATATGAGATGCAATAATAAAACGCGATAGTACATTCGCATTACAATTTTGTGTGTATTAATAACAAGCTGAACTGCTACCAACAATACCAGCTGTACAGAAGTTAAAGGGAACATATGTAGTTATGTAAATATAATAGTTAAGACACAATTTTTATTTAGCAAAGTTTATGATATATCATTATATATATATATATATATATATATATATATATATATATATATATATATATATATATAATGTACATACAATTATACACACACACGCACACGCGTGCTCACGCGCACACACATATATACATATATATATATATATATATATATATGTATGTATGTATGTATATAGAAACATTAATTTTTATTATTCAAATTGATTTTTTTCTCTAGCACACACAAACTTTCACTCTTATCCTACATACGCATACATATTTTTTTCATTCTCTCTGTACACTATATAATTTTAGCTTCGTATACGAATTACGAATGCAGCAGAAATGTTTTTTATTCCAAATATTGGAAGCTAAGTATCGTATCGATATAACGAATTTTTAATTGTGGCAAGCGAATGCTAAATTTTTATTTTTTAAATGTTCGATTAGAATGAGTGAGCATTAATGTTAGAAAAAACAGAGATTAATAATTAATATGTATAATTGTAAATTGTGGGCAGCGCACACTTACTCATCGAAATATATTACAGTGCCGCTATATATAAAAAAAGAAGAACGCGCTTATATCTATTGCACATCCTTAAATCTTTATATCTCCTACAATCTCAACTATATCATAATACAGAATAATACATAATAGTTTATATACCAATGCTTTTTTCGTGTAACTATGTACAGGTGTATAAGTTTAGCTAATAAAGTTACAATTTCAGTCGACGGACGGTGTAACGGTCCTTCAGACTCCATGTCTCACGAACTTTCTTTCTTTGCGTATAATTCTCCTGAAAAATAAATAGTTGAATCAAATTTGCAGTCTAAAACTCGCCCGGAACTGTTTCTCCAAAACTATGCAGATCATTTATTGTTTAATAATTCGTAATAAAATAAAATGATATAAAATAATTAAACACAGCGATTTGGGAAATAAAATTTTAATAACATATTATGTTTTAAAAAGTTATATTTATGTAGATACGTGCGTATAGATACGTACACATCTGATGAGATTATAAAAATTATACAGAAGAGATTTTTCACATCTTATCTAATTTAATTATTCTTTCATATAAAATATATCTTTTTTTAATTATACATATATGTGTGTGTGTATATTATTATCTTTTTCGAGTAAAATGTAAAATGTACTATTACTTGAAATACATATGCTTCAAAACTGAAAATGAACGCCTTAATTACAATTAATGTACCACCTACTTTCTCTCTGATATCTTCGGCAAGCTTGATTTCTTTCTTCCGCATCGAAGTACCATAGAGTGATTGCATATCTCGTTTTATATGCTGGCTGAACCTCATGTGGATTTCTCCTGTCAGACCAGAAGAACAATATTCTGTCGAAAAGAGGTTCAATATCTGCTACTTGATCACGCCAGCCTTCTGGGAATATCCTCAAGAGGCCACCATTTTGCTATAAACGCAGAAATTGTAAAATTATTATAAGTGATGAGGAACCATTGCTTGAAATAATAATACTAAATTAACAAATTAAAAAATATGTATCTTGGGAATTATTCATTTATTTATTAGATACTTCAATTAATTATTACTGATGATTAATACTTATTTATCATCAATCGTTCATATTAATATTCAAAATATGAAACTAATAAAAAATGAGGGAAAAAATAACGATTAAACTTACAGAAATGTGAATGAAACAAAACGAATCTAGGAACATATATTCATTATTAAAAATTATTCTTATAAGTTTCTCGGTTCTTCAAGTTTATTATCTTTTGTAATTCTTTCGTTAAAGCAAAATTCGTAAACATTTAAAGATACAAAAATTCCAAACTCAAAACTTGTTCGTAAAGAGGCCAATAAACATAAGAATTTTACGCAAGTTCATCAAGTTTCTCTTTCGTGATATCCTTGTCTGAAGGATGTATTCATTCATTAGAGTTGAAGGTAACAGGCCCACGTTTTAGAATGAGACATTCTCACACATCCGGTGCTTTTATATTTTCTAAGACAGCGTGTGTTTAAACAGCCCCTATTTATCGAGTAGGTCAACATAAATATTGCTCAATATGAGATTCACGTGCATGTGCGAGACGGAAGCGTTACATGGAGCAACTCACGTAGGCCCCCGATACCCTTCGTACTCTATTGCCTGCCCTTTTCCAGAGTGTCCTTACTTTTAAAATTCAAACAATCATGGTCGCACGTGCAGGGTGAACGACTTAACAAGGCAACTATGGGAACCAGTATCAGTCGTCACGCTTCCATCGTCATTTTATTTGAGGCGAATAAAATATATTTCTCTTTAGGGTGATTTAACTGTGAAGTGAATGAAATTTTTCTAATAAAAATTTTATCCTCCGATTCTTGTGTTTGAGAGATACAAATTTTCTTCTTTGCAAATTTCTCATATGTAAATTTGAGAAAACATTGATCTAATTGTAAAAACTAGTGGAACAGAGACGAGATGATCAAACTGATTCTTACCTTGATATCCCAATCTCGATTGAGATAATATATGGCTGTGATGCATCGTCCATCCCGATTTGGATTATCCACATGTTTCACGTAGTGCGAACCGTGGCCAGGATAACAAGCGACCATCGCCTGAAAAATGATGCATCGTGTCATTTTAATCGAAAAAATCGAGTGTCCTTGCAGAGTGCGACTTTACAAGTGCAAACATTTACGATTTGAGTAATCGTTAAGAATATAGATGGTGTCGTAGAATTTTTCGTAACAGCTCGTTGGTTTATAACAGAAAAGACGCGTTGAATAATAATAATCATGCTAAATAAGAACATAAATCAAATTTAACAATTACTCATCGATGGTAAATAGTTCTTTCTTTTAAATTAAAAGCGACAAAATGGCGAAGATAAATGGTCTCCGAGATGTAGTAAAACAAGCATAAGATATCGTAGCTAGTACTAATCTTGCATTATCAGAAGATAAATGAGCGCCTAATATATTTATGAAAGACCAATATGTTGAAAGTATTTTCCTCTACTATGTACATGTGTGGCTATGTTGTGTGTTTTTTTCATGTTCTTATTGACTTTAAATCATTCTATAGAAAATTAATTTCTATAGACAATTGGTAGTTATGAACGTAGGTGAATTGAACTTTTTAATAAAAATAGATCTGTGAGTCCATATGAAATTTTGATTTATATTAACATTCTTTAAAAATCATTATAATTATCAATTCATAAACTTACAATTAGAAAATAAAATTTTCAATGCAATTTATTAAATTTATCATTGTGTTTTATGATCAGCGTTCGAATTTTAATTTAGTAATTGTACAATTTTGTTTACGTTTCTACATTGTACATCACGTATATGTATACAATTCTTGCAAAATGTTTTCCGATGATAACGTTATCATTCTAAGAATATTATCGAAATATAATGATATTATACCTTAAGAATTTTAATCAATTGATCAACTGAATAAAAAATAATAACTACCTGAAATCATCATATCTGTAATGTGAGATGGCACACATTACAATACTACAATAATTCACTTTTTACAAGAATAATGCACGTTTCGCTTGAATTTTTTTATCAGCAGAGACTTAAAATTGTAGATTTTCAATTGTATCGATTTCTTGGTAATTGTTTCATTTAATTCTTGAGTCAAAATAAATTATGTTTTGCGGCAATTTAATTACCAAGTTAAATTTTATTATTTAATTAAATACAGAGCAATAAATGTAAAATTATAAAAATTAATTAATATGGAGCGCTTATTAAAATATTATATTATTTTATATGTGGATAGTTAAGGCATTTAAATGATAATTTCATCTGTTTCCAATTTCCAAAAATATAACTGTGAAAAAAGCCGGAAATTTTTGGTCTGTATGCAGCTGAATGAATTGTATTCACTTATTAGATATAGTCAAGTGAGTAGTCACAGTGAATGAAATCTCAAGTATGTTTCAAGTCTTTCCTAAGATGCATCATGTAAATAAAAGAATTCTGACTAAATACTGAATGACTCATTGCCACAAAAGTAACATGAAAGAATAACAGATTATTTCTGTCCCTTCGATTGATTTATATTCACTTCGATATAATTGAATGAGTAATATTAGAAGAAAAATAAGGACTTTGCCTTTCTTAAATCGAAAATTGCAATCTTACGACTAACGATATTTTGAAGCTCAATCACTTTAAAGAAAATTAAAATAAAATATTGGGTTCATCGTAACATAGTTGCAACAATTTTCTACGATTCATGACCATGGAATACTACGCGAAGTCAATGATCTGAATAATTACTAAGCGTAAGACAACAACCGATCTAGTATCAAGGAATATAATCAAAGCATACATTCACACATAAATTCAGATCTAATAAGAACTTAATTCCGTATCGAAGTTGGAAACAATTTGAAATTTTAAAAAACGTTCACGAGTGATAGATTCTTTAATTTTTCGTTTAAACGTAAGTTCATTTCTTAAACATTTAAAAATTACTAAAAAATACTTTTTCTCGCTGTTTCTCACGTATATAAAGCGCAAACTATTTTAATTTATTTTCTATCAATATTCGACGACACTGTGTCTGTTATTGATTGGCACAGATTCACACCAAATGAAGTTTTCAGACAATTATCGCATATCCAGAAGTTGATTCTACAATTTTTATTCTTCTAATGTAATATCAATAGTTCGAAATGTTCGTATATTTTTTTTCTTTCAAAATTTGCAGTTGTACTAACAAATACAGCAATATAAAAAATTCAGAATAAGAAATTACAAAATCAATCAATGAATCAATCAATTAATGTGCGAACAAATTATTGAAATTACTATGAATAATGAATACTGTGCACTTTTATGCATGTTGTTCGCATTGTCCGTTAGAATATTTAATAGATTACTTATATTCCGTTATTTTATTTTTAAAATATAATTTTGTATAAATATCCACTGTCTAATAATCATATGTATATCCACTGATTTTACAGTAGAGAGATTTTATAAGACATGTGTATAGAGTCTCAAACATTTCAGTAAACTGAGTGTCAATCTAACCAGACATATCAAAGAAGCATTAATAGCAGAACAGCCAGAAATCTCAGAGTGCACGCACGTGTACGAAAAGGGCTGAGATAGTCACAAGGTCTCAGAGGGAGAACGTACATGTATACAAATAGGGATCACCTTTTAGCCTTGACCTAAATAGATTACTAACCTTGGTACTATATTCGGAAATTTGTATTATCACGTAATTCAGAAACATGTACACACAATTTTTTAATTTTCTTTTTATTGTCTTGTAATGAAAATGTCAGTGTGTGTGTGTGTGTGTGTGTGTGTGCGTGCGTGCGCGCGCGCGCGCGTGTGTGTGTATGTGCGCGCGCGCGCGTGTGTGTGTTCTAAAACTATATATATATATATATTCAATTCTAAAACTATATCTTCAAGTTCGAAATACATATGTTTTTCTCTGCTCATGTTTTCTTTCTGTACCGATTTTTTTAAAGCTTTGAAAATAAATCTTGACAGAAAGTGAAATTCCTGATTTTATTGAATTTCCAGATGTTGAAAAATGTAGCTCGTACATTTGAAATTTTTAAAAACTTTTAAATAGTCATGGACGATGAATTCTTAATATATTTTTTATAAGAATGGGAAGGAGATATGAAGAATCATCTTTTTTCTCATATTTTTATGTTTTTTTATATGTACTTTTATAAATTGTCCGTGAACTTTTAAAGAGATATTTAAGAAGAGAAACTTTTATGGGAAGATAAAAACTGTGCCGAAATTCAAGATGATTAAATTAATTAATGAATTATTTGGTTAAAGTACAACAGATGCGATAAATGCCTGAAATAGACATTCTTTTTTCTAAATCTGAATTGAAAATACAAATGTAAAACACGATAAAAATGTACATATATTACAAATAATAAGATTAGACTGTTCTTGTTGTGTAATACATCTCTTCATGAATGAAAATTAATTTCAGTAAACCATCTTAGGAGCAAATAGTTCATTACTACTGATTAAATACTGTAAGAAAAACTTGTTTTCAGATTCTAGATTAAATTGCGGTTAATTGACATAACTCGTTTTCTGGTAATTAATCACAAATAGCAAAGGAAACAGAACTTTTTACAAGCTTCCATATTATATCGATTGATTTTTTTAAATTCCTCCGGTTCTCTACCGTATTGGATGGAAAAATCCATGTTCAAATAAGACTCGTGTCACGCGTTCTCTAACAGTGATCCAGTATGGCAAATGCCTTTCACCGTACCAACTAAACGGTATACGATACATATGAAAAAGCTGTTCGATAAGAAAGAACAACTTCCAGCTACGTAGATTACGAGCGGGATTTCCGATTGAAAATATTTTTTCTTCAAAGCGTGTCGCGCGATTTTACCACGTTCAATATTGATATCGATAGTATTGAATAACTATTGAATTGTGCACTATCGAATCACCTTGAGAGATGGACAATTGATACTGAGTTTGACGTCATGCACATCGTTTTGTTTTAACGTTAGAGACAACAGAGAAACATTCGTGCAATCAGTTAACTATTATCTTTCTCGATTTCCGCCGCGTCGATTCAACGACAGAAATTACCCGAAAATATTAAACATTCTTTCCTAACATGAATCACGCTCGTATAAATCCAACGGTTACGAATGTGCGACGTGTACAGCGCTTAAAGATGCGCACGTACCTTATTTGTAATCTCTTTTATCTTTGCAGATAATTGAATTTATTAACAGACATCGACTGATATGATATGGATAGACTGCACCAGTGAGACAAAATCTTTGATATCGTACACTTTACGTGCAATTCGTCACGTTCCTCAGATAAGGAATACAACCTGCCAAAAATACGCCACTGCGATAATGATATAAGAATCAACGAAACCACAGATTACGAACAGTCGAGACACAAATGTGTGAATTCTTGACGTGAAAACAGTATCGTCTGATATGTGTTTATTAAACCGGAAGTCGAATGGCAGTGTGCGATCTTTGTTCTTTCGTTTGGTACCAATATCAAGAGAGATCGAAAAAATATACTTCCGTGCGGCTGGTTGAGAATAATCTGATAATAAGTTTTGAATAATTTTTTATAGTCTGTGAAGTATTCGATTCTTTTTAATTTTGTTTTATATAGTTTATGATTAATAATTTATATTCAAAAAGATTCAAAGTTTACATACACGTTTCAGAACATAGACTATTTAGTCCAGTTCAACATAAAGGATTGAAAAATTTGTATCTTTTTTGGACTTTTAAGTATTTTTTTGTACCTTGTGATGATCCATACAGCAATCCTCTCTGTGTAAAACGTGAAATATGAGTGAAATTTTACATATTTCGTATAACAAATTTAAAGATTTCACTATATCAGAGATCAGACTCATTTATCCTATTTCATGTGCTTTTTGTGTTAATTGTTTTATTAACAAAAAGTTAACAAAACTTGGTTTAATGAAGGAAAAAGTTGCTTTGCATATTTATTACGTAATTTATGACTGACAGTTATATTTGTGTCTGAAACGTATGATTAAGCTCGAATTATTATCAGGAGGTACTACATCCACCCAGTCATTTATATGTAACGCAATACGCAATATCGATCATATTCGAATATTTTTAATAATTTTTAATAATTTAAATTTTAACAAGTTGTTTTAACTCGTTTTCTAACGATTTATATTGAACAAATTCTTACTTTATTTTCAAATAAATAACCTCATTTGAGTTATACGTATCTACGAGAGATAATTCTCAATGACTTTCCTCACAATCGTTTTTGGACATCATGAATATTAAGCAAGGCTTTGGAGTAGAAGTGACAATTCAGAAAGAAGCAAAACCACGTCCAATCCTTTTCTAAATTCACATTACTTTCGTATCGATATACAGCAACTACGTCATAATCAGATTTTTAGCATTTGAACAACGTCCAAGAATTATTTCAAATCTCGTCGAAAGAAATATTCATTATAACTTGACAAATCTTGACAACTATAGCAACTGAAATGCAATTAATCAGCAACGAGCCGAAAGAAGAAGGAAAAACGTCGGTATATTGTTCGTTTAAATGAAACAATCAAGTATTACGTTATGTTTTCAGGGAAAAACCGCTTTGCCAATATTATTACACATGTTTCATAGAATCGGAAGAAAAACACACGCGTTTGTTACTCTTCGAATACAGAAAATATTTCTGCAGCATGAGTCATCGATTGGAACCATATAATTCTATATTATATATACATATGTAGTCCATTTTGCCTTCGGTAATTGCACGAAATCTAACTATTGCAAAAATCCTTTATCAAGTGATTTTGTTCTAATACTTGATAAAACATACTAAAAGCATACTTCGCCAAACGACATGGTTCAGGATATATCGCATATTGAATGAGGAAAACTATACTGTTATCTATGCTAAATTTACTTCATGTTTCTCTCATTATAATGTGCACACATGTGAGTCATATATAATAAATTAAAAATTTTCATCCTCAATATGCATGAATTTATTGTTACTGCACTATCATAAAACTCAATATTCATTGCGTTTTTCCTGGCAATCGAAATTCCTTCCCTACGAAATATAATTTTTTTCTTATTTTTAAAACGTCGATTTTATCCGTACGTGTATGGAAAAAATAATTATATAATGAAGTAAATGTTGTCAAATATATTTTAATTAGTGATCAGCATTGTAATTTCAACACTCAAGTTTATTCATATCTTTATATCTATTTAATTTGGTTTAAAATTTCCTATTTCAGTAAAAGAAAATAGTCGAAATCTCGCAATGATGTTGTATCATAAAATAAAAAAATTTCAAATTATCTATTTCAATGGATTCTAAATGAATCTAAATAAAAATGTACGCATCTACCTATATATTTACTTTGATATTTAATTTGAAATAACAGTTTTCTCTTTAAACTGTAAAGTAATTATAATTATAATTATTTTACAAATCATATGAAAGATATGTATGTCGAACCGATCAGAAAATCAACAGGCACCGGTAAATATCCTCGTGGAAACGCCACTACGAAGGCGAATGAAATCGTCCTCAAACGCGATTGGCACGTTCTCAACCATCTAACTATATGCACAAATGCATATGTATATATATGTATGTTGTACCTCGTCGATTCTTTCACCTTCACGAAGGTTAAAGAGCGAGAGAGCCAGCTGGTTGTAAGGATTTAATCGAAAGTGAACGGCCTGACGCGAATATGATTATTGTCAACAAAAAACCTATTACAAAATAGACTTTAATATCATATTCCAAAAAATGTTAGACTATTTTGATAATTCAGCAAAATCCTCGAGCATTTTTATACATTTTAAAAAAATAAAACCATTCTCATAAGATAGAGAAAAACTGACAGTAAAATCGTATTGATACTAAATTTCGTTACGCAACATCACATAATTTTAATCATACATAATTATCTAACGATGAAATTCTCCAAGATGATGTGCCAGCTTTGTCGTTATGCTAGTATAATATTGATAGCAGTCTTCTACAATACGTTTCAACGAATTTTAGTATTATATCATCATATGTTTTCCATTTATCTAGTCAGAATACAACACAAATTGTTTTCCTCTTTATACGCGCAAACGAGAAGTTAATAATAATAAAATTAAAAATGATAACTAAGCGATAGTAATATAACAAAATGCTATGGAGAGTTTTATATATAAAAATATATTTATATTTTTTCAATATTTTCACGTATTATTTAACGAACTACTAAATATTTTCCTTTTATTCATTTTACTTTATCACAATATAAATTTTAGTAATTTCAACTTTGCTAATTAAATAAATGCAGTGCGCCGGTAGAAGAGAACGCGCGCTTTTTAAAATCAAGGGACGAAAAGGAAAATGAAGAAATTTTTAACCAAACGATATTGCGTGAACATACTGCTAATTGGGCGTTCCAATTAGATGGAGGATTTGGCGCGAGACAACAAAAGAATTCGAAGTGTACTGAATATTTTCTTACGAACTATAAATGGAAGCAGTGACAGAACGGCGCGATATGTTTAGTTTAAAAATACACATTCGCTTGTTTCTTTGGAAGGGGAATCAATTGCGAAGACTTTAGAATCAACTTTTTTTTCAGACTCTTAGTTGTAACAATTTTAGAATCATGTTCATTTTTCATTTTTATTTCTTTTCTTTATTTTACCTATTTTAATTTAATATAATTATATATTGGTTTGGCAATATCTAATATCGAAATAATTTAATATCAAATGCATTGAATTCAATAATATATACTTTCAAACAATCTATTAAGAAACACTGCTATATATATATTAATGATAAATTAACCTACAATAGCGATACTCAATATTATGCAAAATATCTATACATTACGGAAGACCATTAAAAAGAAATGAGAACCGCTGTTACAATAGCAAATGTATCACCAAAGTTTGAATTGTAATAATATTTAAAGAATTATTCAAGAATACATGAAATTCAGTAAATTTATTTTAAAACAAGATTAATTTATTTTAGAATTTTATAGAAGAAAAAACAAATTGAGATAACCTTAAAATCTTCATATCCAACGATCACACAGAAATTTAATTTTACAGTTTCGTTTTTTTCGTGGAATCGAATAAATGACAAGTAAATAACTTTATATTCTTCAACTGGTAAATGATCAAATGCTCACATAATCGAACATTTCGATTCGAATTGAACGTTATATATATTATATAAATAAAGTATTCGCAAAAGCTATGTTTGTCAGCCGTAACTGACCATTGCTACAACATACTAAGCTTGTCTTTATATCATATCGTATCGTTTCACTCATTCGCACATGGTTTACATGTTTACAAGAAACAGGATGCGTAATCGGGAACGTTCACATACTGTCTGCTTTCTGGCATAAGAGACGAAAGGGAGAGTCGGTGAAAGACAAGGAGAAAGAGATAACGAGTCAACCGTGCGGCGTACGTGACCGACTGCACTTCGTGCGTAGCTACTCTCATTTCAGTTCTTCGTTTAGCATACGAGCCACCCGAAAGATCGTTGCAATTTCGGGATCCTGACCTTCTCTGCTTGCCATCGCTTATTCTCTCTCTCGACCGCCTACGAGATTAAATACCGTTGCTTCGAGGAGAGATCTACTTTTTTTTACCAATACAGCGAATGCGCGTTGTCGATATTGTCCTTTGGAGTTTTACAACAAATCAGGAAATGTGACATGCTTGTATTTCAATGACTAATTCGATTGCTATGGCTATTACGCGAAACAACAGATCATTTTTTCCGGTTTATGTTATATTTCTGTATACGCATTGTTCTTTTGATAATCAAAAAATCACTTTTCCATCACAAACTATGATTGGAATTTAATTTGACAGTTATTTGAAATCAACGAACATTTTTAATGTAATGTTACCTAATAATATGTAACTGTGTAATAAATATAATTTCTTAAATACTCTTCTTTACATAATACAATATGCTGTAGTAGCAGTACTATATATTTTTTATAATAAAAGATGTAATTGTTTTGCAAAGACCATAAATTGTAACAATTGTATAGAAGATTAAAACTAAAATGTAAGCAATTTGTTTAAACATTTAATATTCGATTATTCAAAGTATGTGTAATTGTATGTTATATTTAAAATAAAACAATTTTATTGTCAAAGTTTATTTTAAATTGTAACAGTTTAAATAATACTGTTTTAAGTATAATTAGGGATTAAATAAATTTATCATGTTAAATAAAAGAAATAAATAAAATAAAATAAAAAACTTGCCCAAGAAAATATTTCTAATGCTTCTGAAATTAATTTAGAAATAAAAAAGGCACTATAGAACTTGTCAAAACTATAGAAATACAATACAAACTCTAATGTATAAAGATTTAGAACATATTTACAAGTTCTATAGACATTAATATACCAAATAATAAAATATTAATATATATCTTAAATTTACTACTTATTATTCAAATAACACAAACATAAACTTTGATAAAGTCAGTTTGTTTGACACAAACCATAAATTAAAATAAATCAAAATAAATGTAACTAATTGAATATGCATCTAATGCTGATGAAATCATTTATTCTTACCTTTGTCCTTCCATTGATTGTGTAGTTGCCCATTTTCCCATTGTTACACATTTTATTTGCCCTCATAATGACGGCATCAACTTGGGATATGAGCATTCCAATATTTTGACATTGTTTTTCTTTTCCATCAAGCCACGTTATTTGGTCACCACGAATTGTCTTTAAATCATTTGCACCTGCTTTATTAGAAACCAATTGTCCATCCTTAAATAATCCAGCACTATACATATTTAAAACTTCGTTTAACACTGCAAGACCCTTTTCAGTCCCTAGAAAATTGTCTACCACACACATACCATACTCATCCATGTCTCTAATCACATTTTTGCTTATATCGTCTATTAATTCTTCAAGATTATTTTTATTTTTATGAAGGAAAGGTGGTAGGAATTCTTCTTCACGAGTTAAACGAATCTCTGGGAAGTTCTTCATACCGTTATGATGTTGTATTGGCATATCTAATTCATTGTCTTGTAAGTTATCTAAGATTCTTGAACCTTCTAAGGCAGGATTCAATGATTCTGTTCTGGCACCTAAGATCGTATCTTCAGAACTTCCTTCATAGGTTATGGGAGAAGTCCATCCATCTACTCTGTTTGTACGAGTACCTTTTGTCTTGATGTTATTGGATTTTCTCTTGGAATTTTGGCTTTCCTTACGATCTGATTGTCCTTTTGCTTTTTCTATCTGTTTGTTGGTTCCTATAAGCAATAGAATCATACAAAAATTACTTAAAATAAACGAGACAAAGAGATTATATTTATATATATCTTATGAAGAAAGTCATGCAGCTCATAGTAAATGATAAACTATTAAGCTAGTAAAAGGCTACTGTTTTCTTTACAAAATAAAATATTTGTTTGTTTAAATGGTTACAACCATACAATTCTAACAGTTTTGTGAAAATCACAAGGAAAACAAGATCATGTTTCATATACCTCCAAGACGTTTCCCGTCATTATACACTGGAGCAGTGCTCGATTCTCGCGTTCTTTCTAATACCGATTTCTCGCTTAGGTTAGAAACCACTGGTACAATTGAATTGTGGCAGTTCCTTACGGAAGAATCTTTTTTAGTGGATTTCAGAATGGAATTTTGACTAGCAGCCGAAACAGTATCCGATACGATCGATTCCACGGAATGAGTCGCACAAAATTCTTTGTGACGTTTCCAATCCCGCCTTTGATGTTCTTTGGTACAATAAAAGACGGCCTTGCACCGTGAACACCTTAACAGCTTGTCAGTCCTATTACAGATAACACAACCCAATGTTACACCTATTTGAACATCACCGCCGGGTGTCTGCGCACGACTGACTATCGGTCCGGACATGTTTCGTCGTTTATTTAGCGGCCACGAGTGCCGACGACATTTCTCCAACGAGGGAAGTCACACACTCACTCAATCTGTGTACGATACTAGCGCGCTATCGAGACTCCGCATTGCTTATATGTACGATCGTCTTTGGTTTACGTACTATATATATCAGATCTGCAAAATATCCATTGGTGAAATGACGATCGAAATACCAATGCTTAATGTTCTTTAGTTTTTACTACTCGTGTAAGTGGTCGTGCATATATATACTTGTGCATCGATATGTCAAATCGCACTTCGTCGCACTGCATCGAGTTTTTTCTTTGAAAATTCATTTAAAAGTTAGACATACATTTACTTGGTCGTCCTTAAGAGAGCGCCACTTTGTAGTTATATTTTTGCAATCAAGATTATTTCGTAATTTACGGCAACAATCTTTAAAAGCGTACGTCTTGTTTTAAATCGCTCTTTTATACGTGATGCCCATCATCGACACATACAGATATTGTAAAGAATGGAAATCTATTATTTGATGTAAAATATGAACTGAATTAAATGCAAATGAGAAGTCAAATATGCTGTCATTAATGTCATTTTACATTAAGCATGAATTACGAAGAAAATTTGATGTATCTTTTTGTGATTAACGTAATGTTGTATAAATTCAATGTATATATAAAATGTAATAAAATGATTTCGAAATAGCAAATTTTTATAAATATCTATAAAAAAATCATGTTATGACTGACGTGGTATTTCTTGAATAATTTTTTAAATATAATTAAAAGCATATTAAATGTCTTTGTTTTTCTTAAGAAAAAGCAATTGTTTCCATAGTTACGATATTCCTTTTGTATCACAACATTACTGTATACATCACAGTTGAATTATTAAAACTTTGTGGTACAAAGACAATTTGACTTTTGTGAGTAAAAAAATTATTTTTAAAAAATGACTACTTTTATACCAAATGTGCACATTAAAGATGGAGAATATACAAAAACTATTTATTCAATGGTACATTTCACTTGCATTTAAAAATTTATTTTATTGGAAGTATATTTAAATAATATATATGTAATATAGAAATCAATTTTTCAGATCAAAGAACAACGATATTCAGAAACAATAAAAGTTCTAATTATTCTTTTAGATTTCTATCCCACTGTATGTATTACTAGATTGAAATCAATTTCTTTATCTTCAGTATCAATGTTTAATAATAATAAATTATTTCACAGTCTAGACCTTGTTTGTCTCTTCTTGCTCACTGTTATTTTTATACACAAGATTTCATAGCTTCTGCACAATGTTATGAAAAGTTAGTTCAATTATGTCCTAATGAAAGCATATATAAGTTATATCATGCTCAGTCTTTGCACCAAGCATGTATGTATCAAGAGGCTTGGACAATATGTTCCAACATCATTAATCAAAGCAATTTAGAATTTAAAGTAAAAAAACTACAGGCAGCAATAAAATATGGTCAAGAAGATGTTGTTGCTGCAAAAAATCTTGTCGATCAATGTCCAGCAGATGATGTTGATACAGAAATTAATTTAGGGTGTCTTCTATATAAGGTATGAAAAATATTAAGAAAATGTAAAATTTTTGTTTATGCAACAATTTATACTATTTCCTTATTTAGGAGGAACAATATGAACAAGCTTTAAAAAAGTTTGCTAATGCACTGCAAATTGTAGGTTTCAAGCCTCATTTATCATATAATGTAGCACTTTGTTACTTTAAACTAAAGGAATATGCGGCATCATTAAAACATATTGGTAAAATTTACATTGTTATTAAGCAATAAATTCGTAAATAAAATTACTTTAAAATAATATTTTATATTGATGCATATTATGTATATACTAGCTGATATTATAGAACAAGGAATAAGGGAACATCCAGAATTAGGAGTAGGTATGACGACAGAAGGTATAGAAGTACGCAGTGTTGGAAATACATTAACACTTCATGAAACAGCTCTAACAGAAGCATTTAACTTGAAAGCAGCCATTGAATACCAGTTACAAAATTGTAATCATTTCTTATGAATTTAGTCTTTTATGATATATCTAATTATAAATAATAATATTTTGCACTCTTTATTTGCTATTTTTAGATGAATCAGCAAAAGAAGCATTAACAGATATGCCCCCTAGATCTGAGGAAGAGCTTGATGCTGTTACTTTGCATAATCAAGCTTTAATAAATATGGATACAAAACCTAGTGAAGGATTTGAAAAACTTCAATTTTTATTGCAACAAAATCCATTTCCACCTGAAACTTTTGCAAATTTATTACTATTATACTGCAAATATCAATATTATGATTTGGCAGCTGATGTTCTTGCTGAAAATGTACACTTGACTTATAAATATTTAACACCAGTAAGTATTATCTTTATTGTTATATGTAGATATTTATAAATGTAGCTTTCACAAGTTATCTATTTGCAATACTTCAATAATTAAAAAATATATGAAATCAGCACAAAAATTATAGTTGAATTCTAATTTTCACGTTTTCATTCAGATTTAGTTTTTGAATATTTACACTTTTTGGTTCGTTTTTCTGAACTTTCTGTATACTTTCGTTTATGAGCTTTCACATCGTGACTAGAAAAGCTATCACTAGAACTCTTATCACTAGAAGAACTCTTGTACTTTTTCTTTTTTTTTTTTTGATCTTTAGAATATTTCTTCTTTTTGTTTTTGATTATATCTTTTTCATTAGAATCACTATCAAATGTATCTTGTTTGATTTTTTTAGTTTTCTTTTTCTTTTTCAATTTCTTTTGTTTATGTTTTTTCTCTTTCTTGCTTATATCAGCTTGTGCTTGAGTAATTTCTTCTTTTTCTTCAATTTCTGGGATCAATTCATACTTTTTTCCATCAGGACTCATAAAACATTCTTTAGATAAATGTCCAGCAGTACCACATTTTGTACATGTAGTATTAAGGACTGCTTCTAAGTGAATAGTTTTATTTTCGTGTTTCTCTACAATTTTTTTCTTTTGTATATCTCTTTGTAATTGTACTCTATTTGGATCTAAATCTGTACCATTTCCTTGATTTACATACTTCATAGATAATCCTATTTTGCCATCATCTCCAATAGAAATAACCTTACACCATATACGTTCTCCTTTTTGCAAAACTTCTATAACATTATCTACATGAGCAGAGCTTACCTAAAGAAATTATATAAAATATATAAAATATATAAAAATACAAATTATATCATTTTATTATAGAACATAAACAAGTAATTTATTGTGATTGTTCTCATACCTGTGATTTATGTATTAATCCCTGGGCAGAACATCCTGGAATTCTGATAAAAGCTCCATAATTTTGAACAGATGCAACTTCTCCAAGAAATATTTGATTTAATTTGCAATTAGCCATTCTTATAAATGTATCTAGGCAAGAAGCAACAATAATAAACAAATGTCAATTGAATTTGACTTGAGGTTAGGTTTACTCATGATGCTAAATGCAGGACTGTAGCAAGAAAATTAATTTAGGGTGCAAAGAACGAAAAATAAAAATCATAATTTTTCATTCAACATAAACTTATTAGAATTAAAAGCGAATAGTATGGAGAATTTCATTATAATCATAACAATATTTATTTTCCAGTATTTATATGATTTTCTGGATGCGTTAATTACACAACAAACTTCACCAGAGGAAGCATATCGTAAATTTGACGATCTCGGTAACAAACATATGGAAATTTTGCGAAAAGCAACAAAAAGAGTTCAAGAAGCACGATTAAATCATGATGATGGTGCTGTTAAAAAAGCTGTAAATGATTACGAAGAAGCTTTGGAAAGATATGTTCCAGTTCTAATGGCGCAAGCTAAAATTTATTGGGAACTTGGAAATTATACACAAGTTGAGAAAATTTTTAGAAAAAGCGTCGAATTTTGCAATGAACATGATATATGGAAATTAAATGTAGCTCACACCCTTTTCATGCAAGAAAATAAATTTAAGGAAGCAACAGGATTTTACGAGCCAATTGTTAGAAAAAAATATGATAATGTTAGTTGTGTCATTTTTAACTTTTTTTTAAATGCAATCTATACGTTTAAATGCAATATATAAATTATTAAATATTATCAAAATTTTAGATTTTAGATGTAAGCGCTATAGTACTTGCTAATTTGTGTGTAAGTTATATCATGACATCACAAAATGCGGAAGCTGAAGGATTAATGAAGAAGATAGAAAAAGAAGAACAAGTAGTTTCACGAGAAGATCAAGACAAAAAATTATTTCATTTATGTATTGTAAATTTAGTAATTGGAACATTATATTGTTCCAAAGGAAATTATGAATTTGGTATATCCAGAGTAATGAAAAGTTTGGAACCCTATAATAAAAAGTTAGGAACAGATACTTGGTTTTATGCGAAAAGATGTTTTCTCTCTCTTTTAGAACAATTGGCTAAACAATTAGTAGTTTTAAAAGATACTACTCTCCAGGAATGTATACAATTTTTGGAACATTGCGAAGGTATTTTTAATTTTTTTATATATAATAATATAGTTATTAAAAGTTGTTAAAATATTTTTTTCTTTTTAGTTTACGGAAGAGATGTGGTAACAGTAGTAGAACAACCTTTTGATATGCTTTCTATTACTCCACATGGCAAACAAACAGTTGTTTACGAAGCACGATACTTGAAAGCCTTATTTTTAAAATTACAGATGTCTTAAACATATGTATAATATGTATAAAATTTATAAAATATTTATGTATATAGAAATACATTAATTATAACATTTCAATATTACATAATATATTTTTTTTAAATGTTTAGAAAAGTTTGACATGTTAGCTTTTGTTTTATAAAAATGAAATTTTGGGAATATATTGAAAATTTAAAAATGATTACTCGTGTTATTATCTTGAAGTTACATACCTGATGATTTACTGCATACGTCAGTCTAGTGAAAATGGTGGTCGACATGGAGCTACAGGAAGCTAAGGATTATGTTCTTCAGCTTATGAAAGACAAAGATAAAATTGAATCGGATTTGGAGGCTTTAAAAGAAATCTTAGAGATTGTATGTAGATTGATATATTTTTAATTTGTGCAGAATATGTTTGACGATATTATCGGAAATAAATATAATATATTTTATATTAGAATGATTTGTCAAATTTTCGAAGGAATGATCATATATTGGTATGAATTATAGAATCATGTTGGCATGGAAGATTCATTGGTGGACTGCGAAGGATATCCACGAAATGATATTGATGTTTACCAAGTGAGACATGTGAGACATAAGATAATATGTGCGTTTAGTTACTTCGCAATTTTCTCGCATAAGATTTTACTAACTTGAACTTATTAGTACATTATTAAGTGACTAGGTCTCAGAAATGATCACAAAGCATTGATGAATAAAATAGAAGAAGGTTTACACAAAGTGCATGCTCTAGCAAGAAACCAAACAGAAAGTCCATCTCCAACTGTTATCCAAGATAATGTACAGTTGGATCCTTTCTTAAAAGTGAATTTAGTATCACCAGGTTCTCCAGCAGACATAGCGGTAAAAAATTGATTTTGGATTTTTATAATATTTGTAAACTTATGCATCTATGATTCATTGAATATTAAATTATATAGGGAATCCAAGTTGATGATCTTATCTTAGAATTCGGTTCTATTGATTGTCGGAATTTTAAATCATTAAAGGATATTGGAACTCTGGTACAAAATAGCAGATATAAAACAATAAATATAAAACTCAAACGTGGATCTAATATCATAGCCTTGACTTTAATTCCACGTCCATGGATTGGTAATGGTCTTCTGGGTTGCAATGTAATACCTATAGAGTCAGTTGAAAGATAAAAGCTGCTGAAAGAAATTTTTATTTATATGTTGATTTTGTGTGTATATTAATCAATAAAAGAATATTTATAAATTATTGTGTTTATAATTATTATATTCATAATACACTTGTTATGCAATGATCTTAGCGTTGGCATTAAATAAATGTTAAAAGTATAATCCTAAGATGTCAGGCATTTAGACCTTGAAATTTAATACACATAATCTATCAATATAAATTCTTACTTGAGTACTTGAAGTGGTGGAATGACTATAAAAACAAGTAGATTCTAAGAAGCAGCAGTTAGTTTTGGAAAGCAATAGCAAGATGTATTTTCCATTCATTGTAAGTTATAACTTATTGATTTGTGTTATAATTTACATGTATATTAATTTATTTATAAAAATCTTTTTTATATAGGCAACTTTCAGCTTAATTCTCTGTGGATGTCAAGTACTAAGTCAAACTAACACTTATGAGTATTCTGATCAACGTCCATGGTCCTTTGTTTATACTTTATATCCATTCTATAATTCTGAAACATTGCTTGAAGTTTGGAGAGGAGACAAAAGTATAGATATCTCTACCAATGTAGTAACTATAGCTCCACATGAACAAGAACAAACAGTAGTTTTTTCTGATGATGTTCAACGTAATGGCACAAATTTAAAATCACAAGATAATTTATCTTATTTTTTAAGCGAAACAAAAAATATAAATGAGGAACAATTATTAAAAAACAGACAGCGACTCTCTAATTATGTAAGCATCAATATTGTAATTATTATTCTTAAAATTCTATTATAATAAAAATTTTCTATATTATTACTTATAAAATATGCATTTTAATATTACAGAGAAACAGACATAAAGATACAACTCTTCAAAATGAATAAGAAGATAATGTTTGGATGTCAACTGGATTTTATGATTTGAAAAGATTTACATGTATATTTATGCATTAAAATGATAATTTTAGATAGTTAGTGTTGCTGTATTTTCACTATATTATTAAGAATTAAAAAATTATTTTGCTTGTAGGAAATTATATTAGTGTCTGTATTAGAAAATTTTATTAAACATGAAGTAATTTACATATAAAATTTAAATATTTTTATTTCCAATCCCTAAATTGAAAACTATTATATTGAATTTTTATTTAGTTTAATATTTTGTATTTTTAATTATTTATAATTATTCAAATTTGCAACAATTTGCAAATATTTTGTACCAATGATTAATAATCAGAAATAGGTACGAAATACATAAAAATTTTGTTTAATAGTAACATTAGAATTGTGTGAATCGTTTAATTCGATTATTTATATATATTTAATTGTATATTAATAATTTACTTCATACTTAACTATATAGTGTTTGAAATTCGCGCTTTAACATGTATAATATTCATTCTAAAAATATTTGCTAAAACATTTGTTTTTTTTTTATTTTCTTTTCAAATAAAAAATAAAAGTTAAGTAAAAAATTTCTTATTGTTGAAATTTCCATAATTTGTTAATTGAGGAGATTTTTATAATTTTTGAGTTTTTAATATTTCAGCTTTTCGCGCGTTTTTTTACAAGAGAATCATGTTTTCGTAACCAATCAGTAGTTATATGAACTGTTGCCGGAAACGTGTTAGTTTAATGTCAAGAAGTGTGGTAGTAAGATGTGTTATCGTTTGAAATGGTACGAGTTTAGTTATTACTTTTATTTTAATTTGATTAGATTCATTATTTATATATTATTTAGTTTACACGTTTTTTAAAGGTCTTTCATTTTATTCTGTACAAATCACTAATTAACTATAAAGATAATTTCTAAGAAAGTGGATGCTGGTAAGTAGTGAATGAGTATCTAAATGAGAATAATCCATTGGAAAATCTTTCATGCAGCTTTGATAAAATTTAATTTATAGTGATTAAAATAGATAGTTCTCATTTTGTTCAATAATTAGTAACATTTATTTATAATATTTGTTATGTACAATTCATATGTATATATATATATATATATATATATATATATATATAAATTTTGGAGAGATACTATTGGTTAGATTTGAATATGTTCTGCGCATCACGTTATTTGAATATTGCGCAGCTTTGTTTAACCAATAATAAAACTACGTTTTTTTTAGAAATCAGCCAATCATATGCGTTCTTGGTTGTACTCCCACCCCTTCCAATTAGTTCGCAACTTTATTGCGCGGAGATTAGTCCATTATGTAAAATCGTGATGTTAAGATGTCTCTTTGTGTTGTGACATTTATTAAGTGTGTAATATTCTTATATATTTCATATCCACGCTATTATTAAACCTGTTTAATAAAAATATGTTTTTAATTAATAATTTACCGAATATCATAATTCATAGTTAAATTCTCTCTTTTTTTTTTAATCATTTTGTCATATTTATTGGTAGGTCGTATTATGAATTTTCAAAATTGTATTTGATCTTGATTATTATTACTTCGCCTCTTTTATGCTTTTATTTGGGAATTTTGAGTTTTTTTTGTGCAGATTACGAATTGTTCACGGAAGAAAGTTTGAAATATTAGGGCAATGACATGATGATTAACGATCAATCTTCTTATGGAAATACGGTAACATTTAATTTATTTTAATGAAAGTAGACATATTTGTATGTTCATTTTGTCATTTTGTTAAATAATTGACAACATTTATTTTTAACAAATAATTTTCGGAAAGGGACGCTAACGGTCCCTCGAATGTGTTGTGCGCATCCCATTATTTGAATACTGCGCAGCTTCGTTTTGAATAAAAGTACGCCATATTTAATTTTCAAGGTACATTTGAATTTGTGCACGTTCAGAGTGGTGTAATTTCAATGACATTTTTTTAACATAATATATCTTTATTTTTAGTAAATGAATAATAATTAATTGCTAATTTTCATAAATAAACACTTCTGAATAAAATTTCTAAATAAATAGTGAGTGTTTACCTCGTGAGTGTTTCGGTTATAGCCATCAAATGGTTATAATAATCACAAACAAAATTAGAGTTAATATATTCGCTGATTATTATTTAAACAGATATGTTAGTAATATTTTATTTTTCTTTTTTTGTATATATTTTTTTAAATAAAAATATAACTATTTTTCTACATTGTATTTTCTAAAGTTTTAATATTAAAATAATATATAATAAGTTCTAATAAAGTTTTAACTATTAAATTTTAATTGTTAAGCATGAATTTTGTGTATTTGATTTAGACCAGAGTTTTTTATTTTTTATTCGAAGTTATCATTTTGTACGGAGTTATACATTTTGTAACGTGCGATTACAGCGCTCCAACGGTGAAATTCGCAATACACTTTCTACGGTTCTCGAATATATCGATATTTCTCACGATCGATTTTTAAACGGGAAGAATGGCGGAAGGAAGAACATCTCGGCTCTAAAGAAGAAAGTATTATCTAGAAAGTCGTCGAGAAAAAAGTGTCATCTAGAAGTTCTCAGGTAAAAGTTTAAATCAATAATTGTTAGATTCGTGTTTGTGTTGTAAATTTTTAAGATTAAACGTGCATTTTTGGCTTCAACTCAAGGTAAGATTTAACCAAATAATTATTACATATAATTTTCAACAATTAAAAAAATAATAACATATAAACATTTAAACAGAATATATCATGCTAAAAGTTATTTATAATTTTATACCAAGATTTAATTCTAATCAATGGAAATTGACTAACTCATTGTTTTATATATATAAAACAATATATACACCTTGTCTCGTATGCCTTTTTAATAGAATTTGAAGTTGATTATCGTTTCATTTTTATATATTTGCCTTCATTTGACACATTTGTTTTAACTTTTGGTTTGTTTTTATGCAGGTTATTCCTTGGTTGCAAAGATAGCATAGAATGCATAAACGTCACGATCATTAATGTACAATCTGATGAACTTTCACGGAAAGTTGGTAACATTTTATTCATTCTAGTTAACAGAATCTAATATTTGCTATATAATTTATACATATTTGAAACACAATTTACAAAATGTAATTTCGTAATTACAAATATTTCTGTCAATCAATTTCACAATCAATTTCTGTTTTTTCAATCAAATATTTCTGTAAATATTGAGAAATACTTTATAATTTTCAACTAATATCTTTAATGCATACTTAAGCTTATAATCATTTTTTAGAAAAAATTTTTTAAATGAACGTATTCTTTGCCCTTTCTCTTCTAATTAGTTTTATTTTCAGAAAATTTTTGTGTTCGCGCGCAATGCGATCCGTAGAATCAGTGCTTGTTGCGTAGTATTTTAATATTTTTCTGAGCAAAATGGCTTCTATTAAAATAAATTATCAATTCATTCAAATCATCATCCGCGAAATTAGAATCAGTGAGTTTTTCGCCGATTATTACTTAAACCTGCGCGTTAACAGTCTTTTATTTTTCTTTTTTTGTATTTTCTCTTCTTCAATATTCGCTTTTGGCATTAGAGTCAGTGTTCAAGAGGATAAGGCCTCTCCAGGAGATCAAGACCGTAAGTAGTTTTGTACATTGTATTTTAATTTGTTCAATTTTTAACAATAATTTAACATTAAAGTATAATGTTTGACATTTTGTTACAGGCGCTTCACAGCATTAATTTTGTTGTGTTCTTTGGGGAAATTCCAACGGTGGCTCTAAAGCCAAGAATGTAAGAATATTTCATTATCTCGAACTTAAGATTTTGCTTTGCTTTTAAATGCAATTCTAATGTTTTATGTTTTGTTACAGATTCTCTACAGTCTCCAATTCCCCTTATCTTCTAAGAATCTTACGATGCTTCAAAAGCTAAGAATGTAAGTACTTTAACACAGTGTATTTAAATTAATTCTATTTTCTGCAGTTTTCTCTCTCTAATGTAAAATTATAACTATAAAATAAAAACATTTCAAATTATTAAAGTCTCAATTTTTATTATTAGTAAAATTTTCACAAGTAACACTGTGTCTTTATGCTTTTCAAGAAATTTTTCACGTCATTCACTTTCACAATGGGATTCTCAGTGGTATTTGCTTGATGAGGATCTTCACGACGACTTTTCTTGGTCCAGTGCAGATGATATCGTTCTTCGCTGTGAGTCGCATGCATTTTTGTTCCTCTGGTTACTCAATCATGTCGTAGGATGAAAGGTCCTAATCGGCACGGGTGACTGGTTGTATACGTAGAATTTTTGATGAGCATAGTGACCGCGGATATTTTTTATATCCGTGAGTAGTAACATTTTTTTTTAGGTTTTTTATGTATTAGATCAGGATAGGGCTTCTTGCACATCGCGATTTTAACAATTAGTTTGAAGTTTTATTTATAGTAATTACTTGTAAAATCAAAATATATTCAGTATATATATATTTGCAAAAGAAACATATTCATATGAATATCCATATAAATAAATAAATTATAAATAATTATTACCAAAATGATTTCGTTTGAGCATTTCGTAGTAGAGAAGACGGACCCACCGACTTCGTTGCTATGAAAAATGCAGTTATTACTTATTGATATATACTGTAATATATCTTGTTACAATAATTAATAATTTGCAACTTTATCTTTCCTTTTGTAGTAGTGATTTAATTAATTGAATTTTATAATTATGAACTTCAATACATTTGAAATATATAACAGATTAGAATTCTTTTCGTAGAAAAATATATAAAATTTTTATGTGTAAGAAGATACTTCGCGACAGGCAGATTTTTGAGTCAAAGTTTGAACATTGCTTTCGCATTTTCAAAAATGTGCTTTGATGAAGAAATCGCCGGAGATTTCTTATTATTTTTATTTAGAGTCAATTGTTTGATGTTGATTGTCTGAATCAATTATTAAATTGTTCATAATATCCGTTTTGACAAATTAAAGACTTATTCATGGTCTTTATTCTCTTGCAATTTCAATAATTTTTGAAAGAGTAGAGTCATTATAATTTGAAATAAAATGATACAATAGTCCGTTAGATACAAATTACATAAAGTAATCATATTTTTAGTTCAGGATTTTCAGGTTTAACCCCTTCCGTGTTCATTGTCAGGATCTCACTCACGTGCCCAGGTGTTACTTGGGTGGGTGAAAGACATTGAGCACGATGACCATAGTCTGTAATTTTATAAAAAATGTCTCAGCGACTGACAGTAGGTTAGCGTATCGTGCACGACGTATTTTCTGCATGTGTGTGTGTGTGGTTAGGATGTGGAATTGCGTCGTTTTTATTGTTCCATTATAAGTTGAAATATATAAAATATTTATGCACTGATTTAAAGTATGAATTTACTATATAATAATACTCATTAAATACACTATAATTATATTATTAATTATACGATCAGTTATAATAATGATTCCAAGTCAACTTGTTACAATTTCTATAGAAATTATATGTATTTTTTCTCAGTTATTAATATTTCACATATAGTTGTAAATATAAACGTGTTTTAATCGCGTTTTACGCAATGGTCGCTAGTCACTGTCAGTCGATTTCAGGAAAATGGTACGTAAATTAGAGTGTGAATGTTGTGTGTTAAGCTCGGGTGTCGGAGGCGTCCCGGGACGTTCTCTCTAGTTTAGGTCTGCGCCCGAGTAGTATGTCTGAAAACCGTGGAGTAAGTGTGTTGGTGTGCCTGTTTTGTCATTTTTTAAATGTAGGGCGACTGATTAGGATAGGTAGCTTACTTTCTGGTATGCCTGTGTTTAATTATAAGTAGGTAGGGCCGGGCAGGTTGGCACAGTCTCTGGTCGCGTGTTCCCTTTTCGCGTGTCCAACCTGTTTCAGGAAATCTAATTTGAAAAATCGACAGTGAAATTGGTACAAATGGAGCATGCCACTTGTTTCTGGTTTTACTCTTCGTTTTTTCGAATTTAGTATCGCGGTCGCGGTCGCGGATAGGTCGCGAGTAGGTCCCGAAACGAACGTTTATGTAGGTATTGCTCGAGCACGCACGTGCGAACGGACAATGATCATTATGATCGATGGTCGTCCATGTGTATAGGGGTCAGTTTCCGCGGTTTATTTTTTTATTTCACCTTTGTAAGTTATTTTTTTGTTTGCGTTTAGAAAGACTCGAGCTCGATGTAAGTTTCAGCGGGCATTGCGCTCGAAGAAAGAAAAGGCTAAAAGCCGAAAAGGCCCGGCAAACTGCCACGAAGAGGGTCACAACAAATGGCTTCTCATTTTCTGGATTTAAATGATTCCAGAGCATGGGAGGTCATTCTCGTTACTACTTTGTCACTATGCTCTTTTAGTATTTGTAGTTGTATTTTTTTCTTCTTTTTCATCATCGTTCCTCACCGTTTTGGGCAAAACGCAGTTTTTCTTTTTAGCGTTGCGAAATATTGATTACGGGTTGAATTAGAGTTGCGAAGAAACGATAATCGTGTTTGCTTTAGGGTTATGAATTATGATACCGCGATTGTTTTTTGCTATTTTGATTGTTAATTTTCATTGTCTCGGTGTTGTACAAATTTATCTTGCTTTCTGTTGTTTTAAATTATATTATAGAATCATTGTTTTTAATTAATTTTAGAATGCTAGTATATTCAAAGTATTTTTTTCTTCGTAGCTTTTGTATTGTTGATAATAATTTTCATTGAATTTAGTTTTAGAGTTGCGACATTATTTCATCGTGATTTCTAATTATTTCTAATTTTACTCTTAGTGTTGCGATAATGAATGATCGCGTTTCTTGAAATAGCGTTGCGTTTACAAAATGCCCAAATTCTTCCATTGGATTTGTGGAAGGCTTTTATTGTTCCTAGATCACTTGATGCAGCTATAAGAGGTGGTCATTCATCAGCAACCTCCAGTATGGTTGCGCTGGACGTAATTAGTGTTGCGTATTTCTAAATATGAGTGCATAGATTAATAGCGTTGCGTACTTACTTTTGAGAGTTTTAAATATGACGAAGCACTCTTCGCGATTGATTTTGAAAATTTTCTGTTTTACAATTAATGCTGTGAATTAGTGTTGCGAAACAAGATACGGTTTGTTGCTTGGATTTACGTAGAACGTAGATTTGACAATAGCCTTTCTGGTTATTGTATTGAGTAGGAAATGTTCTTTTAGTAGCCCTTCTGGCTACTGTATCGCGTTTTTTTTTTTTCAATGGCTCTTCTAGCTACTGTTTTAGATTTTCTTTGTTAGTAGCCCTTCTGGTTACTGTGTTAGGTTTTCTTTTTCAGCATTCTTTTTTAACAGTATTTTCAGCACTGCGTTTATTACTGAAAATACTGCTAAAAATATGTATTTAATTTCTATTAAATTTTATTATAAATTTAATATATTCACATGTATGAAAGTGTAATTGTTATATATAAAATGAAGTAAGAAAAGTATTGCAGCAATTAAATATTTAATTACAAATATTTAAATATTACAATGAAAATTTGAAACTCTTTTTTACAATAATTAAATCGATAGTACTTTGTATAATGTTAGCTTATTTTGAAATGAGTTAGTACCCATTTGTTGTTATTGCAGCCAATAATAATGATTGTTCGTTATCAGAGTTATTTTCTTATCATTTATTTTCTCTGTTCTAAATGTTTCAACAATAAAATAGAATTTTACTCAAATTTCGTATATGTAAATCTATTCTTGGTTTATTTATATCACAGACAAGGTATATACCTCTATTCATATCTATGATTTATATGCCTCATCTGTATTTCTATCTACTGTTAATGTGACATTCTTATTTATCTTAAATCGATAAAGTCGCATGTGTTACGAACATGAAATAAGATAATTACAATTTTTGAAATTGTATAGATTGATTGAGATGTACCATATTTTGTCTCTGTATATTCGTACATTTAAGTTGTAGGGGGCATAATCTTGTCGAACAATTGATATTTTAAAACATGTGAAAACTCTATAACCTACGTTTAAAACCCTATAAAATGCTAGGTCTATTTTGTATTTCTTTTGTGGTAATACTCGATTGATAGTTACTTTCTGTGGATTGGTATCTCATATCATTATCATGGGCACATATAGAAATTATATGAAATTATTAGAATCTTGGCCCCTAGATAATTCAAAACCTGGCAGGTAATTTTGTTAAATAAATCAGATTTAATGTTTTTTAAATTCTTATATTTTTGTTATAAATACTTATTTTTAACTTCTCTGTTAATACATCTTTCACATTGCTTATAATTTACAATGAGGTTAGATTTAATATTTTGAAAGTTGTTAATAACTTTGGCATTATGTACAATTAATTATATAGTTTATAGTATTAGAATACATCATTGATTTTACAATATTTGATTATTACAATAATTGTTATATAATTTCATAATTTTTAGAGACTTAGCTCAACATATTCGTGATCAATTAAAACTTGCTTTTGCAAAGGGTGAAGCTAGTGAAGTAAACCGTGAACAATGTGATCGTTATTATATGATTTTGAAGAAAATTTCTACCAATCATTATGGGCAGAAGTATAATCGTACACTTTCAAGCACTGCTACTGGATTAACAAAAGATCAGTGTAATTTAATGCTTACACCAGAAGCATTAGAATATTTTTCAGAAGAAAACAGAAACATTTTTAAGAATACATTTTCAAGATTATTTAGAAATGTTGTTAAAAAATAAGTTGATAAATAATATAATTCATGTACATAAATATTATAGTATGAAATATTTTAATAAAAATGTACATTATTTATTTTGGAGACAAAGTGACACAATAGATTTAAAGAATAGTAGAAGATATAGCGAAATGGCAAACAAAACTGATAGTGATATTGACAATGTATCTCATATACCAGTTATGGTTAATGAAGTATTGCATTATTTGGAGCCATCTCCAGGAAAAGTTTTTGTGGATATGACATTTGGGGCTGGTGGACATTCTAAAAGAATCTTGGAATCTTCATCTGACGTCAAAATATTTGCCTTGGATAGAGATCCTATTGCACACCAGCATGCACAAGTTTTGTCAGAGAAATATCCTGGACAAATAATACCTTTACTGGGTAGATTTTCTGAATTGCCACAGCTGCTTTGTAAATATAAAGTAAATGTAAATAGCATAGATGGCTTCTTGTTTGATTTTGGTTGTTCATCCATGCAATTTGATGTTGCTGAAAGAGGATTTTCTGTGTCAAAAAATGGTCCTTTAGATATGAGAATGGATGGTTTTAGATGTCCACAAGAACCTACAGCTGCTGAAGTTCTAGAGCAAGTAACAGAACATGACTTGGCTAAAATTTTAAAAATTTATGGTAATGAAAAGAAAGCTAAAAAAATTGCACGTGCCATTATAGAAGCTCGCTATACTTTTAGGAATCTAAGAACTACGCAAGAATTAGCTCAACTTATTGATTCTGTAGTTTCTGAAAAGAGAGTTGATCAACTTGGTAGATATGCTCATTGTGCAACAAAAACATTTCAAGCACTAAGAATTTTCGTAAATAATGAATTAAATGAGATTAACTATGGTATTGTTATGGCTGGAATATATCTAAAACTCAATGGTCGTTTAATAACTATATCTTTTCATTCTCTGGAAGACACAATCGTTAAAAGACACATGACAGCAAATATAACAGAAACTGTATCTAATATAAAATCATTAAAATATTCAGATTATGGCAAATATTACAGTTCAAATGAAATGGAAGCTTTCAATCGAGCACTTTGGAAAATGTTGCATAAACATGTAATAATACCTACACCAGAAGAAATAAATAAAAATCCACGTTCGCATTCTGCAAAATTTCGAGCTATCGGTAAAATAATTTAAATTATTAGACTTTAGAGTTGAGATTTTAAATATAAATAAATATTTCCATTTTTATTATTTTTTCCAATACAAAAGAATATTTATTGTATCTCTAAAATATAGATACATTGTAATACACTTGTAAAAAAAAAAGAAAAATAAAAAAAATAAAAAATTACAACTCGTCAAAAATATTGTAATGATTAATACAATATTTACTTATGTGAAAATATATTATGAGAACGTTTATAACATTAGAGATATAACATACTTAAAACAAGCCTTCTATTTCGTCTGTCTCATTATTCCAATCCATATCATAAATGCTTGGTCTTGTAGAAAGACCTGGCATCATCATTATCTAAAAACACAATATCATGTAACAAATTATGTTGTAATATTCAAATATTTGAAGTACTTACCTCCCCTACCATAGGTACTATAAAGCTTGCTCCTACTGATACAAATATATCAGTAATTTTAAGCGTGAAACCTGTAGGTGCACCTTTAATTGATGGATCACCTGTTAGGGAGTTTGATGTTTTTGCCATGCAAAGTGGTAGTTTATCATAGCCTAATTGAGTGTACTTTTTGATTTTCTCTTGGACCTGTATTCGTAATTATTAATTATACATATAATTGTATAGATTCTATATGAAACAAAAATATTCTGAGTCAAACTATTGAGAGTTTACCTTTTCTGTAAGTACAACTTCTCCAGCTCCATACATTTCTTTGGCAATGGTATTTATTTTTTCTTCGATGCCGATATTAAGATCGTACAATAATCTGAAATTACTAATTTTATTTGTAGCAGCTATGACTGCATCAGCAAGTTCTATGGCGCCAGCACCACCCTCCGCCCAATGATTACATATAATTGCATCAGTTGCACCACTTTCTATTGCTGCTTGTTTCAATAATTCTAATTCAGCTTCGGTATCAGTGCTAAAATACAATTTAATGATTTTGCATTTAACATACACAAGTTTGCAAGAAAAATTATTTTTCCATATAAAATTTACCCGTGTGCGTTAATGGCAACAATAACTGGTATGCCAAACTTCGTTCCATTACTAATATGTTTCTGAAGATTTGGAATACCTTTTCTAACTAAATCGAGATTCTCTTCGAGATATTCTTTCTTCAACGGTGCACCAGTTGTTACTGGAGGTCCTCCACCATGCATCTTCAACGCTCTAACAGTTGCAACGAGTACAACAGCGTCTGGCACATGGCCAGATGTTCGACATTTAATGTTAAAGAATTTTTCCATGCCGATATCAGAACCGAATCCAGCTTCGGTTACTACGATACCTTCTGGTCCAACTAATTTTAATGCAATAGCGTCTGCTATAATCGAAGAACAACCGTGTGCAATATTTGCAAATGGTCCAGCATGAATCATCACAGGTGTTCCTTCCAATGATTGCATCAATGTTGGCTCAATAGCGTCTTTCAATAAAATTGCCATTGCTCCGGTCATACCCTAAATTAGTATGTTTAGCTTGTTATCGAATAATAAAATCCAACAAATATTTGCAATTTCATAATTAACAAATATACTAACGAAATCTTCGGCAGTTAAGGGTTCACCATTTTTGTTAAAAGCAACTACTATGTTACCGAGTCTTTGCTTCATGTCGTCGACACTAGTGGACAGTGCAAGTATTGCCATTATTTCCGAACCAACAGAAATACGAAATGATGTTTCTAGCGTTTTACTTTTCTCAGTTGGACTTTGACCAATGGTAATTTTTCGTAAATATCGATCATTTATATCGACCACTGAGTTAAATACATTTCATTTGTAAAAGATTTTTCTTTTCAAAATTTTCAAAATTATATAATAGATATTCTATATTACCTCGAGTCCAAGTAATGTTTTCTGGATCAATATTTAATCTTGCGAATCTGCTTCTTTCTTCTTCCGTTAAACTATTTGGATCGGTCTTTGCGATGCCCAATTTTTCTAAACGTCTCAATTGTATTTTCGAAAATTTTCTCTCATTTTTGATGGTTGGTACAAGACGATTGTAAAGAGCCTCATCACTTTGAGTACATTCGTGGAAATACCGAGTATCAATTTGTGCTGCTAACAGATTATTGGCTGCGCTTACGGCATGGATATCGCCGGTTAAATGTAAATTAAATTCTTCCATAGGAATAACCTGAAAAAAATTCTTTTTTTTTCAGTGATTGATTCGTACGACCATTAATTATTATTATTCTAACATCTATATATTTTTACGTTGGCAGAAAATATGTAAATTACTCTATTCACATCTTTTAATAATCGTGTTTGTAATTCATTTCTTGAGGTTCTAATGATAGACGATACCTGCGAATATCCTCCACCAGCAGCACCACCTTTAACTCCAAAAGTAGGTCCTTGACTAGGTTGCCTCAAAGTTACGAATGAATTTTTTCCTTTATGCGCTGTTAACGCTTGCACTAAACCTAACGATGTTGTACTTTTTCCTTCACCGAATGGAGTTGGTGTGATACCAGCAACTACTACGAGTTTTCCATTTGGTTGATCTCTTAATCGTTTTAGAACGTTTAAGTTGATTTTTGCTTTTTTACTTCCGTAAGGATTAATTTCATTAGGGAGCAAACCAATTTCTTCGGCTAAACTCGTGATCAGTTTGGGTTCTTGGCTCCTCGAGATTGTTATGTCGTTAGCTACCGGTTTCTGAGGATTGATCTTCAAAACTCTCAAGTTCCACTTTGGGTTCAACAATTTTTCTGCTGCCTTTTGTGCGGATATTACCGTGTTTTTCATTAACATAGCTACGGTCATCGGACCAACACCTCCAGGTACAGGCGTGATATATGAAGCTACTTTTACAGCTTCAGAATATTCTACATCACCGACCAAACGTTGTCCATTTTTCTTTGTTGGATCTGAAAGAATTTTTCAAATTGTTATCCTATAAATAAATTTAAGGATTGATTTAATATCTATCAATATCTGCAAATAATGAACAAATACTTTCTATAAACATCGATGGCGAATAGCATGAAAGTTTTATTTACTTAGGAAGTAAAACGACTAAAACAACGACTTAGGAACATCAAATAATGTAATAATTGTCGTGAGTTTAGCATTTAGCATGGTAATGCATAATTTTAAGTTTAATAATGTCAGAGAACACGATACGTGAAATTATATATACCTGGAATGGAATTGATTCCGCAATCGATTACGACTGCGCCCGGTTTAATCCAGCTTCCTTTAACCATCTGGGGTTGACCAATACCAACCACTAAGATGTCAGCTTGTGAGACCTTAATCACAATCGAATATTCGATATTAAATATAGCTATATTTTTCTTTTCTCGGGTGTTTCGCGATACAATAAGAGAGGGGATATATTTTAATTTAACGAAGATACAGTACTTACAATTTGTGGAAGATTCCGCGTTTTTGAATGACATACTGTTACAGTTGCGTTGTGCCATTTTAATAGTTCAGATATAGGTGTACCGACGATTTTACTTCTACCTAAAACTACAGCTTGAGCACCAGCGATCGGTACGCCACTCCTAGAGGACATTATTTCAATTAATATGCAACAGATATTATTTATCTGTTATACATAATTATTTGAAATATTTCATTGTTATTTTGCTAATTACTATATTTATTCTTTTTAAAAAGTTTTTAATGTCTCTGTTTTAAGTCTAAATTCTCGCGAGTAGAAAGCGTAACAAAATCTATGTCATTTGTACAGAGAAAAACCAGATTTTCAATATACTTTTTAATAAGTTCGATGCATCCATTTGGAGTACATGGTAAAAATCCCGTCATATCACCAACAGCTACTTTTCCTTCGTTGATTGTGTTTAATCTAAAAGAGGATAGAATTATTTATTTCTAGATTTTCTGTTTCGCAAGTAGAAAGAATTATTCGTTATTTTCGATCGTGGATAAAAATCAATATTTTCCCAATAATGCGTTGTGATATTTCGCAATGAAATTAATAAAAAGAGAAATCGTTATCGAGTTTGCAAATATTCAAACGATTACACTCTTATCATTTAATTCGAGATGTTTTACGTAATAGGTCACAGTAATGACGTTCTTTTGTATACATTACTTTCTTTCTTAAAAGCTTTTTTCGTAATTTTCTTATCTAATAGCTTTTAGAAATTGATTAGTTTATACGCGTGTGAAATATATTTAAGACTAGTTACATGAAATTTTTGAAATTAAAATTAAAATATATTGAGAGATAACAAACAAAGACTTACCCGTCTACATCCTTTTCGGGTGATACTAAATCGGTAACCAAGTGAGAATTAATTTTATCAATACTATCAAGCGGCATTTGTACAATGATTCCGTGTATGGTTGGATCATTGTTCAATTTGTTTAGTTTGTTTATCAATTCTACTTCTGTGATGGTATTTGATAATTTGACATGATCTACGAGAATTCCAATCTCACTTGCCGCTTTTATTTTCATTCTTATATAAACATTTGAATCTTCTCGGTTCCCTACTTGAACGATCGCTAAGCCAGGTACATAATTTGGTAATTTTTCATTCAATGTTTTCACATCTTTATGTAGTTTGTCGCGAATTTCCCTAAGAAAGCGAAAAATTACAATATTAATATAGCATTTTCGATATTAAATTATCAAATATATAAAATTTACAAATTGGTTAAGACAATAATCGGAAGCATCTCTTTCGTATATTTAAATTTGGCGGGTTTTAATGCGCACGTGTGTACCCATGTTTTTCAAAGAATAATATACAATTAATCGTTTTAGTAAACACCGAAGACTTGATTTCAGGAATTATTTGTTACATTCTCTTACGATTATATAATCAGAGTATACATAACCTCACATAGAAAAAGAGGCATGCTTTTGTAAAGCGTATAATATAATTATTAAGAATTTATTTAAGTATTAAATTCCAAAAGATAGGAACGTCAAGTGTAATGATGAACACTATCGACTTCTATACAACTTTCAATAATTGAAAAATTAATTTGAATCGTTATTTGTATTTGGATAGTTTTCATTTTAAAATTTATTCCACATGGAAGATCAGAAGTCGACAAATTATCTCAAAGATCTGTTCTGAAAGATTCAATATATTTCTATACTTTGAATAGTTATATGTAGCCATTTTTATAGTTTAAAATAATGCGACTTACCTTGCCAATTCTGTACCAGATAACACAACTCCTCGTACATCCGTCGACATAATTCTATAGAAAGATCTACAATCACAAGAGAAATTACTGTATTATTTTTAACGATTGTACACTGCGTAAATTAAGAGCTAAAGGAAACTAAGATGTAAATTAATACGATCAATACAGATATACTGCAAGACCGATACTGGTCGAATGAATAGTGTACTCGCGACCGGTTTACAAGCAATTCAACTCGTGATGTGTGTATATGTCTTTGTAGTGATAGCCTTATGTGAACTGTTCACACAATGAAGCGTCTGTCGGGCATTTGAATTCTCATGTTCATCCGATATTTAAACATAAACCAAATAAAATACCGCTCCGTATGATTGTTTTTTTTTTTTAAATTATTTAATTATTATTCAATTTAATTTTTTTTTTGTAATTTTTTGAAATTCTTTCATTCAATTAAGAAACATTTATAACACGAATTATATGTATTTTTTAAGTATACTATATGAGTATTCCGCGATATCTTCGCTTCTATTTTTTACATTTTTTTCCCATTAATATATTCGTGTTTTCATTTTGTTAGAGAGAGTATGTTATAATATGTGAATGAATTTAAAAGAGTATTACAAGAAATATTGGTCTTACTTGAAAGTTTGCGGTATTCGTGTCATATTATAAAGATGATTCGGTGGGAACTAATGATTCACTAAGATGGTCTCCATGGGGGGCAAGAGAATGTTGAAATTATAATTGATAAACTTTGACATCTCTATTTAAGATATACGCATAAAGAAAATATTATGTTCACGGGACATATAGCATTTACAAGTAAAACAATCTCTTTCCAAGTTATTTTATGTTCGTATAATAATTCAGTAATAATTTAAACAACAACTTTGAACAATTGAATTATATAGTGAAATACCAGTGAGATAACGATAAGAATATTCTCCTTATCTATTGTGCTTGCATAAAAACGAATCTAAACATATATATTTACATTCGTTTCTAGTAAATAGTTGAAAGACGATTGACAGGAATGATTTCTCAAATCTTATCAAGTCAAGTATTATAGACGTCAAAACTTTGCAATCAATTCTCATACTATGTTGCTGAAAACGATTAATATTTCAGCTAAATGAAATATAACTGACATTTTAATATTTTTGATATTCGTTATACACAAAAGCTCGAGAATTTCATATTCTGATAATGTCTTGAAAATCCATATATAGTGGAATTAACAAATTTTAAAACTGGACTAATCGAACGTACTTATAATATTTATAATCAACGAATTGTGGTTTATTGTAATTTTAAATGCGAACAATTTTTCGAATCGTCACTTTATCAAAAATAAAAAAATTCTATAATTAAAAAAATTAAATCACGTCAAAAGAAATTGTGTGTCTTAAAAAAAGTAATTCGTTTTACTGATCGGAACAATTATTTTTTATCTTATATTTAACTTTGAGTTTAGTTATTTTTAAATAGTACACAGTTAATATATATATTTAGGTTCAATTAGGGAAACTCAGGAAGGTTCAAACTTGTTTATATCGAGTATTGAGAACAGCATAAATTACAGTACTGGAACTTTGTAGAGAATCATGCAAAAACAGCTTGCTTCCCTCATTCCCTTCCATGTTTCAAAACCCTCGAGTCGATAAACTCATCTAATTTACTGTGGACGTTCTCCAAGCTAAGCAAAAACCAAATTTAAGCTTCTTGAAGCTTTATGACGATTAATTTCACTATCGCAACGTTGAAACAGTTAACCTATGAGCATCTTTCCAGGGAATTGAGATAAGATTCATGTAATCATTTCTAATCTGAATAGGTTTAATAAGAATCACATTTCAGTTTTTCTTTTTGAAATATTAAAACAATTTGTCATTTAGAATTGATCTGTAAAATGATTGTTATTTTCCATTAAATAGTTGTATTAGGAAAACAATAAAATTTATTTTGCGTCGAGTATCATCGTTTCGTGCGTATTATATTTTCAATGGACACTTAAATTTGATTTTTGTAGAATATTGTAAAAAAAAATTATTGCGTCGTACTTGAATTAATTCTTTGAGAGTTTTGAATATATAAAAATTTTAACTATTTTAGTTCAGTTTAGTTTTAATTTTGAATCTTCTTTCATAGAATCTGTTTAGCTAAATTAGCTACGGTATATTATATTATAAATTATTTTATAAATATTTCTAAAAGTTCTTCATCCGTATTAATTTTCTTAAATATTTTTTCGATATTTACAGAAATAATTACAGACCAAATAAAAGAGCATGTGATACATAACGTTTTCAGACAATTTAACAATATAATAGAATAAGTAATAGTGTTTAACTAAAATTGATCGTTTTAAATTTATACATCGTCACTTGACGACAACATTGAAAGTTGTTTAGATAGATGATTTGATTTTTTAAAGCTAGAATTGACATAATTAATCAAATTCGTCAGACACAAAGAAAACCAGATAAAACCACGAGCAATAATTGACAGATCGTAGTTTGATGTGATGAAAAAAATCTTGAGATAATTTATAATCTACTTCAGTTAATTAAATCATAGTTGAAACGTAGAATTTCAATGGAAAGATCATTATTTGACGAATGATCGAAAGCTCGTTAAAACACATGTAATGGCGCTTGTTAGTGATCGAGTTCCTTAATCAGTGTCTCGATAATCTGAAAAGACTTTACGTCCGCTTGAAACGGCTCAATGAAATTAAGCATAGCATGTTCTACGTCCTTTATCCGGTCTTCTCGCTGATTGGGGGATCTGCAATGTCGTTAGGCCGTGGTTTTCAACCGTTCTGCCGTTTCGCCGTTCGAGGTCGAAGCAAGCGGCGAAGATTAGTAAGATTAACCAAGATCCTCCTTCTGCGTGGCTTTCCGCGTTCTCAGAAGGGCGAAAGTCCGACAAAGGATCGCGTTTCGTGGCTACGTCTCTGATGCTTCAGATTCCCCCCGTGTTCGGGACAAACCGATCCTGGTCCACGTCTCTATCTTTATTTCTCTCATGGTGAGTTTAATCCTTAATTAGTATCGTTCGTTCGCAGATGATTACGGTAATTTAGTTAGATCAGTGAAATTTGAAATATTTGATTTCATTTTGTATTCTCCGTAATAGAGGTTCGTAATGAAATTCAATTGAATTAAAAATTTTGAAACTGATCCCAAATTACTATTATAAAAAAGGTTCCCAATTATGTTGTTCCTAAGGATAATTTTCGTAAGAAATTTGGCTAATACGATACGATGACGTTGTAATTTTTTAACTCTATACTACTTGCATCATTAGTTAAGAAGTACATGGATACTTATTTTTAATAGAGCGTAACTTACGATAAAATTAGAATTAGAAAGAACTAGGACGATTTTATCCTTCATCAGAGCTATCGTAAGAATTTCTGTTAGGACGTCAGCGGAAACTACAAGATACATAGTTCAGTTAGTCGACAATATTTCATGGAACTTAGACGCACGTAAACGGTCGGATCGCTAACTGTTTAAGTACACTTTCAAGGCAATTCCCGAAGGACGCTCGCGCAAGTCTCGAATCTCGCGGGTCTTCGTAGCTTAAAGTTAATTAATATTTGACCGACGGTAGCAAGGTCGAAGATCACGTGGAAATTGGCGGTCTCCGTGAAATTACTGGATCGATGTAGCAATTGGCATCCATAATTTCACGACGATGTGAGATCTTCCGTTTAAATGCTCCTCCTACGTGAAACTATTTACCATCTTCGTGTCGTCGTGTGCGATTTACTTATCGAGTTAGCTTCTCTCCTTCTTTCACATGTCGATTTCCTCTCTGATATGACTCAATCTTCGTTCGCAAGATTTGCTTGAAGGGTGATCTTTAGGGCAAAATCAATATTACTCTAACTTCTATTTGACTTTCGTGTTGTAGAAATTGTTTGGTCATTTTGATATTCTTGACGGAGTGATCTCTTTTTATTAACGTTGCTCGACATTATCCAATGATATGTCAGTTACTGTTCTGTTCGTTCAGTTTGTTGTTATTGCTTTTCTTGAAAGTTCGAAGTTGGTTTTTTGGCAGGAAGTGGTTGGAGACATTTTAAAATTTGTACAACAGGTTCGGACAGTCCGGTTTCACCGGAGTAGAAACCGGAATTGAATGGTATATTATATCGAAGAATAAGGTGAACGTTAGAATGTTTTTTTTGTACTTCTATTGATTATTATTTTAGATGAATAAAGCAACGGCTTTCGTAAGAAGCATTATGAATAGAAAAATATGATACGAACGTAAGCCTGTAAATCGACTTCAAGGTTCATGTATCTTATGTATCAAGATTATTAAACTAATATTTTCTTATTCGTATCCCAACAGAAAGAAAATATAAAATACAAGATATAAAAATTATTTTTTATGTTAATCTTTGATTACCATAAAAACATAGAATAACCAAGTAATAATAATTTTTCCCTATTTTTGTAAAGAAAATATAACATACTAAAACTAGGTCCAGTTTTAACGAAAACAAATACGGTCATTTGTCGTTTAATTAGATACCAAAGTTACGGTATGCAGTGAAAATTAATTGGTATTTATGTACTCTATTTTTTTATTATATAAACGAAAAATTATAGGTAGCGAGAAGAATCAGTTCAAACCTTTATTATGCGAACTCTGATTATACAACCTCGTGTAAATAAAGTCCCGCTACAGTTAATTTCCCTTTGTTTTACAACCAACATTCAAATTACAAATGTCGATACTAACCTTCTTTCATCCATCTATCGATCTCCATCATCGAGAGATCTTCACATAGATCCTCCAAACACTCTCCGAAATACCTAGACCGATTTTCGTTTCACTTTCCATCTCTCGACCGGTTATTCCTGTCCTCCGCATCTTTCGTTCCTTCTCCCGACACACTAATGCTATTCGAATCGGTACCGGTTGAGCGTTCCGTGTTCGAGCGAAGGGTGCCGCTTGATGGTAGAAGAGGGGGGTGGGTGGGTGGGTGGGTTTGTAGCTCCGTCGTGGAATAGGTACGTACAGATTCCAACTTCTGCGGATAGTTAAGCTTAAGGGTTCTACGGAGAAACTAGCCTTGGGGTGACTGGGGCCACGGATGATCAGGGCTGAAGTAAACTGGCGCGGAGGGGCGATAGCGGGGAGAGGGAGGGAGAGCGAGGCTGAAGGAAAGGGGCTGGATTGGGTGTTATAGGGTGGAAGATTTCTCCATCTCGGATAGCAAAGCAACTTGGACCGCAAATTCCTTTACGTGGTTCAGCGTGGAGTGCATCCGTTGCTGCAGAATCAAGGAACGAACTCGATTTCGTTAATAGGTCGCGTTTAACTTGTGCATTTTATTCGCCGGATATAGCGGAGGGGCTTTTAGCTTGTTTCTCGGACAGACTCTTGTCGTGGTTCCGTATAATTGGACAAAGAGTGAGAGACGATAAATTTTTTTCAATCTCTTTCAATGGTTCCAGCTTCCGTCTCGCGACGAATAAGAGTCGCGTTACTTTTCTGCTTTTATTCTTGTTTGTCGTTGTTATCTATGTCCGTCTGGTTTACGACTGGGAAAATGAATATAAATTAATTCGTGATTTATTCATATTTCTCAAGTAACGAAAGTTTTCACTTTATGAATGCTTCTTTGAGAGAAAAGATGAAGGTAGGAAAGATGTAAGAATCATAGAACTATGTTAAAATATACACCACTGATCAAAGAAGAATTATTATAGAACTCAATAGCCTAGAAAGATATCGGTTTAAAATCTCCAAGCTTAGAATACTTTTTAGTAAAAAATCTATCGCGATGAAAGAAATAAGTACCGAGAAATAAGTCTGTGCTATTAATTTTGAAGGAATAATAGATTTAGTGTAAGAAGCAGGAAACCGATTTTTGTGGAATATATCAAATTTACTGGGAATGATTTTTTTTTTTTATTAAAGTAAAGTATTTTACGATAGGAAATGATAACTAAGATGGGACTTCCTTTAAAATGCAAGCCAGTTGGAGACGCAAATTACCTGATGAATCAAGTGACTTTGTGAGCTACTTGTAAACTGCTGCGGTCGTAAACCTACCATTACTGCACTCTACATTTACTGTATCTCTATAAATATTTACATTTACATTTATATTGCTTCATTCGACTGAACACGACTGCATTTCAAGCCGTGTAACAAGCGTGTTATCACACTTTTCTATCGGCGCTTCATAATTCCTATGTTTTAATAAAAACTCACACTTTATGCAGTGCTTTGACTTGCAAACGTTAATTTTGCTTGCATTAGTTCGTCGAAAAAAAAAAAGAATAGTTTGTTCTCAATTCTCATTCCAATAAAACAAAGCAAGTCTCTCATATTTCTATTAATTAATTAATTACTACACATTTGTAATTAGTGTATTCGTCAAACTTTCTATTCCTACTTTAAAAAAATTCTCAAATTTTAATCAAGATTAGTTTCTCTCTGAAACAGAGGGATGAAAGCATGACACTAACGTATGTATGTATAGAGTACGTACGTACGATCATTGGCAGGACGAAATCTTGATGACGAAGGAATAGTGATTCGTCGGACCGTCGATAATTCAGGCCTATCTAACGTCTCTAATTTCCTTGATATTCACGTCGAAGGGTCCTTACGGTCGAAGAGCCTAAGGATGCCAGAAATACCTACGTGAAGGCAGAAGCGCCTTCCATGACAGGCCTGCAGGATGGAGTTGTATTAATTTCATATCCCTTCCGCCGTCCAACACGAATGACTATGTTCAATCGTCTATTTATTGCCGACATATCCAATCTCGTGCCGTCTCCACGAAGTATCGCCTAGATGCGTAGGAGTGGCAACTGGCTATTAATTTTGATTAGTCTCGTCTAAGGATCCTTGATTGGAAGCAGAATTGCGTCCCACACCTGTATCAGGGCACACACTCCAGCTTTACGCAAGAATATACACACTTGAATCACGCGATAGCTCAGGATCAGCAATTTATCCTGTTAGATTGGAAAAGAAGGCTTCCGTATGTGTTACATTACACAAAGTCCAAATTCTTTAAATTCGAAAGCAGGTTTGAGTGGACGATTTTATTTTTACCTGATTATAAATCTGAATTTTGAAGAACATAATCGATTCGCAATTGGTTTGCAAGGTTTGCAATTGTTAAATGAAATTCGTTGAAAAGAAATTCCTCGTTGAATTTGCATCAACTTTAATTCATTAAAATAAGTTAGAAAACTTCGCCTGGAGAACTGTAGTACAGTACAGCAGAAGTTTTAAAGTTTAACGAGATTAATAAAACGCAACGGGTACGTTGGGGTGGTACGAGGTGTGGTAGAAGTTTATATGAGATAACTTTGCATTCGACTTCTGGAATGGAACCAGTATTATCGTTTCGAGCTTAGGTACTCTTGTTGATTAGTCGTAGAAATTCGACAGCTTCGTAATCGAAAGCATTACGCTAAAATTGTACGAAAGTACTTGGAGTAGTATTGCTACTATTCCTTATTTTGCATTATGCATATGAAGTATGCGCCTGTTTAGAATTTTGTTTCAAATACTCCAAAAAATATCTTGAATATTCCGAGAAATTTTAAGAAAGAAAAGAAAAATAAAGACATCACATATAAAACGTTATTTTAATCTAAATAAAAACTAAAATGTTTTCAAAAACATGTTATATATTACTTGTAATTTGGGATGGTTTTAACTTTTATTGACTTTAAATCGTATAATAATCGTGTTTTTGTTACAGTATAATTCATGCGTAATAACACGTTCATAAAATTTTCCCATGCCAGGTATTCAAATACTTTCGCGAATCTCTGTAACCAAATTCCAACGAACCCCTTCGGCATCAAATATCCCCCTTTCGTTTGTAACTCTCGCTCGCGAAGAATATTTAATCGAAACATGAAATTCATATTGCGCCTTTCTTAGTGGCACAAGTGCCGATTGATCGTAGCAATGGTCTGGAGTGGTTCGGTCAATAGTTGGGAATTTCGAGGGTGCTCTAACTCTGCACAGGGCAGGGACAAGAAAGATAACTTTGTAGAGAGGGTAAGACGCGGCTTGCTGGGGGTTGATTGGATGACCCCTCTCTGCTCACCGCTCGAGCATCACCCTCCATCCAGCATCTTGCTTTCACTGCGATCAAAACGATTTCACTCCCCCTTTCCAGTTTGCCCACCGCGTAAAAATATGGCCGACCAGACGCGGCTCCAAGGGGTTCAAATCCATCGTTCTAGAGGCTCGACGAGTCGATAGAACGGTGATTACCTTTCCTTAGAACGGTCCGCGTGCTTACGATCTTACAAAAACCGCGAGTGATTTTTCGATTAATTAATCGAACTGACTGCGCGAATAATGAAGTATTATCCGCGGGGGTATTTATTAAGAGAATCGTGAATTGTTCACTTTCTTCGCTACTTCGTTATCGTGAATGGCGATGTAATCAGAGAGATTTTTAATTTAATGCGAACGTGCAGAAATTCTGCGTAATTTGGTTGATTTTTCTTCTTTATATACAGTATGAAGAAATTACCGTGCGAGCAGCGAGTTGATCAGGCATTGATTACCTCTGAATGAAAAAAAATTAGGGACAGGATTGACTACTTATTAGGGATTAAGAATCGTATAAAAGAGACCTGACGAGATGTAACGATACGTGAATGGAGGATTCATTGATTGCCGTACACATCTCGGGAAATTTATTTTTGAGAAAAATTTCAACCTCTCTCGTTACTTATCCGTGATATTATGAAACCGTAGATAGCGAAGTGCTTTCTCTCTGCTTTCTCTAGTATCTTGTTAAAATTATTGTAAATAGTTGTTTATTCGATAGACTCCCAGCGTCTTTATGTTTAGCCCTAGTGTCGTTAGGTTTAATTATTCTACTCAAACATATGTTCATATATTCACTAAATTCTTTTGTTATCGGTTGCTATTTTCTTTCTTATCAAAGCAATTTCGAATCTCTCCTTTTTCTGTTCTTCTTTAATTATTAATACTTTAGCCAAGATCTTTTCGAAAACCAAGTACTTACTATTTCCGAAAAATATCCTATTAAATATTCATTACTTTAAATTAGCTACTTGTTGAACTAAGAACGAACAAAACAAAAATAGAGGTAAAATGAAGAATCTGTTTATACGTGTCCAACTTGCGCGGAAGCTAATTGTGTGCAATTCAAAGGGATCAATCGTCCGGTACGCGGTTACGTCTCATTGTAACAAGGACTTGGCGGCAGGACCAAAGTTTGTCCAAAGTTTAAGGAGTATCGGTGCACTGAGGCTGAAGCATCGAGATCTCTTGGCAGAGAACAATGGTACACCCCGGATTCTCTTCTTAGATAGCATCTGTATCGAGGACGCGTGGTACAGAAGAGAATGAGTAGGAAGGTCTTGCAACCCATTCCCAAACCCTATAGAACTCCGCCAGCCCAGACCGTTTCGAAGTGCCTACCATCTTAACAGCCATATTGAATTATGGTTATTACGACGTCCTGTCCTTACGATATTTCCTACCCTTTGAAGTTCACGGAAATTGGACCCACGAGAGATGCGTGTCTTTTTTGTTCGAAGTCACTGGGGATCGTTTAACATACAGACGATCAAGACTCGTTACGGAAAGTGGAATGCGTTTTTCATTGGGATGCGGCATTAAAACTTTCACTGATTGAATTTTCAGTTGAATTTGAGTTGAATTGTTGGATGATCTTACAATTACGTTGTAATCAATGCGATTGTAAAAAGTCCTGGTTGGACAATTTAGTTATCGATAAAGTTGTAAAGTTAGAGAGGTATTGAAACAGTTTGATTGGATATGAAAACTTCGTTTCTTCTACTGGATTTTTTTTTCTTAAAAGTGATGAAGTCCACAAATGAAATTGCAACATTTATTTGTGAAACTATAGAATACCTAGGAGGAACAATTTTTAAAAAGGAGCCATAAGATTGTGTCAAACACAACAATTTTAGAATTTAGATGAAAGATTTAGAAAAATAGATACTTGATCGAAATCAATTAAATTATCATCCAACATAGTGGAACTCGTACAATTTCCTGCTTTAAACATAGCTATAAAATACCTAACTTGAACAATTTTGAAAGTTCAACCGTACCTGTCACTTGCATAAAATAAAATAAATTGGTCCAAGTACGAATCGAGCGAAAAGTGCGTCAATATCGTTCTGTGGCGAATAAAAGGGCCATCTCCTCCACGACTCTAAATATGAAAATCTTGCGATGGTTAGGGGTTTCCGCGTGCTTGATCAGTAGGCAGCGAGGAATCTCGTGGGCACGATCACTCAACTGAGGATATCTTGATGCAGACGCCCACGATATCGACAGTGCATCCCTTAGGCCCGGCCCGGAACTCTCTCCTTATCCACCTTCCTGCGTACCTCCGAATAACCTTAGTTACTTTGCTCGACTGTTAGGTTGCTGAAGCCAGCGTGCGGCCGAAGTACGAAACTCTCGGTTCCTAGGAGAGTCCTAGGTAATCACCGAACTTCGCTGCTCCCTCAGGAACGGGCCACGCCGTATCACCCACCCCCCTTTCTCCCTTTTCGTTTCACCCCACGCTTGCTAGCACGAGCCGATATAACTTTGTTCCTGGGGGTGCAGTACCGTTCCAGGAGCCAAGGCTTGCCTCGTAGCTATTGCATGACGTTGGGCTTTTCTCGCTGTGGAACGTTTGCATTCTTGGAATCGACGTTATTGTCATTCTTGGCAGTTTTTGATTGAACGCGATCTTATTTCGACAAAGATCGCGATGTTTCTCGAGAGACTCGTCGAATAGGGTTCTTTAGGATATTTCTGAATTTTTGGAGTGAAGGATAGTATAGAATAATCGTCGATGTTAAATATGCCCCCTGGTTCAAATGGTTTGGATAGATGTGAGAAATATGTACGCAGATTTTTTAATATCAATGCACATTTTTAGTATCAATTTGCATTGATTCAGTATCAATCTACAAATTTCTCATACGAAATTTAGAAACGCATGGAATGCACTTTTGGTACTAGAATGATACGATATATAAAAATATATAAATATCCAAAATCTTCTGTCTAGGTCCCACTTTTCTGATTATTCTTAACAAATTTGAATTTATATAAAAATCTGTGATTTTGTGATTTTCTTGTTTGGATTATTTTAGTACATTTTGCGTACATGAAATGAACATGTCAGTCGTTGTATTGCCAATAGGTATAGCTAAAAAATGTATAGAAATCGGCATACAGTGAGATATTAAATTTACCCAAAGTGTATCCAAACATTTGACTGGTGCTGCATATTCTTTAAATAAATATATATCTTGAAGATGTTCAACTATTTTCTCAAGAATATGATGTAAGAAATTTACGTAGAATTTTACTTGGTTATCTAAAATCCTACTGTTAGGCATTTGCAAGATTTAACAAGATCTCTTCGACGCGAATTGATGCACGTTTGGTGCTTAATGTATAGTCCGCAAATCCACGTGGTCCTGAAAATCCTAAACAAGCCGTCCTCTGTCTGGCTTAATTGGGTTCCTAGAAAATCCTGTAATTGTATGTTAGATCGCGTTTAAGTATATTGTTTCTCTCTTTCAATGTTGCAGCCCCCGTAAAAGTAATTACGTCACACCATACTTGCAATCTTACGAAAGATTGTCGATGTTTCTTAGAAATATGATTATCCTCTTCATAAATTCAAGTTATATCTAATCATAATATCTAGCGAAATTCCTTTCCGATACCTTTGAGAAAAACGACTTTCTTCTTATAATGTAAAAATATTTTCAAAGTGACAAAATATTATTATCGAAGACACTAGTATGTTTTAGAGAAAATATTTCTATTTAAATTATTTTCCTCTCATATTATTGTCTCATCGATCAGCAGCCAATAATCTATGAGATTTCAATTCTTCGAGATCGAATATTAGAAAAATTATTATCACGAAGATTGTAGAATCATAAGATTATATTTCTTTAGTGTACGAAGTGTGTTTTGGTAATTTTCCTGGACCCTAGGCATAGAATCTTTTCCATACAGCGTGGCAGATAACAGCTCGAAAATCAGTGGTCAGACCAAGGAGGAGGGCCACGTTGGTCGACGACTTCACGAGAATTTGACTCTTATCGCGAATATTCGAAGCAAAGCGGGTCGATGGACAATAAGGTCGTTGGACGGATCCACCTATCTCAACAATGGTGGCTTATTATCTCGAACAAAAGCAGAGTTCTAGCAGCATTGAGGGGGTGGTGATGGTTACCCTAGGAAAGATGCCGACGCCATAAGCCTACTAATGGATTCCTTCAGCAGCAGCTGTCGCCTTAAGATTGACCGACTTCAACTAAATTAATCTCAGCGTCTATGCCATGCCACTCTCCTCGAATTAGGGATCGAAGAAAATCTTCGACACACACAACATCGATAACCGATCTTTACGTCGTGCGATTTGCAACGACTCTATCCCTCTAGAATTTGGGAATATAAATAGCCTTGTATCAGTAATTTCACTCCTTGAAATGACATAGAATTTATTTTAGTTTTTGCCGTGTAATCTTACTTTCATTTCAGCGAACGAAAAGATTGAGAATGTTGAGAATATGTATAAAATTGGAATGTGAAATTTTATCTTCAAACTTGAGAAATTTTTACTATAAAAGTAAAATTAAGTTATAAATTAAAGAATAAATAAAGACTGCAGCAGAGTATATTTGTTTCATGAACAATCATAAAGCGATTGATGATTAATAATAATTGTAGAATGATTCCTTGAAAAAATACCTTCAGAATTTAGTGAAGAAATAAATAATTGAGGATAACTTTCATTAGGTAAAAATAATTATAATTTTTTTTTTTTGTATCGATTTAAAGATAGTTGTCTAATACAGAAATGTCATTTTTGGAAGGTTATCAATAACTAAAATATTTTTAATAGATTGATTAGAAAATAATTTATTTCAAAATATATTTCAAAATAGATAAGTATTTGCAAGCTATTTACAAATAGTTGGCAATGTAGTTAACAGTTTAATACGACATTAGATCAATAGTTAAATACGATATCTAGAAATTAGTTTATGAACGACGTAATTATTATCAGCCTTCTTCAGAATATGTAATTCCAAAACATGTATGCGACAAAAGGTATTTAATTATGGTCTCTTCTATTTTCTATTCTCAACTATTTAGAAAAATTATTTGAGATACTATTTTTAACATTGCTGTTTGTTAAAGTAAAATTCTCACAGTTTAAATAAAAATAACAAAAATTTATGTTTCGTTACTGTTCGGCAGGAAATATTTTCAGTTTTTTCAAACTGCTTGACAAACGATAGTCACTGTTAGAATATTTATTGTAATTTATAAAGGTTGCATTTGTTGATTAAAACAACAATCGAGCACACTGTCCAGCAATTTTCTAAGAGATGGCGCACACTGCCATTTTGCCACTAGCTTTCACGTGGGAGTGAGTAAATTATTGATTAAACCAACCCCATGACTTACTAGAGCCACCTACGTGAGAACAGGGCAAGTTCCTACGATTATTATTCCCAAAGGGGTAGGTTAATGAAGAAATTTGTCGGTAATCGACTCATGTTTCTCTGGTTATAAATCAATCACTGATTAATTGCTTCGAACAATTAAAGAATATCATACTTCAATTGCTTCGAGCAATTGATACGATGCGAATTCAATGTATTTTATAAGTTGGGCATTTAGTACAAATATTATTACTGTAAATACATGATGTATCTCTCATAAATGAAATTCATCATTCTTCGTAATTATGCACATATGCAACATGCTCGCTGTATTGATCAATATATTATACTGATAAAATATCTTCTATTGCCTCGTTTACGCAGATACAATCTGCATTCTAATTTCTCTTTCGGCTTTTCTTTTTCTCTAATTTAAAACTTGTTATACTCGTCTTTTTCTTTATACGAATAGTTCAATTAATTATTTAATCACTAAATTTTATATTATCACTCCGACCTCTATTTTATCATAATACTAATAGTACCATGGATAAATTATTTGAAGACCACAGAGAAATGTATTTACTTCATACAGTTTTGCTCTTTTCGAGATAAATTTTAAAATAAAAAAGAAGAGAAATTTTATTTGCATAATTTTGAAACGTAAAAAACGTTTTTTTATTTGATCTTTGTGTTTTTGCATCCCTTCCGTTTTTCTGAATATTTTACAAGTAGATAAATCGAAATTCTCACTAAGTGGAAATTCTCTTGTTCTTGTTTTTTTTTTATAAAATTTCTGTTTTTCATAAAGGCGGTATCAAATTTAGGAAATGTCCTACAAAAGTAGACTTCAGTTACTACGATCTTCATTCGAAAGAAGGGAAAAGTTAACGAGATTACGGATGATAGTTTACTCACCTCGTGGAAAAATATTCAGTGCCGTTCCCATTCGCGGGCACAATGCGAACTGTTCACGTGTCTCGCGCGAAGGCGCGACAATCAGAGGAGATACAGCTTTTGAAAACCAGTCGTCTCCCTCTGTCAAGGGGTGACTGGACGATCGAGCCGGTCGAACTGGTCACGATACATAAAACGCGCGGCGATTCTTCCAGCATCCTGGTGGACCAGTCGTGGACCGGTCGTTGGTCAACAATAAAAAAAGAAAGAGAGATAGGAAGTTCCGTTGCAAACTGGACATCGCGCGAGATGACCAACCGGTCCGGCAGATGTTGGTCCAGCTGCAGTTTGCCCAGCGCACGATTATCGGGTTTAGAGGAAGAGTGCTATAGGCTCGGAGGGTTGAATTGTCCGAATGATTCTTTGTGTCGGTCAGTTAGATTATTTTCATGCATATCTGTTTATAATTTGAAGACCATAGAACGAGGAACATGGCAAGTTCGACGCCATTTATGAATTTTATTAAGATGATATTTTAACAAGGCACAATTGAAAAGGAAATAATCTTTTACGTTTAAAGATTTGTAAAATTAAATTATAAATACATGAAGTTTCGTAAAACAATTCAGAGAATAATTAATATATCGATGATTGATACTTTTAAGGTATTGAGTTTAAGGGAGTAGGAAAGGCAAAATTGGAAATAACTGTTAAAATTACTCTCCTATAAAAGGAAATGCTCTCATCTTGTGGTTTTCATGTTACTCAAAGATATCTATAATCGTATTTAATTTCGAGGAAATCTTTTGTAGGAAGATTTGGGTTAATATTAAGTAAACGTTTCTTATTCTTCGGGACTTTATTCAGTTTTTCGATTACAATTGGAATTTTATTCGGATTGTGTTATTCTTGTGTCAACGTTAGCCAGAACTGTTGACAGTTCACGTTTTGTAGAATGCGAGGAAATGAACAGAGAAAATGCTGATTGATTTGCACAGATTGAATCACATATCGAATATTACAAAGTTTATGTCGTATAACGTTGGTAATGCAAAAGGTAAAACGAGGTGACGAAATCATGCCAAAATATTGTCACGCAAAAATAATATATAACGCTCGCGATCGGACTTGAACATTAATTTTTGATCAAATAATTTCTGCACAATGATACGGGTTTAACTGTACACCGCAAAATTTCACGTTTATTCGCAGCCACGAAATATTTTCCCTTCCACCGAGAGGAGAACGACACGCTCATTAATGCTATTGAGTTTGTTTGAATGAACGAGATATTCGCGCTTCATAAAATTATTAAAACCGTCCCATCAATTAAAGCATTAATTTCCCTTTCGTTGACACAGCCACTTTTAATTATTTCCACTTTCATTCAATTGCTTTCGCACCAAATTATCGAAAATAACAGCCCGGCGAATAATTTACATTCTTATGTTCAATTTTCCGATAGCTTCATGCGGTATTAATATTTCGTTATATTAATTTCTACATCAAACAATTATTTAATAACAGTAATTACGCGCGCGGATTCCATACACTCTTCTTTTTCACAGATTATCGTACCCTTGGCCGTGAAAAGTGAATTATCGAATGGGCAGGATAATGAAATCATTTTTAATGGAAATACCGAGTTTATAGTACGATAACCGATTCTGAATGACGATTAATTCTTTATTGGGAAATGAAACATCGTTTAATGGATGGGCACGTAAATTTATTCCCTAAACAATCCTCCAAATAATTCTTCCAAATGAGAAACATAGTTTAGAAATTGTGTATCCCGTAACGAAAATTGAAAACATTTCGCTGACCATCGAAACCCACGGCTTATAGCTTTCAGAAAACGAAATACGAGTGTAAATATAATTTTACAAGACAGTGATGTATAAATATGCAATTTTTTAGGGATATTTCAGTCACGTTGCAATCATAGCTCACAGCTCGTGTTTCATACAAACACGTGTAATTTTCTTCGTTTCATTTCGACACAAGATTCCAATGAAAAATTTCCAAGTATCCCATTATCAGGCTGTAGCGAAAAGTGGAAGACATTTCGTTTGAACGGATACCCGGTTTGTAATTAACGCCGGACGGTGGTCGAACGTTTGTGCAAAGCGAATTGGCACAGTGCTTTGCAGAAAACGCGGGGAATTGTCTGCGCATGAATAAAGAATGGCCGCGTGTCGCGGTGTCGTTTAAACTGGCCGGAAGTTGTTTAAACCGTGGGTCCGCTGATTAGCGCGAAAAGGTCGTGGAAAAGGGCCGCTTAGTAAACAATTAGTCGGTCAGGTAGCCAGGTATAGGCGGCCGGTTGCATGCTAATAGGGCCGCGATAAAGAATGGAAACTTGCCGCGGTGGTATAATCCGGCGGAATGAACTTGGTAAATAAATAATTAAATAATTAGCGGTCCGCATGCTGGCGCGGAATTGTCGACGACTCGTGCGTTTTCTCGGTTTGCTCGCCGCTTAAGAGTCGCCCGGTGCTAAAGAAAAGGGGAGAAAAACGAACTGACGGCGCAAGGGGGAGGGGAGTGGCAGCGAAACTTTTGACCGAGCGTCGTTTCTCCTGCGAACCGTGAGCCGAGACACTGCTTTTTCGACGTCTTCGCGGCGTGAATTTCTCGCAAAGGGTTAAAAACACCGAGCTCCTCGCCCGCCGTGATTCTCAACCCTCGTCTTTCCAGGAATCACGTTTCCTTCTTTTGTCAGACGTGTCCGTTTCCTCAGTATTTGGCAGTCTTGAACATGATTTTCGTGAAAATGATTTGTGTGAAACATTGACGTGAATCGAGCTATGGATGCATCTTGACAGTTTGCTTTCAGCCTTTTGAACCTGATGTTGGGTCTGATTTGTTAAAGACGATGATTGGTCGTTTGGGGATGGTTCTAAGATTTATTAAACGACGTACGATTTATTTTGTAGATTTGTTCCAAGAACTTTTTTGTTCTTTCGTGTATTATGGTCTTGATTTTTGGTGTAAATTGATGGTCAAGTCTAATGATTCGATTGATTATTTTTTACGTAATTAATGATATTGTAATTTTGTTGCATTGAGATTTCATCATTTCCTGTTTCTTCGAAATTTTCTTTTCTTCAATGGAATCGTAAATTTGTTAGATGTGTACTCCTTTATCGCGATGAAGAATGAAATTTTCCAAGAAATACTAGACTAACTTGTATATACTGTTTCAATTTTTGCTTTAATTATCCAACTTCAGTCGTTCCAATTCTAACAATTTGTCTGACCAAATATTTGTTACAAATGCAGTATAAAAAAATCCAATGCTGCCTCGTCTAAAATATAAACATCATATTTCTAAAATATAAATTGTTCGTGGAATCGTTCGTTCTTCCCCGAATCTTTTGCACCAGCAAAATTTAAGAAGCTCTTACTCAGGACAGTTTTCTTCAAAAATTCAAAGTTCTCGATCGAAGGTGTTGATAAAAAATCGACGATAGTTGATTGTGGAAAGGTAGAGAATTTTGAGAACCGTCTGCAGTCAGTCGACGAAGTGGCAGAGTGTCGGAGCAGCACGAGGAGAGCATTATAAACTCTTCTTGGCCGTGTTTCTGCCGTTTCTACTTTACCGCTTTCCACCCTGCCGTGCGAGAAACTAAAATGAAAAAGAAGTGGCTCTATGTGTGGGTGATATACACGTGCCAGCGGCGTTTTATCGCGCGGTTTATGTTGCACACTCGCCACCCCCTAAAGCCGACATTTGCCTGCAGCGGCAAGAGTAAGAATGCTAATTGGAAAGCCGGGGCTATTTCTTTCTTTCGTCTTGCCGAGGGAAAGATATTTCCTTCTGTCTGCCCTTTTTACGCCGGAAATTTATAGCGCGCGCCTTTTCAAATCTTGCCAGAGATGAATTTCGATGCTTTCGACTATAACTCTTCCGTGCTATTTAGAATTTTTAATTGGCTTTTTAAATTTAACTTATATATCACCAACTTTTTCCCCAACTATTTTCCAAGCCGTGTTGTTAAATATTTAGTTCTCTGCATGTTTTTTTAAAAAATTTTCTCCATTTTGGCGTATTTCTTTGTATATATATATATATATATATATATATATCCTGGCCGTATTGAATTTTTGTAAGAGTTTTGATCAGTGTCTGTTAGACATAGATAATTATTTCATTTTTTGGAGTATTTTGCAGTTCTAATTGTTGATAGTTATTTCTTTTACAGTCATCTGATTCTTGAGGATTTGGAAATTGTCGTCTTTTCTAATTTTTTCTATAGTTTTTCTAATTTTCTTTGTTTGATTTATTCAGTCTCCAGTCAATTTTCGTATTTAATAAATTTCTCGTCTGAGCGTGTGTCTACCCCAATAAAAAAATCCCTAATTTACATATTTTCATTCAGATTTAGATAATTTCATTTAATTCATACTGGAAAAGAACCTGGGTTGAACATTTATTTTTTTCTTTTCCGGCTGCGAACGGATTCCAATTTGTCCAACAAATATCTTTAGAAAATGTACGGTCGAGAAAGATCGTTTCCGTCTGGAAGAACTTGTTTGAAATTTCACGGAGAGGTCGCGATGTAGCAATTTCGAGACGGTTCTGCTCTACGAAAGAAACTTCGTCAGGGATCGTACCGGGACCAGTTTATGAAACGGAAAAAGTTCTGACCATCGAAAGAACTTTAAACTTTGGACGACCCTGGATACAGGGGATGGGAGAAAGGTGGAGTATGCGATGCACATGGGAGCTTAAAGGGTTTATTATAGGTGGTGTCGGAAGTTAAGGTTGCAGCACAGGGGCGTGGCAATGCTGTAAGTAGCACAACCACAATTTATGCAATGGCGTTGCGTCAAATAAAGTTCTTTTCTTTCTAATAAATATCTGCCTGGATTTTTCTCGAAGTTTTACTTGTTGCTCCTTTCGTTTTAATTTGGAATAAATTGTCATTGTTGTTTTAATTCGTTTGAGCTTCGTAACAAGAGTCATATCTCAAGGGTTGTTTCAATTTGATGCCGTTTAATTTCCTTGTATTGATGTCCGAATTGTTCACGATGACAAAATGACGATCGAAAGGGCGAAGAATCTTTTGCTTTTCGTTCGTTGCCTGCTACATATTGCATTAATTTTTGTCTCTGAAGATAAACTTGTTCTCTCGTAATTTTTATTTCCTTTTTACGAAGCTGCAAAAGCCTCATCAAATATGTACCATTCCAAATTTCACTCTCTAGTTTTACGTATGTTTCATGCGTCATTTATAATTTAGAAGTATTTTTTGCTCCCTTATGTTTGCTCTCCTGTCTCCAGTTTACTATTCCAAGTTGCATGAAAATTTCTATGCCAGAAGGAGCCACGTACGTTTTCGAAAAATTTGAAGAATTCTTCATGGAAAATACTTTTTTTTTTTATTTTCTGATCACATAAATTTCGTTGTATTTAAAATCACGTTTTAATGTCCCCATAGCTTCCTCTCCTTCTCTTTCTCCTTCTCCTTCTTCTTCTTCTTCTTCTTCTTCTTAATTCGAGAAATATTTTTTGAGATTAGACGAAGAATATTGCTTATTTCGCGTTAGGATAGAACGTGTCTGGCCAGCTCGTCCGGGGGTAATTTTCGGAAGGGTCGCGTCGCAGAAAACGCTTGAAGTGGCTCCTACTTTTGCGCGGGTTTATGCTTTCCGGTTCCTCCGTCGCTATTATCCGGCCTCCTCTGTTCTCTACTCGCGTTGTGCCTGAAACAATAAAACACGTTCATGAATGAAACCCTTCTCTACGCCCTCCCTCGCCCCTTCTGACACCCGTCTACAATTCTACACCCTCGACGGCTTCCAGGAGTAGACTACCACCCTCTTTTAACGCGCTTTATCATCCTCCTTCCATTCATTCGTAGCTTCAGGTAATAAACTTGGCGGCCACGGAAGGGAAGAACAGGAGAAGATCTTCGCTCGGTCACTTCGCCACGTGCACGCACCCATCAGGAAGCGTTGCATCCGCGTTTATTTTTAAAAACGGAAGGGTGGAGACGCTATAATTACCGTCTAGGAATCCCGGGTTTCGAAGGTCAGCCGTAGGATTTCAAGGGCGAGCTCGTGATCCAAGAAAATATGGGGGGAAATATATTAAATTCTTTAGGGAGAAATTTTTCAAGAGCGGATAAAAGATAACTTTTTTTTATTATTTTTTTTTTTTTTTTGAAGAAAATAACGGATATAGGTTCACGTGACGACTTAGCGTTAAAACTAAGGCGATATTGCTTACTCGATACATTTTTATAGTTTAACATTCTTCGTACATGAATAAAAATCTGTCTTGCGTTGAACTTGTTCCGTTCGTTTTATTTTTATTTTTGATGGTTGGTTACTTTGCAACGAAACTTAATTATAATCAAAAATATAAAAAGTCTAATCACGAAAATTCATAACTATTTCTATCTTTTCCTACTTTTTGCAATCGAATTAAAGAAAACGTAGATGCACATATGCATTCCAATGTATTTTACATGTTTTAACTTAAGACTTGGTTGATTGTTTCCGCGTATCGATGTATTTAGATAACCGATAACTTCTAAGTAGGCGACTCGCAAATAACCAAGTATAGTACGCTGTTTTGTTGTTATTTTGTTTGCACGCATTTTCCTATGTTTTCTTGTTCTACTTGCCGCTTCCTATAATAAACTCCTAGATGCAACGCAAACGGGAGCGTGAAGGAGTATCTTGCTTGATTTTTTTATGCACATGAACGCCCGATCAGAGTTTACATAATCTGTTATTTATAACGAAGGCTGGCTACCTAGGATAAATAGAGTCCCCGATCTAAAGGTCACTTTAGATCTTCTTCTTTACACGTATGTAAAACGTGAGACGTGCGATCTAGCCTCTTTCAAGTCACACTCTGTCTCTTCGGTTATGATAACGTCGAAGTAAATAAATATTGAAGATTTTGTTTCGTCTTTGATAAATAATATTACAGAAATTTTGTGAAATTTTTGCGTACACGTATGTATATGTGGAATAAGCGCTCGTTGTGCGTGTATAGGTTTAAATGGTCCACGAAAGAAATTTAGAAGTAGCTTAAAATGATTCACAAAGAACTCGACAAATTTGAATTTGAAAAAATAATTTATTGTTTCGTACAGTTCTATCGGAGTTCTTTCCAACGAATTTCGATAATTTGAGAGACAACGTGACTTAACGACGCGGTTATGAACCCAAGAATTAATTACCAAAAGAGGATGTTCTTTTTTATATCTCTTTGTCACCGGCTGGCCACGTACGGTATTTTAATTTTAACAAATATTCTATATAGCTTGCGTACAAGCTATTTTCACCTCCCTACCATTCTCCGCGTACGTATATAACTACATATATTTTCCACGAAAAAGGGAAGCACGAGAGAGGAAGATTATCTTTCTCAGCTCGGAGCCAAATTAAAGTCATATAAAAAGGGGGGGGCTGGGAGCCTGGTCTCTGAGGAGACGCGTAAATGCATTTAATTGTTAAGTCAGTCTCGAGACGAGGGACAGGAGGAGGAGGAGGAGGAGGAGGAGGAGGAGGGGGGGGGGACAGAAGTGAAATAGATCGGAGAAAGACGAAGAGACATGCAGACAGATAGAAGAGACAGACTGAGAAGGCTCCTCATTCGTAGCACAGAGCTAGAGATCGCAGTGGGCATCCATTGGCCGGAACTATGGGGTGGGTTGGCAGCGCTATGGGCTACTATCGGCTCCTTGGGGATGTTTCCACCCCTATTTCTACCAACTACCCCGCTTACAGTGTACACCGAATACACTAGTATAGTTATACAGACTCGTACGTGCCGGGCTGTTGGGTATTGATCGTCGTTGCCTCCAGAATACCACGTTCTACCTACTTCTCCTTCACCTGCAGTAGCACGTCCTTACACATCCTTGCTGGTCCTTCTCTGGCCGGAGGTGCATCCCCCTTGGTCTATCGTCCGATTTCTATCTGGCTGCTAGCCGCGGAGTTCGGCCGGAACCCGGTATCGGGATTCGTTAAGGGACGCCGCTGGTATATTCTCGTTATTGCAGGGGATTCTTCGTCGAAGAAATAGGAAGCATTGTAATCGTAGTACGAACCTACATTTTAGGTATCGGTAAATCCAGGAACTGAAGTGGCGAACGTGTTGCAAAACTTTTAAATAGAAGTAGAAAATGTTTGTACGTTGTATCTTTATCTTTTTGAAATATTGATTCTGGATTTTGTTATTCGTTCAAGTTTTGAATCAGCTGTTCTTTCTGTTTCGTATCGTTCCTTCGTTTTTATTGCAAAAATAGCTAGATCGTGGCTTTATCATGGATAATCTTAGAAGCTGAAATAAAATTCTAGAATTTGTAACATTTTTCATTTTATTTCACTTAAAATTTGTACTTTTTTCCATTTTTTTTCTATTATTTATGATTAAAAAAATTCTCCTGTATTTTATTTTCTTTAATTTCGTTCGTACGCATATTTGTAGCATAGACACAAGAAATCTAAATATTCTAATAATTTGGTATTGATAATGTTTTTACGATAAAAGGCTAAAAATGATCCATCGTGAATGTAGAATCATTATAGAATCAAATATAGAAACAGGCATGTTAGACGTTCTTCTAAATTTTATTAAGCAATCGATCTAAATGTGTGACGTAATTTTATACTTGCGGTATGCGCATACGAGAAGCGCATTCATTAAATTCTCACAGATCTATCCACGGCGAATACCTGTGGAATACTGAAAAAGCAAAAGAGACTAGAGCTAGAGGGAAAGAGAGAGATTCGAACGGTGAAAGGGAGGACGTGAAAACCTCCGGTAATCGAAGACTCTTATCTTTATTGCTAAAATTCCACGTATCTTTGGGAGCGAAAGGACCGATGGAAATGAGGACATTCCGTTCCCCGGCCGGATTGGGTTTCGACGATTAAGGATCCTTCTAATCCTTCCAACCTGACATTGTATTCCGCCACCACTATTTCCCTCTCTCCCTCTCTCTTTCTCTCTCCTTTTCCCTCTCTCTCCCTCTCTCTCTCTCTCTCTCCCTGTTTCTACCCCCATTCGCGATCTTTCTTTAGCCGGCCGTGCACATGAGAAAGTTGCTTACATTCGCAAATAAATTCAAATATGTGGTCGACACTGACGAGTTGCGAAACTATTTCGAGCCGTTCCTCGTGTATCCAACCGTGTAACTGAAGTTAATGTTTTTGTTAAATTACAGACATTATTAACGTGCAAACTTGGAACCGCTGCTGAAATTGTAATCGACGCTACTATTTCGGAGTTGCCAGCGTTTCGAAGTTTCTTTGGAACTTTAACTGTGTGTGGCAGTGGCAGTACGTTTTTACTTTTTACTCTCACGAATTTTTATCAATCTGGTCGTTTGGTTGTGACCAAAGGATAATTTAATTTGAGTAATGATAGTAACATCAATGTATCCTTTTCCTATTTAATCAATTACCATCATATTTCTTTGAATATTTATCTAATTTTTAATTACTAAAGAAGAATATTATAAACCTATATAGAGTGCGCGAAATTTTTTTTTTTTGTATCGTTGATATTATTTATCGAGCAACGTTTAAGACTTAATCTTTGCTTCTCTGGAAAATTTTCATTTCTAATAAAAAGTCAATTAGATCATCGTTAAAGAGTCATCGAGCCATCGTGCAAGATATTACGTTCGGAAAGTGTGTGTAAATTAAATTTAAAGAGGGATTTCATTGCGAATAATTTAAACGGAATTGCGATATTTCCAATAGTATAAAATGAATCAAGGAGAAAAGTAAAAGCGGGAAAGCGGTAAAAGTAAAATGAACGCGGAGCTTTTAACGTAACATTGGAGGAAATTTCCGATACGGTACTGTTTACATTGAGCGGAACGCGATTCGGTCGCCGGATCAGCGACGGTCTTTTTCTACTTACTCGATTTTCAATCTAACTGATCGATCAGCGGGACGGGACAATGCACGCGAGATTTTATCGCCCTGGGCGATTTCAACGATCTCCATATTTCCACCGGAGATATTCTCAGAAAGAAAAATTCACTTAACAGATAAGCTGCATGAAAAGTACTTTAGAGAAACACGTTTACGGTTCGTTTCTGCTAATCGAGGTTTTAACGAGTTAAAAATTTGTTAAGGAAATTCGTTAAGGAAATAATTCTTTTATTAAGAGACTGAATTTTGAAACGGTGTTCATTCGAAAAGTAAAAACGTCTGTAAAATAGAATAACGAATCGAATAGATTGCATTAGAAGCATTAATTCTATTTTTCTTAATGTTAATTCTTTTTATATTTACAAAATAAATAAAAATCTCACAATCATTTCGCTTCGACTCAAAAATCTTCGATCACTTTGAGAATCTTTTTTTCTTTCGTCCTATTATATAACTAAATAAAAATAACTGTAACTATTATGAAACTAAATAAAGATAAAAATGACAAGTAAGAATAGAAGAACGAAATCAAAAATAGAGAAAATAAAGATAAGAATTCAATCGAGAGATATATTCCCCATCAATGTATCCGCCATGGATTTGCAAATGCTTTCTTAAATAAATCTGCTCATCTATTCTATTACACGTCAGAGAAATGAATTCGATTCTTTTTCTACTTAAATAATTAGTACGTTTCCCTCCTATTACTCTTAGCTTTTTAAATACCCCGCTTCTTTATGAGTTTCAGCTCTTTTAGCCGATTACTTTTGACTCGGGAGTGTGCTCGTTTCCGCAGAGCGCATTTCTTATCCTTAAGAGGGAAAGAAATTTACGGAGTGGTGATAATGCCTTTCCTTTGTTTGGAGGGGGTAAGTCAGAATGGTGGATGCAGAGGGTGGGGCGAATGGTATGGGAAACCACGTTTTCCAGAGAGGGTAAGACGGGACTAGCGGTGGTGGTGGTGATGGTGGTGGTAGTCTAACATTTGCAGGGGAATATGAAAGGGGTTTTGCAAGGAAAGGCGGGGTAACAAGATGGCCGCGACCACCGACGTAGGGGAAGTAAGACATTTATCCGTAAACAAGACTGTGCTAGCTTTTGCTTCCACTACGTTGAAAAAGTAACTAACTAACATCGCTTAAGGATTCGTACAGTCGTCTTTCCTCACGATACGTTGTAGTTACGGTATCTTTGAGAAATCGTACTATAACTATTGTAGTTCTGATGAAACTGTTGGCGGTGATATTTTTAAATCGAAACGATCATTGCAAATCGTTAAATCAATTCTGACGTGGGATTAGAAATTGGTATTCTTAAAGAGAGAAACAGACGGATGAGAGAGTATTATGCAGTTGCAATATCATTGATACTTTTGAGCAGTTTTCATTAAATTTGGAAAATATTGCACAGAGTTGTAAATTTGTTCGAGTTTTATTCGATGATTATTTTTATGTGTTAAATGCAAAAATGATTGTTGCTAACGACATTTCAAAGTGTTTCTGAAACAAATGCGATACTGTCATAATTAATTGTTTGCAAGTTAATTTTGAAACGTCCTATAGATATAGCGCGGCGTATCCCAGTTGTAAGTAACCCTGTGGTCAACTCGACACACGCTTCTAAATTAACTCCGAGGTCTATTCTATTAATTAATCTCATTACTTTAATATCTCTGCGGATCTGTGTTTCGGAATTTATATCTTTTGTCTCCGGGACATCCGGTCGAAAAATGTCGCGTACGATTCAACAACGACTTACGAACAGTTTCAGAAATCTTATTTGAAACATCAACATTTTGCAAGCACAAGTTTTATTATAAAATTATATATATATATATAGATCAAATTCTAATTTTATAGTCGATAATAAACTTGAATTCTGAGTTGCGGGAATTTCGTAGTATTAATTATCGCGCTATCTGCTGAAAGACGATGAAGACTATTTCTCAAATATTTGATCAAAGTTCCTCCAATCAGTCACATTGGCATGTATCAAATCACCGTTAACCACGATCCTTTATATTACAGATACGTTTTTAATATTTTATAAATATACATTTTTGTTGGAACGATAGAAGTTTATAAATTACTAGAAGCAACGAAATTTTCCTTCCTTTGTGTCCTATAACGGAGTACTATCGCGCGGTTCTGTCGTGATTCTTCCACGATTTCTCCACGCCAATCCGGCGACGCGACGTGTCGGCGTTAGGACAGCGGTGGTAGTTTGCGTCGCGTCGGCGCGAAGATTACGCGGCTCATTAGGCAATTAGCGAGGGAACGAAAAGTCCGGCCAGAAGGTAACGAAAAGGAATCGGCGGTCTCGCGTCTTTCTTTTTTTTTTTTTTTTTTTTCTTTTCACCTTCGAACGAGCGATCGCAAAAGAGAGGCTGGCTACTCGGTGTTGGCGATCGATCCAGTAGTAAAGTGCCACCCGGTACTCGGGCGGAAAATAGCGTTCGGTGGATGTTGACTACAACCGCTCTACCCCTTCGACAACTCGAACGAGAATGCCCGCTGGTTGGATGTATATAGCTTTACAGGAAGTCACTCTGTACCTTCGTTGAATGACCAGTACACACGCTGGCACGCTTTACGTACTGCTACCACCGTTCGCCAACCATAAGTATACGCCCGGTGTCGTTGTGTCTTTTGCGTGTTCGTGCTGGCTGCGTGTGTGCTGGTCTCATGCGTACGTGTGTGTGTGTATGCGTATGATACGGACGTACGTAGGTACGGATGGACGGGCAGGCTGGACAGAGAGGGTGGTAGCTGCCCGGACAGAGAAATGAGAATAGTGTCGGTCTACGAGCTGAGTGGAGTTGGTGAGCAAATTGCTCAAAGTAATTAATCGCTTTTGCCGGGTTGGCTTGCCACGCTGCCGGCTGAAGCTCATCCAAGGGGTGGCACCAGGTACCCTAGGAAAAGCTATCGAGGGACTCGGCTAAAATGGCTGACTTAACGAGCCTGCTGTCTAGATACACCTACGAAATTTTCGAATTACGATCATTGGCGATCCGAGGATCTGTTTATCGTCCGATATCCTCGAACGCTCAGTTCCAGGGGGGAGAGAAGCAAGACGATTCTTCGGATAGTCTTGCCTCGGGCTCTCGCTAAAGTTTTCCAGTTCTCAATCTCGTCTTCGCGCATTGTACAATATCTTTTGCTTCTGTTACTAGATACAACTGTATCAAATAATTTTTGGTCTCTCTCGCGTTATACGGTTGAACGCAGTAGATTAAGTATAGTTCGGATAGTTTTCTCCCTCGATTTCATATATGCTACCAGATCTTTCCGTTTGGACTAAGAGGGGATTCTTTTGATCGATTGTGTTATTAAATCGATGTACGTATATTGAATAATTTTTGGTCCCCCTTGCGTCACGTTATGCGTATAGTCGAACGTACTGAATCCGGTATATTATTTGTTGGGTATTTATTTTAAGAGCATCATGCTATCGCAAATGTATGTATGTTTCGCGCAAATATTGAATCGTTATAATGTAAAATTGGTCGAACGTTATTACAAATTCACCGGAAAAGCGATTACACGCGACTGTGGAAATAAATTATGCGGTACGATTATTAAATCTATACACCGGTACCGGGCGCACCGTACCGTGCTTATAAACCATGTACTTTACAGAATACCGTATTAAAATATTTCGCTTTCGAAACGGTACTTTCGATTCGTAAATTTTCTATATTGCTGTAATTGTTCGCGCTAATAAACTTCTGCAGCGTTCGGTGATTCTCTTTCGCGAGAAGTTCGTTAGAACGACATTAGCGGTCACCGTTTCATTCTTGAGCGAGCTTTCCAGTTCTCAAACCTTCGATTAATAACTTTCTATCGTTCTCGTGCCCAATTTCGTGTTTTCTTCTGTTTGCCAAAGTAAAGAATAATCTATAGATCTAGTCACGTAGGTTGAATTATTAAATTATTAAAACGTCAAAATAAAGAACAAAATTCTTTGAAAGGATTCATCTCGTCAGTTGAAGGCTTCAACCAAAAGTTTCGTCTCGCAGTCTCTTTTATCAAAGAATTCCTCAATTTCAAATAAACAATTCTCGCGAAGATATTCCACGGTGAAGATAAAAGTTGCACGAATAGTTCTCAACAAATTGACATTCTTCGGAGAGACCGTCTCCGTTCTCTATCTGAAATACCGTCATATCTCACGCGAACGGGGCAGCCCGGAGATTGTTGCTCCTTCTCGCGAGAGGTTTCCGATGTTATGTGTGTATATTGCAACAGAGAAACTCACAGAAATTGCAACTAGCAGCGCTTGCGCCCCGTTAAACGGGAGAAACGTTTGGTGGAAAGGGGATGAAAAGCTGGAAAGGAAGCACGGGGTGGTGGTGGTGCGGCGTGAACGGGGGATAAGACGCAGACAGGTTGCTTGGAGAACGACGGGGGAAACGTTCGAGGAACGAAGATGGAAATTCGTTGAGCAAGCGAGAGCGACGAGGAGAGGCTGACGGTACAAAATCGTGTCGAAGAGGAGAACGAGGCACCGCAAGGGCAGACAGAGAGAGAAGCATCGATGAAAGATGAAGACAAAGTCCATGGGACAAAGACGAGAGGCGCAGGCACTGGAAGGATACGAATGAGGTGATAAAAGACAGAGAAATTTAACGGGAGCGAGGAAGCGACGCGAAAGAAGAGTTCTGCGGAGGACAAGGACGAATTGATACGAGAAGATAGGAGATGGTTGGAAAGCTCGACCGAGGGAACAAAAGATGGAGGAGGAAGAAACGCGGCGCACCGAGAGAAAGCGCCGAGGGACGAGACAGAGAGACGGGCGAGCATTTAACGAGGACGAAGATATTCTCGAGAGCAGAGGTGGTGAAGAGCAAAGGAGAGAGGTGCCGCGAAAGCTTTGGCGAAATAGAGAATGTAGGAAGGATAAGACGCAGACAGACAGTGGAGAGAACGAGACCGAAGGATCGGTTGGTGGTCGATGAAAGGAAGACGCAAAATAGGTGCAGCGGGGGTGAGCACAGCGCTCTGTGTAGAAACGGGACGCGAATAGCCAAGCTTAACGGCGGCACCCAAAGAGGTGGGGAGACGGAGGAGAAGGGAGAGCAGCGGTGTTTACTGCGGAAAAGGAGGAAAAGAGGACTGAAAAGCGCCCCACCACCCGTGGAAAATCTCGGTCGTTTAGGAGGCAGCCGTCAGGAGTCGACGCCACCTCGAGCTTTTACGCGCGCCTCGAAGAAGAAGAAGAAGGAGACGAAGAAACGACTTTCCACCTCCAAAAGGCGACCGCCTCGGGTCACCACCACCCTGCGGTGCCTAGAAAAGGGGTGGGTGCCTTCATCCGCGGAACTGGGCGCGACTAACCTCTATTGATCGTAAGAAGACTTGCACACCTACGATTCTCACACTTTCATGCGGCAGTCCGTACCGGGTGGTTCGCGTCTAAACTAATTCGTAAATATTTGAACGCGTGGAAGATCGTCTGTTCGTTCAACCAATTTTATTCCTGCATTCGTTCTTTTTACTTTTTTATTGACTTTTATCGACCAACGTCGCCGAATATTTCATACTTGCTGTACATGTACAAATTTGATTTGATTAATTGATTAATTTCGATTAATTGAATGTGTACACGAATCCTTCAACAACCTTACAAGTTGCTCTATTATTTTCATTAAAATCTTATTGTTTATGCAACAGGAGTGGAATCTTCCAACGGGTTTACGCAAAAAGAGAAACCAAAGCTCTGCTTTAGTTGCATCAACCTTCTTCTCGATGTCACGCCACTTTCTAAACTTTCGTCCAGTCTTTGCACAATTGAAACGCTCTTTCCATCCTCGTCAATTTCTGCTCATTCGTCACGTTTGTAGGGTGAACGATACATCTTTTCTGTAGCGCGTCTATCAGAGAGCCACCCGTTAGATTTCGGATCTAGCCGGACGGGTTTTGCAGGTCCGTGGGTTCGTAAGAAGCGCAGCTTCGCCCGCGACATAAGAACATCGTAGCCTGGCGGTGGTAGTGGTGATACAAAGGGGTTCGTCGGAGGTTGTCAGAGGGGGTGCAAGGAGGAGGGCGAGACGGGAAACTAAGTTGTATTGATCCTAGGCTGCAGGGGTGGAAAACCAGGCAGGGTTAGTACGTGTTCTTAATCGCCAAGTGACCACCCTCGCGTTTCTCTCTCTCTCTCTCTCTCTCTCTAGTTGTTTCTCTCCTCGTGTCTCGTTCTACTCTCTTGTGCTCTGGCTTCGTCTCTTCTTCCTGTTTCTCCACCTTCCAACCCCCCCGAACAGCGCTAACATCCGACCAGCTAAAGGGGTCTCGGTTCTCACCCTCGAGAACCGTACCCTCCTCCAACCACCTTCCGAAATCGCCGACGCCATTCGGCCGCGGCATTGTTTCAGGATTAGGTAAGGAACTGCGGCATTGTTCTCTGTTGTATGACGCATTGTTGGCTCGATGAAAAATCATCCTGCTATCGGATCTATCCGTCTCCCGCGTCTTTGTCGAGGAATCTCCTTCAATTGGAAGAGCGTTCGGCTAATTGAGCAATCGTTTATGATGAATTTTGTTGTAGCTTTCTTTCTCTTTCTACGTTGTAGAGCGAATTTAAATTTTCTATCTTTCCTATCGAACGATGTTGGAATTTTTGGCGCGATTGAAGTTGGTTTTTCTTGATATTGATATTGATAATGTATTATGATAATGATATTCAATTATGATAATGATAATGTATGTATGATAATGATATTCAGTTTTGGAAACGTATAAATCGTGCCTTCGTTGAAATGCTGATTCCTACAGATTTATTATTCTATATGACAGATTCTCATCCGTTCAAATTTGTATCGAGCATCGTATCGTCGAAATTTATTTGACACTCAGATAGTCGATCTTCAACCGCGGTTTGACCAAATAAAATCCATATCACGATCGTCTTCTCAAACTGTCCTTTTCCACGACCATCATCATTTCCACTCTATTTTCACCGCATCGCGGTTGAAATTCTTGGCAGGGGTGTTGGCGGGAAGAAATTCGACGGCTAGTAGACAATTTCATTACACTGTATCCCGAAACGATGTACGGTTTTCCGTTTAAGGACGAAACAGTCCGGTAGTAGTTCGAGAGGCTGACAGAACGTGTCTGGCAGCATATTACGTCGCTTAAAATTCAAAATGGTGAAAGACATCCAGAGAGGTGTCAACATTAATTGGATTCTCTTGAAACTCGTATGTTACTGTCCGTGTCGACTGGAAACGTATGAAAGGAATGATGTGAACGGTCCGGGGGTGACAGGGGGTGGTTGGAACCGGTGGGGAGGGATGGGGCGTAGGAGGTGAAGGAGGGTTGAAAACACGATTAACGAATACGCTGGCCGCTTTGCTTAAATTTCAAATTGGCGAGGTCAGATCGTAGGTGAAATTGTGTACAACCGCGGTCCGTTCGGTCGCCAGTCGGAGTTAATTATAGAATGAAAATTTGAATTATGGAACGTAATTAAGCTTCGCTTTTATTCGTACAACGGGGAACACACTCGCGGACGGTATCGTTATGAGCATTCATATTAATGGACACTGAAAATGAAACGGCCGATTATTATTCGACGAATAATCATGGGAACAAAGACACTTCTCTAATGTCGAGCCGGGGAATTATCCATTCGATGGAGCTCGAATAAAACAATTTCCAATCGGCGACGCGGCGCGGACTCGTTCGCGGATGTCAAACGTATAGCGCGCGTAGCGTGCAGGCCTCGAAGATATTATGGACCAGTTTTCCCAAAGAGGAATTCGTCCCACGACCTTCGAACCCCACGAAATTCTTCCCCTCTCGCATAAGAGGAGCTACCCTCTTCGAAATCCGGATTCTGCGGTCCAGGGATTCCAGTAGCAGAAGGTGTCCCGTGGGATTTTCAAATGCACGCCGGCAACACCGTTGATTTCCAGTTTTTCTGCTCGCTCCTGCGAGGATTTCTGGTTTTGCATTTATCCGCGAGACTGGTTGTACCTCTCGAGTACGAAAGATTGTTCTACCTTCATGTTGACTTTCATGTTGGTCCAGTTGAAATGAAATCGAACGAAACGACGTCTTTGAGTTTCTAGATCTGAAACTCTTGGAATTCTTTTTAACCCTCCGAAGTAGACAAAGTCGCCGGCGAAGCAAAAGAAATTTCACTCTTGAATCTGAATTTTCAATTTCGTAGGGGAGCATTTCGAGCTTTCGACTTGTGGTTAAGCATTTTGTAACGTGGTAAAAGCATTGACGGGTGGACAGTAAAAAATTTGCCTCGCACCTGATGTACTACTTCGTTTCATAATGAATACGAAAACTTTCGAAAAGATTAGGCAGCGTTTGACATTCGTTGTTTAATAATTAGTGTTTCTTAAATTGTCGGATATGTTGCTAAATGTATTAACGGAGAATTAATTAACACTCCGTTGTCAAGGTAGAGGGAAAATACTCATTTCATTAATTAAGCTTTCATTCTGAAGTTCTATGTGATTATTGTTTCTGATTTCTCTGATGGCTTTACCGGGTAAATGAATCCTGGATTTTGTGTGCTTGTCTCGTCATTCTGTCTCGCATAGGCGTTTCTAAATTCGTGCGTTAATTAATTACATTTCGAACCGCGATATATGTACATGGATTTCAAAAATACTTTTGATAAATTTCAATAAAAGAGTCACGAATATTTAGAAATTTTTTGCTTCGAATTAAACATTTTGTGTATAACATTAGTATATAACAGAAAATAATTGACTCTCTAATTAGAATAGGTATTTATTCTGTTATTTCATCTGTTAACGATTTTGATCCCATTCCAAAGAAATTCCAATTTACTTCAAATTTTACTTAAACACGTCGCAAGAAAATTTTCTTTAGAATTGTTCTAGTAGAATGTTCTAATATTATTCCCTTTAATTTGCAAACTAAAACTGTCATTGTATAATTTAATTCAAATAAATAATACAATTCAATTTAACGAAAAATTACCAGCGTCGTTTAGAAACCCATTACAGTAACTCAAGGTTAAGAAACAAAGTTGATCCTATTTAATTCAAGCATCTGTCACTTCTTCCACTTCGTCTTCATATTTTTTAGATGACGAATTCAAGATTCCTTGGAGGGTAGAAATTCAAGGAATCAGTTTACGTTCTCGAGATAATTCTACGGATCCTGTGGATTCATGATTCTCTAGTTGGCGAAGATAAACTCCGAAACATTGGAAAAATGCAATCTTTCAAGTGTTATATTCATGGTTTGTAGTGTTGCGTGGTGGTAGCGAACGTTATGCGTCACAGGTAACCCTTTACGGCATTGGTTTCGCTGTGCGATTCAACGTTACATGATCCAGCGGCATTACAGCTACGCTGATTGTGTAATTTCTCGCGTTGCTGCGGTAATATTTCCGCGCTGGCTCATTGGGAGGCGCGGCTCGGCCGCAAACAAACCCCGAAACAACAATTGATTCCGGCAAACACGTCGCGTCGTGGACGCGTGCAAAACAGCGAACAAGGGATTTTCTTGCTGGCCATTGGACAGGGGGTTGGTCCGGTCACGAAATTTACGGGATTGTATCCGTGCGAGAGGCTTTTTGCCCGGCCACGACACGACTTTGCTTCGCCGTTAATTACGCGCTGATAAGTTCTCGACTGGTGGCGACAACTTTTTGCCGATGCCTGCCGGGCCAACCGTGTGTTCTTTGCGAAACTTGTTGACCCGGTATCAGAGACCGAGAGTCTTTTCCTTCCTGCTCGTCCACCGTTTCTCCACGTTTTGTTTCACGTTTCACTGTGATTTGTAGCAACGTTCGATTGAGATACGGGGCCGAATTTTCGCTTATTTTGTCCCGATTGTCGAATTAATATCTTTGCCGGGTCAGGCTCGCCAGACTGTTGCGAATTAAATTTTAATCGATATGGATTGACTGCGCGATATGCGACTGTGACATACAGACAAGTTTGTTTTACACTGTGTTGTACAAGGCTCGGCAATTAAATATATATCACGCGTAATTAAATTATTACGTACTTATTCGGAATTTGCTCTTTTCATATCTATCGTTATTTACTCCTCGTTGTTGTTTCTTTTGTTATAGAACGAATTGTTTAATTAATTCACGAAGAAAAATACTCTGCGATATAAAATTTTATATAAAACCTGAAGAAATTTTAATTTTTACAGATCATAAATCAATCCGTGATAATTCGTATCTCCAATGGCGATCATTTGGCTATTACAAATAGTGGTAGAGAAAAGACAGAGTAAGAAGAAACTGGCATTCTTTCGATGATTTTAAAAGTTTCGTTGCTAAAAATCACGTAAACGATTGAACGAACGAAAGGTCTTTGTATTTAATTCCAACGATCGTAACAGGTTCTTTCCAATTAATTTTCCGCGATTTCTTCTTCCGTTCAAGGAAATCGAATTACTTTTGTCGGAGTGTAATTCGGTTTGTACTACTTCCACGCAATCCGGAGCGGCTAGCGTGTAATTCGATGGTCGTTTTGCAGGTAATAGCTGGAAAGAAAGCTTGCTCCGTTCGAGGATCGTCGAGCGTTAAGTAAAAGTGCAAATGTGCTCGCCGGAAGGAAAGCAAAACGAGTTCACGAGCAGGAAATCTTCTTCAGCTCCGGCGCGAGAAATCCTCTCTTTTCGCGAGAAATTAAAATGTTTATCGCCTTTAAGCGTTTTAATTTCAATTCTACGACGTTGTTCCGATATGAGATATTATGTTTGATTTAATGTTTGTACTTTTATGGAATTCTTCTATTAGGTACTTCTATCGAGCACCTAGGTACCCGTAAGATTGTTTCTTTCGTTTTGTTATTTGTAGTTTCACGAGAATAATTACGTATATGCGAATAATTGTGTTCAAGTGTTGCACCTTATAAACGCGTTTTCGGATGAAGCAACAGTGATCTCGCATTTCTGTAAGAAACTGTCAGCACATGGAGGAGGCAAGGGTATGGCAATTCAAGGGCAATTTGCCTTTTACGTTTCCCATAACAGTAAAAGCATAGCATTCACCGTTTAGATTGCAAATTATACGAGTGTACGTTTACTGGACACGAGGTAGTTGTCGGAGACGTTTGAAAAAGACTATTACCGCGTGTCGCCTAATTGTCGTGTAATTGATGAAACTCCAACGAAAGCTTTCATTCTTGCATCTATGTGCCTGAATTTCTTCGTATCTTAACTGTAACTTCTTTTGGGCTGAATTTTCGTTTTGATAAAATAACATCGTAAAATTCAAGAAAATATATTTCGTCTAGATTAACAAATTTAGTAAATTTTATGCAAAAACATAAATTGAGCTTAAATAATAATAATAATAAACGTAGATATTGTATAATTTTTGAAAATTATAAGGATTCCCTGGCTATTGGAGTATATTTAGAGCATATTTTGAATGATTCTCAAATTATTTGTTAGTTAGAAATTTTCTACACTGTTCTCTGACAAACAAGCGAGCCACACCTTTTTACATTTAGAATTGCTTAATAACTGTTTAGAATAACATGTATAATTCCACATATAATTTTTCTTTATAATTCCAACTTTCAATGAATTCCACCTCATAATGCTAAATACGTAGTTAGTCACCGTAGTTGGAACGAAAAAGTTCCTATGATATAACATATGCCAAAAATATTACAGATAGATGATTATTAAAGTAATAATAAGATAGAATCATATACAATCAGATTTCTATTTTGACTGAAGTTGACATCAGTTTCTAGAAAAATTAAATCATCTTAGATAGTTCTATCACAGTAACAATCGAATTGTCTCTGTCGCGAGAGAAAATACTCCTTGCCTCTCGATCCGTCATCATTATCGGCTAATTCACGCCATTATTTCACGCGAATTCAATTTCTTCGCGCGACGAGCGCGTCCAGTCACGGTGTTGTCTGGATTCCGTAAGAGGTACCGGTCTGCCAGAAAATCTCATTTTCCAGCCGAATGTCGGGCGAATCTTAATCGGTCGACGGAAATATGCTACGAGATGTATAATGCTTCGTAGGAAATGACGTCATCATTCAGTGCAACGTTAGAGAGAGACAGGAAGAGGAAGACAACGCGGAGGTGGAAACGGTGCGAGGAACTGAAGGGGTTCGGCACGAGGGAGAACCACAGACGAGAGGGGGGAGGGAGGGGGCGTGGAGAATGAAATAGACAGAGATAAATAGAAGTGGAGATACGTGTACACGGATACACATATTGCGCGAGAGGGTGTGTACCAGAGACTGACGGAGAGGGACAGAAAATGCGTGACGCGGTCTCGCAGAGAGAATGATAGAGAGAGAGAGATAGATAGATAGATAGATGGTAGGTGGATGGAGAAACAGCGGGGACAGAGAGGGAGATTTTCGCGAAATCCCGGCAGGTAGCCTCGGTTGAGTTATGCTCGTATTTCCCGTCAACACATCCGATGATGTCTACGGTAATGTAACCGAAATGTATGAACGTTTCGTACTGCTACATTTGCACGTGTAAATGCCTACCCCGTTACGGACCCCGCGACGCTCTCCTCTCCTCGTGTGTAACGCGCCACGCACGATCAGAAGTCCGTGTCACGAATCGTACGATTTACATGTCGATAAGCTCGTTGATTACCTTCGTTGTACTAAAGTTTCCATAGGGGAACCGCGTACGCTCTGTTCGTTCGCTATAGGTTTTTTTTTTCACCGTTTGACGGGATCCGAGAGGCAATCAACGCGGATTCCTGTTTGCCGGGCGGTTTGGTCTCGTTGTTTGTGGTCCATTTGTTCATCGGTTTGTGTGTCATACGGAGTTTTGTGTAACGATTTTGCTTGTCGCGGGGATTTCATGGTTCAGTGAATGAAACGTTTACGGTTAATGTTCGACTATAGATCCTGCCTACGATTCTTCTTCTTTTTTTTTTCTTTTTTTTTAGAGAAATACAGGTAGATATGAATGCTAGCTTTTTTTTGGAAAGGGTGGATTTTATAGTATCTATACAGATTATTCTATTAGTTTCAGTTTTTTTTCTTTTATTGAAAATGTAGACGGTGGGATCGAAAAATTCTGTAAACTGAAGTAGTGCAAAATTGTTGATTCAATGATCAAGTGAAAAATAAAAGAAACAGTTAAGAGTATGAGAAGCATCTATAGCGAAATAGTTATTGCGTAAAGATTCTAGGTTTTCAAATGATTCTAGAATCGACCAAACACGTACATACATTTGTCCGCAGAATCAACCATGTTTTTGTCCAATCTGTTCTCACATTGTTTAAGAAACGCCGGTTCGTTCGTCGTGATTCTAGGTCAGAACATTATCCGTTCCCTTTTTCGACGATTTTACTGCGGATCGATAACCGATCCGCGTCACCGGAGTTTCTCCAAACAAAAGCGGTCGCGAGAATCGAGGCCGCCGGGACGAAGGGTGGAAAACAAGCGGTCGAGTTCGATTCTCTTTTGACCCCCACTTCGTTGCTGCTGAAACGCCCGCATGCGCCGTAAAAAAGCACGGCTGCCACGGGCTTCGTTTTACTCTTCGAGCTTCGTCTACCGACTAGCCGATAAAAAAGCTCCGGCCGCGAGACTCTCGTTCGACGTTGTTCCAGACGCGTTGTTGTCCGCTCTCGGTTCTCGGTGCTGAATTTCATCGTGAACGCGCGATTCTCTTGGTGCGAAAACGGGCCGATTCAGTGGAGAGTACGAGAAGAACCGGCGCTGGCATCAAACGGCGGAGGCGGAGAAGAAGAAGGAACGTTTGCCCGTAGGGAGGAAGAGAAGAGAAATTTCGTGAACGCGAGAAGAAGATGCCGCGCGAAAAAGGGGGCGGAAGGAGAGCAGGAATTTTAAAGGATATTACACAACGGTTATCTCGCACGATCTCGACATCTGTTCTCATTCTCGTGATCATTCTAGTTGACGTGCATGGCCTCCACGTCGGCTATAAGGGTTGCTTCTCCGTGGAAACCCGGGGGTGAGAATAGGAACAGACCACGCCTCTTGTCTAAGGTTACCCCCACCTTGATCCTCGAGCAGTCTCCCTCCGCAACCGTGCGGGAAACCTAAGATTTTTCCACTTCACCCCCTTCCATGCCTCTTGCCACCAGTACCCTCTTGGCTGCTACCCCCTCCTTCGCTGCTCGTTCACCCCCTGCACCCGCCCCTCTCCTCTAGGAGAGTACCAACCCCCCTTCTTCTATTGATCCAGGTCTAAGGTCGTTTCTTGCGCTCCAGGAGCTCGGCTGGACGAAATCCCGCTGGACCGAAGAAAACCCGCCTTTCAGCTGTTTCTTCTGCTTCTCCTTCTCCTTCTACTCTTTCTACTTCTTCCTCCTTTTTTTTTTTACCCTCTTTCCCTCTATCCTTCCCCACCTTTTGCTCCCGAGCGTAACCTTGAAAACTTCTTTTTTACTCGACCACGAGATTTATGCCAGGCTTCAATGGGATTTCTCGCGCACGTTTGTCGCACTTGTTCCGCGTGCTACGTACGTTAGCACGTATGACTTTTTCTTTTTTTTGAATAATTGTTACTTTTGCGACGATTTATTTTTGTAGCTGACGATTTATTTGTTTCATTCCAACTTCACACGTTGCTGAAAGGGTTGATTTATCTCGCTCTTCATATTCTTTAATCACCTCGTTTTCACATTTCTTTCCCCTCGAAATTGCAAGCGTGGGAGGATTATTTAGCGTTAACTCGCGACTGTTTAATTACCACGAAGTAGAAAATTTCACGTTCCCCGTGTGTCAAAAGCATCCGCTTTCGAGGGAAAGTCGAAAAGCATTTAGAAATCTCGCGTTTTCTACTCTCGGCGAGAGAGGATTTTCCACCGGGAGACCGCAAGCATGTCGGTCGTTTCTGACATCATAGCTGGAACAGTTTTATAGAATCTCCTTTGGTTCCGTGCGTGTATAGAATGTAACACCCAGTCTACGTCCCATGGTGAATGAACGTGGTGGTGCAGAAGAGAGCGCGGGGGTGCAGAAGCGGTGCTTTAGCCGGCGGCTGTTAAACACGCCGGGTCTTATCGGTAAAACTGTTCTGTACAGGACTACCACGTTCAGCCATTGGCCACGAGAGTATCTGTAGCCTTATACTCGTTGTCTGCCAGGTATGCATGTCAGTACATTATACAACATTAATGCCCGCTCGCTAAAATCGTTCATGCAAGAAATCCATGGCGGATCGTTAGCGAGACGTAGGTATCTGCGCGAGATCATTTTTTCGCTGGTTTTTTCGACTTTAATCGTCAATCTCTGCTCGATCGATCGAATATCTCGTACATGAGATTTCGCGATATTTCAATTCAACAATTTATTATAGATTGCGATTCTGTCGAAATAAATATCAAATTAGTTATTCACGTAGGATGTGTAAAGGACGTCTGTAAACAGTAGACGATTAAAATTGCAGTTACTAATATTACGTCCAATTTGCACTGATCTGATCGCTATTTCTAATTTCATCGTTCTATCTCGATTATTCCAACTTCGTGTCGTCTATTGTCGGTCATCTATTCGATACTCATACTGTACGTTTGACTTCGAGGGGGGCTCATCGAGGAGAGCACGGTGTACGCGTTGAAGAAAGTTCAACAAGTTTCCGACGAATTGTTCTAGTTCGGTCGATTGTTTCACTTCCACCATCGGATATTCGATACCTTGGCTAGTCCCGTGGCGATTGTTCTCTCGTACCGTTCCGGGGGAGAATTTTTAACTTCCTTGCTAAACTCTCGCGAGAGCAGAACTTTGAGTTTCTCTCTCTCTCTGTCTCTTCTCTCTGAATCCGATACGTGCTCACCGTGGACATCTATAGGCTTTTAGGGGACAGAATTCTCTCGTGGCGATTATTCTCTTGTACCATTCCAGGTACAAGTACTTTTGACTTTCTTGTTAAGCTCTCTTTGCATTCTGATCTATCTTCCTCTCTGAATCCGATATTGCTCGGCGTTGCACGAGCTTTCACGCGACAGAATTCTCTTAAACATTAACAGTCTATTGTGGGATCCTTAGAGCCTAACATCTCCGGGGTAGCAACATCATTTAATTTGCATCGATATTTGCTGCTTCCCGGTTCTACCCGATAGATAGGCTGTACTATACGAACAGATACATAGGCAGGATCACTTATAAGCCCGAAGTACATATGTATTCGCAGCAGCCTTTCTCGGCATTAGGTAGCCTGGCTAGGGCCTTAGAGGTCTCCTGGCAACCAAGCCTATCAAACTATCTTACGGTCTAACCCTTACCAGCCCTTTCGGCCAAAACCTTCCTCAACCCCTGGAATCTCACTTAGAGCCCTTAACGACTGACCCCGCGGGAGACACTGCGAAATTGAGAAAATTATCCTGGCCTCGATGTTACACGGAGACGATGACTGTACGGTTCTCACGTCCCCCCTGGCGTTGCAACTCTCTGTGACGCCACACCGACCCTCGATGCCTCGGCTGCGGTGAGCTTATATCGTCGCAAGAAGTCCTGGACAGGGACAGCTAAACTAAATGGCCGACCGGCCGACTGCCATCTTAGTTGCGAATTAAGGAAAGGAGGGTGGCCGCTCGTCCCCTCGTGGCGCTGAAAGACCCACGCGAACCGTCCGTTGCAGGGGATTGCTGCGTTTCAGTATGATTAGCCCTAGAGGCTTCGTTTCCTCCATCATGCAAGTTACGCTAGCATCGTATGCTTTTCTTCTATGTATCTGACGATCTAATTTTGATTTTTGCCATTGGACCTTCCTTGTTGACAGTTTTTCTTTGTTTTTCTTTTTTTTTTTTTTTATAGTTTTAACTTTGTAGTTGTCGCTGTAGTGGTTTGGCATTTTTTAAGTCGTAACAATTTGACCGCTCTTTTAAAGATTTCAACGATCCACAATCTTTCTAATGAAAATTCGAGAAACTACTCGTTATGTCGTTCTGATCTCCCTTGTTTCGGAATACTTTAACTTCGCTGTCATCTGCAATCCTCGCAGTATTATTATTTTATTCATTGCAGCGCTGGCTGCGAAAAGGAAATCATCTAGCGGGTCAATGGACAAATTGTAACTTCTCTTTCACTCCTTTTTATCTTTCAAACTTCGTCTTCGCCAAAATCGCAAACGTCTTGAAATCTGCACGTCGCTTCTCTCAGTTCGAAATTTTCATCGTTCAAACATTAATGGGAACATTAGAAGCGATCGGATACTCGTTTCAGAATCGAAGTCCAGCCGGATTGCCAGCGATCAGGAGATTTTCGACGGACAATGAGGGTAATCGTTAATTTTATCGACGCGGGGAGCAAGGGAGGGGAGGGGATGGGAGGGGAGGGGTGGTTGAGACCGTGTGCATGCACGGTCGTAAGGATGCAGTGTGGGTGGACATAAGTGTGCAGATCGTAGAGGGACACCGACGACCAAAGGGTCGGTCTGTCGTCATTCTAGTACGGTTACAGCGGCCACGGAGCTTGACAGAAGTTGTAAACTTTATGGTAAACCGTGGCGGCGGCGCCGGCCACGGCCAGTAAATGGGGAAGGTGCCGGTGCAGCCGTGTGCTTAATCCAATCCGGAGTTTGTTCTTTCGACGATCGACGTAATCACCGGCCGCACGTAGTTTCCAACCTGGCTTGACCGACCTAACACTTCGTCTAAGGTTCAACCCCCTTTCCGCGTATGTATCTAATTTGCCGGTGTTTGTCGATGCTCGCGTTTCTCGCGCGGTCTCGTGTCCCTAATTGCTTCCGATCGGCGACTTTTCCAAACTGCTCGCCACCATCTTTCCACGCCACGAGAGTCGTCTTTGCTTTTCAAAGTCGCTCGTTTACGGCGTGGTGTTTCTTCTCGTATTTTTGCAAATAAGAAGGAAGCTGGACATGTTGGAATATGAGACGGGAACTGGATATTATGATGTCATTGAATATCGTATTTTGTAGTCGATTAAATGAATTTGTTGTAGAGAATTTTATTGCCTAATAGGCATTACTTCGAGGAATATATGAAGGATTTAATTCACTTTTAGATATTGTATACTATCGCCAAATTGTACTTTGTAATATGTCGTCTTCGTAAAACCACCCGGTAAGATGAATTTCTATTATTAATACTCATAAAATGCAATTTTTCCTACAAACTAAAAATACGCGTGGTTTGAAAGCGAACAGACGTGTTCTCGGTGAGATTAAATTAAAGGACACGAAACGTCTGGATTTACATTAAATTTCCGCTAAATTCTTTTACCTGAGAAGTAACTCAGTCACGTATAAAAATCTTCCGTTACATCTAGAATTACAAAAAGGAACGCCCATTCAGAAAGGCAAAGAGTTGAATTTAACTTCCAGAGAGAAAGAAAAGAACGGCACTCGAGTAATTTAAATAAAATACGCTTACGAACCTTGTTCTTTATCCGACAGGAAGAAAGTCAAAGAATTTCTCGGTTTTTTGTCTCTCTCTTAGAGAGATTATCTTTCTTCTGGAAGATAAATGTCAGGAAACTGGGGTATTATCAAGCGTTTCCGTATCATGTGTTTCAAAAAAAAAAAAAAAAAAAAAAAAAAATAAGAAGAAGAGAGAAAATGGCACGTGTACCATTTCGCGGGGTGAATCTCGAAGGAACTCTGACAACCATTTCAAAGATATGATTTTATACGCCTGGGCGTAACTCTATAGAGAATCTATTTAGTGCCTAGTGACAGACTGCCTCTATTCGAGGGTGTTTCGCTTGGGACGCGATTAATTATTGGGTTCCTTTTGGGGGCTGCGAAGCTCGAGGCTTTGAGCTCAGTTGGGGGTGGTTGGTGGAATGGGAAATATAAGATACGTTCACGGCCGACGTAGACACTCGGCTTAGCTTCCTCAGAGTATTAGATCAATAATTCTAACCTTAAACTGGCTCGGTCACGAGCATCGAACACGGTACTAGCATGTAACGCGATATTGCTTTGCGTCGAATATTACTCTGAAGCACCTTTGCTCCGTCGGAATATAATGTTTCAATGGAGAGTTCGATATTTCGTTTCAATGAAGTTGCCTGGCCAATTTCTATGCCAAAGTTGCGAATTTCATTTTACCAATTGTCATTTCTTTTTTGGTTCCCTCTTTTTCGATATTCAGGCAATGAATATCGATATCGCGTTAAAATAGATTGTGAATGAAGTTGTTAACTACAAGTATGAGATCAGTTTAATTGATTTGGTTAATATGTTAGAAGTCATTGGTGGTTCGTTAAATAACACTGATTTTAGTAACCACTGTATAACAATCTCTATGTTAAATAAAATATCGTAAGAAGTAGGAATATCTCGTTCCAAGTAAAAACACATGAACAAACCAATATTCTTTTTGATCTCATAATTTTAGTTAATGACTTTACTCGAAAAATAGTGAAAAAAGAAAAAAAAATACTCACCACTGCAGTAGCGAAGACGTAGAATAATCATCGAAGCCACAAATTTCTTCAAATACCAAACACGTCGTACAGAATCGTTGAAAACTTCCTCACGTATCGAGACGTTTTACGACTAGGAAAAACTGTTCGTTCGAAACTATTTTTTTTTTCTCTTTTCACGGCACCGGAACGCATCGAGACGAGTAATAAAAATTTGTTTTACGAGCCGAGAGATGTAATTCGATGGTCGAGAACTGTCACGAACTCTGTTGAATTATGAAAAATTACTTTCCGAGCAGGAGGGATGCTGCGTGGACTGCAGCATCCCCGATACTGACCGACAGACCCAGATTTTCGTCTCTTGAAATACGCGAAACCAGTTCTTTGCCGTTAATGCACGCAATTAAGAAGTGGAATTTCCTTTTTCAAATTCTAAACATTCCCCACTCCGCGAGAACTTGCTCCCTATTCTCTTCGTTGCACGGAGGATGACCATTGGTCCACGACGACCGTGAGAACACAGGGTGGTCCAGAAGAACAGGTTCCTTTTTATCTTCCGAGAAGTGTCGTAGCATCGAACTATCGATGCTCCCTTCTCGAATTTCCGAAACAAATTGCGCGTTTTTTGTTCCCATTCTCTGGCTTTTTCTTTTTCATGGGTAACGGATAACGCGACAACTCGTGTTCGCGTGGACAAATGATCGAGAAGTTTTGCAATGTCTGCGGTGAAGTTTCCGGTAGGGATCATTTTTATACGAGTTTGTGAGTGCGGTTTGCGTTTCGTCGATGCATTATTTATGATAACAAGATTTACCGTTGCATACTCATTTGTAAAGAGAGATTTGCAAACTGCGAACTTGCACAATCGGAAATGGAGATGGATTAACTTTAACAAAATTTTTATTGTCAGTTTATTTGTATTTTCGTTCTTTCTTGTCTAAATATCTTCTTGTGATTTTCTTTCGTTAATTCGTTTTTATTTACAACGAGATACTGACAATATAAAAATCGAACGTTAATTATTTTTCTCAAATTTATAAATATAATGACACGTCTATTATATGTTTCCAACATTGTCAGAAATCTCTGTTTATATCTCATTGTATCATGTCTTAGATGCAATTTTTTATAGAAAAATTTCTTGTATTATTAATTTTTATTTTGAATGAAATTGTAATTTTTTTTATTTCACATTATTTTACACATATTTTTTATGGTAAAATTAATTAAACGATTAAAAATTATCTAGAATGTTTAAAACATTATAATAACCAGCAGTGACATATGACAAAAGTATCGTCATAAGCAAAATCGTTAATAGTTGTTAAATCTGCCCCGTCCAGTTTCATCCCTCCAAACTCGTCAAGGATTTATTCCACGCATCTCGTGCGCGCTTCGAAAGATGACCAGTGGTCAAATGCCGTGAGAAAAGTTCGCGGTCCAGAGTAGCTTTAAGTAGAACAGGTTTTCACGGAATCAGTTACGATGCGAACAGATCTGCTGATTCTTTGTCTGTCTCATGGACCTGTTTCGAGCAGCTTCATCATCTTGGGAGGACGTGAGAAATATTCTTGTCTAGCGTGAAAATATTTTCAACTACAACAATTTGTTACTACGTTCATTTACTGTTGTTTTAATATAGAAAGTAAAAAATTTTTTGAAATCAATTAATTTGTGTTTCGTATAAGGTTACAATTTATGTGTATAATTTAATTCAAGTATTATATTGAGAAAATGCGGATTTTCACGCATATACGGAAGATTTAAATATTCAGAAATGCGCATAATATTGTAAAGAACATTCGAAATATTCGAAAAATAAAATATCTACTAGTTATGATACTGAGAAGATGAAATAAATGCTTATTTTTTAGCGATTTCTTAAAAGTAAGAATTTGGATTTATCTTTCAAAGTGAGGTAAAATTATTAGTTAATTATCGTGTTTAGAATTTCGACGATTTTTGAGAAAAAATAATATATATAAAATAATAGTAATTTCCGGTACGAATGATAAGTAAAAGATAAACAGGCAGCCTTTCTGTAGATTTGACGATTAAACGATTACACGCAACACGAGGGGTTGCTTTGTCTTTCTCAACTTTTCACCTCCGCCGCCCTCTCTCTCTCTCTCTCTCTCTCTCTCTCTCTCGGTCACGATCCTTTACGGATTATGCGGATCTATCGTTCGCAAAATCGCATAATACCACGATGGTGCTTAGGCGTGTAAGGGTTGAGACATGGGTTTAGGGTGGGCGTGTGCCGTAATGTTCGTATCATTAATCGAGCGTCAAATAACTTCGTACAAAATGGACCCCTATATTCAATGGAATTTTCCCTACAGACGAGTAACTCTGTAGAAATGTTATTGAAATAGAGCCCTGTTCTCTGAGTGTATCTTATCTGATTGAATAAATCTTTGTTTCTTTCCGCCAAATTGCGCGTAATTTCTCTGGAAATATATCTCGACTACTACGACGTCGAATTTAAAAATTCTTCATTTAAAGATCAGGAAAATTTTTAGGTGATGTACACATTGAAAAATTTATAAACTAAAGTATACTTTGTTAAATAAAATTCTCTGAATTATATATTTTACTTAAATTCTAAAAGATCGACATATTTTCGTAAAAATTATTTCTCAAAAATATTTCTACACATACTGTAGAAAATTTGAAGAGTTATACAGAAGGGTAGAACTTGGCCAGTTCTCCAAAGATTGCAAAAATTGTTTCTGTTGTATAATCTGAATTTCGCGTAACATTTTTCGGAGCTCAATTCTCGCGTTATACAAGGATTAGCTATATTTAGTTTATTCGTTCAATAGAGAGGATTTCTGTTTCACCTCCGAAGGTGAAGGTAAAAACACGTGCGTGTAATTGAATCCATCGCGCCCCTTGAATTTCATTTTAAAATTAATTTCGACTTTGCTACCAATTGCCCGGCGGTCTGCGCGCTTAGCTTTTCATTAAATGTCTTATTCCACGATTATGGCGGTCTTCGTGATTGCATAACTTCAACTACGATTGCACACGAATTCCATTTCGAGTCGATTGCAGTCACGACGCAGTAGCAGCCATATTTGCATGGGTTAGGAATGGTAGTAGCAGAGTCCGTTGATTTTCCGAGAAATTCGCACAGAGAGGGGGGAGGGGATTGGTCGAAGACACAAACCGCAATTCCGTTTGTCGATATACGTTATTTGACTTGAAGAACTCGATATCAATAACACGTTCGGGGTTTCTTCTTTTGAAAACGCTCGAAATTCGCTCGTTGCTGGACAAGGCCTTTGCAAGAATGTTTTACACATATGTATGCTCTTATATTTTTTTTCCTTACCTCTTGTTTTTTTTTTTACTTTTTATCTTCAAGTCTGAAATAATTTCTCATTTCGTGGTCACGTTTGTGGGATTAAGTTTTTATATTCGACGAACGATTACATATACACGTTTAGTCAATGCAACTTAAACGTCAGATTTTTTTAATTCTCGTTTCAAAATAAGTTTCAATAACAATACGTGCAATTAAACAAAGGAATGTAATTTGGTAATTACTTTTCCAGAAGTGTACGGTTTCTTCCGCTAAAGAATTTACACTTGTATTTTATCAAATCACTGAAGAATTGAAAAATAGCAAACGAAAAGAAATATCTCACATCGGCACTCTTAGAAAAATCACAGTTCTAAAGAGTTGTAAAAGTAATCGTAACTCTCAAGGTACTAGACTTCCTTTCTGATGTATCTAAATTCCCTGATTCTTACACCAAAATTCAGTCCTGGACCCGAACTTTTTACCAGACTTGTCCCCTAAACTTTTCAATCCCTCCAAATCATCCACCTGGTTAGTATCTATCTAGTTTGGAGAATCGTCGAAGCTCCCGAAGAAAGTCGCGATAAAGTTGCAGGAGGTGAAAAGGGGTAGGGTCGAGGGGGTCGGAGGAAGAGCACACGGAGGGAGCAACGACGTCGGCGGTTGGAGGACTGGTGGGGAAGACGGGAATAGAGGCGCTGCTGGAGGCCGTGGTGTTTGGAGGTTAGACCGCAGTTACAATATCGCTTGATTAGAAATGTACATAGCGTATATGCGCGCGGGCCGCATATCCAGATGGTAGGTGGTCGGGCTGGGTCGATGCCTGGGCAACTCCATAGTTTAATGCACGAACCGTAGAACTTGCAATAAGGAAGGGTTGAACGTTGGAAGGGGGTCTGGCTGAGGCAGAGGTGAACAAGGGGGGTGGTTCCTGGAGGTCCCCGTACGTACCCGCGCGCACATGCACACACACACAAGCGACTAACGGGAGTTCCAGTCTGCAACATAACGCGATCGTACTACTTGCAGCTTGCTTGTTGGCCCTCCAGAGAGAATGCTCGTGGTCTCGTATACCTTCGTATACCTTCAAATTCCCACGAAATGCTTCCGGTGGTACCGTTCTGACGTCAAACTCCCAGGGACGTTTCCTTCAAACGCTTGGGTCAACAACCGTATCTCCACCGCGATGTTTGATTGCATTCGCTTGCAAAGAGTCGTACGAGAAGTGGTTAATCCAGTGGCTCGTGCGGAGGCGTGGTCTTGCTTTCGTTACGCTTCTTTTTTTACATCTTGGAGTTGAAGTTTGAACCCTGTATGTTGCATAATTGAATAGGTGCAAGTTTGTAAAATGTCAATTATTAGTTATAAACTTTTTTTACGTCCAAGTAGTAGATTTGATAACTTTTGCAAGTTATTTTATTATCATATTTATTTTTCTCGTTTACTTGTAAAATGATTTACAATTTTTGAGTCTTGTTGATATTATTGATGCACAGAAAGGATTAGTTTTGATTTATATATTGATCGTACTGTAATTATAGTTTTGATCGCGATTAGGACTACTTTTGCTCGCGTGAAAGTAAAGAATAGAATATTGAGGCATAAGACTTAAAACTTGAATAAATTTTATATCAATAATAATATGCTGAAAGATTTCTTGATCTGTATGTCTGAAAGAATCAAGTAATTAATCATTTAAGAAATAAGTTTTAAAATAATATTGAATAGTATTTATTTTAAGTGATAATCGCCCTGTTTTTGACTTTCGGAGAAAGATCAACCAAGTTTGAAAACGCTCGCTCTTTCAAGCGCGTTTACCTTCCTGCTTAAACGTACCTTACGTCCTATAAATTAACCTGTCTATATATAAAGTTAGAAACAACACGTCCCTCTGTGCTGCAACTGCTATTTATTATTCAATCTGTTATTTCTGCTTACGAAGTAAATTCTTCATAGAAACGCAGGGCAGTATTAGAACTTACAAAGTATAATTGCCAAAGAGGCATAAATAATTTCCAGAATAATTTCGGTAAATGCTCGTGTATAATCTGGTAAAAGACGCGTTTACAGCCGTTTGTGTACGTACTCTGTGTTTGTGTACGTGTGCGCGTACGTGCACGTGTACGTGTAGGAAGATAGCTCTATATTAGCGTTATACCTTAGTTCCTAAATCAGCGTGCGCTTAGACATCCATGCTACCGGCCACTGCAGGTCCGTCCTCGAGGAATATTCAACCATTCCTCCTGCTTTGCTCTCAGCTTTCTCGTTTCTCGGTTGCTGCTTCTCTACGTCTGTTGCTCCATCCTCGATTCGCCCAAAGTTTGGAGAGCTCGCGCTTGAGAGGAAACGCTGAACGTCACTGCAATATCGTCTAATGTTCTCGAAGAAGATGGCGGTTGTAACGTTTGATACGTTTCGTGTCTACTCTACTAGTAGACATGATTTTCCTTTTGATGCCAGTCGGGGCAAATTGAAAACCGAATATCCGCCGCGTTGAACTTCCACTCGGCGAGACATTCTTTCGACGAGTTTTCTAATTCGCGCGTTGTACCTACGCCTTCTCGCGAGCGATTCTCGACCAAATGCAATAGCAATTAACCGACGCTTGGTTTATTCGGATCCTTGTAATTAGTATTAGGAAACATCAAAGCACACCGATCAACTATCTTTTACGCATATTTACTTATCGATATTAGTTTGCGCGAAACTTCACCGCAAATCCCCAGTAACGGATAACTTCTGTTCCGAAATCGCAGCGCAGTCAGTGTATACAGGGGAAGACTGCAAATACAAGCAAATACAAGCGGAGGGAAAATGATTCTCCTCGTACTCTTTGTTCTCAAATCGCCGAGAAAACTTTTCTCTGTGCTTTGCACTACATATTTATTCTGACATTCGTACCTCTAACATTGCTACGGGTCAATAAATAATTCCTCACTCGTAAAGTCTTACCACGTTGTACGAAAAAAGAGCAAAACCAACGAAAAAGATAGTAATTCTACGGCGTCGCCCTAACACGTCTTTTACGTTATAACACGAATTCCCTTAAACTTTGGCTCTCCAGCTACGAGGCTAAACCACGGTGTGCAAAAGCTGGCAAACACCTGCTGGTAACGGTCCACTAATCTCCGAACTTGAATAATGGAGATTGTGCAAACTGCAGCAAAATATTGCATCCCGAACAAGAGGAGGGAGGGGTGTGGAGGGTGAGGGGCAAGCTGATGTATCGAGTCGGTCGTGTCTTGAAACAGGGCGAGATAGCGGGCAAATGGTATCCTTAAAATATTCAATACGCCGGAAGATGTTGTTCGCACCCGGCCAAAAGCGAATCCAACTCGGCGCGGGCTGGTAGCCGGTCTCCACGTGTCGGTGTACGCCTCGCACACGTGGATACGTGTACTTTGGCGTGCGAACAGCGAAGCCCCCCCGTGAGTTTGCCAGAACGAAACTACGTGCGTGGTCTGGATGCATGCAATTTTGACTAGATTAACGCTGCATTATTCAGCTAATTAACTGCTAGGAACGCTCCTCCCAGTGTTTTCGGTATCTCCCTGAAAACAACGTCGTTTGTCTTGCGCCTCCGCTCTGAGACACCGCGCCCCGGTTACGCTCCGTCTGCCGCTGTAGGCTCAAGGCTGGGCTTATTCCAGTTGCCTACGTGTAAGTTGGCTGCAGTAAGAACCGGCGAGCTTTCACGCTTCAGTCTACACGACTAACTTGCCGCGCCACGCCGCGCCATTCCATGCGATATTGAAGTTTCACGTCCACAAAATGAAATAACTTTCAGTGGCAGTGCACAGAGTGCTTAAGTTGGAGATTAGTTTTAAACATAATTGTATTTTAGAGAATATACTTGAAGGAACAGGGTAGTATCGAAGAGGGTAATTTTCATACGCTGTAATTTCGAAATGATCTATGTTTATAATTCGAGTCATTGATCCGCGACTAATTTCATTTATATTTATGTAGCGTTGCGACAAATTGTCTAAAATGTCTAAATACTTACGAGCAACAGCGTAATTTAGATGGTATTTATACATCTTTAAATCTCGATATTAATTGGATTTGAATAAAATTATTGTTTACACAAATCTTTTCAAAGTGGCATTGTTCAGAAACATTCCGTCAATGCTTTACTAATTTGTATTATCGGCAACGAAATTACAAAGCACGAATGCTATCGTAGACAATGAAGTATTTGGCGAATATCCAACGCTCCTCAAGAAAATGAACGCCATTCATTCGATTGGTCGATCCGTATAAATGCACGTTGCATTAAGCTTTCAAATTACATTGGTGGTGCGGGGCAGCATTTATTTAACAAGTCATTTCTCCACAACGACGTCTCGAGCAGACGTTAATTCGTTAACATTTAATTGCACACTTAGTTCCCTTCGACACTTGCCTACGCTGGCACGCAAGCCTCGACACACAAATATTCACCGGCGGGTTGATACACACGCGTACGCACACGCGGACGTGCTAACCGAAGAGGCGACGAACCAATACCTCATGCAACAGCTTCGGGGATGTGCAATGCAATTAATATAATTACTTTCGATCACACTGCAGCTGCTTTGCTTCTACCGTGGATTTCGAGACTACGTTGAACGAAGGAGATTGAACATTCCTATCAGCTTGTATTTTCCAAAAGCTATCGCCCAAAAGCGTCCGAATATTTGCTTATTTTCTTTGCATAATGCAATTTATATAATTAGAAGGTAAAGGGGATTATAACGTTCTCGAAAGATAAAAAATCTTCTTCATTCCAATTTTTCAAAGATAGTATATGTTGGAACTTTAATTTACTTAAACGAGAATTTTTTTGGGGAGGATCTTCTATTAACGATATCTACCTTTAGAAACATTGTCTGTCAATCATAAAGATTGAGCATAGTATTGATTTTGAAATTAGCACAATTATCGTACGAAAAAGTTAAAAATTACGTTCGAGTAATCTCAGAAAACCAATTAATTTCCCTTAAGAGCAAAAATACGCAAGAATCCCAATGATATGAAAATCATCCTTAAAACTCAATTTCGACAAACCTCTTTTTAATTCCTTTACTGACAAAATTTTTTTGTCGATTATTTTTTACAAAAAAATTTCTCTCAATTTCTCAAGAGAGTTTGAGAAAGACGATAAATATTGCTGGTTATTTCAACTAGTTCTTCCCCTGATAATCGGCAGAAGTTTCGCCCACGTTCTCGATGCTCCATACGATATTGCCGCATTTCGATTCGCAAACAATGGGAAGGGAAGCGTGACCAAAGAGAACGCGAATCCACGCACGGGTCTCAATGTTGGCCACCACACAGGCAACGCCCGTCATTTCCTTATAATTACTCTATTTCCTCTTGCGCCTATAGTTATGCCGAAGCAGCAGCCCTGTAGGGTGGAATCGATGGTAGAAAACGGTAGATATTGGAACGCAACGTACGATCGTGCGGCCGAAACCCGGAGGAGGGGCTCGTTCGTTTCAAGATATCGAGGAAATGAATGGGATTGGCTGCTGGGCAAAATTGCACTCTGATAATTACCTATTAGCTCCACTATACCTGGCACCGTTTGCTATCCTAAAGAACAATGCCTATCATCCATTCGTGCAAATAATCGTCCAACTCTGGCATCTTTCGTTCATTCGATCGCATCTGGATCGAAATGTTTGGAGATACATCTAGATGTAGATATACTTTATATCAAGTATAATAGATATTTGTACGGGTGGATTATATTACTGGAGAATGTTGGTTCGCGCGCGGGATAATGTAAATGATTGTCTCTCGTCGCGTAAGGCAATTATTATATTATTACACGTACATCTAAAGTTTTTAAACAACTTGATCGCGCAAGGCGCGCAATTGGATTTTAAAATTAAAATTTGAATTTATAACTCGAATATATTCCAACGTTCGAGCGCGCAATTGATATCGATTCTTTTACATTTACTTCACCGGCATTTGAATAAAAGAATGACAGCGAAAAGAAATTTCAACTCTCTAGAGTTTGACTCTAGACACTTCCAAATAATATAAAAGGCCAGGATCCGACGAGTAACACACGACAGACAGCCTGTCGTTACGTTTAATCAAAACCATGACAAAGTAACCTCGTCGACATATCGGGGAAACGGCATACGCGAAACGTCTACTTTCCGCACGGTGACGATGAGTAACGGAGAACTGGGTCGTCGACGGTAGACCGATTCGGCCTTTCAATCTTCCGTCCTGAGGCCGATAGAGATTCCGGTCGGTGCCCGATGTTTATGCGGCCCCGGGTATGAGTGTGTGCGCAGCAACAGGGTTACCGCGGCTCCGGTCCGCTCGACCTCGTCTTTCCAGATAGAGAGACGTCTCTCTGAGGAGACTGGAAAGCCGCGATCCCTGGTGCGGACCGGTCGAAATGCCTGGGGGTTGATTGATTAGAGGGTACGGCGTACGGCTACGTACGAGAGAGCTTGAGTCCAGGCAGAGTTGTGCACGGTGCGGGTTAGTTCGGCAGGGACCCTAGGTTATTTGGGGGCGGTGTGTGGAGACGCGGCGTTGGTTCCAGCCGGAGGGTGAAGAGGAGAACGGGGCGCGCGCGGGGGTTGAAGAGGAAAAGTAGGTGGAGGCGGAGGAAACGGTGGGCCAACCGGGGGAGGAGGTCAGAGGGGAGGAAGAGAAGGAAGGCTGGAGGCGGTAGTTCGAGGTGCTACAGTTTATAATAGTTGCCACCGCCCTCGGGCCAACCGACCCTGTCCGCAACTTTCGCAGAGTTGCTTAAACCTAACCTCCTCTCCCGGCTGCTGGACGATCAAGTCTCGTCCGACGACCGGGCCAAAGAATCGAGGTTATTCCAGTCTCTGCCGGTTGTAACTCGTTTCCGCTTCCCAAGATCCGCTCGGTTAGTCGCGATGGTTCTTTCTGTTTGCGCGGCGCTTCGAACGATCCGTCTCTTTGGAAGGTAGTAAAGGCGAAAGTTCTCGCTGCTAGCCAATAGCATAGCGGCCAGGTAGGGCACGTGTGCCGTAGATTAGTTTGTAGTTCGTGTTTGAAGAAAAAGCTGAGTTATTAGTTGCGGCTAAGGGTCACCGAGCTGACGGAAAGATGACGTGGTCAGGTGAACGAGATTCGCAACTCGTTCGTAACTTGCCTGCTGCGGGTCGTTTTTCGGTTGAAAAACTGAATTCGTTTGATATGGAAACGCGTCACTTGGCAGAAATACCAAAGAAGAGAGAAGAGGAAAAAGATTCTGAGAGAGAGAGGTGCAGGAGATTCAATCGAGATGCAGTCGCAATGAAATGAAAGAATCCAACCAGTTCAATTGTTTAAAATATGGTTTCATAAGAACTGTATATTGTTAATTTTTGAAATATTAAGAAGCTACGCGAATTACATCGTGTAGACGTTGTGGACATTCGTCAATAGTTTCCAGTCATATTTTTCTAGACGAGAGACCCGTGTGACTCTAACGAAATTCTTCGTCTTAGTAATGCAATTGGGACGAAAGAAGCAATTTATACGTCTACGAGCGCTCGTGTACTCAAAGCTGTATGCAGTGCAGTTTCTCGGTCCCGTGACAGCGGCCTCCGTTATAATTCTCCGTTATCTATGGAAATTCTAAACCGTACTAAACAACAATATATATCCCAAAACTATGTAATTCTCCGTGCGCGTATACACACCATGCAATATGCGCTAGCAAGGGCTGTGAACTGATCGTCGCTTTTTGTTCGCTTTCTTTTCTTTTTTTCATTTCGAGTTTGTTTATCGATTTTTTTCTACCGCTCTGTTCAATTAGTCTTTTTATAGTTGTCGAGTTTACTTGACACTTATCCAATGTTTAAATATCTTTAAATATTTAATTTACCAAATTACGTGAAAGTAAATGTTTAGATGTTAAGAAGAAACTAAGTACAAGGTATTCTAATAAATCAAACGTCTCAAATACATTGAGAAATAAGAAATACACTTTTCTCGCAAAGGAATCCAAAAGGAACCATTCCCCTTTCGAAAGAACTTTCTCTCTTTCTACGAATTTCGTCTCTAAAATCCATTTGATACGTACACGTGCGTCGCAGATATTTCCCGTCCATTAAGATTATCAATTTTCCAAGTCGTGCTCCTTCAAACGGTCGAAAGATTCACAGGGAGGCTTTCTATTTATTCGCAGCTGGAACGACGTCTGATGACTCTATCAAACGTGCGATCTCTAATTAAATATGTAGCTAGAAGCGCGGCGTGTGCAGCACTAATCAGCCGTCTCGAAGAGTTTTCACGGTAACTGGAGCACGCTGCTCTGTCGGTGAAGAGGGGCAAAAGACCGAGCCGGCGTATGTAGGTGGAGAGACAGGAAGATGGATCGTTGCTCAGGTCCCGCAAGCAATGTCCTTCGACGCTGTCTGTGCCTTAGGACAGCACGTAATCATGCCAGTCCGCTATTACTTCCTATAACGCTATCTACGCCAGGAAACGCCATTGCTCGCTCGTTCCTACGTAGGTACGTGGTTCAGGGACGCCGAGGATGATGAGATCTGCAGGCTTGCATCCTGATGAGACTATTAGGATGGCTTGATAAGTCCATAATATTCTGGTCGATGCCGGGCAGCGCCGTCGAGTCCACCCGGTGTCCTCGCCAAACCGCTGCACCCGCCCCCGCGCCCCCGACAGCCCTACACCACCGACACTACCTCACACCACATCCCCCTCTTTCACTCTCACCCCCTTTCTCCCTCCCCCCTCCCCCTCCTTCCCGTGCCAACCCCTTTTACGCGCAGATATACGTAGACTACCTTCGGTCAGATTGACGACGAGATAACTGATGCTTCCCATCGACTTTGTTAACCTCAAACTCCGATCATTCCTCAACCCTGGAATCGTAGCTTTTGGTCGATGAAGGATTTTCCACGAGATTTCACACCAATCGTTCCTTTGCCCGATCCTCTATATCCCCCCTGTGACATTCTATCTCTGCGAATAGGTTCTATTCGTGGTCCTTTGAGCTACGGATCAATGTACCTTGCGCAAAACTACCCTTTACTTTCTTCGTATCCGGTGACCCAGTAACTTTCCCCATCTTGCGTTGGACATTTTCCCCCACGAGGAGAATTTCTCGTGGGATCAGATCACAGTGGTAGAACGCAATCGCAGTAAGAAAGTTTGCCTTTGTCAGTTCAGTTTTGAAATCGTGTTACCTTTTTAATTTTATTCGCGAACATGTTGTTATCTACGTGACAGTCGCGTCGACACAAGCTGCGAATTCTTTCTGTATATAATTTTATAACGCTTTTTAGAAATCAACGAGTCGTTAAATACCAGACATCTCGTATGTTAATAATAATGAATGAACAGATTGAAAAATAATTAATAGTAATTTATGGTAAGTTATAACAAGTGCACAGTAAATAATTAAATTAATGATAAAACAATTAATTTCTTTCTTTTCAAAGAAAACAAATAATAAGACTTTCCCAACTAGTCAAATAATTCAGATAAAGTTTGAAGAAAACTTGAACAAAGTCTCGAATTAAGAAAGTTTTTCCTTGGTCGTTGATCATTGTCCCATTTAGTCATACTTCAGCCACGATGAAACGTGCTATTAACATCCGTTAATGTATTAGATCTGTGCAAGCAATTTTATATCGAGAAGGAAAGATGTTTCTCTGGTGATCGTTCCTCGAAGAAATCACAGAAGAATGAAATTTGGGGAACTGTCGTGCCTCTGTTCTATCTGTTGCGGACGAACAGTCTGTGTCACCCTCTCGAAGCGGTTGGAAATTAACTTTGAGTATTACAGATGTCGAGGCGCGCCGCGGCGAGAAGCTAGCACCTTGTTAGTCTGACAAATTCGGTCTGTCTCCCCTTCCTTCTGTCTTCCACTTTGCCGTATCAGCAGTTAGTTCCATCTGCAGAGGAACATCAACGAGCGAGCTGGTTACTTTTCGGTGTTACCGCATATATCCACTTGTAAATTATACTTTGTTTCTTTGATATAGGGGACTTTACTCGATCCGGTTAAACGGGTCTTGCTCTGCATAAATTCTACTGTACGTTGAATAAATTCGTCATCAACTTGATTAAAAGCAAACTATACTTTCATATCCTCTCTTTCTCTTTCGCGTTTCGCATGCGCATTCCAAGAAAAAGTAATTTTGATGAGAATTTAATTTAAAGGAGTCCAGAATTTTCGACTCGTTTAGTTTTCTGAAATTGGTTTATTGATTTATTTCATTGAAAGGTGTGAAATAAATGTTCAGTTTCCTAGAAAATGTTAAGGTATAAAAATATTCGCCACTGTACTAGTTCAAAAAATAGCTGATGGGCTTTTGTCAATGAATCCACAAATTCGTGTTAATTGACAGTTAGTTAATATTTAATATTTAATAACTATGCATTATATTTAATAACAGCGATATACAATACTTAAAAACATATGAAATGTCTGAAGTACATTTATTAAAATATACAGTAGATAAATAAATGTTTGTTGAAATTCCTTCAGTTGAGTTTATAAAAATTTAAGCACAATGAAGTTTACTTATTTGATAATAAATGACTCCTCAAAGTCTAAGAATAGCTTTCACGTTCAATGGACAGTTCTTCAAACTGCCTGTTAGAACTTTCTCGATCTTTCCTTGAATCAGAGAAAAAACAAGCACCACCTCTAACTTCATTTACCGTGCCAACGACCAGTTAATAGCATAATTGAAGCGCTTGCTCTTCGTTTCCTGAGGAAGGGGAGGAAAAAAAATCCCTCTCGCTAATTTATTCGAATTGATGCGTTGTGGAGCCGGTCTGGTAGTTGTCGGAATGCCACAGGCAGCTGGACCTGCTCCGGTCGTTGGAAATTGGCGAGAATGGAATCTCGAGCAGTTCCAGAAGTCACCGGTCCTTGCGGAGGGTGCCGATCGTTGGTGGAACGGTGTTTGCTCGCTTAATCGGCCGACCCACGACGCTACCTTTCTCTCTCTCTCTCTCTCTCTCTCTCTTTCCCCCTCTTCCACCCCGTCGCATCCTTTCCTCTGTCGTTTTCCTTGTCCAACGAAACCTGTACCGGCCGAATGACTATCGGAAAGTGATATCGAGGATTTCCAACGGCCACACTTCGGTATTGCGACGATTCCGTGGCACTTGCTTTGTTTCGTAGCCGCCTGGAAATCGAGCCTTTGCCACCCAGCCGGGGAGAGGCCCGGAGCCTCGAAAATGGGGTGACTGAGAACGGGATGAGGAACGGCCGACGACTCGCTGCCGCTCACCCGTGAGGGTAATAGAATTGCATGGCCGAGGAGTGCCAATATCCGGCGCGGCCTTGTCGGCGGCGTTTAATTGCGTTAGTATTTCATCGCGGAACTCGACGCCAGCCGACCAGACTTTTCGATTTCGACATACACCGATGGATATTCACTCGACTCCGAGTGGGATTCCAGGTGGCAGTGGCGGGAAAAGATAGTGTCGATCAGTATGTAAAACGCTGGTATTGTTTCTTATTTTTTCTTTTTTTCTTTTGGGGATCAGTGATTTCTTTTTAAGGGTTGTGTAGAAGTCTCGAGATTCGTAAAATTCACGGGTACGTGCAGCGTTACGTTGAGACATTGTAAAATGCAGATATTGTATTTTTTGGAGGATTGTTGGATCAACTGAGAATCACTTTATCATTTTCATGTTGTAATACGCTAGTTTTGAAAAAAATCAATTCCTATCGTGAGACTGAGAGCAATAAACTCAAATTATTAAATAATTTTCTTTTATATTTGAAGTATTTGAAAATATGTAAATGATAAACGAGAGTTTATCCATCGATCATAAAGATGTGTTTCGAAGTAATTGTAACGCGTGGTCCTTATTTATCTCATCCGAGAATGGTCGGCGCGAGATTCAAGGTTGAACCTCGGCAGAAAATACCAGCCGAGTGGATTACTATCCGGAGAAAATGATGTGAAAGCTTATGGCGAGATGCCGATGTACCGCTATGTTTCCAGTTAGCGTGGAGAGATAATGCCAGGGGCTAGTAACAGTCGGAGGTTTATCTTCGCAGGAGCATAAAACTAACCCGTTTTTTTTATGCTTGATGACGAGCGTATACCAGACTACAGCTTTTTGTTTCAAAACTCAGGCAGAATTTCCTTCCCCAATGGAGATCTCAACATTCTACGCTGATTATTACATTTTTACGCGTTGCGACTTTATTGCAGTTCGCTGAAGATTTTGTGCCATGGACGAGCATAAGTTCTCTTTAGAGGAGAACTGTATACAGCTTTGTATAGACTTTGAGACACGAAGATCTTATTCGTGACTTTTTTTTAAATGCAATTTCATATTTTTATGAGACTTAATTGGATAAATGAATCTTCGTGCTATGAGTTTCAGATATTTTATGTATTTTATATACTTTTGTACATTGGGTAAAATAATAGGAAAGACTGTTGTTCGAGATTTGAAATTTGAGGATTTCTCTGAAATACTTTGAAGTATGAAAAGTGTGAATATCAAGTGGAAAAATATTGTCTGAATAAATGTATGTTAAATAAAAGAACATTTATGCAAATGGGATTTTGGTAATTTCTTTCCATGGAATGCGGATACTTGGAGTGTTTTTACTTGACCATACTAGTAAGTAGTTGTCTGGCAACTACTCAAAACATTCCCTGTGTCAAATATGCGGTTTAATGTAATGTGTTCTAATCTAAAATTATCAAAATATTTTATGAAATATAAAGGCAAATTCGAAATTTGACTTATAATATCAATTCGTAACTAATTAGAATATTCCAAGTAGAAATATTCGATTAAACATATTATTAAATATATCAATGTTCCATATACATTGCCAAAAATATTATCTGCATAAGAAGTAGCATTTTCATTAAGTTCTTTGTTAGATTGTAGATTTTTATGCATTTGTGGGGAATTCGGAGGTGCAAAAATATATAAAATATTCTCTACGATATTTAATAACTTTTACATAAAATAACTTTTTACCCGAGTTTCATTTTTTTAATTATCTTCGTAGAAATATGAAATCGCATGAATATCCGTCGTCTGTTAATTAATAATTGGTGTCGAACACGCAACTCTTATTTCCAAAGAAAAAAAAGATCCAATTCGCTGGAAATTCAGTTCACCAAAGGTATCTGTCCAGCGAGAATGTCTAATTCCTCATCGATGAATACATCTATTAAGACCATCTTATGTTTCATCTTATCTTGAAGGACGACGCGACATCGCGAGGACTTGCAAACCTTAGACGAGACAGCGAGTATCTTTTCGCGGCGGGTTGATATTTCAGGGACGTGTGTACAGGGCGATCGTAAATTGTAAAATCTATCAAGACCAACGCGGTCGACATAACTCAGGGGGTTGCTATCCTGGTGGTATGAAGCATGGCGGCCAGACTCGGCATAAATACCCGGTAGCAGAACAGAGCAGGAGCAGAGAGCAAGCCCAGACCCGTTGTGGCGTGGCAACATCATCTATCTCGAATAATTTATTATCGCGCGACTACTGCATCCTCGAAATCCGGACAAGAACGCAACTATAGGAACTGCGAACCGGAGACGAGTGTCGTGCATCGAAATCCTGGATGCGGCTGGCTTCGGGATGCACGAGCTCCGCGCGCGAAAACCCCGGCGAATCGTCTTGGCATTTCACGTCGATTCTATCGGAAATGAATCTTTTATTAACGTGAGCATATATAAGAATTTCTGGAGTGAGTGTCTCCGAGAAAGAAAACGGAAGGAAGAATTTGGAATTTTCTTAAACATTTCGGAATGTTTTGGTTTTTCATATAAATTACATTGCAAACGTTACTTTGCTGATATATGTACATATGTGAAGTGAAGAATTTGAGTTGAGTTTGTCGGTCAGTTTTCATTAAATGTTATTGGAAGTTCTTCTGGATTAAGTGTGACACTACTCAATTTTGCGTGTATGAAAATACTTACTTTGAGTACATGAAAAGCGTCTCATCAAATTTATCGGCAGTAATAAATTCGCGATATGCAGCAAAATATTTCTAGTGTCATAAATTAGGAAAGATGTCTGTCCTAACGAGTATTCATACCATCTTGTGTTATGTAAATATAGTAGAATGTTAAAAATGATTTATTATAATTCATTCCATGGTATGTTCTGCAAGTATGCCTACTTCCACTTACACTAACAAATCATCGTGTCATTTTAACCATTTCTAATTAAATTCTCTTTTGAATTTTAATGTTTCCTTTTTCTTTGCGGACCTTTGAGTTATCAAAATTTTTCTTAAATTTTCTGGATGCTCAAAAATATAAGAATATAAGATTTCTAAAAATGATAAATATACTAGCCTCATTTATTATTTTTCACTGAAAATATGAATGTGAATGTGAAGGAAATGAATTATCTGAAATTGAAAGACATCAAGTTCATTTCTTATTATTTCAGCCAAAAGTGTTTATTTTGATCTGGTGTATTTAATAATTCACGGGATTATTGGATCTCTCTCCCTCTCTTTAACCTATGAAATTGGGTATTAAACGGTGGTGTTAGGAGCCGAACAAGACCGAAATTTAGTAGGATTATAATCGGCGTGAAAGATTGTGCAATAGCTTGGCCAGAGAAGCAGCAGGCTTTCGAGACGTTCATCGAATGTAAATTAGTGGCAAAGGTCGCGGAGCTTCACGTGTCAGGTAGAAAGGTTATCGATAGTGTATCGAAACTCAGTTTCATGTAAACGCATACATACATACATATGTAAATTTGTGGAATTCTATCTTTGAAAAAATTTTAATATCAAATAACATAGGCGAAATATGATACAATTTGTACGAGGTATTAAAATTTATCGAAATACTGCAATGTGTTTTATAAATTACTCACGTCGTTAAAATTTATTTCATTAAAGACATATTTTTCATTGGAGATTTTTGATTGCAACTTCTCAATTTGATCCTATGATTAATTTCACCTTTGAAAAATGTCAAGAATTATAAAAATGTAATATTCAGCAACAGCTTAATCAATCGCCCTGTGATATAGGAAATAATCATTTATTTGATTTAGTTGTAAATTAAATTTCATTATTGTTTATTGAAAGAATTTTTAAAAATCTGTGTGTGTCTTCTCAAAATAGAATACAATTTATCGTTTTCTAAGTTAATTCATCTCTCGAAGCACGAAGAAATACACAAATTATCAATAAATTGTTTTACTTAAAATTTAAAGATGTTTTCGCCTGAATTTTAAGATATAATTCCAGCAATATTATTTTTCATGAAAAAAAGATTCACAGATTCTTCACTTATCTACGATTTATTTTCTCGTATACAATTACAGATTAACGTTATAATTATTTTTAATCCTTTTTCAATATTATTATATTTTTATACTTATATTTTTCTACTCAGTAGAATCTTTATGAAATTTAAACTCTGATATCAAAGTGTTATATCATACGATCCGCCTGACCGTTTACCGTCCTATACTACTGCCGTTTAATACCGTATGGCATTGGAACAGCATTACCATCTAGGAAACTCACAGAAGAGCGCAGAGGACCGCGCTAAAGTGCATCGTTACACGTTCATCGTAAAAGTTAGTTAAATGCCTTTCTCATTAAAACTTTGTTAATTTCGTTCGACATCGGCGCACAAAGCGTTCCGAAAGGACGACGTATAATTTCCAACGAAAAACTATCTGTTCGTAACTTCAGCAGGCGAAATTTTTTCATATTTTTTCCCCCCCATAATATTCAAAGAAACGCATTTTCCAAAGGAGATATCAAACGCGTTCCAACAATTCCGGAATTCCATCATTTTTTTTCCACGTGCTTCGTGCTGCCATCGCGCGGAGCATCCCGGAACCTGCACACGTCTTTAGGGGTTGAGGAATGCCTCGTATGAAAAAATGTCGACAGATGGCACCAACTCCCCTTCGCGAAGCCGAAACCCACCCCCTTTTTTTCCTTCGTTTTTCTCAGCGGCCATATTTTTTTCGCGGCGCGGGTATTTTTAACTTTTCAAATTTTCCGACCTTGCACAGCGCTTCCATCGGGCAACACAAACAATTAATCCTTCGAATATTCGTCCACTTGTTCTAAATGCCACGTAAGACGTTGCGTGCGTGTAGTTTCTTTTCTTTTTTTTCTTTTTTTCTCTTTTTTTTTTTTTTTTTGGAAATTTCGCAGGTATCTCTCACGTATGGTACAAATCCCGGTTGGAAATTCGCCGGGGATACATCGATTCGTGGAAAATGGCGTTGCTGGGGCTGGATCGAACGAATCGAGAGCAAAATGGTGTATACGTAGAACATCGTTTCCCTATCTTGGTATGCGGTTCAGGTGTAGACGCGGTGTTAGAGAGGGAGGGAGCAAGGGGCAGTGCCACGTTGGCGGGCAGATTTTCAAAAAACCGGAGGGGCTGCGCGCGCTTCGCCTTCATTGATCGGAGGGTTGTGTCCGGCGGCCATCCTCTCCGCTGCGCCACGAACGCGAACTACCCTCTTCGTCGGCTAGCGGCCGAAGAGGGACTCGTTCGGCGTCGACTTTCAGGGCGGAGCCCAGGAATCTCCGAGGCCCTCGTTTCGTCGAGAGGAAAAAAAAAAAAAATTCAAAAAATTTTCTTTTTTTTAAAAATCCGGAAAAATCGCAAGATTGCGAAAAAAGTGGGGGAAAAAAGGAGGAAAAATTTGTGAAATTCATAAAATTTGAAAAACTCCGCCATTTTTAGGCGGCCCGCGGGATTTCAACCTTTTTCCGCGGACGCACGCCGGAGGGAATTTAAATGAGGAAGAAACGCCATAGGACCTGTACCATTCCTTTTGTCTTGCGATTATTTTCCATTTTATAAACGTTTTCAACGTTATAACGCGAATCGCCCTGGTCGTCCCAACGAACGACGTGCTCATTTTTCATTCATTCATTTGTTTATTTTTTTTGTTCCCCCCCATTCGCGGAGACAAACGAACAAAGGAGAAATAAACGGTCGCCGAGATCGCGCATGCTTGAAGACACTTGAAAAAAAATTGAAGCCTATTGAAGTCTCTGCCTCGAGCGGGACGTCGAGCTTCTCTTCGGCTCTTCGTTTCAGCCGTTGAACACAAACGACCCCATTGTTTTTTCTCGCCGCGCTGCCACCGTACATTTTTCAGTCTTCTTCCGCCAACCGTCAGGTTGAAAAAAAAAAGAGAAAAAAATAAAACTCTACGGGTTCGCAGCGGGCGACAAGCCACGTACAACGCTCGATGTCGCAATGGAATTATCGATAAGTACTTCACGGCGAGGACCGTCCCTCGGAACGAAGGATTCTTGGCGCGGGCAACGATCGTGACCAGCGAGCCGGCGAGGAAAATCGGTCTGCAAGCGTCTCATTACAGTTTCCTGGAGGATTTCGAAAAGGAGCGACCCCCTCTGGAAACGGACCGGGTATACCACAGCATTTTTCAGTCTAGGGGACCAAACTCTGACAGGTTCTCTGGGTTCACTCGAGGGAGAAAATCAGCCGGGAGAATGGATATGCCAAGGATCGAGTAAAAGAGAGGTGGTTTGGCAGAGAGGGGAAGAGCGCGGAGGTGTGCAGCGTATTACAGAAGGAGACGGAGGTAACGAAGAACCGTAGGAAGGAAGAGGAGGGACGATCGAAGCGGGGAACCAGAATATATCCCGTATTTGAGACGAAGTCCGAGAGAGAGGGAGAGAGAACGGAGCTAAAGAGAGGAATAGGGCGAGAAAGAGGAAACAACGGAGGGAAAGAGAGAGATAGAGGGAGAGAAAGAGAAAGGGGGAAAGAGATGGACAGATAAAGAGGGATCGAGAGGGAGCGAGGGCGAGTTAACCTAACCTCAAAATTCCAGCATCAATTCTGGAGCCCCTCTAGTGTCCCACCCAGCCGGTGCAATTAGGAACTACCCCTTCTATCCTATTCTGGCTCTATCCTCACTTCCCTTCGACCTCCCACCCTGGAGAGCGGCAGCACCACGTGATCCGGCAACTACACTCTTGTTTTTAGGGTGGCGGTCCGGGTGTCGGTGGTGGCGGGCGACGGGGGCGCGCGTACCGAGGAGGAGGTGGAGGTCCACAGGAAGGGGACGAGTTGCCGGGTAGGAATACCACGTCCGCGTCGCCATGGCTACCGTAGGGGGTGGTTTATACTTGAAGGGTTACCCTCGTGGTACAGTCTCTGCAAAATCGTGAAAACTGCCGAGATACGGCGGCCTCGCGAGCCGGAAAAAGTGTCGGCTGCGGTCGCTGTACTTTTGGCCACGCTTTCACCCGGGGGCTTTCCCTTTCGCGGCCTCCGCTGTTTACATCGCTTAAACGTCTAAGACAATTAATGACCGGGTTTTCGGCGGCTCTCCCCCCCCCCCCCTCCCTCCCCAAGGTAGCTAGGTTTTTCATCCTACCGTCTTCTCTTTTTACTTCTCCTACTTCGAGGACGTCGACATCTGAGATTCTGGCGAGCTTACTTCGTCGTAACTCACTTCGATTCGCTATGGTATTTCCGTTGTCTGTTGAAGATGTTGGGAACGTGATATTTGAGATTATTGTGATTTCGTTCACGATTTCATTCTTTCTTATCAAAGCATAAAGGATTGTGTACGAATATGTTTAAAAATAAAGATTTAAGAATATTGTCTGTTTTTTTTTGTGGGGAGTATAGTAATTTTTTATTTCCTACTCGTAGGAAAACTTTTATTTTATTTTATTTTATTTTATTCTTTTTTTTGTTTCCTTTTTGCATCGTTCTACTTTGAAAGCATTCCTTAGAGAATTTCACCACGTTTCCTGGCGTATCTCTTCGGAACTCTGCTCCGCTTGATAGTCACGAAAACGATTATGTTTATTGTCCGTGGAAGTAGTAAAAACAAACGACATCGCCGTCGGTGTCAACATTCGCGAATCACAGGAGTTCTTCGGCTCGCGTGCAATTTCACCGCTGTAACCGCCACGATGTTAATATTCATCCGAGATAAGGAAGCAAAACGTGTTGTTGACCTGAGAATAAAACGTACAATCTTCTTTCTTAACGCTCAACTGTGATTCTGCAAGAGCGCAATGTTGCGGTCGTTTCCAAGGGACTTGAAAAAATTGTGATTTAACAACGAAATCCCACAGTAAAAATTTATTCGTTTAGACCTATTTTATTTAGACATTGGGCATTTTGTGTTGTTTAATGGTTACTAGAAAATCTACATATTAACATAATTCACGAATAACGTAATTGGCGATTTCCCTCGTTTCGTTATCGTAAAAAAAAAAAAAAAATAGAAAATCTAAAATTTCCTACAATTTATATAAAAGTGAGTAAATTTACATAAAAAAAAATTTTGATAAAATCATTTGGATCCGGCTACTGCTATAATTATTTCTAATGCAATCGTAGAAGTCGCGTGTCCAGGTGTGACAGGTTCGTTCTAGCGGGATATTTTGCAAGTTGGAAAATTTTCAGTTTCCCTGTTCGTTCGTCTTTCAACGAGGGACATTGATCCGTTAGCTACGATGAGGTGTCATCAACAATTCACGCTCCTTCCATTAGGAACGCACTAATTATTTTAACTGGACGTTGCGTCGTCTGTTACTCGCGCGGCTGTAATTGTAGCTTTCCACTTTTCCCTCGTGCTCTTTTTTTCACCAACTGCGCTGGAATTCGTGAAATTTATCCGTCCTTCTGCACGCGAAATTTTCGTTTCGTAAGAAAAAAAAGGAAAAAAGGAGGCGAGGAGGAGGAAACGAGGGTGACTGTAGAAACAGGGAAAAGAGATGCACGGCTAAAGTGCTCGATATATCCTCGAGGGTAATCTGAACTGCTTCTAACTGTCGTCAATTATTAGCGAAGTTGGCGCACCGGCTCTTGGCCGTTCGCGTTTTTAATCAAACTTTCGCGCCGCGGTCCGCCTTCAGTCGATTTTCATCGAACTTTTAGAAAGCGCTTTTTAAATACCCACTACCAATTACGATCAAGTCACCTGCTTAACTGAATTATCGATCGATTCGTTCGCCTCCGGCGCTTTCTTCGCTGTTGCTGCAGCTAACTCGCAAACATCTGTTAAAAGCTTTTGATTTGATTCTTTCTTTTCTTTTCTTTTTCATTCTAAGAAAAACTGCAATTATTACGCGAAATAATTGAAGGGAAATTCAAAGCTTTCGCGAAGATTCAACATTTTTAATCGCTACAAATTGATGATTTCTTTTCGTACTAGAAATGTTTCATACAAGTAGTTTTCCTTTTTTCTTTTTCTTCTTTTTGAAAGATTGCGTGTATTTTGATGATTAGTATGTGTGTATGTGTGTGTATAAGTTTTCATTCGTTCAATTTTTTAGATTGCTAATGATGAAAGGACACAGTAAGCTTTTCAAGAATTTCTGTGAAATAAATTGCTCGTGTCATCGTCAGAATTAAATCGAGCATTTTTTATGCATCGCTGTGTTACACATTTTTAAATTAATCGACCTTCTTTTTTTTAGTTTATCCGTATATTAATTTAAATTAGCAGGTGACAATATCGTGACGCGTAGTATGTTTATCAATTGGTGATTAAAGAAACTGACTTCGATTCAATATTGATTGGAAATAATTTTTGTCGAGTCAATTTGAATATAAAAATAAATCATTCGGTTGCCACAATTATTTCGTCCGTTTTATTTATTTAATAGTTATTTTACAACTTATTTCTTTTTCTATCAACTGCTCTTTGCATTTTTTTTCATCACCAACTATTTGTCTTACATCTTATTGAAGCGAATGACCAAAATATTTGTCTACAAAGTTTATTCATTCTCATCTTTTTTCATCTGTTCTCATTACTCATATTTGCTATCAAAACAGAAAGTGAAACTATATTCGACAATCGAATTTCATGCTTTCACCCCTTTTTCGTCGCATAGTTATGTCCTATCACTAATAAAAATTATTTTATGTCCCGGATCGTAGCCTACTTTCATATTAATCATTTTCTATCAATCTACCATTGCATAAAAAGATAATCAAACTATAACAAGAACAGCAAAACTGTTTAATAATCAATTCAAACATGATCATCTCTCAATGAGATGACGACAACGAATAATGCCCGTTACCTTTACTATCACCCCTTCTTACCTATATACTCTTTACCAAACCAGTCGCAACAATCAGTTTATACAACCGTAGTCGAATCGTCAAAAAAAAAAAAAAAAAAAAAAAAAGAAAAAAAAAAAAGAGAAAGAAAAAAAGAAGAGAACAAAAAAAAACTCAAACCATTTAACAATCAATAATCGAATGCATTCACCCCCTTCGATCAATTCACACTTTCCTCCCTCCCTCCCTCCCCCCTCCCCAAATTTTTTTTCATCGGCAAACATACTTATATCCCGGCATCAATCATTCGCCACGTTTGCCACGCGACTAGTCCCGAAAAGCAACGAGTAGCAAAAACACGGGTGGAAACCGTGGTATAATGGGCCGAGATCACCGGCAATAATTCAATCCCGGCCGCGGCCCCGCCACCCTCTGTCGCAAAATTCTAAACCTGGCCTGGACCGCGCGCTGGTCGGCGTATCGTTTACGCGTAGCAGGTGTGCCAAATGGAAATCTATCGGCGGTTCTACTTGTTCTACCTGCACACGGACGCGCAACACGCTGGGTGCATCGGATTTCCTATTGGCGTTGCCCGCTCGCGGAAACCTATCCACTCGGGCCAAGAACGCCTCGCGGTTTCAGATAATGCAGCCGAGCGGAAAGAGAGAGAGAGAGAGAGAGAGAGTGTATGTGTGTGAGAGAGAGAGAGAGAGAGAGGGAGAGAGGGAGGAAGCGGCCCTAAGCTCGTTAGAGTTACACGGCCAACGCTAAAGGCGGCCGGGAGAGCAGCATGCGGACTTGTCAACACTCAACGGACCGAATTCGCTAACGTGCTGAACCTAGTCGGACGCCTCGAGCACAAGCCACAATCTAATCATGGCTCGCCGCATTCGCATCCCCCATTTTGCTCGAACCTACGGAATACCTTGTACAGCTTATTCCTTTCGTGTTTTATCGTCCGCGCCGAATGTGCCGGGGATAAGCACGATCGGGGGACGACGCGACGCGTCCGTTCTCTCGGTCCGTCCTATCGAACGATCGATCGATCGATCGATCATTCCGATCTTCATCTAAGTATACGTAGCCGCAGCGTTCACGCGAGATTTCTTTGACCGGTCTGCTTTCCCGACGTTGATTTTGCGGATAGTCGATCAGTTGGATTTTATGTTAATTGAAAATTTCTGCTCGAGAATTTCTGCACGGTTTCAGGAATACTCGTGGAAATATGTACATACGTCGTCTGCATCATATACGGAGAATATAGAATTATACGTATAAATATATATATATATATATAGAAATATTTGAAGTGAAATGTTTGTTATAGTATTATAGATGATGAAGGATTTTATATCTGTTGTTAGCAAGTGGAATAATTGTCATGTAGTTTGGAATGCAACTGTTTCAGATAATTAACAGATATTTGGTGATTTTTAGGTCAAGTATCTTTCGAGAAGCCTCGATTGGCTGCAATGCGATCTCCTCTTCCAGACATCTCCCCGTCTCTTCTTTAATTTCGTTATTTTAATGGTATTCTCAATTTACAAGTGTAAATGATAGGATAATAATGTAACAAACACGTAATTACCATTGCTTTACAAATCTCTCTTGTTTAATCAATATTTACCGTCAATAAAGAGCGCCAATTTGTTCTTTCCTCTGAATGGATATTTATAGTCTGTCATAAAAGTTGTTGGTACACAATGTAGCAATACCAACAGGGTGGACATGATCTACAATGCTTCTCATCGTAAATTTACGATCAGCAATCGAAATAAGAAGTTGAAGCTTTCAAGTTGCAAGGAAGCTTGAAAAGAATATTTTAAACATGGCATAAATTGGCATAAACCATATATCACCATTTAAAGAATGTATACGCGTTACTTTCAATTAACCTCTACTGTTCTTCAAATTTTTTTTTGTTCCTTACAATTCCCGATACTTCTAGCAGTAATCTCTGTAAAAATTCTTAATCTATATATCTCGCTCGATTAACTATTACAACATTGATTTTATCGAAAACCATACTGAAATGGCAAATATTTCTCTTACAGCTTTCTAAATATTAAGACAGTTAATTTTACATATGGATAAAAGACAGTTAATTCCGCGTATATCGAATGTTTCGATAAGAAGTTTCGATTAAACGTTCAGCTTTCATTCCAGATCAAATTGACTGAAACAGCGCGCGACAGTGAAAGAATCGAATCGATTAAAGAATCATGTAAATTCAATTCCTTTCATTCCGTTATCGTTTCACGTTTCACTCTTTAGACCTGTTACGGCGATAATACGTAAACTCGCCCCTCCATCTCCCAAAAATTCCAACTGAAATGTATCGCAATTATAATTTATTCGACAGAACAGATTATTTTTGTTTTTGTAAAGACTTGAATTTCGCTAATAAAAAAAATAAAAAGCCGATAAAATAAATAATAAAAAAAAAGTTGGCGCGATTAAATAAAGTTGGATAAAGGGGGAAGTTTTGCTGGATCGTTGGGAACGTTATTCCGTGCGAGCCTGATTTACTTTCCAGTGAAAGGCAGAAATGATGCACCCTGGGCGTGCACGCCGGCAACGCGTCATCTACAGATGATCATCTGGCCGAGTGGAGCGTTAGTATCTAGGCGGCGATCAACCCACCACTATAGCTAGTAGATGAAGGCGGAGTCTACCCCCGTAGTAACATAGCATTAGGTAAGCTTTTCGTTTTATTGATTTTTCGAAAAAGCGCGTGCGCGGCCGGAGCTGCCCTCCGCACTATCGCCTACTACGAGCTGCATCGTGCTCTCGTGAAAACCGCTCTACTCCCCTCTTTCCTACTCGAAGAGTCCTATCCGGTTGCGCAGCGCTCCCTTCTCCCTTCCGCCTTCACGCCACCTCGTCCCCCGATTCCCGCCGCGTGTCTACGATTTTTGAATCCCGCGTGGAAAACCTTGTGGAAAACTACCCCGCGAGACTTTACGGAAGCAACAGTTTCTTGTGGAGAGAAAGGGGGGAGGATGGGAGGGGTTGCTCGATCGTTTCTTCGGAGAAGAGTCTTCGTGCGAAGGGGTTGTCGAAAGCGGTTTCTTCGGATATTTTCTTTTTTGAATTTTTTGAAATTTTCGAACAACTTCAAAAACGGTTATCGACATTGCTAACGTTATCGATCGAACGTATTGGAAGACTGAAAATAAAGATGTTGATCTTTCTCCGATGGTTTAGGAGAAATTTGTACGCTGCTGGGCGTGACTGTCGATCGTTCTAATCGTACCTCATGACACGTCTTGTTATTTCCTGGCAGTTGTCAGTTATTCGTACTACATAGAGATAGTGAAAGAAGACGTGAGAACAAACTATGACGGTTTAAGTTCAAGTTTATCCAGGACGAAGTCGACAGTCGAAAAGTCCAAAGGTGGGGGAGAGAGGCTTCCACGTTCTAAGGACGACTGGCGTGTCGTGAAGCAGCGGAGAGAGTCATTTGCGAAAAAAGACAAGAGGAGAAAGCTCGCGAACGGCCGAACGTTACAGAGTCGCTGTAGTAGCTACCGGCAACGGAAATAAATAAATGCCGAATTAGCGAAAGTAGGATACACGACAAAGAAGAAGAGAGAGACGACTGTGTACGCTATTGGACGAAACGGAGGAAGATCCGTCCACAGGTTGAAGCAGCGAAAATGAAGGCTTAGCCGCTGGCAACAAACATTCATTATTACTCGACGCAAACCCTGTCCGTTCTCCTCCACCCCCGTCATCCCACCCGGTCATTCTCTGGCCTCGTGTCGTCTCTGTCGCACCGATTTCGTCATCGCGTATTGCTGGTTGCCCGGCCGGCGAGTCGGCGTGCTGCCATTGGTCGACGCGGGTTGCCGTGTTTTCCGAAATCATCGCCTCTCTCGCGCGCGTACCCGCAGACACACAGCCGAGTGGCACGCATAAGCTCGCGTCGGTGTGCCCACCTACGATGAGTATGCATAAGGCGTTGTTCCACGGACACGGGACCAACACAGTTTCGGAGGCTCGGTCTCGGCCACACTGACACACCGCTCTCACGCATACACGTCTCTCCGGCGCGCTCGTAGTTTGCCGTCGTCATCAATCATCGAATGCCACCGGCAGCGCTGACATTTTCCGCAAAAAGCACACGCACGTACGCAGCCACCGAACGCACACCGTGTTCGTTTCGTGTTGCCACGGCCACCAGACGTTGCCGTGCCTCTCCGCCGTGAAGGGTCCTCTCCTCCACCAAGGATCTCCACCACCTCTCTCTACCATCTTCCTTCCGTCGTCGTCGCCAACGTTCGTCGCGGCGAGGCGAGAGAGAGCTGGTTCGCTCGATTCGGGCCACACGTACTCTACACCGACGACGACGACGACGACGACCACCGACCACCGACCACCGAGGCCGGAACAGGGAACACCAACAGGGACGACCAAGTGGAACAACCACTTTGCACATGGAACGTCTTAAGGGATGTATTATATGTACATGGCGTGTAGGTATTTTTCGCGAGGTTTCGTCGCGAATGCACGCGAACGGCAGCAACGAAAGAACGGGAACGCTGGTTACCGCGCCGCGTAAAAACGCAGAACTGAATCCGCGGCCTGGCCACGGGCACAGAGGGGTACGCCGTGGCAACGTATGATTGGCAACAATCGGCACTCTGATCGAACGTTTGTTTCAGAACACATATGCATTCGTCTCGCTCTCTTCGCCGCCCGTGCCTGTTCGTTCTCTCCCTCTCTATCACTCTCTCTTTTTCTCCTTTCGTTTCTTCCCTCTCTTTCTCCGACCCTCGTTCTCGCTTTTACCAGCTCTCCTCCGTCTCGCTTTCATCCCCGTATCTCGCTTCCGCTTTTCCCTGTCCTGCCCTCTCTTTCGAAACGTACCGTTCTGCCGTTTCTCTTCCCGAAACTTCCCTCTTGCTCTCTCTCGCGCGAGCACCTATTCCCTCGTTCCCGATCCTCGTTCCTCGTCGAACCATCGGGACCTCGTCGGTCAGCCTCTAGCTACGTGCATCCCCTACTTCCCTCTCTCTTCTTTTCATCCCTCTGTTTCGTTCGGCGTCTCTCTTTCCCCGGGCTGGTCCATCGCTCTTTTTTCATCGCTCTGCCTAGCTGCTCCATCGCTCCATCTCTCGCTCTCCATCGCCGGGGGATTCTCTTTCGCCGATGTTTATATATCGCGACAGGTTGGTATGCAGGGGCGTACATCATGCAGCGAGCACGTGTGCGCGTATACGTGCAAAGATTCGCGCGGTCGGCACACGCACGCAAAGTTGCCTCGATACGTGTGTATCACTGTAGCGGAGCGTCCTCTTCCCTGGCTGTCGTTCCTCTCTTGGGAGTGCATACAAGGTAACATCGCGTGTACGTGCCGCTCTGACCGTGTGCGAACCGGTTCCGCTACGCGTGTTCGAGGGAAATGCGGAAAAATGGGCGGATGTATCGTTCGGTGGCTGTCAGTGTGCCGGGACACCCACGTGTGCCACCCTGTGTGCCACCCATGTATCAAGCGTGCGCACGCGTGTGTAACACATACTGGGTCAGTGGAGGATCTTCCTTCCTTTCTTCGTGCTTTCTTTTCGTATCGGTCAACGTTAAAATATGCCCTCGATTGATTTTTATTGGACGCCTCTCAACCACCGGTCACACACGCTGTTGCGTCGCTCGTTTACGCGCTGCAGGTGACTGTCGGTGGTTGATTTCTGGAGTCAGGGCTACGAGAAACATTGATATTTTATTTATTTCTTTTTTACTTCAATTGAACTTTTGATTTGATTTAGGTAGCACGAAGATTGGGGCTACTTTTATTTGGAGCTAGGGGTGCACATGTCTTTGTGACTCTTGCTGTTTTATGTTTATTTAATTTTTTGATCCATGGCAATTTACATGGAGATTTGCAAATATCCAGAATTAGGGATGGAAGGTAGACATTCTCATTTATTCGTGGCTGGTTATTTGATTCATGGATATTTATTGATAGCATGTGTAACGTCTTGTACAAAAGTTTGTTCAGATATTAAATAAAAGGTTGGAAATTCTTAATAATTTGTTGATTGCCTATGTGGGTTACTATCTCGAATGTGAATGTTTATTGCTTCGAGAACAACAAATACATCAAGCTACGTGGAGTGTTTTAATGCAGACCAATTGTGAAATATATTCTTGCTGAGATACAACAGCTTGTAACATATGAAACAATGGAGTCAAATTAAACTATCATCAAGAATATGATGCGTGATATTTATCTCTAAAAGATAATTCTTAGCTCTTGGCTGATAGTGCGAACAATTTACGAACAATTTTAAATAACATTAATGGCTTTATCAACTTCGTTTCAATTTTATATCAACTTATATCGAACCGCCTTCTTCTCGATCAAAATTAAAAAAAAAAAAAAACTTTCAAACTTTTTTCCCTATTTTAACATTTTATACGTACATGTATATAAAAACCTCCAAATATTCATTCTATTGGCCCAAATATTCCCGTCGATGGTGGCGACCCTTACGAAACCACCGAGAATCTTCTGCACCCTCTCGTGGATTTCGGTAAGCCAGTTTTCTGCCCCGGTGTTGGAGCAGTCGGTAAAGACGCCGTTTTTGGTGGCAGGGTATCGAGACGTGCAATGATCGGGGAGAAACGAGATTTATTTCGCGGCCACCAATTTATTGGATTTTAAACGTTTAATTGCTGGATCGCGTAGCCGGGAGGCCGCGGTTAGCTTTCTCGACCGAGTCATGTAACACCGCAAAAATATTGGGTGTTGGCGGAAACAAGGACGGATAAAATACCGGTTAGATCTTTTTCCGGGGCGGAGGGGAGAGCGGGTTGGATCCTATTAAAGTTTCCGCGTCGAGACAAACCGCACGTCGATTATAAAATCGTTCAACATCGTTCCGCGTCGGCTGAATTTCCAGGCCCAGGGTTCGGCTTTTTCCGCGTTTTTCCTATGAGGTTACCGGAAACCGTAGAGTCAGCCGCGGAGAGCCATCATCATCAAATTTCGCTTCTCCCGCATTTTATGATTATGCGCCGCGACCGGTGCATTAGCATCGCTCATGATCGCTGAAATAACAATTGGGGCGGACGACGGCCTGTTTCGATCAGGCCATCGACGCAACGACGACACGCTGGATTTTCTCATCGGCGAAAAACCGGTAACGAAAAAATAAGAGGAAAAACCAGGCGTGGAAATAGAGGAAGGAAGCGCATCGACTGGAGGAAATAGAGGTCCTCGCCTTATTGCCTTTGCCAATCGTATGTAGGATCGACGGCAGTACCAGTTTCGCGGGGTTTTTTTCTTGTTTTTATCCGCTTCCCTCTTCCCTCTTCCCTCTTCCCTCTTTACCCCCTTTTTTTCGTTTCCCTTCTTTTTTTCCTCTCTCTCTTTCTCTCTCTCCTTTTTTTTCGTGCTCTCTGTTTTTTTTTCTGTTGTCTTTTTCAGTTACAGTTGCCGCCGATGGACAGTACAAATTTTATCGATTCTCAAATGTCACGCGTTGTCGCTTTCATTGTTGAAGTTGAACATTCCCATCGATGGCTGTAACAAAAAGCAGAACGAGTGCAATAAGGCACGGTTACAGACGCTTTTAGCTTGTAATTTTATACGAAGCGATTCCGCATGATTCGGTTTCACCCGGCAATACTTTATTAAGTTGAAATACTCGAGTGTAATTAAATCTGCTACGATCTGTCGTCTGTCGAAATCATCATAGTTAGAAACAGTATTTAAGAACTCAGGGATCGACAGATTTTAAATGTAAATTGCGCGTTAAAAACCTGCCATTGTATTGGAACGTTAGACACTTTAACAATTATCTTAGCATTTTCATTCGTCAGTCTTTTCATTGCCAGTCTTCACACGCGCTGTATTATTGATTCAGTGATTAATTCGCATTCATTCTCAAAATCTTACTCCGTTTGTTGGCAACTTTAGACACAACTGTTCGTTACTCCTCGCGACGACCACACAACAGACGTGAGACTCTAAGCCCGGGGTAAGTATGCAGCATGGCTTGGATCCAATGAGCTCTTTCCAGCGAAATGGGCACTCAGCCATCGCGCTGTATGCCTCATAAAGCCGCATGGAAAATCATCTCTTGGGATGAAACGACGCGTGGCTAAAACGTAAAATGTTAGAACGTAAAATCGTCTCCCCCCTTTTTTTCCTTCCTCGGATCGCCATCTCGTGGGTGGTAGCTTTTCAGCTTGAATAGGGTACGTGGGAGCCGCAAGCTGGCTAAATCGTTCTTTTGGTGGCGCAGGAATGTCGCGGGACCTTAATGTTCTCACTTCTCATTCGACGTGGCCGGGAAATCCTCGGCGCTTCGCTATCCGAGCCGAGTCGGCCCAAACTAATCGCGAGATGCGCGCGCTCGCGTCATTTTTCTCTTCGCTGTTTTAATTATCACCGTTCCGCATTATTACGCGGCATTCGAACGAGCGATGGTTCTAACGACGTATTGAGAAAGATCAGACTGAATGCCCGAGAATTTTAGGAATAGTTGGAGAGTTGTTGGATTGTTGTTGGATTGTTTTCTCAATTATGGAACAATCAACGATCAAAGTGTCATTTGTACGAAACTTGTAAAATCGAGACTACAAATCGCGACAGTAGATTTTACTGAGACTCGATTCTTAATCCTGAGGAGCATGAACGATAGATGAGCAATTATATTTAATAACGATCAATCTTCTACATAATTATGGACATGCAAATGCTTCGCTTTTAATAAGCGAACGACTCATTCGATCGAATTTTGAAACACTTCGTCCCGTTATTTGCCAACGATCTTCACTGATGAAAACCTTTAAGTAGTCACACGAATCTCCGTCCCGGCGTTACACAATTTACTGAATCGCGAGGCATCGGTTATTTGCGCGGTCTCGCGCGCCGCATGATCCCGTCGCTAATCGATTTCCTCGATGTAGTCGCGTGCGACACAGAATTGCACTTTTTAGATCGGGTGTCGCGCGTAGCCGCGAACGTTATTTTTTTCTGTTTTTTTTTCTTTTTTTTCTGTTTCATCGGTTGGAACAAACAGTGGACGAGACACAGAGAGCGATAGCGGGGAGCGGGACGAAGAGAGACGAGGACGGGAACGACAGAGAGAGGGTAAGAGAGAGAGAGAGAGAGAGAGAGAGAGAGAAAGAGAAAGGTAGATAGCGAGAGAGCGCGATCGGTGGGAAAAAAAGAAAAAAAAGGAGAAAAAACGCCAATGTCCATGATGGACACGCGATCGCGCGGCCACTTTCTGAAATTATTCAAAAATCGCGTGTTTCGGCTAACAATGCTCGAATGGAGTAAGCTCCCTTTCTCCCTCCTCCTCCCCCCCTCCTTCCTCGGTCGGGTCGTCATTGGTTCTCGATATTTCAACATCGGGCCACGGACATTGGAAGGACACAATCCTCGCGCCTGATTAAACAGCACGCTAATTCGGCAAACTCATACATCCTGAAGCGAACGCACGGTAAACTGACATCGTGTAAACAGGACACCCGTTGAATCCTACGAAAATATTGATTGGCGGTGCGGAGTTCCGCGGATATGCCTACGATTCCTTTGTACGTGTGACAAATACACTGGCCGTCCACCCGCCTATTTAGGATCGTTCCCTAGATTACTCGAAAGTTCGCGCCGAAATCGGGTACAAGCGTTGCTGATCGCGGAATCCGGCCGCGTGGAGTGAAAATTTCCCGATCGATCCTCCCTCCACCGCCGCTTCGAGGAAAACGAAAGAGACAGCGAAAAAGCTGGCGATTCGACGAGCTTTAATCAGCTGATGCGCGGCCAAAATCGAAATTTAAGATTAAATCAATGCGCGCGCTGGCTCGCGTAAAAGGCTTCCATATACAGCTCTTCTGGCTGGCTTCCTTTTGCGCGGTCGCGTTCCATCAGTCCGGGATCATTCTACCGGCATCGGTAATGACTGATTTTCATTCAAAGTAGCGGATTTTCGTGCAAATCGGCTGGCGAACGTTGATGAATTCGGTGGGAGGATGTGCCAGGTAGCGAGAATATTTTTGCTCCGCGATGGTATTGTATCGTAATTGACTCTTAATTGACTTTTCGAGTGTGTCGTTCATTTTTTGAACGGTTATTATGAAATTGGACAGTTATTATTGTTTGGGAAAGTTGAACGTAATGAGACGGGCTAGAGAGAGATTGTTGAAATTTGAATCGAATTTTAATATTTTTAGTATTTTCACATTTAGGAAATGTTTTTTAAATATTAAAGAAATTCAGGAATACGATGTTGTCGAAGCTACTGACTTTCCAATCAGTTTCTTCATTTGTAAATGCCACGTGTTTCCTACAAAAAAAAAAAAAAAAAAAAAAAAAAAAATCACAATTACGTATGACTCGCAATATTTCGTGACTGACGGTCATATATTTATTTTCTTTGTGAAATTCATTTTATTGTTATCGAAACGTAGAACGTTATCGATGAAATTAGCAGCCTTTCGATGCGTCATTGATTCCTCAACTCTTCGTACGTTCCAACAATTTCCGTATCAAGAAAATATTTCGACAACTACCACGGCCGATTCACGCTAAAACGCAATTTGAAAGTCAACAACCGAATTACACAAATAATGTCAATCCCCAAAGTGCACGTCGCGTTCGCTGTTTAAACAATGCAAGAGTTAGTCGGTACTAAGCGTTAACCAATGACAAAGTGCCGGGCGGTGAAGAGCTAAAAAGCAAATTGTACGGTTTGACGCGTACGTCTCTATGACGTGAAATTCGAAGTTCTTTTGCAATTCGATTTCAGCCGCACACGCGTACGTGGAAATGAAAATTTAAATGGAACCAGGCTCGCGTGATTACCGCGCTGGCCATGATTAAAACGCGAAATCACGTTGCTGTAACGTTAGCAATCATAATCGTTATTCAGGTTGATATAAACGTCATTTGGTCTACAATTATCTGATGTATGGTCCATTCTGCGGTTTACAACATCCGAGAACTCGGAGCGCTATCCCTATCCGTTGACAAAGCGAAACTTACACGTTCCATCTTCTCTCCTCTTGCGCGCCGGAATTTCCATCCCCCGTCTCTGTCTGATCCGCTGCCCTCCTCGTTCTCCTTCTCGCTTCATCCCTCGTTTATGTTCATACGGGCGCAAGCTGGTAGAGTCACGTTCCTCTGGTATTTCCGGAATTTTGATAACAATAGGCGCAGAAAATCGTCTGACATTTCGGTAACAGTGGCGTAACGTGGTGCAGAAAGAACCGGTCCGGTTCGGACGGACGATGTATCACGGGAACGGGGCAACCGTTGTTTATCGATGCGTAATTCGCGGCGTTACAAGTTTCGGGGAACGTCAACGTCGGCCAGTCCTGCCAGCGGGTAACAATTTTTAGTTACGCCGGGCATCGATTGTTACGCCCGCGCCTCTGCTAAACTTGTTTTCCATGTGCTTAAGTCTATACAAATATTTGCCATCGTTCGATTACTCCGGTATATGGCCTGGTTGGACCGCCGCTATACCGCAAGCCACGTAATTTTCTATGAAAATATTATCACGCTTTCCTAACGTCGAAAATTTAATAAAGCCGTCCGGCCGGTGCGTGCTGCTCTTTTGTTCCCGGCGATAACCGTCCGATTCAATTAATAATAACAATTCGTTACAAAATTTCCACTCCTCGTTTGATTACATACCGAGCTGCAACTCGGCTTTTCCCTAGACAATGTCGTTCCCTTTCTTTCCTACGTAATTAACAACAGTTTGAAAAATACAGCTGTATATAGCGTGTTGCTCGTAGAGGCTGCTCCCGCGATATATACCGTGGAACGTTTGTCAAAGATGAAATGACGACGGGCGTTCGTCTGGACATTTTTAACGATGTGTGTTTTTGCGATGGCTCGTCTTACGAGCTGCAACGCGCCGTCCAAATGAACTCGTCGAGTGAAATCGAGCCCAGGTGGTAAACACTGGTCGAAAAGGAGGGCGGAGTTGGTCGGTAAGAATCGAGGGAAAGTCACAGCCAGAGTCGCGCGCGCTTCGACGTTTTCCGCGAGGTCGGCGAAAAGGCAAAGTGAAACTTGTTCGTCCCATTTTGAAAGTCCTCGTCCACCGACGTGAAGCCTTCCTCCCTTTCCCCTCCGCGAACCTGTTCGCCAGCCACGGGTCCGCATACATGTTTGAGCAAACTGCAAACTGTCGGAACATTCTGCACGCGGGGAGGGTGGCCGCGTGTGCTCCACCAACGTCGGACGTTCTTCAGCTTTGACTTTTGCATGCGAATGTTTTTCATTTCCACGTAACGTACAAGAACCACGCGTGTGCCACGTAGAGCGCATACGAAAAAGTTGCGGCAGCGCTCGCCTCGCGAACAGTCGTAATACGGTGCTGCTACGTATACAAAGCAATTTCTCGCGCGTGGGTGTGTGCACGTTGTATGTGTATTGCGAGATCTAGCCTCCGCGCCTTCCCTTCCCACCCCCAACGCGCAGGACCGATACGTTTTCCAAATTAAAAAATTGCAATTCCCTATTCATTACGAGTTGGCTAAACGCGCACATTTAATGGGCAAAGAGAAGAAAAATAGCACGAGGAAGAACGGAACAATTTCCGGCCGGAGCTGACTCTGTGACACGAAGTAACGCGAGCAAGTCGAGAGTCGAGGGGCGATACGTGCATTCCAGCCGGTTTGAAACCGTATCGATACGCCCCACGTACTCCGTGACCTACAAGTGGCGAGTTCTCGATGTATCAATGGACAAAACAGAGCGGCTCGCATCGCTCATCCCTCGATCCGCATCCCCCCTTCCATCTCTCTCGCCCTCTGGCGCGTGGGGTGCGTGCGTGGACCCACCTAAACGGCCAGTCGGCGATGTTCCATCCGGGGGGAGGGAGAAAAAAAAAGGAAGGAAAAAAATTCCATCGTAACACACCGAAACATCCCACGAATTCTGTCCTGCTCTGGATTGGCAAAGAGGGGGAGCAACGCCATTTTTCCTTCCGTCACGTGGAAGCGCGAACGAGGGTGCAGCAGCTAGGGGTGAAAGGAAAGAAGAACGTGGCTAAGCGAGAGAAGAGGAGAACGCGGTAGAAAGCGCTAAAGCCGGAGAAGAGGGCGAGAACGGAGGAGGAACGGTGTTACGGAGAGGGAGGAAAGAAGGGAGGAGGAGGAAGGGAGGGAGGAAGGAAGGAAGGAAGGAAGGAAGGAAGGAAGACGAGAAAGGGATGAAACGTGCTGTGAACGTGAGAAAAGGACGTTGAGAAGAGAGCGGACGAGCGAGGGTGAGCGAGGCGGGGAGGAACATTAAAGAGGCGCAGGAAGAGAACAGGGTAGAAGGGTGAAACTCGAAGGGTGGAATTCGGAAAAGTTACTCGGGGGAGGAATAAGACGTGTAAAATGATGCAAACGAGAAGAAGCAGGAATTTGCGATATCGAGGCGAAACGAAGGAGAGACCGAACGAGAAGAGAAGGAAGGAGAGAGCCAAGGAGACAGACATAGCTGTAGCTACAAACGAGAAGGGGGTGAAAAACAGAGAAAGATCAAAAGACAATCACCCGAAAAGCGAGTCAAAGGAGGAGCAACGTGACAGCAGGGGCAAAAGCGAGACGCAACTAGAGGAGGCTTAAGAGACTCGGCGGGAAGGAGAGGGAGAACGAATTAGGGTTGTCTCCCCTAGGCGAGGGAGAGAGCCGTGCGGCGGTTTCCTCCGAATTCGGTCGGAGCAGGATCGACTCGGTTTTCCCTGGCGCTATATTCGTGATACGTAATGTAGCATAATACCGACGCGGCTGGCGGCGCGTCGGCCGTGTCGGCGGCAGCGTCGGTGTCAGCAGGCGACGGGGGTGCGGCAGGCGTCGTCGTGGACGGGTTGCCGGTCGGCCGACGCTGGCCCAGGCTACGTCTCTCATTGATTACGCGAGAAAGAGGGAAAATTCCAGCCGTTGCGTGCCTGGAAAGGTGGCGTAGGCGTGGCAACGCGTCGGCGTCACGACGCCTTATTCGTTGAAAACTTCGCGCAAAAGCACCGCCCTCGCGCGCGCTCGCTGTTCGCGTCCTCGGCACGTGTGCGTAGCACCCCAGCTGGGATTTTCGAGGACCTCGTCTATCGTACGTACGGCTCGTACGCGTACGTATTGGAGGAAAGAAGAACGGGCCAGGATGGATGCCACCCAACGACACCCTCTCGCGCGCGCCACCACCCTTCCTCTCGTGCCACGAAACTCTTCCACCCCTTGCCATCGAGGCTTCTCTCGTCGACGGCGACGGCGCCATCATTCCCCGCCAATTTTTTTCAGATCCTGGCTCCCTCTGCGCGGCCAACCCTCGAAACTTCCATCTCTTTCTCTGTTCTTCCTTTCGCCGCCACCCTTTTCCACCCTCCGTCGTTCCGCGCTCGTTGCCACCGACTATCGTCTCCTCGTCTGGCCCGCGCTGGTTCTCCGTTCGGCTCTCGCACACACCTCGAGGAGCACGAGGATGGAAACGGGAGAGAGAACGGATTCGTCGTCTCGGTCGGTGGAGGACGGAGGGCACAGGCGAGCGCAATAAAGAGGGAAGAACCCTCGAACGGCACGATAAGCGACGAGAGGAGCCTCCGCGTCGAGACGCGGGGTCGATTTCCGTTGGTGGGAGTTTTTTCGGTGAGACAGAACGATGGACGCCGGGTGCCGAGGGTGGAGGGTGGGAGGGAGGGGTGGGGGATGCCATCGTGTCGTCTCTGCTTTTGCCCGGTTTTTCTTTTTGCCACTCTGCAATTGACGACTCTATTACTTCTGCGAAAGGGAGGCCGCGTCGCGCGCGACAGAGACGGCGAATGGCGAGGAGAGGGAGGATTCGAGAGATAAAGCGGCTTCGTCTTGCTAGTAACTGAGGACAGGGGTGAATGTCGAGAGGATGGAGGGAAATATTTTTCTTTCTTGTAAACGGGGAACGCAACCTATAGACGATTACCAGTTGGCTTTTCAGGTGTTTCTTTTACAGGTTTCTCTGTATAACGATCGATGCCGCTTAATGGGTTGATTAAATCGATGGTTCTTACTTGGTCTCTCGAAAAAGAGATCGGCCAGCTGCAGCAACGTTATTAAAACACCATTCGAATCTCTTCGACCGAAAGAAAAGAAGAAAAAAATACGTACGCACGTACGACAAGTTCGTTGAATCGCGACCACATTATGTCTCCTAATCGCGTTCCCTGTTAATTCTCTGTTTTTTTTTTTTTTTTTCTTTCTTTCGAACTGAATTTCGCGACAACCCCTTTCAGTAGGAATCGGCGTAATTTAGCAAAAGCCCAGACTTTCGACGTTCCTTTTTTTTTCTCCTCCTCCTCTTTTTTCTCCTGCGAAACTGTCGACCGCACGAATGAAAGATATTTCCGGCATGGTATTTCATCAACTCCGTTCATCCGAATTATGCGATAAAAACGGACGGATTCCATCCATCGACGGAAATCCAGGTCGAACCTTTCCAGTCGTGGCGGCGTTGGCGCTGGCCGACGCGAACGTCTTGGCGGTAAATCGGAATCGAGTTATGTGTACCAGCCGGGGCACGCACGTGCTCGGATTCCGGAGAACGCGTGCGCGTATTGACACGCGCGGATCGAACACACCGCTGACACTGTCCATCATGCGATAGCACGGGGTAGCCAATACGACGGAATCCAGCTGTACGACCACGTGTATACCGCCTGCTGCTGGTGCTGGTGCTGGTGCTGGTGCTGGTGCTGGTGCTGGTGCTGGTGCTGGTGATGGTCCGGTATTCAGCGGGCGAGAGATCCGGAACTTTGGTCGGGGTTAATAAGTGGTCGCGGTCTCGGCGTACGTGGTTCCCCGGTTCGTGCTTCGAGCGTTGAAAAATTAGCCTCCTTACAAAAAGCACGTCGAAAAGGGGGATTTTTCCAGGGGCGAGACAGGCGGCCGCGCGCTGTACGCTTTGCGCCGTGGACGAACGAAGGAACGGTGGCCAACGGGGGTGTGGGGCAAACGGAATGAAAAAGTTACGGGACGAGGCGGGAAATCGAGCAACGTAAATACGGAGCACGTTGCTATGCGCCGTAAGCATCCCGCCCCAGCCAACCTTTTTACAAAGGGTGCCCTGAAAGTACGGTACGTGTTAGCCGGCGGAGTAAAAAGGAACGAATGAATAAATTAGCCTCCGTCCAGCTTGGTGACGACGAAGAAGGCTGTGGCAGAGAAGCGGAGCAGGGGAGGAAACGGAACGAAGGAAGGGTCGGTGGCGGTGGAAAGCCGCGTGGAAACGTAGCAGCAACGGACGCACCATTTTGGAGAACCCATACGGATACCACCCCTCCCCCACGCCGGAAAAAGGACAAGGGTAGCGAACGGTTTTTCTGCTTGTGCGTTGCATTTTACCTAGGTCACCCGTGTTTTTAATCGTTTTACATATCTTCCGTGGAATTATTGCGACGCGTAACCCGTTGTTCCACGGGCCTGTTTAATTTCCGGTGACTCGTGTTGCACGGGAAAGAGCCGAGCCGTGCTGAGCCGAGCCGAGTCGTCCTGGTCGGTGCTCGCTCGAATCTTGAGATTAATTTGGTAACGAAATCCGCAGAAAACCGAGGGACAGTCTCTTGACCATTTTTTTCGACCGAATTATCGAGAATATTCTGCCCTCTGCGCTCTATTTTTCTCTTTCTTCTCTTTATTTCACTCTTTCATTTATTTATTTATTTATTTATTTATTTTTTTTCACCTGAATACGAATCGAGTCCGAACGGATTTAATAACAGTAGTTCCATTCTTTTACCGATGAAATCGAATAGCGCCGGGCCGTGCCGATTTCTCCCGCGGCACGTAACCGGGTATCACGGAATTCGCATAAGCAATTCGCGCGGAACGTGGATGAATATCCGTAATCTTCACGTTCCTGTGGCCTGTTAAATATTACCGATTCGATCGCCAGTAATGGCTCATCGTGAATTCGAAATGGTAAATAGCAATAATTAAATCGGAAGTTGAGCGAATTCTGCACGTTGCGCCGATGAATTCGACATAATCGCCGACAGATTAACCAATAGCGTCGCTAATCAGTGCCGGCCACGACGAGCTGCGTTAGTTGCGTTTTAGCAATAAATCGTACTCCCTCGCGCGTGCACGTACCATTCCGCCCCCTTGTTTCCTCCAAGGAGCCTGCTGTCGCTCGAAATACGTTTCTTTTTTCGAGAATTCGAAGCGAATCTCGGTATCGATTTACAAAGGATCGTTTATATAGCGAGCCGTGGAATTATTGGCGATTAAGCGGATTTTATCTGGTTCCATTTAATCCTTTTATTAGGCTGCGGGTGTAGGTGTCTTCGTTCATTTCGATCTGTTAATCTAATTTGATGGTAGACAAATATTGAACGAATTGTTTGTTTCGACGTGTACTAATCGTAATATAATAATTCATTATTCGAATGTAATTTTGCGCAAATATTTGTCGAGGGTGGTCTACTAATTATTACTACGTTTCGATGAAACATTATATCCGAGGAGATGAAAGTAAACTTTGCGCATCTCCGAAATTAATGGAACCGGTGTTATCGTGTGACGATCTTGTTTATTATTCCTTCGTAAAAGCTAAAAAGTTGCAAAATTTCACACTTGCAAGTGGAGAATTACGGGCGGACAAGTAAATATTGACTTCAACCGCAACGTGATATACATCGCGACTTGATTTCGATTACGTGGTTACCGATTTGATAAAAAAGCAGTTCTAAATTGAAATAAACCGAAATGCATCGATTACGTGACAAGCTGAATTTATATCGTCTGTGTATCGGCTGTTAATTCTGTAAAAGATATTTTCAACATACTACGTTGCTGAATTATTCTAAAATATAAATATCATTCTAATCATTGTAAAAATTCTGTTTACAAAAATTTGAAAGCCAAACGAGATGAATTAAATGTATACTTCTTTCGAATTTAATAATTTTAATAAAAAAATTCATTCCAAAAGATGAAAGAATCGTATGTATGAATTTCAAGTAATAATAATAGCCTGTACTTAATAATAGCAGTGCTATAACAGGTACTGTAATTTGAGTTTCATACCATAAATAAAAAATTGGCAAAAGATAATGGAGTATATAACGAGCTGTCTTTTAGTATGCCAATTCAGTCCGATTTCAATCCTCGGTTATTATATTATACAATAAGAATCATCGATCGTCTTAAATTATCAATCAACAGGTAAAAAAGAAAAAAAAAAGAAAATAATCGTATCAGCGAATCGTTAGAAAACAATAAGACTCAATTGGCTGGAAATCGAGGAGGGTATCGGCCGATTTACCGTTGCCAATTACAAAAACGGGCCGCGTGCCTGACGCGGGCCGCAAACAACCAGCGCATTACATAAAGTAATTATAAAACGCTCCGTTATTAATATAATCGATCGGTTACCGGACTCCATTAAATAACTGTGTAGAATTGCAGCTGCGACGCGATTAATGCTGGCGCACAGTATAAGCTGGCCGCCGATAAATAACGCTAATTACGTAACCAAGACAATTAACGTAGCGTAGAATTCAAAATGCAACTCGACCAACCTTTCGAGTCTTTCTCGGCGATCCTTTCTCTTTCTTTCCCGATTCTACTTTTTCCTTCTTTCTTTCTTTCTTTTCTTTTCTTTTCTTTTCTTTTTCTTTTTTTTTCTCTTTTGTCGACCGCGATGAAAGCCAAAGGGTAGCCGGAATCAGTAGCCGAGGCAATTGCCCTTGGGGTAGGGATGGAACTATAGGGACGACAGGAGATGGAGGTGAAGAAGGCTTCGTTTAATATCCAATTTCCGAGACGTCAATCCTTTAACAAATTACCGGTCATCTCTACCGGTACGTGTTCCAACATGTGCAGCCCATCTCATTTCCCGTCTTTTCCATACGGTCGCGAGGAAACGTGTGCGTGCACGCGTGCCTAAAATTCCGTGATACCGATCCACCACCGAATGGGGTAACATTCTACAAATGTTCTCCGAGCGTAGGCGCGTTTAGTCGTAGAAGCATGGGAAATAGTCGAAACACGTGGACTCCGTAAGATTTTTGAGAGCTTTCGTGCAGTTTGCTTCTGGCGGAAATTTTTAATTTTCGAAATTTATATATATATATAATTTAATAATAAAAAAATTTTTGCAAAAGCACACCTTACGTGTCATATATATATATGAATATCTAGTATAAAAAAAAGTACTAACAAATAACACGTAAGGTGTGCTTTTGCAAAAATTTTTTTTTTAAATGTACTTCGTGCAGTGAATCTTCCGATTTTCTCGAGAGACGATTAAAAGTCGAAGTATATCTTTTCAGTGGTCCATTCGATTTATTCTACGGAGTAAGAAGATCAATAAAAATTTTCAGAGTGAACTAAGACGGATAATCGATGCTACAATCTATTCCATTGAACAAGAAGATTGTTAAGAATTTCTCAAACCAAGAAACGCAAAAGAATTTCTCCTCGAATTGTCAATCCTTTCCAAGTACGCCACTATTTTCATTCGCTGAACACGTATTTTCCCTCGGAAGGAACATAGTTCACAGTGAGGATTTTTTCGCCGGGAAAAATTGAAATTAGAGTGGCGCGATCGTCGGCTGGTTAACATTCGCGTTCGCTGACGGTTGACGTTTCGTCGGTTTGGAGGCAGCCGATGAAAATTGCTTACTTAATGGAAGCCGGGCTCTGCCTTTATGGGCTCCCTTCGGCCCCGGTTCAAAATGATTTAATGAATCATTAATGCAGAATCGATATTATAATAACCGTGGGTGATGGATGCTTTTCGTTTAATATAATTTCTTTCCACATAATTATCCGGTCGGTTGTATCGATCGATTCCCTCATCGCGATCACCGTCTCTTTCCTTTGATCGTACCTACTTGAACAGGTTTTCCCAGCCCCCCCCCCCCCCCGTTATAATCGACGGCTTTGTAATCAAAGATCGCGCCAACTATCCCGCATTTTTTCGTCCCTTTGTGCGTTTTTCTGAAACACTTGGGCCCATAGGGTTGCAGCGATCGTTGGCTGATGAGAAAGTCGCCGCGAGATATCGAGCTCATTTATACCAGGGTACGTGCTTGCGAAGTAAAACTGTTGAAAAATGATATCTGAATGTTCTCGGTCTCGACCCGTCTACCAACCGCCATAACGCTTACCACGTTTACCATCGTCATATCACCACGTTTTCTCTCTCTTTCTCTCTCTCTCTCTCTCTCTTGATTCCGCTGTTTTCGTCTTCGTTGCATCGATACTTTTCGCTCTGTCCTTCCACCTTCCCCCTTTTTTTTCTCGCCAACCCTCGCGACGTGGCCTCATATACCAGATAGGAAATTCTATCCACGCGCGTTCGTCCTCGCCACGACAGCAACTATGAAAATCTGGAATTCCATTTGGCAGGCTACGACAAAGCTATTTCAGCGAACTCGCTTGCTCGATTGAAAACGATCGTATCGAAATTCAACTTTAATATTTCGCATTACCCGAGTTCGAGTTTCTTACGAGCGGTAAGGAACCTTTCTTTCTTCTTACCCGCTGTGAGTAGGAGGAATGTGAATAAAGTTTTGTACGTTCTTTCGAAGCGAGACTGATCGGAACTGATTCTTCAGGTTTTTATAACTTGACCGATTTGTCGCAAATTAAGGAATCTAGACACTGTTCTCGATAGGAGATTCATTCAGTAAAAAATCTTCTTTTCAGTGAGAAAATTTTGAAATTCAGACAATTAAGAGGATAGTTTTATATACTCTTTTCTCTGTTAAGAAAATTTAAAGATTATGGAACAAAATACGTTATAATTGATTAAATATGAATGAAGTTACAATTAATGTGAGAGTAAATTATTACATGAAACTGGAGCGAAAAAGCTTAACTTTTCAGAATATATATAGGTATATCGAACAAAATTAAACACGACATTGTACTATAATCGTATAAACTAATTTTTTTTTCGTAAAAATTTTAGTTTAAGTTATAAGAATTAATTTTATTATATTTGTCATAATTCATATCTCGTCTCACGCTGTCGTGGGGAGTAGCCCTTTATAACTCTCCAAAACGGACTCCTCTATGAATACCTTTGATGTCAAGTTCACCACAGTGTGATACTTCGTCCTGGTTTCATAAAAGATTAATGGATAACTTCCTTTTTGAATTATCTTTCGTTTGAACTGCCACAAGAGATGTACATACGTGTATCCTCCGAGGAACCATCTCTGTTCAGAAGATATTTGTCGGTGTCAACAGGTTAGAAAATCATGTAGCCATCAATGTCTAAAATCAGAATTTTATCTTAAAAAATTCTTTTGCCTAAGGGGTAACTGAAGGAATTACAACAGAAAAGCTATAATAAAGTAAAAGTATACACTTGTATAAATTATTACATTAATTTCAAATTAGCTCCAAATTTCGTGTTAGTACTAGACGATACAAAGAATCCTTTAGCTCATCTCGCGACATCGAACAATCAATGAGAGAGAGAGAGAGAGAGACTGAAGTAAAAATCTCTCCTTCCGGTTGCAAACGTCTCAATCGGCAGTGATGCTCCCCGAAGTCGAGAAAACCGCAAGCACCCGCCGGGATGTTCCGGGCGGCGTGCGACGATAGCTCAGCTAACCATAGAAAAGAGGACAAGGAGTCGTGGCGCGCAGCCACATCTGAACGTAAGGGCAGTCAGACTGTCGGCAAAAAAAGAGTCGGACGAAGGTTAGATTAATGGTTGAGAAATGCAAATTGTCCGGTAACCCCTAGAGCGGGCCGGGCGGCCCTCTGGTGGGTGGATAGCGGCGTCTCACCCGCTTACCAACCAGCAAAAACCCCTTAGAAATATATCGTAGGTCATTTCCCTTGCTAAACTCGAGGAAAAAAAATTACCAGCGAACCCCGGAGCCGAGCGTGCTACATCCGACGAACCCATGCCACCGACCACCACCGTGCACAACCCCCTCCCCACCCACCCACCTTCCCACCCTCTCTGGCCACCCACGTGTGCAACCACCCATCCAGCCACCCCCTTTCTCCCGCCAGTTTCTCGTCCAGCCGCCCACACACGGACGTGGCCAGAGCGTGTCCAGAAAGCAGACCAACCGACCACATAGCACGGCCACTGGCCGCTGCTGCCTCCCGGCGCCTTTTTCGCCGCGTATTCCACGCGCCTTCGCGGAGTAGAAGCGCGAGATGTATATGTACATGTATATATATATATATGTGTGTGTGTGTGTGTGTGTGTATGTGTGTGTGTATGTATATATATATATATATATATGTATACGTGTGTATATGCGGGCCACGGAACAGAAAAATGGCCGCGAATTTGTTTTGCAAGGGAAGGGGGTGGGGAGGGGTGGAGAGGGTGGTGGAGAATGAGGGAAAAAGAAGAGGGGCCGAAGAGGCGGAGGCACGACGGCGAAGGGACAAGGGCGAAGGCGACCAGGGGGAGAGTGCGCGTCCACCAGGGAGCCAGAAGGGGAGAGATGGACGAAACTGGACGAGAGGAAAACGGAGGGTGTGTGTGGAGCAGCACACAGCGAGGAGCGAGGAACACCGGCCGCGTGTGTGCGGAATTCGTATCGCGCATTCGAACCGCCGTCCACCGAGGCCGGGTAATCGGCCATAGTTTATTTTTGCGGCGGGATTACGCGCGCTCGATTTATCGACTATATTCGATTGATTATACAAATCTCTGCCGCCGGGTTCTTTCGTTTGCTCTATTTTTCGGACGCGCGCGCGTCGACGAGAGAGAGGCGCGTCGTTCAACCGCCGCGCCGTTCATCTCGTCTGTCCTCGCTCGCTCTTTTCGCGTCCCTCTACGATTTTGTTATTGGAAATTCTTGTTTGTTTGACGCTGGCCAGGTTTGAGGTTGTGTTATTCGATTGTCTATCGGCCGATCAGTTGGACGGTAACGATCGAACGGTGATAAAACTTGGCGGGCATAATGGGCGGTTAATGCGAGCAATTTAAATTCCAGAGCGATCAATTTGACGCGTTTTATTCGCCGGGTCCCGGGTCTCTGCGATCGCATCCGGATTATATTCAGCCACGCACGCTCGTTTATGCCTTGTATTAATTTATTTTGAGAATTAATTAATAGGCTTGCGCGATTTCCTTCGCGGTCGTTTCTGTGGATATTCGATTTTAATTGGCTCGAAATCGATACAGTAATACAGTATTCGCGACGGTTCGATGGTCAATAGAGGAATCTTGGCGCGTGTAAAAGGGAAACTGGGTCGCTTTTAATTTGTCGTTTCTACGTGCCCGCGATAAATATCGGCGGTAGTAAAGTTCGTAATCTACGATTGTCTAGGAGAAAAAAGCTCGGCGCGCGTTCATTCATCGAAAAGCGTGAATAAAAGCAACGACATTCTCGTTGCATTTATCCAACATCTTTTTTTTTTATATTGCAAAAAGAATGTCTTCTTTCATAAAACGGTAACGATATTTGCTGAATATACTGGTTTACTTAAATACCTTTGTAAAATTTTCTATGAATTACTTAAACAGATACCATCAAGTATATACGTATTGATACATGTTTCTAATTGTTTTATCACGTTGTATAATTTTATTTAAAAATTTACTTAACTCGAGAGTAACGCAGCAGCAACGTGTTAGCGACGCATCATACGAAAGACGTAATTCCTTTTTTTTTTTACGTGAATTCTTTTGTTCTTGTCTCGTTGTCGCATGAGAGTTTTGCGAAATTTACAAATTTACAAATACCGAGTACAGTCTTAATACTTCAGCTTTATTTAAAATTCACAAGTACTTGACGAATTACATTTACCATTCACGAGATGGGATTTCCCTCGCAATTTACTCCGTACGGCTCCTTCAAAATTCGACATTTAGAGAAAGAGAAAAAGAGACGAGCTAACAATAACGAAATTATGACAATCGAATAACGGCACGATCGTACCAATTAGACGCGCCGCGAGAAAGCGGGCGGATCGAGGTCTGTGTGTATCGGACGCGGAGACCGCGAGACCGATTTTTCCGGCGTCAACCTGTGGCATTCTTTCGCAGGACCGTCGACACAAATTCATTCCTCTCGATAGTTCGTGTTGCATCAATCGCGCATCGGCTGGCCGGTATACACGGTTCGGTCGGCCGGCCCGTCCGTTCGTCCGTTCGTCCGTCCGCTCGTTTTCTTCCTTTTACGCTTGTACACGCGCGCTTCGGTCGTCGCGCATGCACGCGAGAACCGCGCGGCCACGCTTCCGTCCAATCAACAAAAGCCGGCCACCGCGTGCTCCACGGGCAGTGCCCCGTTTCCCGGCATAATAATGAAAAAACGCTGGCTACAGTATTTTGCAGTTAGCGGACTTCTTAATCCCTGGTAATAATCGAGAAAATATTTCCTGGCCCGTGCACACCGCTACGCGTGCCCCTTCTTTTGTTCCTCTTTTGCTCCGAGAGGAAACCCCTTGCCGCCTCGTGACTGTTTACCAATTAGCCAAGCCGAGATTTTCATTTTACGCTTTTGCTCCTTTTTTTTTCCTTATTCTTTTTCTTTTTCTTTTTCGTTGGAACGGTTTGTTACTTAACATTGAAACAAGCAAACTCCAACATGCAGGTACTTGAAGTATAATTAGGATGGCGCGGTGAAGATAAAAATGGGAATACGTAGTCGTGCTCTGATCTTAACGTTGAGCGTTGACAGACCGTGGACACGTTCGCGCATTTTTGGGAAATTTAGGATTCCAAAAATGTATCCAAGGATATATTCAAAGTTAGAGCAATTGTTACGACACAAATGTTTATTTGAATTATGCTTGTATGTGAGATATAAAATCAGTAGAGTTTAGGCTTTACATTATCCATTTGATTTTCGAATTTTTTTAATTTGACCTGATTTTATTGTTACAATTTTTGTCAAGGCGAGCGTAAAATTAAATATCCAAAATTTTCAATTTATGACCTATAATCTATCGATACTCTTTCGGGAGTAATAATTCTTCCAAAAGATCTTAATCGTAAAAGACTAAATCTACGTAGGAGCCATTCAGAAGTCAAGCTGATCAACTCTACGTTCCGAAACATTTTCATTTGATTACAATTTACTGTACTCTGATGTAAACCAGATGTTTATGCATTTATGTAGAAATTCAAACACGCACAAAGTGCACAAAGTAATGTTCAGTGGCTGAAAGGAATCTTCGTTTACGTACCATTTAGTTATCTTTGCTCGTGTTCAGAAATTCATGATATTGCAAAAACATCCGCGAACCAATGATTAGGATTTAACTTTTGAGAAATCGAATGGCTACTATTGGTAGAGTTGTGGTCAGTCAAGCTTCCGTGCAGCTTACACACATGTGATCTCTCGTACATCAAAGTTTATTTTTATTCACCTAAATTACGTGCGCACACCGACACAAACATCGGGTCATAGCCTACACACAAAGTCGTACATTAATCGATAGTACTTGAAACACAATCACTGAATATCTGAAAGCCGAGTACACAGTAAGGAAACGTGAAAAAAAGTAGGCAACAAGTATACAAAGTAATCGTCTTTATGATACGTTGGTATAGGACCTTCCACAAGACTGACAGAAGACGTGAAAATCGCTCGTAGCAAAATCCTAACGAAAGGGCTTTCGCATTCGCGGGAAGAGCGTCCCGTATAAGTTCCAATTAATCAAGGGGCGAGATTAAAGGATCGGCCTTGAGCAATTAAACGGAGCGGCTGGCCCGAAGCGCGAAAATTACATTTCTGCTTAATAGACCGAAGCAGCCAGTATTTCGCAATTAACGCATTCCTTAATCCTGGCTAACTGCTAAATATTTCCCGGTGTGCCCTGGTGGCGTGTTGGGTAGCCTGGCTAGGCGAGTTGCAGCTGGCGACACGCCACCTCGGTTCAGCGCTTAGAAACGCCGCTCGATGAAAGATTCGCCGCGCGTGCACACCGTACGCGCTCGGCTGGCCGCGCGCGCTAAATCTCTGTCGCGCTTTCCTCGGTTAAACGTGGCTCGTTTAAAAAGCCGAGTCAACCAGAGAAACAGGAAGTTGGTACGGGAGACGTCGAGAGGAGGGAACCAGAGGGGGTGGTAAAAGCAGGGACAGGGGGAAGAGGGAAGGCGAGAATAATGCGACGTGGAGAGCGACGAACGCGTCGGCTGTGGAGAGAATGGCCGAAGAAGCGAAAGAGAGGGCCGGCCACCGAGGGCTTTCCGTGAGAGGAAATGAAGAAAAAAGCTCGAGGTACCTAGGAGCGAGGTACACTTATTTTCATTCCCGCCACCTCAGTCGGAAGAGAGTCCTACGGGAGGACCAGCCAGCCTCATTTGTTACCCTTAATGTCCTGCAACCTGTGCTCCTCTGCAGAGCCACCCTCCACCATCGTCCGGGATCTTATAGGGCCGCTCGTAACCGCGCGCTCCTCTTCGCGAATAATTCACGAATTATGGGGAATTCTATCGGGACGATGGCCGGCTGGCCGTGATTTATGGCGCGAAAGTCTCGTAATGGAGAACGTATCGTTTCTTCTTCGACCGCCCCTGTTCTCTTCCAGCGTTGGCCGTTGAACGCTCTGGAAATTATCGCGACCCTCTTCCCTTCCGTTCCTTTTCCTTCTTTTCTTTCCCGACCTTTCCTTTTTTTCCCAGGCCGAGCCTCTCTTCAACGATCCTTACCACCGCGCCATTATCGGCCATTCTGACGGTTTCAATCGGCACTGGGTGTCGAGTGAGGATCGCTCGATCGCTTGGAGAACCGAGTATCGTTCTTTTTTTCATTCTTCGCTTCCGTTCTTCTTTTTCCTTTCCTCTTTCTTCTTTTTTCTCGCGGGGCACTTTTACGCGGGGAAAAATACCGTTGCTCGGTTTTCTCCCGTTGTTTCACGTGGTTGTTTTGACTCGCGTTCTCTGCCGGGACTCTGCCGATGAAGGTAAACAGTTCGAATCGAGTGGAAATGAGTCGGTTAAGATTTTTGTTGAGGTATCGTGTGCATCGATTGACCGGCGTTAGACCTAAGAGTTGTCCAAATTTAGATTCAGAGAGAACTTAGATTGTCGAAATTTATCGAAAAATATTGGAAGAATTGAACGCGATCAAATTGGAGCGTACATACATAATGCTTCTTATTTGGAGACTTTTAATTGATACTATTACTTCGAACTGGAAATTTGAAATTTCAAACGGGCAGAGATAATTTGCCGAGACACTCAGGTCCCGGTAAATCAATTAATTTAGCATTTTCATTACGAAGAATAGAACTAGTTAAATTTTCAGTTAGCACTTTAGCTATACGCGATAAAAGGAGTTTGGAAAATTATCAATTTGTTTCGTTAAAAACTTCCAATTGCCATTAACCCGTTAACTAGGTCGTCCTTTAAACAAAAATTTCTGAAATCGTGCAATTAAAAGTTAACAAAGACGAACTAATTTCAAACGAGTCGATTTTAATTTTAATTCTTCGAAGTATAAATACGATAAAATGTATTTTTAAGAGAGATGGAATAACGCAATAAAAAAAAAAAAAAAAAATGAAGAGTTCGCAAATAACGAAATGATTAGATATGCCCGAGAAATTAGAAATTTGAGCGGATGAATTCATTCGTTACTAACAAAATAACATTTTTCATTATTAAAGAATTTTGAAATTCCAGGAGAACGTCTAAAAATTTTGATACTGATGACAATGACAGATAAAGTATTCGAAAAATCATTCAAAAAATTGATCGCATCCAACATAGATATTTTTCTTTTTCAATCTCTGTTGAATAAACCAAACAAAGGTAATTTTCACAATTCTTATTTATACAGAATTTGAAATAAAATGTCATTTACCTCCCTTCTCTACGATTTAAAATCTGAACACACGCAATCAATTCCTTGAGTCGTCGTATAATTTTTCGATCAACAATTTTACACTAAAGATTTCGGAAAAAACTCTTTTATCGAAACGAGAGCTTCGTCGAAGTCGAATTAATGAAATAACGATCAAACTTTCAGTTCTCAGACTAAATAAATTTAATAGCTTAAGACGAAATTTCAGCTAGTTAATTTAGCGGCCCTCTCTCTCTCTTTTTTTTCACAAAGAATAGAACAGTTTAAAAGTCAGTAGCGCCAGTGTCGGGAACTTTGATCGCGGGCAGGATAAAATATTCAATGCCGATCGAAACATCTAATTAGCAAGCGTCGAGAAACTTCAGCGAAGCTCCTGCCGTTTTAAATTCAGCCTCAGATTTCTCATTAACTCCTTTTCAATTCTGCCTTCTTACTTCTCTAATGAATCGGCGGAATCGCACGGAACGAACCAATTCAAACACCGGCAGCCAGACTTTCGTTTCGATCCATTAATTTAGCACCTTCTCCTCGGGCAAAAAGTAACCTCGACCGAAGGCCAATATATACCACTTTCAGCTGGCGATTAAGCACGATCAACGTACATATCCGCGTGTTCCATGTACATACACGTCCATTAGCAAGGGATTCGTTTCGATGGGAACCTTCAGTCGCCATTCTTGTTCTAAATTCACCCTCCGAATCTCTCATTGGCTCCCATCGGCCTCTCGCGATAGAGCTTCTCGAGCCCCTGAAGACTATAACTCGATCAATACGTTCTTGTTCGCAATCCTCTTTCCTTGTCTCTCTCCCTCTCCCTCTCTCTCTCTCTCTCTCTTTTTTTTCCCCCGATGTCACTTTCTCCTCCCTCGAGCAACATGCCACACTGTTGGCCTGGCCACCGGCGAAAGTGTTGATATTTTCGAATTGTCGAAACAAACGAAAATAAACAAGTCCGGAGGAGATTGTCTTTTTGTTTCACTCGAGCGCGCGACACAAAGGAAAAGAAAAGTCCTTGTAGATTCAGGTTTCTTCTCTCGTCTCTTTCTTCCCTATGCGTCCAGTCACTGGCAATATTTGAAAATTACCAAAGCAGAAGAGTCTGCACCCGAAGGAAATTATCTACGAGGTAATTAACGATCACCAGTCGCGAAACTCTCCTCGCAAGAAGAGGAAGGAACGGGCGGTAAATTCGTATCGTTTCCATCCGTGGAAGAGATGGCACAGAAAGAGAAAGAGCGGATGGCATGTGGTCGTACGCTAATATGAATGTCCTGTCAGTGGCAGCGGCTCCTTGCCAAGAACGTGCCCGCCTGCTAATATGCCTGCTTCAAGGGAATATTTACGAGGTTGAAAAAAAAAAAGAAGAATGTCGCTACGATTCCCCTCCTCGAGTTTCCTTCTGCCGGTCTTCCTTGGTCGTCAGCTCCTCGCGTGGAAGAGCCAGTCGACGTTCGCCATGTTCGCCCCATTGTAGTTTCCTTTCGCAGTCCTTGGAGTCCCCTTGGATGAATGAAAGAGATTCGTTTCTAATTAATCTCTTTTCCCTTCTTTCGTACATCCCTTGTCTTCCATGTTGATGAAGAATATTCATACCGAGAGGGATCTGAAAAAGAAAAATAATATTCGATATTAATTAAATTTTCCATCTTCGTTAGCTTCTTAGATTATAATCAGGCATGTAGTTTATTAATAAAGTTGATTCTGATTATGACGTGTTAAGAAAGTTTAATTGATACGATAAGACTATATTGTAAGGAATTTTTTTTTTATGGTGTGTAGTATTTCTGATTCCGATTGTTTTTTGTTTAGGACTCGACGTTTGTCAAAGGTCAATAGTTTGAATAACTACGTTCAAATATTGACTGTTGGTATATAAATAACCAAACTATGTCCGAACAAATTTTAGAAACACACGGGGCTAGAATAAAAAAATTTTATGGTACAAAATAACTAGAAAATATAGGTACCTTCTTAAGTCAAGTGTCATCTCTCTCCATGAAATTGTCTCTGGTGTTTTATTCGTAAAATTATTTCATTCTTAGCATCATCAATTTATTTGTTCGTCTTTCGTAATTTCTGCAACTGATAATTTCTATCTAACATTTTTTATCTGGGATAGTATTTTTCAATAACATATTTGCAAAATGGCTGTCAAATGAATTTCTTTGTGTAAAATACCACGTTATATTCAGACCTAAAGGATCGTGCAAAAAATCTTTTGTGATAAATTTTTCTGATTAAATTAGAAAAAGAATTGAAAATGTAATTGGATAAAATGTTATCGAAAGCGTGTTTTCGCTGAAAAGAAAACTGGTTAATGCCTCGCAATTAAAACGTCAAAGACGACCGGGAACAGTTGATATATCCACCGTGCCATTTCAGGACACCCTGTATAACACGCTTCACCGGCAGCGTTTACACAAGGGGCAGTTAAGGTATTAAAATTTCAAATTTTCTCAAGCGAGAAACAACAAAAATCGTTGAAACTCCGCCTCTATTAGCTTCCATTAACGTCGATTGAAGCGACAATAGATGACGCGTTAATGATCAAATTTCTTTTTTCGGTCACATTCTCTTGTTCCATTGTAAAATCATCGAATTGAAAAATTTACACGTGCAACGATACTTTTTTTTATCTGAATCAATGGAATGCAAATTAGCGGATCTATATCGAATGATAGAACAAACGTTCACCAAAACTACCGACTGGGAAATTGAAACCAGTTCGAAAGAAGAAGAAAGAAAGGATGCTGCGAGTTTCTTAATTCTCTGAGTGCTTATTAAAATTTGCAAATGTAAAAAAAAAGACGCCTATTTTTTAATGACGCAAATTACTTTCAGTTATTACAAATAATGAGAAAGTACGCTTTTTCCCAGAATTTTATTATTTTTTAAGAAAGTAGAAATGTTATGCTCGTGATATTGACGTCTCAAGACACCAAAGCTGCAATGAATTTTATTTGCGAACGGAAGTGCAATAGTTTCATTATTTAAATATTTCTCGGAGAATGTAAAGAAAAAAAGATTGCTTCGGTCAAAAAGAAGAGGATGTTCCGAATTTCTGAGTGAGAGTGTACGTTTGTTTAATTCCTTGTTGTTGTAGTACGAAACGGAATAAAAGCAAACCGAAAGGCCTCGTATTGGCAAGATTCTGACAGTATATTGGCGGTAAAGACAAATACATTCTCGCCTGATAATGCCCGGGTTCGTATTTTACGACGGATATTAAGATTCTAATCGTTTTTAAAGTCCACCGGCGAACGTGACCTTTTACCATATTTTTTCCATTTCCTACACATAAATTACAGGTATTTCCCCGGCAGCGGGACTCCCTTCGATTTACCCATTAAAAAACACAGGGGAAAAAGGAAGGTGAAAAAAGGAGAAGGAGAGAGCGAGAGCGAGAGAGAGAGAGAGAGAGAGAGAAAAAGGAAAGGAAACGAAGGGGTGAGACGAGCGAGAGGGAGAGAGAGAGAGAGAGAGAGAGGGAGAGGGAGAGACAGAGAAAGTGAGAACGATTCGCATTGTCGAAGCTTTCGTTTCCCGAAAGCCACTGGGCGTTCCTTTTTTTCATGTAAATTTTACTGCGCAGCGGAAGGAGGCCTAATTTTTTTCGCAAGGGCGGTTCCCGCCGCCATTTTGTGCGGCTGGAAGGGTCGGCCGGGAGCCCCTGAATTTACTCTAATTACTTTCCCGGGATATTACGGCCTCTGCAAAAATGTTATTGATAACAACGGCTTGTCGAGTTTGAATTATACTTCTCTTCCCTACTACCTTACTAAATGGCCTGCCATCGTTTCTGAATTATCCTGAAATCAGTTATTATTTTTGATTTCACTGGATATCAGGTGGACCGAGGATCTCCGCCAGCCGGCGACGTCTAACGAGGTGATTTTACTCGAGTTTAAATCCAGTCAAACACGTATCTTCATTTTCGGTTTGTTCGTGATTTTTGCTTGACATTTTCTTTTTCGTTACGTTAAGAATCTTTTGAAACACTTTTCGCAGAGTGACTCGTGTTCGATTCTTTCTGATTTAAATATGTATTAGATTTTTATTTTTGCTCCATTGTTACTGTGGCTTGGACGTTACACTGTACATTACACATTCTGAAATGCTCTTTGACAAGTGAGTGATTCAATACTTCAATCTCTTCTGGTTCAAACAGTGTAGTTTCATTTTCCATTCCATTTGTAATTTTTGCTGTTACTATGGCGTATTTTCCTTTTCAAACGCTATATGGTACTTGTACCAGCATTAGACAATTTTTGAAAGCTTCTCTCTGTCAAGTGAGCGATTCGAAACTTTTGTGTCCGATCTTTATTGAAATTCTGTTCTGCGCTATGCTTTTCACCGATATATATATTGACGATTTATGCATTTATTTGAAACGCAACGATAACATAGATGGACAAAGGGCGTTTTGTATGCACGAGTGTGCAAGCAATACGCTAAATTCGCCAGGCGATTATTGTTAATAATAAACATGTTCGTTCGAATGTGGATGTTGTGGATGAAAAAAGGCGATTACAGTATGTTCAACTGATTGAGAAATTTGTTATGCTGAAAAAATTAATTATACAAAAATATACATTTCGCAGATTTTCAATAAAAAAAAAACCAACGTTTGAGTAGAACCTTTTTCTTTGTTCGTAATTTTTGATTTTAGGAAGCGATCTATAAAAACTTTGTAATTCCATTTTGCATAAATAGAAATTTCAATTGTTTCGTTCTTCAGTATTTATTTGAAATGTACTTTTGAATGAATTTTATTTCTTGAAGAGATATTGAGAAATACCAATTAACTATAATGGTAATAATTATTTATTAACCTTCTATATTTCTTGACAACGAAGTGTGATTATGTCGAGCACGCTGAAAAAATGCGTGCCGTCGGAACGACGTGATTACATTAACGTGATCTACCTAATAAAAAAAGTATTATAAACTATTTGCAGGAATCAAACTGATTAATTCTTGAACCAAAGGTCTATAAACGAGTGTAGTGCATTTTGCTCCAACTTCGAAATAGCACCAAATATCTGCACATTTTTTCTTTGCTAGAATTAGCAATAAAACATTTTTAATTGAAAAATGTGCTTTCCTTTGCAGAGACACCAAAATTCTTCATTTCAAACAATGAACGCTTTCAGTCAAAAATATTCTGAAATTTTCAAATGATAAATTCCTCGAAAAGTCATGAACTTTTCGATTTTTAAATGGCTCTTAATCTCTCAAGAGTTCTACAACATTAAATTCCTTCCGACTCTAATAAAACTCCAAAGTCTACACGAACATTCATGAAACTTTCTTCTTTCTTCGACGTAACAAGGAATGCCCCCACTTTTGTGTAACATTTGGATTTTCATATTTCGATTGAACTTCGTGAACTTGTACTGTGACAAAAAAAAAAAAAAAAAGAAAAAAGAAATAAAACGGAAAATGGATGAAAATGATACAGAGAGTGGGTGGAGGGGAGAAGTAGAAAAATCCGCGCGATATTTTATCGCCAGATTACTACACAGGCGGTCTCAAAGCTTGGCGCGTCGCGTTTATCCCCGGCAAGTTATATTGGTCGTGCAATCTATTGGCCGGCCGATCGGCTGTTCGCTTTCGCGAGAATTCAAGGTCCCTCCTGCTAGGACCTCGCTGGTCTAGGAGAAATTGCCAGGAACTGGATACATCTTCATTAGGCCATCGATCGGTACATTAATATCGTCGCACGTTCACCGACCCGATTCAATACTGCCCTGTTGTCCGTGACTATGGTACCCCGATCGATTTCCATCGGGCTTTCGTGCTTCGACCCTTGTGTTCGATGTACACGGTCTGATCGTGACCTCGCGAGATCGTACCCCGTTTCGTTCTATTTTTTTATTCTTTTCTCTCGTACACTGTTCCACCGTGAACAACGCGAATTTGAAAATTTCTGGCATTTGCTTCTTGCTCTTTGAACAATTGTAAATTGTTACAAGTGTTGATGAATGACATTCGAACATGATTGACCTAGTTAGGTGAATTTCTAATTTTTTTTCTCAGACGATAAGTCTTTTGGAAAGATATATAAGCTAACTCTTTGACTTACAAGACGGTCTACGAAAAATTCCTAGTGTTTGAATTAATTTATAATTAAATATATATTTGAGAATGGAGTCAATATTTTATTTTGTAGCACGGTTTGATAATCGTTAAACCCAAGTCTCTAAACAGCTGTAAATAATAAGCGTCGATTTAAAAAGTGACTGATATAGTTTTCAACAATTTTCTGTAATTTACGAAGATGCACGTGATCTTCTTTCATTGAATCATATGACGAATTGGATGAATTGGACTGATATCTTCATTTTTTTTTCATTTTTCTTCTGAAATTAATTTGGATATAATATAAATTTTACAAATCGATCTAACGAGATCTCTGTTTACGAACTGTGTTACGTAGTAGAGAAAATTGAATGAAGACTGTTTATGAAGTCTTTTTTATATTGGCTAAAGGGGTGAAAGCTGTTAATGATTTTTGCTGATGCGATTTGTTGGGAAACGAAGATCTTTTGAAGCAATTCACAAATGAATTCATTGTTTTCTTTATGACCGAGTTTTCCTTATCGCGGTGTGTCGTATTCATCCTGCCAGGGTCGTATAATTCTGGAATTCATTAAAATGCAACAGCCACCAACGACACCTTACAAATACTGCATCCACTGATTCATTTAACCATCGCTACGGATTTAAAGAACTCGTGCCGACGTGTAACGAAGAATTCTTCATTAAATTTGTTTATTAATCTTCGAGTCCTTCGTAACGAGCTATTGAAAAATTAAAACGTATAATTTTAATTTCTTCCTTTTCTCGTCCTTTCGTGCTTCACAGGGATTTATTAAAATTAGGATTTCCGGAATGTCAATTTGATTGAAATTAGAATTTTTCGCAAAAGATTATTTCGTGCGATTTTTAATTAAATCAACCTTTAGTTAAAGGATAGTCGACATACGTAACGGTTAAATTTGGAAGGAAAATAGAGCAAGGACGATCGTTAATTGCCATTCAAAGTAAAAATTATTTTTAAAAAAGTGACGCGTGAAAAGTTTCCTATAAATACCCCTTTTCGTACCTATTTTATTTCTTTGCCTTTTCATTAAACAATTATTATTTCTCGATAAACAATTTCAATGCACACATCTCTGAAGCAGTGTATCGGTGATAATTTTATCTTGCCTTTAAAGTAACGAATCATTCGATAAAAAAATATCTATTGGATTTTCAAACACTCCTAATCTTTCGTTCAAATATCGTTCGAATGCCTACGATAATTCTTCGACCAACTACAAAAAAAAAAAAAGAAAAAAAGGAAATATAGTAAAAAGATATTTGCAGGACCCTTATGATATATTTGCCACGAAAATCGATTGAAATATACCGAATGAACTTTTTATTGTTTCTAACCAATCTATAGCAGCGTTGATAGATACACGTTAACGCGTACGCGTGCAAGGGAGAACAAATGAAATCGGCTTGTTACTTGTAACTGCGATAGTCTGATCACATACGTATCGAATAAATGCCACAGGCTGTGGGTAGCTCAAGCTAATTCGAAAATAGCAATCGTTCGTGAAAGGAAATTATTCATCGAACGTATTTCGTGTCGACGGAGGATGAAAAAAGGAAGGGAAAGAAAAAAAAAAAAATAAAAGGAAGGGAACAAAAAGGGAACAGGAAAAAAAGGAAAAAAGGAAAGAAATGATTGTTGAAAGGAATCGATACTGGCTCTCGCGCCTTTCGTCCTTCCGCCAATTAATATTTCAATAATAGTTATTATTCGTTGTATTTGATTAAAAAAAATGGAAAAAGAACCGCCGTGCAAGAAATAATAGTATTTATACGGGAACGTACGGATACGTGATACGCTTTAAGTGAATCGATCGTATTGGTCATTTAAAATGTTGCTCAACATTTCTTTCTATTCCTTCAACGATTACTGCCTGTGTCATTGATCTCTTCTAACGCGAATCTCCTCCATTTTCGGCAAAGCGTAACCGCATACGAGTTTCGAGCAATGAATGAAGCGTAGTGATTTGTGGATGCTTTCTTGTCTCTTTTTTCTCCCCCTTTCTCTTTTCTTTCTTTCTTTTTCTCTCTCTCTCTTTTTCTCTCTCTTTTTTTTAATTCGGTCAATGTACCAGGAATTCGAGGACACAAAACGTCTGACTCCAAAAGATCCAAAAAAAGAAAAAAAAAATTTCCGATCGATCAGTCCGTGTGTGTCGAACACGTGTCACGTATGTAACGGGTTGAGTTAATCCGTGCCATTGTTCGTAACCAGAGTTCTCCAATCATACGGCGTGGAACTTGCTCGTAACAGCGCATCGCGAAACGTTCGAGTTAATTCGCTGGCAACGATCAAAGCTGACCCAAAAATTCGAGGAATTTTCATTTCTTCTTTTTGTTCCTTTTTTTTTTGTTGTTCGTGCGAAGACGATCGACTTGCCATCTCGGAGATTTATTGTTACTTACGATTGCAAAACGAAAGTGAATGTAATGTTGGTAGTAAAAATTTGAAGCGATTCGAAAAATTTATAGATCATTAAAAATATTCTATGAATGTTCTGTAACGTACGTTTGATAGATTATTTCATGTATCGTTTTGTACATAGAGTCTTTGTCGAATTAATTTATACTTGGCTTCGAAAATACGTATATTAATTCGTGCAATTGAAATTTCTCGCGCCACTTTTGTTTCGTGGGACGAAATTTGCAATAAACGTAAAAATAATTAGGAGAATTTTCAATTATTTAATTATTTTCATATTCAGCTGATAAATATTCTATGCTGATGGCAAAATTACGAGACGCTATTTTGTATCTTTGTTTCGCGATTCAAGCTTCAATTACTTGTTTCTCATCGGAAACTTTCTTCAAATACTCTCCAAATATTTCACTAAAGATTAAAAAGTCAATGTCGAACAAATTTCCCACTTTGTACCCTTTACTTCGGAGCGGTATCTCAACAAGAGAGAAAAAACGGCAGAATCACTTTCACTGTGAGTGAATCTCCATAAAGGTCACGAAGGAACCGAACGGCAATACACCCCAATATCTCCAATTCCGGTGCTCGGCGTTCGATCGATTGTCCCCGCAGCATTTTTGAAGGTGACGAGAGCGAAAGGAGTGCACGATGCTAATCGATGAAACAACAAAGAGAGAGAGAGAGAGAGAGAGATAAAACAGAGGAAAGACAACTATGAATAAAAAAGAGAGAAGAAAACAAAAAAAAAAAATGTGAGGAAGAAGAAGGGGAGAACAATATAATCGGTTTTAACTCGAGAAGCCCGCGTATTGTTCTCCGGTAGTATTCATTGCCGGAAGTACCGGAACCGTTTATACTGCATCGGAGGCATAATACACATTATCCCTCCTGTTGTAATCATACGATCGGCTGGCTATCTGAGCCAGGGTTGTCACGAACATCGGTCCTTTGTTCAACGGAGATTCGATTCCTCCGAGGAGAAATAAGCGGACGCTTGTTTACGAAACCGGTGCGATGCGTCAGCGCGAGCGGGTGTCGATCTTGAAAAGCAGAAGCGGAATTTCTCGTTAATCGTCCAATTATTTCGAACAAAGCGCGTGGAGCAAGGATTCAATCTACGGTTCCCTCTCGTACTTCTACGTGTCAACGTGTGTGCCTTGTTTCTTTCACTTCTTTTTTTTTTTTTTTTTTTTTTTTTAATGAAAATCGTGTCGACGATTTTCGTAATGGGTCGTTTCGTTTCTGCCCTTGTACGACTTTCGAAGACTCAAGCCGTGTACACACACCGCGTTCACGAACTTTTCGCGAACGAAAGGGTTCGTGGTGGATATCGACGATTTTTCGATGAAGGAGGGAGGGGTGGTATATGGTCGAAGCCTAAGGCTATGTAACAGATTCGACGGCGAACGGCAATTTGTAGTCGTTTTCGAATGCGAGTGTTGACCCCGAAAAATTCGTTGCGACGAATGGGCTCGGAATAAGTGGGCCGGTTTTTCACGGAAAGTTCGCAAAACATCGCTTGTATCGTTGTGCACGCGGCCTAGCCAATGGGTGATTCAAGCGTATCGTGTATTTTCGAAGGAAATTTTCCCAATTGGGATCGAATGTTAATTCTAGCGATAATTTTTCGACCTGAGTATTCGCTTTTTCCCCGTTTCAAGAGTTCGCGAGAATGGATAGTTCATTGAATTTTGAAGTGGGCTTCTCTTCATCGAGGGTAATGCGTAAAGCATAATATCTACGTACGCGTACCGTGCGAAATATTTTATGAACTTTTCTCTCTGCATTCATTGCATCGTATTGGGAATTAAAGAAGAAAGCTTGGGGAACGTTTAATTCGATGAAAAATTGATATACGTTTGGACGTTCGGGATAACAGAAATTCGCCGCGAGAATTCGGAACGAACAAAATTTTGAGGCAGAGCAAAAACCTGGTATTAATATTGTTCTCCAGTCTGAGTTTAGTATTTGACTTTTTAATAAAAAGAAACAATCTACCAGAATATTTACTTTCTGGAACGCTGTCAGTGACTAATTATCGATTCAATAATATTTTCTTCCAAATGAAACAAATTTTAAATTACCAAGCAGTCGGTTTCGTTTTATTCCGTGTTTCGTGCCAGCGACATAAAATTCAGCGACAAGAAGAAACATCTCACACACGTTTAACCTGAATGCTCGAATCTATCCTTTTAGCCATTCGAAATAAACCCTATCATCCGATCGAAGCTGCAATATCGTACTCGAATCGTTCAAAGAACCATTTCTCCGGGGACACGAAGCAGAATTTACTAGGCAGAGAAAACTCGGAACTGTCAGGCTGGAGGATGCGGTCTCCGGGCGCGATCAGAGGATCAGAGATGATCCCGGTTCCTTCGTTCTTGAAACCGAAAAAACGAGGAACCAACCATTAGCGTAAAAATGTAAAAACCGGCCGGTAGTTTGGCCAGGCGGCGAAAGCCCGAAAAGACCGGCTAAAGGGAAATCGTGGTAGCCGGTTAATCCTTGAGGAGGCCGGTCGCCGCGTATCACGTTGTGTTCTCCGACAGTATTCGTTCCCAGGAGGGTCGAAACGACAGTGCCGGCCGTGCTGCGGCGCATAATAAGCATTATCCCGGCCGTTATAATCGCGCGATCGGCCGCTTATCCAGGCCAGGGCTGTCTGGCACACAGAGCGCGCGCGGCCCTTTGTTTGCGGAGACTTGTTTTTTCCAAGTGAAACAGGGAAAACGCGGCGTTGCTTGGGGGTGCGAGACGAACGAACCCGAAGGGACCCGGATGAGAGAACGAGCTGGCGATAGTAGCCAAAGCGGAGGACCCGAGCAAAGGCGGAGGGAGAAAGAATTCGAGGGCGAGGAACATCATCGTCCACCCTTTCGGTTTGTCTCTGTTCGCCACGTGGTTGGTCTCTCTTTCTGCTGGCGCGCACCCTCGCGCACCGTTCGCGTCGCCCTTCGCCCTTCGGAGAAACGAAAACGACGACGAATGCTAAACGATCCCTCAACCTCAGGCCAACCCTCGGCAACCCTCTTGTCCTCGTGTTTCTCCGCGTTGTACGGCCTCGCTGATAGGGTGGCCAAGGGGTGCTGCTGCTGCTGCTGCTGCTGCTGCTGCTACACCGTTGATGCGAACCTCGTGGAAGATGGCTGCCCTCCATTGTCCCGCCCGTTTCGGTTAGGCACTTTGAAATATTATGCCGGCCGTATCGCAGCCCTGCTAGCTGTGCATCGCCACCAGCACAGTCTACCTCATACGTAGGCCTGGTTAACAATAAACGATATCGCGATGGTCACCGTGAAGAACGTTCGTGCAGCAATTGTGCTGAATGTTTGTCAGAACTGTAATAATCCTTGGTGAAAGAAGACCATCGAGAACCACGACAGCGGGAGCAGTTTCTCGTCGGCGAGTTTTTGTTTTCGGATAATTTTTAATTAATTCCCAGACGGTATTGCCGGTCAGCTCCTACCACGATTTACGCGCCCCGCCTCTTCCCGACTACTTTCCCTTATTTTCTCCCTCTTCACGCCGTTTTCGTCTCGCCCTGTTGGGGCGAGCCTCGCCACCTCGCCACCCCCCCCCCTCCCCCCAGCTCTCACGGTCCTTTGGCTGTGCAAAGTTCATCAGAACAGAAATGGCTCCTTCCGCAGCTTGACAGGATCTCCCTTTCGCCGAACGCGGCCCCCCGGAGTTCTGCCGCTGATGGCCACGAATTGTACTTTGATGGTGACGAAACGCGACCGAGCAGGTAGAATGTTTCACCGCCCTTTCCCAGAGCATCCCTTCTTGATTACCGCCTCTTTTTCGCCAAGGATCGGCGAGGGTGGTTTTGTTCGATCAGGGCGCGCCCGTCCGCCCTGACGGGAATCGCTGATTAATTTTCGGAAGCCTTTGTTAATACTTTCGACGACGGTCCAATTGTAGGCTTCGATGGAGGCCACGCGATTTCGTGTTTGGGGTTAATGGAAGCAGCCATTGGGTCGCCGGGAAATTGAATGCCCGATTTCGAGATGCTTCGAGAACATTTCGTTACGAGATACAAAGGGGTCGTAATGGAAATTACAAGATCAGAGCCCAAGAATTTTCGCAGCAATACTTTTCCAAAGTGGAATGTATTTTTATGCTGTTTGTTTCTGTCGTTTGAAATTTCAACCCCTAACTGATGATCATCGGACAGTCTAGACTATAAATTATTTAATTTTGAGAAAGAGAGAGTATGTACGTATGTACGTGAAATACAAAGTAAAATTAGCCAAAGTTTCAATTATCTGATATAACTTGTTGCAGATATATTTACGAGCCAATAGTGCCATTTCTGGATTAATAGAAATAATGGAACGAGAAATTGGAATTTACTAATCTTTAATACGAATATGTTATCAACATCTTGGTGTGACATTTTCTGGAAATATTCGAGGAAAATAGAATTTGTTTTTTTTTTTTTTTTGTAAAGAGAGATAACTATTAATCTATCGAAATTGTTATCTCTCGTTTTCAAAAGAGCAAATATAGTCGAAACGTATCGATCGAAAGAGAACATTCTAAAGAGGTCAATTTCGATAGATTTGATCGAAATCTAAAGAACCAAAAGAACGGTCCTTTTCATCGATACGTTTGACGACATCTTTATGTAAAACGTATAGGCGAATAATCGTTTTCATTTGTAACTTTGTCGGATTAATGCGTCGGGTCTATACGCGGTAGCACTAGGTCGAAAATCGCGGAGGATCGCAACACACGTGGGGCCCGCGTCGTTTCGATACCCAGGCGAAATTTCATTAAGCCTTCTGAAGGTAAATTGATTGGATAAAACGAAATGCCATGGAAAAGTTCGCGAGCCAACTTCTCGAAATACGAGCGTTAATAATTTGCATTCCAATACCGATGGTATCGCGTCGGTATCACTTCCTGTTTGCCTCCGATCGTTCGTTCCTTTTGCGTTACATTAATTTCTCTGCCGTTCGGGCTCTCTCGCTTTCGCCAATTCCGATCGTCCACGCGTACGTATACGTACGTACATTTTCCCTTTTCCGTCTCGCGACAATAAACCGTCAACCTTCTGTCTTCCATTCAGACTGCACACGATAAGACGATTAATCGCCAACATATTCGTGTGAACGTTTGCCGCCATTAGTTTTCGCGTTGGGACACACCGCCCCGTGTTTGCGCGTTCATCGTCGACAAAAACTGTTTATCGTAGGCGATTGTCAGTTCCTTTATTTTTCTTTCTGCTGTTCTCTTTGTGACATTATTGTCATTTATCGGAGGAGAAGTAATACAGTGGAATGTAATACAGTCTGCGTGTCTTTGTGTAGATATTTCATTGATAATATAGAGGATTGTGATTTTCCTTTGTTTCTCTTTTTCATTGTATTTTTGTCCGATGTTATCGTCAGACTGTGAATGTTTATACGAATTTCTATTTTTACCAATGCGAGTGAAAATAATTTGTTTTATTTGTTAAATATCCAGTAACGAATATTATATTTTGTATTGTGATTTTCTCTAGACGTTCATACTTTTATGAATACAAGTGAAAAAAGTGTTTGTCTCGTAACGATTTATTAAATATAAGAAAAAAGTAGCCATTTCTTCTACCATATTGTTATATTTTAGATGCTTTATGTATTTCTATGTATCTTTACGTCTTATTAGATGCACGAACATCCGTACTCACTTAATTGTGGTCATTGAGAGAAGAAAAAGGTAATAATTTCAATAATGTCACGTGCGTGACATGCATAAACAAAAATAAATAGGGCGAGCCATTTGAATAGGCAAGTACGTATCGTACGACATCATATTCGATGATAATCGGTTATTTGCAAAGAAGAAATATTAGTCACCGTTTGGTAATAATTCAGTATAGTTTAATGTACCGAATACTTTATTGGTAATATGTTCATTAACATTTCCGTCAAGAGTATTATTCATGCGCGTTTAAATCAATAATCAAGCCCCATTGTCGTCACTTGATTTAGATAAAGATGTCCTTCGTTTATTCTTAACGAATTGACTGTGACACGATTGGAATTAATGAGATACCCTGCTAGAAGTAAATTAATATAGGGTGCGACGTTTACGAGAGATGTTGTTTGAACGAAACGCAAGAAATTAAAAAGATATTAAACCTAATTGGAACCTTGATGGATCATGGAAACCAGTTTAAGAAACGTTCGATACACGTTCAAGTTGTGTAAAGAGAATTTTCCACTATTTTTAATGTACATTAAATCGATGAACGTATTATCATAATATATGTAAACAATAAATAATAACAATGCATAAATCATTTACCGTCCAGAGCCGTTTACATGATTAATCATCATAATTAATAACAGAATTATAAATAACTAAACGTCCGAATTTTCTTTCGTATTTCATGCACGTCATCGGCGTCAAACTACTTTTTGAAACGGCCTGCGTGTCCCGGAATGAAAGGAAAACGTATCGCGATAGAGGGCGAGAAAACGGAACGAGGAAAATCCGCGTTCTTTTGCATAAGTTTTAAAGGAATATGGAAATTGATTATTGATTGATTCCGGGCAATGTCTCTTCGAGGTGACAATGTGTCGTCGATCGATCCATTTCCGGTTTCACTCTCACTTGCTATCAAATAGTCTGTAGGTACATAGACCGTACCGGTAGTGTTATGTAGTTAATCTATACATAGCGGCCGTACATGAATATGCAATCTTGCGGTTACGCAGCGGCGTTCTCCAGAAATCGAAAGCGAAATAAGGAGATATGGAATCGGGGCGTTGAAAAAAAAACGCGTGTTAAATTAAGCCAATGAATTTTTTTTTTTAAGTCGCGTATCTCCGGTTATGGACATTCGCTTTTTTCTTTTTGTTTCTTCTCGATTGAAACACTTTTACTTAACGGGGAAAATAGTGTGTCCAAAAAAAAAAAAAAAAAAAAAAATCGATATCGCGTCTATGTATGGATTTATACTAGTCCACCATTTTGTCGTCGGTGTGAAGTGAGTAGGTATAGTCTGTTGTATATATATATAACTGGTCAGTTACGCGAATGTTGCTTGCTTATGGTTGTTTACGTTTATAAATTACTCCTGGCATGCTGAATAAAAAAGAAAAAAAAAAAAGAAAAAAAGGGAAAAGAGAGAAAAGGAAGAAAAAAGAAAAAAAGACAAGCACAACAGGGAAAAAAGTAAAAAGTGGGAACTGCTTTTTACCGGGGGTGGTACCGATTGGCGGAAACAAGCCATTCGTATCTATTCGATGCACGCGGTCGATATATCACGTCGATTAATATAAGTTTATATCGGCCGACCAACGAGCCGAATGTATGTTCCACGACAAGATATTTATGCGAAAACAAATAACTTGGGTAATGTATTCATCGATGTTTGTTAATCCGAGATAATACACGCGCGCGAAGAAAGGGAGAACTGCGAGTGAATTTGTAAAATTTTGAAGGAAATTCAAGCGAACCTTTCGGCATATCTTACTTCTTTGTTTCATTGAAGCTTCGTTTCTTCAATGGCGGAGAAAACTAGAATGGAATTTCACGATATAAACGAGTATTGTTAATAATTTTTTGTAGTTGAAAATAGTTTTTATTTAAATGATCGAAATGAATGTTCTTCGAGCTGTTGTCGTACGTTGATGGTTTTCTCATCAAATTTCTTATTTTTGATTGCAGAATATTGCGAATTACGTGCGTTTCTGCGAGACACTATATTTAAACATATCAGCGTCCATTTGATATTTCCAATGAAATGAAATATCTTTCATTAGAAATGAATTTGTCAATTATAACGAGCGTGGAATTCAATTATAACGCTGAATGAATTGCTTGTTTGTACGAAAACTCGTCAAAGCCTATTTACGACAATGAATTTGTTATTTGTACGAGAAGGAGTGCGTGAAAGTAGTTGACGTGATCGTCAAATTTGAAAGAGAAAAGATGTGCAAGAAATACGAAAGAAAATTCCTCGAGCTAAGAATCTGTTGGTAATAGCTAAATGTTTTCGAGAACTTTGAAAAACGAAACGAGCCCTCTGTTGCTTAACGAGAAAGGGTACGCATTTGTCCGTCGGATTTCTTGTAACAAAGGAGAGGGAACGGGGTCGATGCGCTCCTCGAATTGCGCGAAATAAATTTTCCGGCATTTTGAATTGTCCCAGCCGGATAGACGATGACGGGTGCGTGCGCAGCTACGTAAATTTATCAAACGCTAGAAAAATTGGAAGAGGAAGCTATTGACAGCCGGGACGGTATAAAAAATAAATGAAATTCAATGCCCAGGCTAGCGACGGATGGTTAATAAGCAAAAATCTGTCAGCCGTCGCAACGATACACTTAATTATCCTCCGCTCTGTACACAAGATTTCCAGGATTTCACGCTTTTCGCGTTAAATTACTTCCTTTTTTTTTTTGAATTTGAATGATTTCCTGCTATTTTTCGTGAAAACTACTCGTCTCATTAATTTTTCTGTTTCTTTCCTTTCTCGATGGTTCGATGATCTTTTGAAATTTGGCTTAGAGACGTAATTTCTTTACGAATCTGAAGGATTCCTGTTTCGTTTTCGTAAAAATATCATTGCCCAATGATTTTTTCGTTTTTGTTTTTCGATAATTTAGTGGTTTTTTCCAGAGATGTGTGTGTTACATATGTATAACTAAAAATCATTGAACTGTTTCGATAATACGTTAAATATTTTGTTGTTAAATATGAAAAGTGGTATCGTTTTCGCGTGTCTATAAAATATCATAGTTTTTATGCGTGATATTTTGTAGGTAAGGATATTCAATATTTTGAATATCACGAGTGTTTCAATAAAGATATTGGTCTATCTAAGCAGACACTGTCGTTTTTCGTTGCTGATTTCATTATCTCAAAAATTATTTGGAGAGATAGTGGCAATCTTTCAATTATTTTAGCCGGTGCATGATGTTTTAAGTTTTACACGATGAATGAAACGTATGAATGAAATAACGAATGTTAAAATTCGCGAGCAAGAATTTTTAGTAGATCTGTAAGAGCCTTATGAATTATTTCAGATGCAGCTCATTAATGTTTTTTTGGTAACGAACAAACAGTTAATCACTTCAATTATTTTAACGAACTCCTCAGATTTTTATCCATTCCAAACATTTTCATGAAATATTACACGTATATTTTGATATTTATAATTTTTGACCAAAACATTAAGGATGAATAATTTCTGTTTCCTATTTAACATCTGCAAAAAGATTGGTAGCAGTGAATCGCACTTATCTTTTTATTCAGAGAATTAAAACGGGTCCGTAATTAATTGGAGAAAGATAAATAATTATTAAAGAATTAATAAGAATACGATTGCTCATTAAGTCGATTTTCATAAAGGAAAAGTGCTTTATCTTCGATATAAAACAAAAGGATTTCTTGGAATATTTTACATTGCTGATATTCTTCTTTGCGTTTGATTAAGCAATTTTTATAAACTTATTCCGTCTCTGATTTGGTTTCACCCTTGTAATGAAGAAAAATGGTAGTAGATGTCATTTTAAGCAGTTGTATCCCTTGAAAATTATTTGTGCCTCGGATTTCCATTTCTCGAAATATATCGTTCGAATGAATTTTAAAGTCAGTCATTAGAAATTTTATAAACTATTCAGAAGTATCGTACAGGGGAAATACAAATCTCCTGCTTTTGTGTGTTCCTTCAAAGAGGAGTTTCTAAGAAATATTTACAACAAAAGTTTTCAACACGATTCGCAGTCACGGTGATTCCATCTTGCATTGATCTCAAGTGAAAGTAAGTTTCGCCCTTTGGAAAATACAGCGAATTATGCGAATGAAACATTCGGAATACATTGGCAAATAAACAACAAGATTCCGGATAGAGGGTGGCGCGCGTAACGAGCACGGAAATGTAAAAAATGTTCCCGAAAATAGTAGACGATTCCGTTAGATTTTTGCTTGAATCACGATGATTGGGAAGAAGTTCTAGTTCAGCGTCGCGGTGTTAGCTGAATTTTTTCCCTCCCCGCCGGTTCATTTCCCGTATGTAAAGCGTTTAAGTTTAACATCAGGAATTATGGCAGGTTAAAACGAGCGTTATATAAGGAATTATCGTGGTATTTAAGGTAAGAAATGACTTTTTCCGGGATTAAGCGGTCCAGGAATTGTCCGACGGGAAACTTCTCACCGATTTGTACAGCTTTTTCCATTTCGGCGAGCTTCTTCAGCTAATTAGCTCACTTTTTGCTAATACCCCGGTCTTTCGAATATATCCACCTGTTCCTTGTGTCGCGGCAAAAATTCTTTCGTTAACTATTGCAACGTAAATAAAGCGGTGAAATTTTTTATAGTTCGATAAAAATCGCTGATATTTACTCTTCTCAATGTTCCCCCCCCCCTCGGTTTCCGTTTCCGTTTTTTTTCTTTTTTTTCTTTTTTTTTTTTAATATTCGATCACACAAATAGGCAACCGTTTGGATATAAAAAAATCACTCCGATTCTATTTACCCGCGTACCAAGTTGAAAAATAACAGATCGGCACGCGGAATTACATATTTACGATCTCGTGCGCGTTCACTTTCTTTTTCTTTGATGTAGAACTGGCCGGGTAACCCAAAATCTGGCGTGAAATGCGGCCGAGCGGTTGAAAACATCGACGCGTTAAAATGACGATAGAAATCACTGGTGGCGCGATGAATTTGCAAATTTTTAGGGTCACGATTAACGTTTAAACGCCGGCCGGTGGCCGCTTTTACTTTCGCTGGAATTGCGCGTGATTTCCCATCGATTTCGCCCTCGAAAAATGTTAATAATTCCAAAGAGCCGGGGCGCCACGTGGAAAATTTATTTGTTTAACGAATTACATTATCGTCCGATAATGATGGCTCATGAATTACAACGAAGTCGCGGTCGAAGCGCGCCTGTAAACGCTCGGCCGCGTTTATTTACCGCGCGGTGAAAAATTAATCCCTTTGAATGAAAATACGCTTCTGTGCTTCGTTTTATCGCGGCCGATCGTTGATTTCGCTGCCTTGAAAATCACGGCCAGAGCGGCGAGTTTCATTCGAACGGAACACCGTGATGTCCGATCACGCGCTCGTCCACCATTTTTACGCCGGGCATGCGGCGTCCGTCGGATGGCGTAGCCTTCGCCATGTCAACTTTCCCACCGAGAACTTTGCACTTTTGAGCGCCGTTTTCTTCGTTCAAAATACCATTCGATCACGCACAATTTGTCGATCGTTGTTCCTTTGTCGTCACTCACTTACGAACGTTTGCTTCACTAGTTCGTGCGAAAATTTAAAACTTTCAAAGCTCGTTCCTCTGTAACTCGTCGTTTACACAATTTGTATATCAAACAACACTTTTAACACTTCACAAAAATCACTGCGAATCGTCTCGTTACGAATGACGAGAATTTTTGCACCGAGAAGAGAAGAAACACTGTTTCGTTATTTCCTTGCAACACACGATGCTTTCTTCTACGAACTTTTAATCTACTTTTTTTTTATTTTTATCAGTCACATTTTTACGCGACAGTATTACGTAACGCAGAAGTCGTGGTTAAGAAGAGATTTAAGTGACGTTAAGGTGGATTTTTATCGCGAGGAAAGTTCGACATCGACGTGAGAGTGGCGCGGCAACGATAAAAATTCAGAGACTTCAACCGACGGCGAGCGCAAGTTTGGCTCTGGTCGATCTGTCTTTTCGCAATCTCTGATGTTTTCTTGAATTTTCGAACGGCACTGGATCGTTTCCTCTAACCTTGACCTGTGACCGACAACAGTCAAAAAATGGCTGAAAGAGGTAAAATTCCAGGGGGGGGGGTAATATCTGTTCGAACTCTTCGATTCTCACGAGCATCGTGCTACCGTTTTAAAACACTTCAAACGAAGAGAATTATTCTTCTAATTTTGACAATAACTCTAAACGATTATGCCTCTTACTACTAGAATACAAAAGAATTGAAAAATTTTGTTGAATGATTAATTATTCATTGAATGTTTATAGAAGCTTCTTTAAGTAAGTGACAGATAATATTTACAACGCGATTATTTCTAATGTCAATTATTTTTAGTTCATCATTTTCTGTGGAGCATTTGAGAATTTTAAAAGGTATAGGAAATTTTCGGAGTAGTTTAAGATAGGAAGAATAAGAAGACTATGATTCTGTTTTCATAGAAAGTAAATAAAATAGAATAGAAATAATAGTTTTATACACGGTAATAGATTTCTTCAAGCTGCCGTCTGTTTTTAATTACATTACCTACATACATAATTTTTAGTATCTTTCTCTTAAACAAATGTCACTGCTTCGTTTTTCCGACAATGCCCATAAATTTTTTGAAACATAAATTTAGCATTTAATATAAAACGAAACTAATATACCTACTAATCATACAACTAAAGTAGAAACTTATCGTTTTAATTTTTGGATTATATACAATAGCGTCTTCGTAATATTTTTGTTATGATTTTCTAAAGAATGCCCATAAAAATTTTTTAAAGTACAAGAAAATTCATAATTCATAAATTTCTTAAGAATACATCTAAATATAATAAAAAATACACGTGATATCGAAACTAAATAAGAATAAAAATAGATCACCTCGCTTCCGCAGTATATTAGAATAAAATAAAATAAAGTGAAATAAAATAAAATAAAATAAAATAGAATAAAATAATATAAAATAAAATAAAACAAATACACGTGCCTACTTCGATACTCTCCCAAATAATAAACTAAATAATATAAAATAAATATCTTTTCCAGGGTATCAACCATCAGAGCAAAGAAACGAATAAACAGCTACTCGAACGTGGATAGATACGATTTCAATAACACGTTAGAACTAAAATGCTCGTGATAACCGAAGAATCTCCGTTCCTCTTTTCTCGATATCGCTTCGATTGCTCTTTCGCTCATCAGCAGGAAATAAAAATGCAATCTGCGCGCGATTCCTTTTTCTCTCGTTCAATCTTCCTACGTACTTTCAACTCAGTAATATTCTTTTAGCCACGATAAGTATCTTCGAACAAAAACTGTTAATTATTTGCGATGTATAATCTTTCGCCTGAGATTTTTTTGAACTTTGTTACTTTTACGAAAATGATGATAATATTTTTATTGCAAGTACAGCCAGTGCATGTTATTCATATATTTAGTTAAGGTGAGGATGAAGAACTTTGAATTTAAAATTCAACGAACAATAAGAAATTAGAATTCTAATGTGCGATATTCTGAAATTCTAGAATTCAGAATTGAACTTTCAATTTACAATTTACGTAATCGATAAGAGATTAGATTTTCACCAGGAAATTTGGAGGTTAGAATTTCAATTTGGAACGAGAGTGTTCTCAAAGAGTTTTCTAAAATTTCGAGCAAAAGATCTAAAGGTACCAAGTAGGTTCATATCGGCAAATAAAATTCAAATTACAGATCGAAACGTAAAGATTCAAAGAGGGTTAAGAATCGAGTCTGGGTTCGTTTTGCTCAGTAAACGAATCTCGGGGGGGAGGGGAGGGGGGGCTAGAAGAGAAAATAAAAGGCGGGGAAAGACTCTGTAAAGAAAGAAAGAGAGAGAAAGAGAGATTTCGAAGGCGATTCCTTGCGCGGGTTTTCGACACGAGAAATCGAAAGTGATCGGGCTCTCGTTTTGGTTTCAGCGTGGAAACGCTCGGTCGAAAGAAAACAAAAGTGCTCGCTGGCGGTTCCAGCGTTCTGTTTTCCGCATTTTCGTTCCAATTGACCGGAATTAATCGGCGCTGTTTTACATCCAGTTTGAATTATCCGTAATAACAGCGGCCGATACCGCTTCGCGATCGTTTTCATTGAGGCTGTCAATGAAACCGGGCCGGCACCGTTTTATAATCGCGTTGTCCGACAAATTTCGTGCCTGTTTTGCGTGCCTGTTTGGCGATATTATGAGGGTTTCAATTGTTACTCAGCTGTTTGGATTAAAGGAGGTGTCTACGTGGCGAACATTTTTGTTTCGCGTATTTTACATGAAGTTAACCAGCGGATCAGCAGTTTGAATCATTTTAAATCATTTAATGCCGGTGCTCGATGGATTAACGATTTTAACCAGTCGTAAAAATCAGACGTTCACGGAGAATATATATGTATACATTATATACGAGGCGGGGCTGTTTTCATTTTCGTATTATCGTTAATTGGTGTTTTTCATTCTCGAATAACTTTATATTCCCGCTTGTGAAATCGACCGAATATTTGCGGGTTTTTTTTTTAAAAAGAATTGTCTCGTGCTATTATTAGGTTGCGGATTTTCTATTTTTTTGTGGATCCAGCTAAAGAAGCGAAAGTTGAGTAGAAATTAATATCGCTTGTTAGAAATAGCAACGATTATTCTATCCGAGACATTTTATATATTTTATATATTTTGTATGTTGTACGGGTTTTGCGTATTTTCCATAAATGCACGAAGATCCGTAGTTTGGTTAAGTTATTGATCACGTAATTATTATTACGTATGAGTTATTAATTTTTTTGAGATACGTACTTCTTGCAGATTTGTACTGTATTGTATAATTTATACGAACTAATTGAATATCCTTCAGTGATTAACACGGTGTTGACTTTTGGCGAAATTTTCCGAATAATTCTATTGACTTCTCGTCGAAATGACTTTTACCGTTCGGCGTTTCATAATTTATTTACATTAGACATTTCGTTAAATATGCACGGTAAATTGATAATCAAAATAAGAGGACTCTAAATAATTTTGTTGTTTTTAGCGGCAACCCGGATAACGTAAAATATGCAAGGGGCATCAATATAGCCATTAAATATTAATACGTTAAACACTAATATTTAAGTATGTCATTATTATATATTTACGGAATAACATGTGTTTTAAATAATAATTCAGCCGCACTGAAAGAAGATTAACGTATGAAACGTACCAAATTTCTTTCGTTCGCGAAATTTCGTCTATGCTTTACAATTGCTCAAGGACCGTTTCGAACAAAGTAGACAGGCGAAATATTCAATGCCGGTTAACAAAAACGTTTAAACGAAAAATTCTTTTTAAGTATATGTCATTTTAAAATAATCATACATTTGGGTTCAACATTGCGTGAATTTTCCTTTTACCGCCTCTTTCGCCGGTGGATTTTCTATATTTCCAAAAGAACCAGCAAACATTGTACAGCCACCCTTTTTCAATTTTTATCATCCACGAATCTGTGAATAATTTCGCACGGTCAGAAGGACCCACCTAAATACACTGTTCGAAGTTCCCCCTCAATTTCTTCCCGCGAGTCGCAAGAATTCGCGTTTCGCGATTCAAACAGATCGATGACCGTCCACGCCGCATTTTATCATTTTTCTCACTAATTGAATTCCCACAAGAGCGGATACACCCCGCCAACCACGTTCCACAAAACTTTGTCGCGAATAAAATTTCATCCGGAGCTCTTTCCGCGTTTAATTACGTTCCGAGGAATAATTTTGCAAGTCGACTGATTTCAATTCTCTCTTTCTTCCAGCCTACCGTTTGTCGCTGTTCCTCTTCCACTTTTCGTCGTCAAACGCGACCACGAAGCGAAGAAGAGGGACTCAATTATCGAATAGGCTTCGATCCATAAACATTCCCCCTCAGCGTAGATTTTGACTCGCTTTCTCTATTAGCAGACCTTTCAGTTTGGTGATCATGATTCGCGGTTACGTAGGGGACTCGAGTAAGCGTTCGTCGAATTTGGTGGCGACTGAAAATTTTATACGAATAAATTTTGAAGCGTCGGGGAATATATTGGATAATGAAAAATTAATTCAATCGTTTCACGTTTATTGGAGTAACGAAGGAGGGACAATTAGAAACATCTCCTGGATAATGTGGAAATAATCAATATTCGAAACGTCAAATTTTGAATTTGTTATCGTTATTTGACACGTTTCAGTTATCAAAATTTCCTCAAGGATAATTCTGAATTATTAATGTCTCAAATTTTCTTACTCATCGAGTATTTCGTTCGTGGATCACTAACTTGAGCCGCGAAATCGTTGGGAAATAACACCGAGATGTTGGAGCCGTGACATCGTAAAGAATAAAATTTTTCTTCCCGTGCTCGATCTTGTCGGGGTTGTCGTACCATCACCGCAAATACCGAGCGTTGGAACGGACTTCATGACGATTTCATTGGCCGATAACCGCGATTCATTCGATCCTCGACCGCACCACCGTGATTCGATAAGGTATCGAAACGTAATATCGGACGACGAACACTTCTTCTGGGTATTTTTAAAGGTGTTCCGCGGTACAATCGCCAATTCGTTTACCGTTTGATACTGTGTAACTGCATGTGCTACTCGAACCCCGATTTCCGCGTGTGTTCTACTCGATTTCTCGCCGATCGATTTACTTCAACGTACTTGCGTAGAAATCGAAATGTTTCGTTGTTAATGTTATGGACGTGTAATGTATCTTCTATCTTTCTCTATAATTTCTCACTCTCTTGCATAAAATTCAATGTTTTTTGTAACATTGTTTTATAGTCCATTTCAAATTCAGATATGCATCTACAGCACCGACAATTGAAATTTAGACAAATAGTTGTAAATATCATGGTTGCATTTCATTTCAACAATGCTGCTAAAACAGTCGTCAAGTATTCTATCTTTATCATAAATAAAAATTTCGTGATTCGTATCATGTTTGAAAGACGATGTCAGATATTTTTTCAAAGGTGCTTCCTATTAATGATTGCAACGTATCCAGAAATTAGAAGAATTACGTAATTAAACTGACCGACGAGTGGAATAGTTCAACGACTGAGAATATTTCAGTTTTGAAAATTTTTTTTACAAAAAAACTTACACACACGGTATATAAAGCACACGCGAATAAAATTTCTTTCGCGAAAGCTCATAAGACAACACTGAATTACGGAATCTTATTGCTAATAAATCACAGCGTGGTATGAGTTTCACATTTTTTTCTTTTTTTTTTTTTGCGGATTTAACGTCAGACAAATATAGATAGAACGTGACAGAGAATGATTTTTCTAAGAAACTTACGGGAAACGTTTCGATGAAAACTAAGTTAGCGACACACGCGTGAACTTTTTAATGTTCACAGTCGGGCCGTGATTTCGCAATTGTTTGAGAACGCGCGCGTTTGTTAACGTTTCGCAACAGATTTTACAATTTCCATGCTCGATTGATTTTACCTTTTCAGGCTGTCGTTCGAATCCCGTCGGTTTTATCGATCGGATCCACGTCTGTATCGTGGTGTCTAATTTATTTCGATTTCCTTCTTTCGCCGCCGTGTTTCGCGATCGTAATCACCGCGACAGATGAATAGTAATTGATCAACGCCGCCGATGAAAATATATCAATAATTTCGTATCGGATCGGCATGTAAATTAGAAGACTAAGTCGCGCGTATCGGCAGGTTACAAGGCATTACATAAACGCGATCGTGTAACGTGAATTTACCATGCTAACAACGCCCATCAACGTCCACGCCGATGGGTAGATATTTATTGAATAAAACAGCAAACCGACGCACTCATCCTCCTCTCCCATGCGCGCGTCTACACCGAGCGAACAATCGAATTTCGTTCTCGAGATACTGTCGATGCTGTGTTTCTATTTTTCCGAAATAATTAACATTCATTAATTTGGACATGGAGCCGGAATTTCAAGACAGCGTCTAGAATTAACAATGCCGAATTATATTAATTTCGTCTTTCCGTTGTCCTTTTCTTTTTTTAAATCAACAAAATTTCGCTGTTCAAGTTTAGAATTTGCGTGTACAGAGAAGATCTGCAGGATTAATAACGTCGAGTCATTGTGTATTAATTTTGTCTTCCAGTCTCCCTTTTTTTTCTTTTTGAAATTAACAAAGTTCTATTCAATTTTGAGAATTGTTGAATGCACGTCTGTAGAAATGATTTGTAAAATTAATATCGCTTATCGGGTTGTCACATATTAATTTTGTCCAGCTTTTGTCTTTTCTTCTTTCGAATTAATAAAATTTCAATTCAAGTGATGAAAGTTTGAGTTGCCACGCGCTCCTACATTTTTCTAAAATCGAGAAAACTTCCTGGCAATTTATTTCTCGGATAATTTCGATTGTATTCTGATAATATCGGAATGTTTCGTCTTTTTGAAATTGTTTGACATCGAAGAAGAAATGTCAATATAGACGATCAATTTTGAATCACTACACGTTCCTATAAATTTTGTAAGTAAATCTCGTCTCAGAAATTGTCAGAAATTCATGGTTATTTGATTTTGAAACGCCATGGGTCACTATAACGCAAGAGTCGCCAAAGATAGTTGGAAATTTCTAGTCACCACGCGTTTTCGTAATTTCGAATCCGCTCGAGTTCCCTGATACTTTGATTTTCCGCTGGAATTTCCGGTGGCAGGCTACGCGAAGTTAGTCAAGCAGTAAAAATTAATAATTTCGAGTTGGTAAAAGTTTTCAGCCCCCGTCGTGGTCCCGGTGTTTTTCTTACGGAATGGAACGAGTTACGAAGGCAATTTTCGAACTCGAGGACAAATTTCGTAATTATGAAACTTGTTCAGTGTCCGCGTTGCCACTCGTATTGATCACCGACAGCATCGAAAGTTCTCCACGCTTTAATATCGGCGGCCGAAATTTCCGCGAAGCTAAGCCAGAAAATTAAACTGTAAAATTCTCTGTATAATAATTCCAAATTGAGATATTGATGAGAAAAAAAAATTCTCTCCGAAAGATAATGGCAGCTATCTCCCTAGAATCCTTTTCGATCGATTTACGCTATCAAATTCTATCTTTTAAAAATTGAGAGGAATGAAGAGGAAATTCCAAAGGATTTTAGTCAACATTTTCTCATCACTGTCTCTTCGACTTAGATTTTATAGCCTTGTGGATATTTCGAGTAATTTATGTCGTGATAAATTAATTTTTCCTTAACGATTGTAATGGATATGATTTTAATATTCGAAACAATTTGCCTTGTACTCGATTTTCTGCTTTTCTACTTCTGTCTCGGCAAAAGTACTATTAAAAATGTCAGTATTCTTGGTGATATGTTTGATAAAATTTTGGGATCTAAGGTGGACGAATTCTACACGAAAAATTCCCAAGTTTTCCAGCGAATTAAAAATCCCCCCACACTTTCGCGAGAAACGAAACGGGCACACGATCTGGTCACGCGGCACGAATCACTGTTTCCGCGTGCACGTTCCGTGTTTTCAAAAAAAATCTTCACGCGACATTTCGACGAAGACTCGCGATCGCGGAGTCACGGGCCTCTGATGAGAACCCACCGGCGAGATCGGCGAACCGTCTGACCCTGCCGACAGATATCGTGGGCCTTAAGTTTCGTGGGACCGTAGGACAGCTCTGCACGGCCAGCCAATGGGGAACCGCGGCGGGAACGGGTTCGAGGCGCTTCGTGGGGGACCATAAAGGCCGCCACTCACCCGTCTCTAGCTACCTGCACCTCGAGCTCGATATTATTTATGCGTAGCTCCTGCGAAGAATGAGAATTTGCTGGCTGGCTCGCAGACATCGAATCGATTCAGGGAAAAGGTATCTCCTTGTACCTCGAGATGGGGATGCTCGCCATGAGAAACGAGGATTGCTCGAGACTATTGTTTAAAGAATTTACACGGTGGGAAGATAGAGCTGGTCTTTGCAAGAGTATTGTTTGATCGACGGGGCCGGAGAAGCTGGACTTTCGCGAGAGACGAGAATCTGTTGTTTAGATGTGGAGCGCAATAAAATCTTTTACTGCTGGGACAAATTTTATTTGAATGATAATTTCAACGGAGTGTTTAACGATTATTTAGGAATTTAATATAATAACTTGGTAGTAGCATCTAGTAATTATTTAATAGTTGTAATTTGTGATCATTTTTTGTTACGCAAGTCCACTTTGATACTACATAGCTATTTATTTAAAAATTTTATGCTATGATGAGTCTTTGCAGGAATGTTGCTCGATTGACAAGATAAAGATGGAATGGATTGTATAGATGCACTATACGATAAAATCTTTTACCGCAAGAGAAGATTTTAAGCAATTAATTTGTATTTGATATAATGATTTATTTAATTTAATATGTAGTACTTGGAATAGTATTTGCCAATTATTTAAGAATTTAACGTAAAGTAATTATTTAGTGGTCGATTAATTCACATGATTATTTTTACATCATTTCTGTAATTTATATAACATTTGAGAATTGTTTGATAGACAATGATTGTTAAACCAGCGTCTTTTAATATTACATAGCGTAATTTCGTTGGAAGTGTATAAACTGTTATGCAGAAAAAAATGAGACAGAAAGAACACTGCATTATTGAAGAAAGAATATTGTTTTTTGCTGAATTCGGCCTTTTTTTTCAAAAAATATTCCACATTCAATGTGCAATATTATGTATACTATTGTTCATAATTATTAAAAATTCCGCGAACCAACGAATCAGAGAACTTCAGTGCAATATAAAGGGAGAACATTCTATGGGGAAGGAAAAAGAGGAACACGCGGCAAAGATACGACAGAAAGCTTTTATCCAGTGAGAAGAAATATTAGATAGTTGGAAAAAGCTTGCATAATTTCATTTTTCAAAACATTCTGTATTCTTCTTTGTCGTGGAATGGTAAAGGTGTTGTTGTTTGATAAACGTGGGATATGTTGCCCATGTGTGAACAAAAACTTTCAACCAATGAAAAAAAAAAACAGATCAACGGTGTGAGAATGAGAACAAAAAAATATTGAAGTCCAAAGTTTCTGAGTGACTAACTCAAATGCACCAAATTGAAACTCTATATATTATTATTTATTTAAACGTACAAGTTACGATATGAATGTTACTCATTACGTATACGGGTGCAGGCTTGTCTTTATTTTGTTAATAAAAATATTCGTTAGAAAAATGGAGACTAAGCGCTGTAATAAAATTTTTTTCACATTCAATCGGACTTAGGAAACGAACGCGATTTCTGAATATATCGAGAAATCTATCGACGCGTGTGAAACTTTTAACAGAAAATAAAACAGAAAGTCCATGCTTTTTATACGAAACACATGCAATTTTTTTTTAACGTGAAATTTACCCGCAAATGAACCTGTTTATTTCTGTTACACCATCGCCGAATAGGAAACAACGTCGGTATTCGATTTTCAAAGTCGATTTCGCTAGCACGACCTGTGAAGCAATTTTTTATTATTTTTTTTTTATTTTATTATTAGCTTTTGATCGGTTCGAGTATTATTGATCTTGTCAGCTCAATACACTGCAAAAATATTTGGTCATTTAACGATGTACGGGTGTTCACGTACACGCGCGCGCGTGCGCTTGTATATTTTATAGTATAAATATCGCACGATAATAAATGCTTCTTTCGTTACACGAGCTACTCGTCCAAAAATTTTGTTTTAAAATCCCAGGCCAGAGTTTTTGAAAACAGAGACTCGCGCACGCCGACAGATCCCGGACTTCCGGTTGCCGTTACGGAACATCCTACGTACAATATCATAATTAATAACAACTCGACTGTACTACTCGGGTTCTCGCTGGCAACGAGATGTTCTGCAACGAGCAAGGCATCGAGTCGTTTCCCTTTGATCGGCTGCACTTCGTTTGTTCGTTTAACAAAGTCGAAACAATTTTAATAGATTAGTTTTAATCGTGGCTAATGGGCTCCTTTGTTAGTCTGTATTTGTTAATTATACAGAGTAACAAATGTAACGTTAAGTATCCTCAACGGAACAGAAGATCCAATTACGTTAATTGTGATGCACTTTTTATTTCTAACATGCACGAGTATTTCATAGACGAGACAGACAGCCAGTTACATTAGCCTCAATCATTGATCATTTACTACGTGTTTGAGATGGGTTGGTCATGCTGTATGTTAATTTTTTTACTAAACAATAGTTTGCGGTGTCTCGCGGTATTGATAAAATTTCACAGTTACGAAAGATACTTGAGTATCTTCGCGAACCACTGTACGTCAACGAATTAACCAAGCGGTGGCTCGATAACGACGAGTCAACGAAATTAGAAGAACTCGGAGGGCGGATGGCCAATAGGTGAAATCGGTGGAGAGTCATCGAGGCCATCGGTCGTCGGTGGCATTTTCGCGAGCGCGCTGACAGGAAATGAGGAAAGGCACGCGGCGGGTTCGTCTCACCTGTGCCCGTGGGCTCACGCATTCGGAAGATATTACGTTTTATTAATATTTGTACTGCTCGGCCGGCAAACATTTCCAAATCCATATGGACCATGCTTGTGTATCTTTCAGACGAGCACGACGTACCGTGGGCAAACAACGCGAGAGCCACGCGATTCTTCTTTCCTCTCGCTCTCCCTCTACTTCCCTCCATCCCTGTTTCCCTTCCCCGCCCGTTTCCGCGACACTTTTCTCCAGGGTAGTCGCTGCGTGTAAAAATAAAAACAAAAAGAGACCAGGGGGGAGGGGAAACGAACGGGAACAGAACGAGAAAGGGAGAGGCAGAAAGAGAAAGGTACGAAGAGAGAGAGAGAGAGAGAGAGAGAGAGTTCAGAGGGAACGAGAGCCAGTCTTGCCGCATCCTTGTCCCCTGCAATTTCGTTCCCGCCTCGCGTTTCGAAAACTACCTTGGAACGCGCCGCGTGCACAGAAAACGAGCGAGCGAGAGAGAGAGAAAGAGAGAGAGAGAGAGAGAACCTCTCTTTCTTCCCCTCGATTTCCCTCCTCCTCGCCCCTTTTCTCGTTCTTTCCCTCCGCGTTTCGTTTCGCGCGACACGTCCTACTCGCTCTCTCCGTCTCTCTTCGCCGAAGAGTTGGCGGGACCGCGCCATCCCTTCCCTCTCGCCTTCTTTTTTTCTCGCGTTGCCCTCTCTTCCCTTCGGCCGAGGGCCGTACGTGCGCCAACGAAGGGCTTTCCACGGTAATACGTGCGTGCAATTACTCATTTTTGTTTTCTTTCGCCGCGTTCCTGCCCGCGGAACCGCGCACGTACGGAAATATTTAAGGTCGGTCTTTCTCGGCCGCGATGCACCGCCGCCGGGGCGCAGGCTTCGCGCGGCCGCGAATTGCACGCGAGCAACCTGGCAGAGGAGTACCCTTTTCATTATTGCGCGAGTGCAGTCGCGCGTACCCGCGCGCTCTCGCGAGAATATGGTAATTTCGGAAATCCGCGTGATTCCGCGGACAGAGGCCGCGCGCGCGCCACGGGCAAAAGCGAAATGAAGAGACGCGCGACGTATATACGCGCTAATGGACCGGGCTCGGGGTGAAAAAAAAAAAAAGAAAAGAAAAAATCTCCGCGTCTGATGACGTTGGATGATTTGAAATTGTTCACCGCGAATTCACGTGGTAATTCGCGAGTCGTGCGCTTTCACGCTGAGATTATGTATCGCTTCATCTTACGTTTCTCTCCACGAACGACAATTAAACGTGGATGCGTGTATTGAGCGAAGCGATTTTTGAGAAATATTCATGTTTTTTTAGAAGAGCAATTGTTACGTAACTTAAATTTTGGGTAGTTTTCATCGTGAAATAGAAATTCTTTTGCGAAAATCCTCACCATTTTATCGGTATCGATAATTTAAAGATAGCGGCGACGAATTTCTTGAGTAACAAAAGTCCGTGACACATGTTAATTCTTTAACATTAGCATTAACAACATTGACATTAAAAATAAATTTTGTGTCATTTATTCCATTTGTAATTTTCTTTCTCAAATTTTATGTCATTTATTCCATTTGTAATTTTCTTTGACAGTAAGAAAATTGACTTGTTACACTGTTAAGGAGGGACAAAATCTTTTAAAGAGAAGTGTAACAATTTCTTGCTATTTTTATTTTTCAATCGAAAGGTTGGACCGTTTAGAAAAAATGATAATCAAAATTTTATTGTAGCCCTTGCGTTATGGAATTTTTTTTTTTCATAGTATTTCTATAGTATTTTTTTTTTTTTTTTTTAGAAAAAGTATAGAATTTATGTGGATATATAGATAATGATTATATAGAATTTTTTTTCATATAGTATTTTCTTATAGCAAGTTTCTGTGTCAATTACAAAAGTTATTTTCGCTCACATTTGTACACGTGACGAATATTTTTACTTACTGGCGCCACCGTAGTAAGATGCAGTCGCGTCTAAACACCACATGCACGAAAGAATGCTTATTTACCATTCTTGTTTAATACCTTTGCCAGTTAAGTTTCTTTGTAAATATTCAAGCAATTTGAGGCGGAAAGAGTTTGAGGAATCCTATTTACTTTACACTCACGGAAACAACTTTATTCCAGCGAAAGGAACATTTGCCGACCTTCCTAGGTAATTTAATTCTTCGGAAAACAACCGCGAAATCTTAAATATAGCCACGAGATTTAGTTACCGCAACTAATTAAATCTTCTTTGAAGAATATTATTTTTCGTTAGGAATGTTTTATGTCCGTCATTTGTTACTTTATGAACAACTTCTATTCTCTTCTAATATAAATAACTTTCTTTCTAATTACTTGCTTAAAAGTAATGTTTTTAATTATGTGTTTAATTGTAGAGGAAGCAGCGTTTTAAATAACGTTAAATACGTTTCTTAGAATACAGCTATGTGGGTTTTCGTTGAAAGAAAAGAGCATTTTTTCTTATTTTTATGATTCTTTTAAATTAATAGTATGTTTCTACGTTAAAATTAGTTAACTTCGTTTTACCATTATTTCATTCAATTTGTCCTGTACATAAAACTATTTACAAATGATTACAATGTAAGTACAAATTTGTACAAGATAAAGCTAAAATGATTAGATCGATCGAATGAACTAGAGTAATTTAATGAAAGTTAGTTTTTGGACAAAGATTATAAGATTAGAGTTTTGGTATTGGATTAAATTTTGCTCGCGCCCAGAATATACATTTTAACACAGAAAATCTTATTTTGGAGTATAAAGCTTGTCCTGATCTCCAACTTCGTACCACATCGCCTTTGTCTTACACCCCTTCACATTTCTGCAATACATTCCTTCTAAATTTTCAAACGAATCTCCTACTACAAACATTAAGTTCTGAAGTCTATCGAAAATCCTTAGGTCCAATTTTCGCAGTCACTGTCCCACAGTTTTCTAACCCCGTAATTCCATGCCCTGTCAGCTGTTGATCTCACGAGAGGAAAAAATCTCTACGTAATCCCTTTTTCATTCCAAAAAAAGAGAACAAGAAAATGCAACCTCGAGCGATTGTAAAAGTAACACCTTCGGACTATGAGAAGCTGCGAGACAAAATCGATGACGGGGTAAACGATTCCCTCCAGACAGCGTTGCCGCGGTGCAACCGGTAATCCGACAGTCGAATCGACGGCAGACGCCTCTTTATTAGTCGCCTGTTTTGCAACGAGTCAAACAAGTTATTCAGCGGCGAGTGCTCCAACTAGCAACGCAGTCGTAAATAGTGGCAGCGCCGCGTGTAACGACCGTATAAATTCCGCGGAATTGCCCGATGCTCGTTCGTTATGTGTGCCAACGTCACGAGCGAGAGAAAGAAGAATCCACGTCGGGAAGTTGTTGGCTTGAGGGAGAGATCGAACGACGGAAAATCGCGCCGAGGGGTCGCGAGGGGTTGAAAAGTTGAAGAAAAACCGGCGGTGGCGGTGTTTACTGGAGCCGTTGGTGGAAAAACTTTTCAGACGGTGGCTTTTGAATGGTCGTCGATCGTTCGACGAACTTCTCGCTGCCCCGTTTCACGATCCTCGGATTTACTGGACACACGCATGCTCTTTGTCTCTCTCTCTCTCTCTCTCTCTCTCTCTACCTCTACATTTTTGTTTTTCTTTTCTCGCCTTTTCTCTTTCTCTCTCTCTCTTGGTCTCGTTTGGCTGCCTTTTTATTTCTATCGACAAATTCGTCGTAAATTTATCGAGCGCCATTTCCCGCGACGCTTCCTGCAACGAAAGTGCAACCGCGCAATAAAACTTTGTTTTTCCGCGGCGCGCGAAAACTCCCAGCCGCCGCTAAGTCCCGCGTTTAAATTAAGACGGAGTAAATTGCCAGGCTAATTGTTGTAGGTTAATTACTGCGTATATATTACACGCAGTGTCGGCTTCCGTGCAGAATCGGGAGATCGTATTGATGGCTCCCGCTCGCGCGAGCTTGGAAAAAGGGATTAACGACGATCCTTTGATTCAGAAGTATTAAGAGTACAATTTTCGAAAAGCGTTTGGCTTATTTCTGCAATTTATTTGAAGAACCGAGCACCTGTTCAAACTAAATGAATTTGAGGATGGGCCCCCGTGAATGAAATTCTTTTTTATCTCTAGCACTATATTTTTCAAACTTTCTGTTGCAGTTGGATTAAAAAGAATAATTCTCTTTAATATTAGAATCTTCGATCTACGAAACGAGTTGCGATGTTACAATTTCAAAGAACAGTAGTTCAATTTCAATAGAAATTAATGCTCATTTTACGCATAACAATTTTGAAACGAAACTCACTTTTATGTTTTCCCTACAACTAGGCGTCTCAACTCCATGTTCTTCACTCCTCTGGGGAAAATATTTCCTAGCGGTATTACGAATTTTTTTAATTGAAGACTGCTCTTCTCCTCGCTTTTTCATCACGTTGTATATATTTTCTTGAAGCATTTTATTCACGATACGCACAGGAGGTAACGAAATTTCATTGCAAATGTTAAACCGAAATATTCAAGAACTATGTGCGTTTCAACGATGTTTATCAAGCTGTAATGTTCATAATTAAGGAAAATTGAAACTGCGTATTTCAAGTTATTTAACGTATTACAAAAGGCTAGGGGAAGAGAAGATTAAAAAAAGCACCAAGTATTATCATATTTCAAGGCGAATAAATTCCTGTGCCCGTCGAGGGAGAATTTTCCTAAGCCTGCGAAAGACCCGGATGTTTGTACGTTGCTTGAAAAAGCCGGAAGCTGGCTGCGATCGGGCCGAAAATGCGCCAGTTTTCACGAGTATCGAGTTGCTCGCAAGCGCAACGCATTTTTTCCCTACCCCGCGGTATTCGCGCTTTATGCGAATGTCTGATCCGCGCGGAAGTTTGCGAACGCTGACGTCTAATTACCGACGCGATCCACGGGATCGTGATACGCTGTGTACTAATTAGCAATTACCCGTCAAGTCGTAGCCGTATCCTAAACGCCGCGGCTCTCTCGCTGTTACAAGCCGCGGGTGTTGGCTCAGGGAGGAAAGCGTGGGAGTAAAAAAAAAAAAAAAGTTCATCGATCCGGTGTATTCGTCTCGTTAACCTGATTTAGGGAAACCATCCGTTTCGTTGGTTGCGCCAATTTAGCCTATTGTGCGGGGCCAGAACGTTTGTTGACTGTAACCGACGAAACAATTTCATTCATCGGTTAAGCCGCATGTAAAAGCCTCAGCTGATTCTGCAACCCGTTCCGTTTGGCGGTGTAAGTTCGTTTTCGAACCTGCCTCTCAGGATATCGTATCGCACCGCATATCGTATATACCCGGGAACATTTTTTTAACGCACTCGACAGGATAAGCGGAAACATGGGATTTTTATTGAGATGAATTATATTGTCGAGTTTTTCTCTTTTACGATGCTTAGCTGTCCAGGAAGTTCATAACGATACATTGGAAAGTTTCTGTAAATTTAATAAGAACACGGGTTCCGAGAAAATATTGTTACAGAATTTTTTTAAATGATGTGTGCAAATAAATTTGTACATCATTTTATTAATTGATACACGTGATATCCCTTTTGATGAATTTTGTGGATCGAATGTTTTTCTTTAAGCAGAAAATTTCTAAGACTCAGTTTTTGAGAGTGAGACTTCTAGAATGCTCTTTTTAAAAATAATTCCGCGAGTATAGTCTAAACGATAATTAGACTTGTGTTTCTTTTGAGTTGTGCACAATTTTCACTTCGATCGATTTAGAATCTTTCTCTTTAATTGCTACGTTTAATGTCGAACTAAATTCGCTGTTAGTTTATAATAAATAATCCTCTTGTAATATCAGCAAACACACAACAAAATAACAAATAAAGTATTAAAATAAAAACACTGTGGAACATTGAAACAATCCAGTTAATAGTAAACGATAGTAAATCTTGTGAATAAACTAAATATTCGTGAAATTCATACGTAACGATAAATGTGCATTGCTTTTTAATTGTTTCTTTTAAAGATTTCAGTATTATTAACGCTAATTTTGAAATATTTCGTGACAACCTTTATTAATAATTTGTATTACTTCAGATAATTTTATAATCATACTTATTATAGATAACATAATCATTCGCGTGATAATGTACAATTTGATTTCGTTTTTCCAAATTTTTCTTAATTTTTTTTTCGCATTATTTAACAGTGTTTCTAATTCACTTGCGAGACACTCAATTTTAATTATTATACAGATAGATTGACAATCGCTCTCCGATAGCGAGAATGCGCTTTCAGCCATCTTCTTAAGCATAATTACCTAATGAAGTTCATGCGCTATTGGGGTAAACGTGGCTAAGTGACCGTGTCGAGTGACTCTACGTAGTTAGATCATTATTGTACGAGATCATTACGCGCTAGATTCAATCGACTGTTCCGCGTAGTACATTACCGTCGAGTATAATCTGTATCCGTATTAATTGTAGCTGGCTCAGAGGTTTCGTGTAGAAGATACAGTGGGATTACTTCTATGTTAGAAGCTATGGGGATATCAATTCATTGCTAGATTAAACGCACACAGTATGATCCGTTGTTGTATCGAATGCAATATAATCGATGATTGTTTCATGCTCCATTAACAATTTCGTGTAACCTTTATGTACCTGTGGATTGCGTTACAAAGACTGAATGATCTTTAATCGTTAACGTCTACACATTATTTTATCGATGTTGTGCAACTTAAAGAAATATTCAATGTTTTATGTAAACAACTGTCGACGGTTCTATTAAATCGTTTTTTATCTTTTTATTGGAATTAAGGAAAATTCACTATATTCCTTGATTTTTTGCAAAGTACTTGTTGCTGCATTATTGTTGTAGTCGATTCCTGTTTTAATACACTGGTTACGCTAGTCAAGCAATCAGGTATTTTTTGATAAATTTTTGGATACGCGAAACCTATTTATAAAACGAATTCGAATGTATCATATGCAGAAATTCTCATTAAAAAGCAAGTATTTTAGTCTACCTCTGTTCTTTCAATACCTGATATTAATTTTAAACTTCATCGTTATCGTAACGTTGATACATTTTATCACATGAAATAGATAAATAATTTTCCACTTATCGAGCAATTTAAAAGTTTCAATGTTAGATCCTAATATATTTGAAAAAAAAAAGTAACTGAAAATGTAAGACTTATTTCATTCACTTCGTCGAGTAACATACAATTTTTTTAGAAATTCTCAACTAACGTCTTAAAGTACGTCGCAAAGTTAATCTTTAAATTTTAAAACATCGCGCCACCTGATATCAACGTCGTCAATTAGTTATCGTCGTGTCCTTACCTGGCGAAGACACGGTTGCACTTGTGAGTAAGCGAATGCACTTGGCCGGCTCTGCGGGGCGAAATGAAAGCACGAGGAAGAGGCACGAGGCTACGAGACGACGAGATGGGACGGCGTTTGAGTTTTCGATCGGCGGCCAGAACGGGATAATGCGATTAACGCCATGCAAAATTGGACCTCTTTGAGCAGCGTGTCGTTCGGTCGACGATGCAACGCAGTTACCACGGAAAAGGGCGCTGCTCCATGCAATAACCTGCGCCACACCATCGCGCGGGCGTGTAACCGTGCGCGTGTATACACCAAGCTCCTCTACGGACCGTTCAAAGTGTGTGCAGTTTTTTCGGCGAATTCGCAACGAGCAAATTTACCTTTACCGCGCGAGCCGCCAGACCTGATTTGCTGTTTCCGTCTGGCCGACGATTAAAGGAACGTGTGCCCACTTTTTGTTTGCCGCGATTTCGAAGAATTTATTTGGCCGTATAAACGCTGCGAGATCATTGACGAGACTGCACTTTCCGGCTCTCGTCGAAGTTTCACTCGAAACGAAGAATTAGGTAAAACGTGGCTGTCTGTTGACAGATAATCACGTATTTCGTTTTGGCGATCTAGGATGAGAACTTTCTTTTGTTTTTTTTTTATCACAGTGGGACTTCTGTATTCAGTGGGACAGGAAATTATTAATTTAATGAGATTTCAATTGTTCGAAGGAATCTATTTTGACACGGGAGATTTTGTCTGGAGAAACCTGACGATTTTAAATTGCCCAATTTTGGAGTTTTTTTAATTTAATTTAATTTGATCACTAATTTCGAACATGACGTGGTATTAACATATCATAATATGCACGTTATATGGTAGTGTACTGCAGAATTACCATAGTTACTTATAATTCAATATAAGTAGTGCTGTTTGAGGATCACTTTATTAATTAATAATTCCTAATCTCAGATAGTTTTATTTAACTATATATATGATCAACTAACTGGATCGCAACTTTGTAAAATAAAACGAACAAAGATATATTCCTGCGGGTTTGCGATCCCGTAGAAATTTCGAGAATGCTGCTTGTTCGTTCAAGTTGTACATTCATAAATGTGCATCGATCGAAGAAATCCATAAGTCATATAACGAAAGAGAGGACGGAAAGGGAAACTGCAGCTGCTCGTTGATATTAGAAATCAGTGCGGCAAACCGATATCGTCCTGTCGCTGTCCGTTTGCTGTCGCAGTGGTAAACATCGTTATTATGCCGACAGACGTAGGCGTAAATACAGAGTTAGAGACCGGCTCCTTTTTCACGAGTAATGAGAAGACACGGGGGCACAGACGGCTGGAAATTAACACGGCGATCGTCTAATATTTGCCCCGGTTCTTCTACTTCGTGTTTCGACCCGCTGATTACTGATACTGTTTGTGCGGAAACGTTTATTCTACGGTAATTGGTACCCTTTAGACCACGCGTATCGAAGCTCGCTGAACTTAGAGATCGTCAATCGACCCGCGTTCGACTTGCTTGGCCGTTTTAAACGCCACGAGCAATCGTTCGTGGAGGAGATTGCTCTGAATTATGCAGGAAACTCGGGGAATGATACTGTCGAAGTTTCCGCCAAGAGATTAATTCGCGTGTTGATTTTTTTTTTACGAATTAATTGATAATTAATTTGACTCGGACTTGCAACTACAATATTTACACGCACGTCTCCTAGAAAATTGATTTCATCGAAAAAAGAGAATGACGCCTCAGGTTTTCGAGCAAGAATATATATTTTTGATTGGATTGGTCGAAAATTACAATTCGTAATTCTTTTTCTTTTTTTACGACTTTAAGCGATAAGATTACCAGGACTTGAATTTTCAGAAGGAAAATTATTAATAATTTTGGATGAAAGTTTTTAATTTGTCATTACAAATTTGTCGTTAGTTTGTCATGAAATAATTATATTGGATAGAATAGAATTAAATTCGTGAAGTTTTAGGATCACTATAAAAGCGCCTCGAAGAGTGAGATGTCTGTTTCATTTTTGCACACGCTGTAAACCGTTTTTGTACATCGCGATGCATCTCGCGGGTACACTTTTCTTTTCAACGAAATTTATAGCAACAACAAGCGGACATAAATCATACTTTTTCGCCTTATGTTTTACCTCCTGTTTAACGAGATAAGGGCGCGCAAGAAATCATACACATTTTTCTTCGTACAGCACACAGGAATAAATAAATACATCCTAAACAATGAAATCATTTAACCGACAGGCGCGATTTATCCAATAATTTGTACCATCGAGTACCTAATCAAATATAACGACGAATGTTTCATCTCGGAAGACAAATAATTATCTCAATTCAATTTGCAAACCAGTCTAAACGCACCGTCGTGTCGCAGGTAGATCCACGTTAAACAGAACAAAAAGATCCCTCTCTCGATAACCGATCAAATCGAACTTAATTCGTCAACAGCATCTGATCAGCCTCGATACTCGTTCCATCCGCTGGCACAGACCAGTGTCCCTCGATGGATGAATGGAGAACCAAGCAATTCCTCCGAACAATCGTTATCTTGCGCGAAAGATCAGCGAAGAAAGGCAGGGAGCAAAGGGCGAAACGAGAGTGAAGCCGATACTCGAACACCGGCCGTAATTTCGCATAGACTCGGGTGATCGTGGTCGGCCAAATGGAACCCCTTAATACGCGGCATTGTACGTTAGATTGGAATCGCTGAGAGCGATTCTCAGCCTCGTGGCTGTTGCCGTCGTTCAGGCAGGGTAGAGAAACGAACAGACGGACAAACAGACAGGCAGACAGACAGACAGAGACATATACACAGAGATTGAAAAGTCCGACTGCCATAACCACGTCTCTGAATCGTTCGATGGAGACGATCGGGGTGACCCATTGCTGCGATTTACCCACTATAAACTGGACGCGGGGGTTAACGCGCGGAAGAGGTATGGCCTACAAAAATACAGATTTCCAATAACCGATACCGCTTCTCTCGCTTTGTCCACCTTTCTTTCTCCCGTTCTTCCAACTTCCTCTGTCTCTGTTCGACGAACAACAGAGGGATACAGAAACAATACAGCATCCCACCGGAGAGAGTGGATGCTGTCTCCCCCTCTCTCTCTTTCTTTCGTCTCTTTTTCCACCCTTTCGATATATCATTCTTTTTCGCTCTCCCCCTCCTCTCGACCATCGTGCCTACCTGTTCTTTTTCTGTCTCTACCTTGGTCGCTTCGACCACCAATCGGCTCCTCTCGCTTCGTCCACCTTCTTCCCACTTTTTTCCCTTTTTCCTTCTTCCCGGCGATGTGTGCACGATGCATGTGTACCGCAGGACCACGTGTTAAGGTCCAGCGTCCAAACAAACCGCGAATCGACTGGCTGGCCCTTCAACCCCCTCGAACCTACCCCCGTTCACCCTTCTCGCTGTGTTCGCCTGTCGATTCTCCGCGATCCTCCTCGCGATACAACGCTCATCGTGCCTCTCACCGTCTCTCTTCCACCTTTCGCCCCGGCGAATACTGTTCGACGGTGTTGCTTCCTCTTCGTCGCACACGCCACCGTCGCTGTTTTCGTCGTTCGCACGTCGGTTAATAAACCATTGATTGGATTGACACCGATATAGGGAAACCTGTCCGAGTTGAATGAGCATCGTCTCTTCTCTCTCTTCTTTTTTTTTCTCTCAGTCCGTCTCTCCTTCGTTCCCGCAGGGACATTCTCTCTTTTCAGCTCTTTTATCATTCCTTGAACGTTTCTCTCTCTCTCTCTCTCTCTCTCCCTCTATCTCTCTCTTTTCCTCTTCTGCTATTATTGTGCCGGTATCGTTTCGTTTTTCGCGTGTTCATTTGATTTTTTAGTTTCTCCTTTTTGGGGGTCGGGGTGGTGCTCGATTCGCGTCTCTTCGTTTCTCGCGGCGTTTTCGGTTCTGGCGTCTTCTGTTTGCTGCCGGATACTCGTTACGTTTAGAACGCTCCTTGTGAATGGGTGGTTCTTTGATTCATTAGGAGTCGACGTTTCTTTAATACAATGCTTCATTCGTCACTTTTCATCGGTTATTGTATTTTGCTTCTTACGCAGAGAACTTATGAAAAGGATTTCTTTTCGTTTCAATGTTACACCTGGTCAGAGTAGATGATCAAAAAGTGATAAATATATTTACGTAAATTCGTATTTTTGCAAGTGATCAAGAAAATCAAATCGACATATTCATACTGTAAACATTATACGAATACTTTACTTTCGAGAATCTGTACGTAAATTATCTACATACATGTGTTTGCTCATTAAAATTTTTCATAAACGTATAAACATTCGCAATCTAACGATTACAATTTATTGGGAATATTTATACACATTAATTACTAATTAATATGACTTCTTCATTATTTAAACGATTACCCGTTTAATTTAATATACGGAATATTTTTATAAAACGAATCAATTTCATCTTTAGCATACAATTATTCAATACGATATACGATAGAATAAAGTGGGAATTTAAGTTTACTTTTAATTAAAGCTCGATTCACTGTGTGATAATTTTTTTCGAGACAGCAACTTTGTTCATTGACGAATATAACTTAATCGAACGTTACGTCAAAAGTCAATGTTCGAATGGAATCTTTATAAATTACGTACTTGCAAATTCAATTTTTAAAATGTTGAATCTTCTTAAATGCAAAATGATGGATTCCACCATTTTATATCGCGAAACTTAAGTAGACTTTCGTAAAACTTGTCATGCACACAGTGTTCGCAAAGGGTATTTCTTATAACATGTACTTACATTAATAATTATTAATTAAATTAGTAAATTAAAAACGACAAAGTGGCATTTACAATTAAATTTAAAGTAATTCATAGCTGGCAAATCGTCGAATTAAGATCATGAAGGAAATTGTGAAACATTGTCTTTGGGAAAACGTATTTATGTAATTCGTAATTTATAATTATGCAAATATATAATACATAATATAAATATGTTGTGGCGTTCGTGACAGGAACGATTGTAAATTTCAATGCAGATAAATTTTTAGAAAATAATGTTTGCAATTTAGATAATAGTTGATCGTTGCAGTTCATAGCCTGTATTGTTTCCTCTTGTTCTTATACTTGTCTCAGCCTGAAGCGATGGCATTGGCAACGTTACAGTACAAAGGATTCGGCCGCGGCAGCAATTTCACAGGTGCACGGCCCTTGAAATGGGCCACGCCACGTTACCATAGGGGATTCACAGAAGCCAACGGGACGTACGGCCGTGCGTAATATCGGTCATTGACAGCGATAGTGTTCCGCAATGTTCCGGAGAATGTGCGTTCACGGTCACGCACATACCGGGTGGCGGCAGTGGCCGACCCACTAATGAAGACAGGACGCGTAATCAGTTGAAATGACCGACGATGAATTGACTTTCCATCTGCTCGAACGATCACCCTCGAATTCTCTTCTCATTGCCTCAACTAATTCCGCAAACAGATTATATCCGTTTCTTGGCTCGGCCTGTGTGCTTTTAACGAAATCGTTCCGTTCTCGAGGGTAATCGCTGTTTCCAGACGATTATGCCTGTGTAATCTTCGAAACGTGAATTGTCAGTCAAGTGTATTTTATTGTGTTCGTATCATGCACGATTGTGTATATTTTTGGGTTAATTTTATTGTTCAGCTTGTTAATGTTGAGCGGATGAAGTTTTACGTGACGTATCGGTTTGAAAATATTATTCTATTTCTATAACAATTTAAACGACTTCGATGATAATGCAAATCACTGCTTCTCATTATTGTGCAAAATACTTTTTTATCTTTTCGTATTAAAGTTAACAAAACAGTAATCTCTTTCGCGTAACGGTTATTTATAATTCTACAGAAATGATTCCACAATTATAAATTCAGAGCGAGTAATTTATATAACAGTGACCCAGAGATAAATGTAAATTTAACACAGGAATAATAAAATTACTACATAAATCCCTACGTCCATAGACACGAAACCACTTTCTACGATAGAGTGTCATTCTCAGGGTTTCTCATTTGTTCGAAGTGTAATAAGAATAAAATATATGTATATCATCCACTGTCGAAGCTAGAGTCGCGAATAGAAAGCGAGTGTCGAAGAAAAATAGTCACGCTGTGTATCTCCGTGTCGTATATGGGAACTATGCCAAGATCGACAGGGCCGCGTGCCATTGATTTAGAACATCAACGTTCATTCAGAGCTGCTTTGCCATATAATCATGAAATTGCATACCAACCGGCACGATCCACCCAGTATACAGTCCGGTCTCGTGTATATGTGGCTGTTAACCTGGCACATGTATGTACAGTAGCATTGGACCACAGATCGGGGGTGGTAAAGGGATAGGGGGACATGAAGGGGGTTGGTGCGCGTTAATTGGTCCAGTGTCAAGGTCAAACCTCTCCGGCGCGTCATCGCATTATCATCGATTATTGGACATATCTCGTGGTCAGTTCGAGACCGACAGAGCTGGCAAATCGATGACAGAGCAATGATAAGACGACCGTTCCAGTCGTCACTTGCATTCCCTTTTCGAATTCCGATTCTTAAGCTTCAGCGACGTTGAACCAACACGGCCTGCGTGAAAGGAAGTGAAATAATTTATCGTATTTCGAAACGATCTCTCTTTTACAAATCGATATCGTTAACAACGTACGAGCTGATACTGCCATTAACTCCATTAACTGTTTATATCGTGACTTGAACGTTACGTATTTTGATTATTTTGTTTGGTATACGCATTCACTCGCTGTTGTATTTTATTGATGTGTCATTGGAAAAATACCAAATAACTTACAATTGTTAGAACAATTATTGTTACCCAGGTTTTGAATTGGGGTAAATAGCTACAATAATCTGATTATTTAATAAATTGATTCTGATTATACAAGGTTAAATATCGTTCATATGATTCTTTAAATTATTGCATGTGTCAGGAAAATAAAATTATTGTAGATCACGTAGAAACGAAGATCACTTGGTAATTGCAAATGTATCAGGTGAAAATTAGTGTCATCTCAATGATAATAAAAATAATAGTATTAATACAACAATCAGAAAATAACCAAACTTGGGATATTTGTGTAAATTCATATTTTTATGAACACAGCTGAAGAAACGGGATCTATTTGAAATTTGTTTAATGATCTAAATATTGCAAGAAACGCTTTGCATTAAACATGTGTGTATTTACACATTACGCGCTTTTGTTACATTTCTATATATTTTCGCTTAAATTTTCTATGAATAAAAATTTTCATGTGTTTTTCTACAAATTCTGAAAATTTGTAGTTCAAAGACTTATTAAACACTTGTTAAATATTTAATCATAAATATCATCAAAAAAAAAAAACAATCATTCGTTGGATACGATGCGAAACGAAAACACGTGGTCTATTCGTCAGAGCCACGTGGACGATCGCTTCTTCGTCGCGACAGAGGTCGCGGATTAAACGCAGGGGTCGGCGGACAGCCGGGGAAAAGCAAAGAAAAGGAAAAAGCTGTGCCGGCGGACGCGGCAATAAATCGGTCAGGCCAGCCGTCCCGACTATGCGCGTCTCTTTTTTGCTCCTGTTCAATTTTTTCAGCGGTCAGCTGCAGCATTGATCGAAAAACGAACCGAACGCCGTCGTTCCACCTGTTCGACGACGCGCCGTGACGAAACATCCACTGTTTACGTCTTCTCTCCTCCCGCGTGTAGCAAGACGATCGATCAGTCGAACACGTGTTACAAATGCTCCATCATCGTTTCTTCGAATTTCGAATTCTCGTCGGATATTTTACGAATGAAACGAAAATGGAACGTTCTGCCAAAAATGCTCGTGCCTCTCCGAAGTTAAATTAATTAATTTCGCAATTTTAGAAAGTTATTAATTTCGTATTATCCGGGTGTAATTGGCATTCCAATATTTTCATAAAGTGCATGGCACAAATAACTGGAAGTTTAAAGAAAAATAATGACCGTATCCTAATAATTAGTGTGTAGATTTTTATATTCATATTTTTGGAGAGTATAATTTAAAATATTGAACAACGGTAGAAAATTGCTTGCTCCAGTTGTTACAGAAAGAAACTTCTTCATATTACATGTAATTTCGCGCTTCAAAATTTCGTTTAATTGCATAGAAATTTATACCGTACTGATGATCATACGCGAGACCATAGAACAGCAAAGGCTCGACTATCGGCTTACTTTCGATTTGCTTGAATATATGCATTAAGAATTTCACTTTTTCCGGTCTGTCAATGTATCACGCTTGATGCGTTCTTACTGAGTTTCATAATATTTCTGACGCTCTAACTAGTTTACAAAGTACGGCATGCATTGCGTGATACATACACTGCTCGTAAGCTACATCTAACAATAAAAATATACGAGAAAATAAGAACGAGTGCAGTGGTGAAGCAGTCAACCCCATGCGTCGTCTCGTTAGCCTACGTTCCAACCACGAACAACAGAAAACTAGCGGATTCACGAATCAGCTCTGACCACCTCTCATCTTCCACTCTCACCGAATCCAAAAGTATCGCAAGAAAGTCAGCCGAGAAGCTCAGGCGAGCCGGCAAGCGTCGCCCGGAAAGCGAAAGTAGATGACACGACTGGATACGGGCGGCAGATGGACAATAACCAATCATGTGCAATTAACCTGTGACACCATGACACCTAAATACTACGAGTACCTACATAGCGGTTATGTTCCCATTATGTGGCCGTATCGACATGTGTTTCGTGCCATGCCACGCTGGAGCGAGCCACGCCATGCCATCCCGTTATACCGGGCACATGGACCACGCGCATTGTCCGATACCGTTCACGGGATACGACGTGCCTGCATATGTACACCAGACATATTGATACACAGCACGATACACACCGATTACATAATAGGCCTATGTCGCGCGGATCGGCCCTCGAACTGCCCGTCCAACCGCCCGGTCCACGTTACGTCGATCTGATGCAGTTTACCCGATCGAGATAACCCGGTTTAACATGGATGATTCCGGCTTTCATTGCCGGTGAAACCGGACTCGCTGCTAGCACCGACCGATCCAAAGAGGCCCGCGAGACGCAGGGCTTCAAGGAACTTGGATGTCGCAGCGACCGACTATTCCCGACTGGTTCGCGTGCGTTTGTTCTACGTTTTTTGCACTCTTTACGTACGTCTTTTTTTTGAACACGGTGCGTGTTTGGGGACGATCTTGGGGACTTGGTTCTCCACGTTGGCTTAGATCTAGAAACGGGGTTGGTGAGGTTGAAGAGGTAACCAAGGTAGAGAAATTATTATTTGCACTCTTTTTTTTTTAGAGTTTGAATGTCGAAGACTTGGAAAGATGTATTTAGGGAAATTTTGGAATATTTGTGGGAAAGAATATTGGAGAAACTTTGTGACGTACTCTGTGTACAGTGTGACAAAGAATTTTATTTCGATCCATTTATTTATTTACAGATTTATACAGTTTTCTGATAAGACAGTGTAGATTACTATGGACTGGAAATTGTTCAGTTTAATACAGTTTAGGTGTCTACATCCACGTAAGAAATTTCTGCAAACATTGAAAATTTTACTTACGTCTGACAGGCCGACTCTGTGCTCTTCTCTATAAATGTAAATCAACGTTCGAAACTTGAAAATGAAAACAATGACGTTGAGCCGAATTATAGGGGGCAGCTAGTAGTGTAACGTGGAAAAATGTGAATTATTGGTAGGCAATATCGTGGAATGCAGATGGAAGCGTGGCAGGAGGGAAAGATACGGCGAAAACGACTATTCGGGCTGGCACGCCTGAACGAGGATACAATCAGGGATATATTTTCTATTTCCCAAATGTGTGCGTTCCAATCACGTTCGCTGGTATGGTTACACAATTTATATTTATGTCGATTCTAACCATGTATTTTTTTATTTGCGCGCCGATTCTGCGTGCAATTTAATAGTTCCAGAGTTCACAAATTGACGATCTATCAATTTAGAATTTTCAACAAAAACTAATATTCGTCATGGACGCGCGTTGGCCGGTTGTCTCGGTTGTGTGTTTCTAAACGTGTTTGTCGGGCAAACCGTAAATGTACAAACCCGCAATTGCCGGGTTAATTTAAAATTTATTGACGCTCATGTGTCTGCTCCCCGTAATTAATGAATTTCTATTATATAATTTACTAAAACGCGTTTCTTGATAGGACGAAAATCCAATGAATTTGTCCGTTTCATTGGATTTCAGTAACAGACGTTTAACGAATGTCATAATTACAGTGTATCGTTAATTATAATTGGATATATCTTTTACACATCATTTTAGAACTATTTTAACGTTATCAAAATGTAGACGTTATTCGAATCAACATTGCTCGTTAAAATTATTGCAACAGTCGACGAAGAGAAGCATCTTTTCTTTTTATTGCCGATTTAAAAAACATAAATTCCTACAAATAGTTCGATTCAAATTTATTCAACCATTGGAAGTAAATAATTTTTTTGCTCTGAATATATATTGTAATCTTTTTATCATTTGCATTATTAAAATAACATTTTCTACCGAGATTCCATTTTTTTAAAAATTGTAATGTGAAAATCTATCAACAATTGTTTAAATTGTTCAATTCTTCAGTTATTTAAAAGGAAACTTGGATTATCCAATACTGTCTGTCCTAGAAATAATACTCGGCTAATACCAACAAATTGGAAGCCATAATAGTTCAACGTAACGGCAAAAATACCTGCACAGGGTCATAGGTGGTACCCTTAGGTCGAGACCTCGCAGCCTGTAGTCTTCTGATGCAACCTGTTGTCCCTGGCTTCTCGTCGATCCCTCCTCAAACCTAACCCAAACCTAACCCAAACCAGTTTTTCGACCCTCGTTTCTAATAAGAGCTACGCCTGACGATGCTATATATGACGCGTCTGCAGTAACCGGTCCTTCGCTGGGGGTCCTCGCGGATCACCTTCGAGGAACAATCTATTTGCACGTTCCTCGAATCAATGCGATCTCTCGTGGCATTCTGTTGCCTAGCTTTATTCATTAGGACGATATTCTCACGAAAGGGTGACGTTTCACGATAACTCAAAACGAGAGGTCATTGTCTGAGCATTCGAGGGTAGGCTGTTGAACTTTCAGAAAGAAACCGAGAAAGAAGCTGTTCTTCTCGATGGATTGATATCGAACAGGGCGATGAACCTCTGCATACGAAATCGTGGCTACGTAAGAACTGGAATGAAATTAAACGTTGCTTTATGCAGTGGTTATTAAGAAAATACATCGTCTCCTTTCTTCAGAGAGGTAAGTAATCGTGTAAGCGTATAATAGGACGAGGTGTCCCGTGAGAATTTCCACGGTCTCGTGTTGCGATCACGATTCATTTTATTCTTTGATGCTATTTTTTGTTGTTCTGTTGCTCGATTATACCAGGCGAATCGTTAGATCTCGCTCAGACAGGGATAGTGGAATACTAGTTAAAAATCTAGTATTTTTAAGTTTTTATATCTGAAGGAAACCTGAAAGAGTTTCTAATTTTGTTAAGAAGGTAAAGACACGTGGAATCGAGAAGGAAAAGATTTTCATTTTTGACACAAAGATATTATATTAGAGATGAATTACAGTTATAATTGAATTGAAAGATCATATTAGAGTAAAAGTTATACTCGAGAATATAGATAGCTTAACTGAGAGAAAGAGTAGAAAAATAAAAGAGAAATGAGAAAAAGCATTATACGAGTCCATAGAATAGAATCTTCATTGTTGCTCAGATCTGCTCGTGGTTGTTTTATTTAAATATATTCCAGTAGGATACGCACTTAAATATTAAGAACATGTTAGGGTTCGACTATCGAAACTGTAATTTGTTATAATTAAAAATCGTGATAATAAAAATTCTAGGTAGGAAACAAATTGTTTCATCTAAAAATCAATATTCAAATATTCAATAAAATTTTGCAACTAAATTTCCTAAATCATTTTATTTAACAAGTAGCGAATGATAGCGAAATATGTTCTCCTCTATGTAATTTTTCAGACATGATTGAATCGTTCCCAAACGCGAAACGAGGATCAAAGTTATGATTAAATTATTCTCGTAACAAACTGGCACTGTGGTTTTATTACCAATTAATGACACGTAATGGCTGCTCATTCTGGGCGTGGCGGGCGGGCACAATGCTCGACGAAAATTTGTTAATTTCTATTTGCGCAAGTATTTTCCGTGAAATTCATTCCAACCGTTTCCCGACGCGACCTGCAAGGACTGATATGAGGGAGAACTTTGTTGCAAGTTGAAAGCACGGCATACTGAACCGCAAATAGTTCGAGGCGCAAGCAACGAAAAGTTCTCGCATGTACGTATCATGAGACGTTCTGAAACGGAGCTTGATAACGTCGTTGTTTGTTTGAACGTGGAACAGTGGCGGTATGTTTCCTCAAGAACTTTTAGTCAGCGGACATAGCTGACTAAAGAAGAACGGGGGGGAAAAATGCTTTTAAATAGCATTTTACTCGAGATAAATTTCTACTGTTACTAATTGTAATGTAAATTTCCCGAATTTCAGATCGTACAATGAATTATCGGAGATAAAATTATCTAATAGTCTTGAAACAAATATTACGTTTGTTTAAAAACTGAAGGAATGAAATAGTACGACAAAGTAGTCTGCAATGTGCTGATATAATATATTTAATAATTGCGTTAAAAATACACATGCAATTTAATGATTTTATTATCTACAATAAATAATGAATATTGAAAACAGAAAGTCTCTTGAGCAAGAGTGTACATACAGTTTCTATGTAATAAAAATGGTATTGGGGATGAAATATTTATTTATTTAAGGAAACTATGTAAGTAATTAATTATATGCTGAGGCAATAATTTTTCTTTACACTGTTGAAGGAAATGTTCGAATCTCGAATGAGCGATGTTTTTTTTTTATTAATATTCTATACACGAATAGCAGAATTATTAACCTTGATGATTAGAAGAAATTTTTATAACAGACAATGATTAAAACATTTTAAGAAAAGGGAAGAAAAAAGAAAAATTATAATATTCTTATAAAGGAAAATTTGTTTACAAAATACGAGCAATTAGTTAAAACATGACTTTAGCAGTAATGAAATACTTATTTATCGAATAACTAATAATAATGTCGAGAAGTAGCAATGTTAAAAATATGAATAACTCGTCTACGAAATTAATTCTTGAATTAAATGAGTCTCGAAATATGTAAAAATTAATTTAGATTTGTTTGATTACGAGCAGTTATTGCCAGAAATGGAACGAAATTACATTGTTGATGAGAAAAATAATTCTGTAGATATAAGTATCGAAATGGTTAAAAAAACTTGTTTCTTGAATAAGAGTAATATTAAATTGTAAACAGTAAATTGCTTCAAATAATTAAATAATTTGCAAATTGCACTAAATTAATCGTAGAAATAATATTAGTCTGTGGAAGTAATATTAAAATGCTCGTTAGTATCAACGTCATCGTATGACATTTATTTCGTAAAAGTATAAAAATTTCCAAGAGAGAACATTAAGGAGAAAACATTAGCTTAAACTGCGATTAAAAGAAACGGGCGTATAAATCGAGAAACTAGAAGGTGTTATATTACGACTTATGTCTTCCTCCATTTAATTTTTTTCCGGTTACACTTTCCCTCGCGCGAAAGTCTTAATTACATCTCCTGCGATATTTCTTTCGTATGCTTAAGCTAAAGAATTACTTACATTCTCCAGAGTTACAATGGAATATATTTCCACCACTTACGTCTTTAATTTCATCTCACCTTGCCCTTACATTTTTAACGAACGTTTTTTATTTACATGTAATTACTTTTAATTGGAAAATTATTACGTCAAATTTCTTTTTTTTTTTTATTATTATTACGTTTTTCATTTTTTGCGAACGATTTGCATAGAGCTAGTGAAGAGTTTGTAATACAATTAAATGGAATGGTATTAAAATTCATGAAGTAATATTATATTGTAAGCTAAATAAAGTAGAAAAGGAGAGTGAAAAGATTGTTTAATAATAAGTGAGATATTGTCGTCATGAATTTACAAGTATTACATATGTTATATATATGTATATTAAACTAACATATTAATACTTATAATTACTGTGAAATTTTATCAAGGTTAATTTTCAATAATTTATTTTGAAATTTTCTATTAATTCTTTCAGGACTAAATATTTTCACTTTAGATTATTTATTATTATAATATTTTAGAGAAAAATTGTCTTTCATTAATTACGAATATTAGAAAAATCTTTCCTTATAATTTTGTGGAGAACACAAACTGCTGAAACTTTACTTAAAAATCAGATAACAAATAAAATAAAGTTATCTTTTAGTTAACTTTTATTTTGAGCCATTGGGAACTATAACTAAATTTACTACTAATTTCTATCGTGGAAAATGTAAAATACAAAATACAAAATAAAGTCAAATATTTTAAATCTACGATATAACATAAATTATTGTAGTCATTTATAAACGATACTATTTAAGATTTAATTATTTTACTCATTAAAACACAATGTTATCCACGCAACATTGATAGTGAAGGAGTTAAGAGAGAAACAGAATCCTCTCAGTGTAACAACGAACCATAAGAAATTCCTAGATTTCTCTCCTATCGACCAATCAAATTTCCAAGAAACCAAACGACAAACGTTTTCAATAGAATTATGCAACCAGAAATTACACGTAACGGATACTAAACAAATTCATAGGCCCGGAATAAACTCATATTATTTATTTCATCAATTTCAAATTTAACTCTTCAAGAAGCCAACAGTACCATCAGTTCCACCAAGTGGAGGACTCGCGAACTTCTGCAGCCCCCTGCAAACAAGGGTGCAAGATCTGCACGGCGAGCACGGGGTACGATGGAGGGGGTCGAGCTGCAGCTCCACTGGGGGTCCAACAATAATCGGCTGCTCCGCCATAAAAGATTGTTGCACACCATACCTCCCTTTCCAACTCTATCGCGTTCCGGTTCTTCGCTAGCTCTATGCAAATCGCTCGAGAACCAGACGCGAGATCGAGGAACGGTAGCGCGTTGCTCGATCAGTTGAAAATCGGTCGTCGCTCGAGACACTTCGTCTACGTAAACAAACAGTGAGCTCGCGGACTCGATAATCCTTGGGTTTATTATCGATACGACGCACGGTGGAAAGGGCATGGTTTTATTTTGCTGTGCGAACGTTCTCAGTCGAGAACCGCGTAGTAACCTAGAAACATGTTTCGACAAGCCGAAGGATCTCTGACTCCAGCTCGAAAGTTTTAGCACGCTTTGCGTTTCAATATTCGGTAATTATCGTCGACTGATGCAATTTTTCCATTTCTATCTTCGCAATTGTTAACAGTTTATAGATTCTTTGTCGTGTACAACACGTTGTTTAATTTTTCCAGCTTTGAAATTAATATACAGTACTTGTCCTAAGACTTTTGAGCGAGGATAAACGCGGTCGTGCGTGTGAACGCTTGCCGAAGCTCCATCTTAAAGGTAGGATTCCACAGGTAGAAGCACCACATACCGACAGATGTAGAGAACCGTGTTTCTCTTTCCCTATACGCGATTTTCAACCCTTCTAGTCGAAAAATCTCCGAGGCATACGTCGAGACGCAGGAATCCTACCTTATCTTACTACGGTCTTGGGGTCTTCTTATCCCGCGACGTTCTTAGTTCTTCAAGAATTTTATATTTCCCCCTCAAGAAAACGTGTGTCGAACTCGTGCTTGCCAAGGCATCAGAAACGAGCATGTTCTTGATAGTTTCGACAGACGTTCCTCGGGAGACGTAAAATTCTCCTGAGAAAAGTAAGAAGCAATGCTATCGTGGAAAGCACGAAGACCGTGGTAGGATTAAGATGGTGTCGGGTAGTGAGCGCGGAGAAAAATGGCGGGAAAAATCGGAGCGTGCGTGGGCGCAGGATCGATGAAGAGCGCAAAATGGCGACGCCGGAGGAAGAAGACAAAGAGAGAATCAGCGGAGAAGAGAGAAAAGAGGGTTCCTGCGGAGGAAGGGGATGAAGGAGCAGCCGAAGGGTGGCGCGGTGGCCTGCTGGTTGGAGAGGGTGACTTCGAGTAAAGTGAGTATCGGAGGTATAATAAAAAAAAAAAAAAAAGAAAGAAAAGGAAAAAAGGAGGGAAAAAGGAAGAGGAAAAGGGAAAAGAAGGGATGGAGGGAAAAAAATTGAAGCCGCCGTTGGAATCGAACCGCTTTTCTAGGTCAAGGATGCCGAGAGTGAAAATCAAAGAGCGCCTCCGCGCTCTCCGATCGTAGACGCTCCATCGTTCGCTTTTTTTCCCTCCCTCCCTCCCCCCTGCCCCCCTCTTCCTTTGTCCGGCAAATGAAATACCATTGTATGAATTCCGCGTATATCCTCCGCTGGCCGTCGTGTGTTGTGATATCGTTAAATTTATCGATAGAGGAGAAAACCACTTTTATTGCAGCGTGCTGCAATAACTGTTCCTTTTTCTCGGTGCAGGAAATTCTTCTTTGAATGTATCGACGTTTATCGTTGAACGCTCGTTTGCATTATTAGTGATCTTCGTTCGGACAGTTGTGTTTTCTTTTCGCTTCTCGTTCGGGGAAATTCCGTCTGAATTTTCCCATCCGGCATTCTTTTGACGAGTTCGGAATTGGAGTTTGGAAAGTTTTAGTTAAATTCTGCATGGAATCTCTTACCGTGCGACTCTGCGGAAATTTTTGTGGCTGTGCGAAGTTGTTTGCCAAGTTTTGTATTTCTGAAATTTCCGAGAAAGAATTGGAGAAAATTTTAACGGGACGTCGTTCAAATCTTGCTGGTTTGATGTTTTTGAAATTTTCATTGATTGCGATTCAATCACGAGCGTCTTGCCAAATTATTCTTAATGTAGATATAAAGGTAAACAAACCGCATGAGCTATTAGTAGCCCGCAGATATACGTGTGAACTCATATTTTCATAAAAATAGTTAAAAATTTGTTTAAACAACATACAGCTTATTGTAAACATTAAATAGGTTATAATAAGTTGTCAAGAGCGCTAGATTTAGATTCTAAATTTATTCTAAATTGTCCATAAAAAGTTCAAATTATAGTATATTTTTATATTTAATATCAAAAAATCATTAGGATACAGCAACAATTATTTTTTAAATCGTTTATTTCAAATACTCACGTCATTTTGTTACACTGTCCAAGAATTTAACGTTTCATTTCAAATTCTCACAAGCGTACAAACATCTGTATTATCTAATTATCAAAATTGAAACAAGAAGTTACCGAAAGATTAGAAATGATCGACTTGTTGTCCAGAAATTTTCGACAACAGTGTATTTTTCGCTTGTTTGCTCATAACATATCCCTGATGAAAATTCGGCGTTAAAGAAACAAACATATTGTCGATTGAAAGATGGAGCAGTCGACAGACGCTTGGTAATTGAAAGTGGTTAGCGACTTATTCCCCTTCGACTTACTTCTTCACGAAGAAAAAAGCCAGCAATTCCAGTTGTGATTGTTTCCTTGGCTCTGGCCGGATATCGGTCCCACCTTGTGTCCCGACGTGAGATTCATTAACTTACACGGGCGCGGCAGCCCGTTTTCAGCCCGCTCGAACTCCTCGGAAAAGTGTAATCGACAAAGTTTATCGAATGGCAGGAGGGTACGAAAAGGGTCGTGGACGTGGGACGAGTATGTGGCAGCGATTTTCCCTCGTTCCTCTGGAGAGTAGCCGCGGCGCTCGTGGTTGGTTACCGTTGCTCGTTTCCACGACAGCTCGTAAAATAGGAACGGTACGCCCACGAGACTAGGCGAGAACCATAGACTCCGAAGGCTCGGTTAATTAGACACCGAATCGATCCTTGCCGCCGGTGCCTCCGAGTATTTATTAAAAGGCGACGATGCCTCCCTGCTGTTGATGATTAACGGCGATCATTAACTGAACCTCGTCCTCCCGTGTCGTGTTATCGTCGCGACTCGTCGGAACTTCCGCTACGATGGTTACAAAAAGTATTAGCGCGCTAAAAGCATTTACATATTAATTAATGAGGTGGAAATATATATATATATACATGCAATTTTGCATTCTCATTTAACAGTACCTTTACGTGACTACGAAAATTTGATACTATGAAAATATGAGGTTGATAAACATAATTCCTTGGGGAATAAGAATATATAATCTAAATAATTGCTTCACTGGAAAATACGGATGTAAATATTCTTTGTAACCATTATATGTATTCTATATGCACTCGGTCTCTTAGCACAGTTGTTGAGTTTTAGTAAAATAGAATTTGTTAGATCCTTTTATATGACGAATAGGTTTGATGATATTAAATCAATCGCAGTAAAAATACTTGAGATTTCATACGGAATTAATTGTATGAATGTTCCATTCGTATAATTAATTTATGTAGGTTTTTATTGGCAATGATTAAATGATCATATAAGCGTGTAACAAAATTTTGTTGACAGTAACGATAAACATGATCGATACGTAACTTTTTTATTACTTTATTGCTTAATTATTCCATAAAATTGTATTATTATTCAGTACGTCATTTTATGAAATAATCAAATAATGAAATAATAAATTATACGCTGAACCTTATAGTTTTCCAACTTAGATCATATTAAAAGAAATCAAGAACAAATTAAGCAGAAAACTCCAAGAAATTTACAATGATAGTGCAAATATCAAAATTGATTAGAATAGTTATTCAAAAATATAATTTTCGTCATGCTAAATTAATATGCTTGGATATTATGATAATGTCATATCACAGTTTCAAACTCTTGGAGATTTTGATAATTTTCTAATCATTTTTCAAATTTATGAAATTCTCTCTAAATTTTACTACAATATAGTTTTACTACAGTAAATTTATATAAATAAATTTTACTACAACATTAAACAGCAAATACACATGTGAGAAAGTATTGAAAATATATTCGGGTGAATTTAACAATAATGATTTCGAGAGTGATTAACAGTATGTTGTATGTAAGAAGAGATAGAACATCTATCTTTGAAGATAGATAGAAGGATAGAATAGTTTGAAGAATTGCTTAATATGCTTATTAGGTTTGCTTATCATAAAAAGCGTAAATCTGTCGGGGTAAATGAAGTTCCTGCATTCTTTGATGGAATTTCTTTGAAGTCGTTCATGAAATTGTGAAATAATTTCTCAAATAAAATTACAGTGACTGGTGATTGCTTTTGTGACGAAGCGATATTAAACAGTTTAATGGAAGAACAGAATGAATACGAAGTCCATCATTGCTATAGTAATGAGACGTGCATTACTCAGTGTAGTCCTAAATAGAAGAGAAATTTCGTCTCTTTTTACTTGTAATATTACAGTATAACATTCTCTGTGCTATATTTCGACGGCGCATATTTAAATTTATATTTAGAAAATGAAACCATCAATTTCATCGCCACAGGAAACATTTTCTAAATCTAGATTGATAAATATACAGCTTTGTTTATAAGACATATACATTTTTTAGCAAAATAATTTTGTAATAAAGTTCTTCTTAAAAATAGATCTATTGACATAAATTGGAATTAACAGTATGATCTTGAAAATATACTACTTTTCTTTTAACGTACCAACTTCATCCCTGTAATTGTAGAAGTATAACTAAAAACTTTTACCAAATTTATACGAAAATTCAATACAACAACAATAAATAGTTGGATATAGATTCGTTCTAAATATATTCTTTAAGATATAAAATTTCGGAACACGTATGAAACAACTTTTACTAAAATTTCGCTTTCTTCGTAAATATCCATAAAAATACAAATGTACGCAAAAATCCTCACTCCAATAATATAACATAATTATCCTCACTTCGTTCGAGTGTACCAAGTATCCAACATACTTGCAGTACACTGGCCAGTGTAAAAGAAAAGTTCGTTCCTCTTCTGTTCCCCACGGTCTCACCATCCGTTCGTTCGAATCAACAGGAAACAAGAAAAATCGGGACGGTGGTGGACGCGGAAGAGAGCAGAGGCGGCCGATGTCGAAGGCGGTCGCCGCTTAAATCATCCCGAATTCAATTACGATCGCCAGCGACGTTTCAACGACGTTCCCAAGGCTGTGCTTTTTAATAACTTTGATCGCGGCGCATTGTTCCGTGCCTGGGCGTCGCTCAATTACGCTCACCTATCTTATTTACGCTCTTCCTCGAGCTGTTTTTCCCAGCTTCTCTCACCGCCGAGGGAGGGAATGTTCGCCGAGATAAACGCGACGTCGACGGCGCGACGTTCTCGCGATAGCCGCGTTAAAAACAGAGGCAGCACGCCCGCGAGACCGCGTCTCGGGTTAATTAGATATTGAATTAATACTCCTAGGAGATGCCACGGGCACGAGCTATACAGCTCGGGCAACTCGCGCGCGAGAACTCGCTTTTTACCACGATCCACTTTCGTCCCTGCCTGCCCTCCACGGATACACTCTCTCCCCGGATACGCTCTCACGCCCTTCACTTCCCATAGATCGGCCTCTTCTTCACGGGGATTTTAATTACCAGGCGTATCCTTACTCTTAATTAATTATCGGCTCGTGCAACGCCTCGAAATAACTTTAATTAAAGTCGTTGAACGGGCCTCGAGCCGATTACGAAATTTAATTACCCGCACCCCCGGGGGGGTGTTAAGTGGTTCGATGCCTTCGCAGACCGCGCGAATAAGAACGCCGACCGAGGCCTCTGATCCAGGCATTTTGACCACGAATTTTGTTTAATATTTGGTTTTTTGTCTCTTCTTTCGCCTTTAAGAGGTTTAATTTATTTGAGAAATTTCTTTTTTTTTTTTTTGGGGTGGGGGTGGAAGATAGCTACTTGGGACGTACTCTTTCGTCAAAAGTTTTGACTATTTTTTTTAAGACGGTGGGAATGATACGTCATACAACAAAGAATCTATAAATTTTAAAATACACGAGGGGTGTACATATTAATTTGGAAATTTCAAATTTAATAAACTTAACTTTTGCAATGTTTGGTACGAATTTTTTAATTGCATTCAAATAATTGCGATGAAGTTTGGAGTTTTTTATGATTATTTTCTAAAGTATGAGCAGTTATAATTTTCTGTTTGCATTGAAACACAATTTTTATTTTCTTAATAAATTAAATATAAATGTTGTAAATTATGAATAACCATGTTGAATCAGAAGTCGTCACTGAAAATTTTTCTCATATGCACGATTGTAACTCTGAGACGTATTTTTCGTCAATGATGAATCACAAGTTTGTTACGTGGTAATGACTGAACCGTCTGTATACCAATCGAAACAAATGTAAAATTCTTCTCGATTTCGGAACAATTTTCCAAACGTATTCATGATTTCAAAATAATCAATGCAAACCATTAATTAGAATGCCTTAATAATCTTCAACACTTTCAATCTCAGTGAAATGCTTCGATGAAAGAAAAGACACTAATAAATCTCTCTGTCGTCTCTGTTCCTCGACGCCAAGTTTCCTTGCGATCAATCGAAACTCCTAAACCTCTCAAGAAGTCGTGATAAAAACGAGAAGTCGTTCGATAATTCCGGTTTGTAACGCCTCCGAGCAGTGGAGCATCCGTATTATCCAGTAACCTTCATACATGCCGCCTAACTTGCTTCATTTCTCACTGCAAATTACGGCCAGCGCTCTTCCCAGTTAGTACGCATATTTTGTTAATTCAACTAAAAACCCCTGATCTCATTAACCCGTCCCACGTTACGTTTCGCGGCGCAGTTACCTTCAGTTCCAGCTTATTTTTTTTCCCTCATCCCACAACCCCCTCCCCATCCTCGCCCCTCGACCTCAACTCTTTTTAATACCGAGTACCAATTAGGACAACGGCGGAGTAAGTTCTGGTGCCCCTCTTGAGCCGCCATAAAGCTGGATAGTTGGCGGACGGCTGGTATGGCGGGAGTAAAGGGGGATGGGGGGGTGAGAGAAGAGAGGCCCCTTTCTCTCATTCCCGACTCCAGATGGGGGCTTCTCCCGAGGGTGGCGGCGGTGTTGGTTGAGCCAAAATGGTGGCTCCGTAGCGGGGTGACCTCCGTGCACGGTACTTCGTAATGGCGAAGTTTACTTTGGCCATTTGTATCGAGGAGAACGAGCGAGACGGATGGCGGCTGTTTAAGGGACAGAGAGAACGCGAACGACACGAAGTGAAACGAGGAGAAGAGGCGGTTAGAAGGGAACAAAAATGAACGTGATAGAACGAGAGACGAAGTAGATAGAGGATAAAGGAAGACGATAAAAGCGACGGAGAAAAAGAGAGAGAGAGAGAGAGAGAGAGATATGAAGAGAAAGGGTGGAGAGCAAAGGCAAAGAGAGGAGGGGGATGAACAGAGACGAAGTCGAATCCTCGGTCTCCGAAAAGGAGCGAAGGGAGTTGAAGCCAGGCTGGCCATAATAATTCACGATATATAAAGCTAAAGTACCTTGGCCGTAGGAAAGTTTCGGGGTGGTGCACGAGGCGTCGTCCGACGTCGATAAATTAGCTTACACTTTTTACATAATGCGACGACGAGGACCGAGTAGAAGGAAGAAGCCAACCCTCCTTCTCCTGCTCTCTTCCCCCCTCTCAATCTCTCTCTCTCTCTCTCTCTCTCTCTCTTTGTTTCTACGGTTTCCAGCAGGAGAAACCGGAGGAGGCTCCGGTGGTTGGATCAACCCTGAACGAGGGGGCGGCTTGACGGTCCTCGCGTACAGAGGTGTACCTAACTACCTCAAACTCGTCTGCCTCCTCGGGTCAAATTAATTCCGGTATTAAAATTTGGCTTGCAAATATTCCCGACCCGCGGCTATACGCGTGTGCCGGGACACACGCACCGCTGGTCGAGCGTGTGCACTCTTCGTCGTTCGACAGCGTGCGCATTCTACGCGTTCCGGTTTTCTCTGGTACACGCACACGCTCGCTTGTTTGGCGCGCGCGCGCGCGCGCGCCCATACACCAGCGTTCGCCACGCGTACTTACCTATCCATGTACGCACGTAATTTACATCTGTTATTATGGAAGAGGCCTCGTCTCTCGTTCCACTCGGTCCGCTCGCTCGACCGCGTTTCGATGTTTCAACTGTCCTGTAGAAAGTGGAGGAAAACGCCCCCCAGGCCTGGGAATATCATCCGACAATGAACGACGCGCATACTCTTTCTATCTCGCGCTTTTCGCCCTCTTTGTCCCCTATTTCTGACAATTGTCCTTTTTGGAAATAATTTCCTCCGCGTACGCGCTACGGCTGTAATGTTCCGGTCGAATTGCAGCTGGGTCTGCTACGATTTGTCGTTAATCGAGCTGAAGCTTTCCTATCAGTTTTCGAATTATTTATCTTCTGGCCGTAGCCCGGGAATTTGCGTTTCCGTTTCGAACGTCTCTCTTCGGCTTTGTTTCGTTGATGAACGAAAGTTTTTCCTTTCTTATCTTACTCGTTCGTACATTTTTTTTTTTTTAATATCTCTATCTTTTATGTCTATCTTTTGAATCATATAACAAACGTCGCGAAAAACGTTCCAATCGATATTACATAGTTCTAAATACGCTCTTCTTGTATTAAATTTATCAAGATTGTTGAAATTTTTTTATTCTGAAATAAACAAGGCTCTTTCCATCTCATTCTTAAATCGATCGATAATCGATCCTTGAAATTTGTACAAGGTATCTCGCGTAATCTCGTACCTAAAAATAATTGTTCAAAGTCGTAAAAGCACGGTGAATCTGTAGAATAATTTAAAGGACGGCATTACTCATTCGACATCCGAACGCTCATGAAATCACGGTCCCGTGATCGAATCGTAGACGATCGATGGGCGCCGACACGAGGCGCGCGTGCTAATATAATCGCGGCATTGAGAACACCCGTCGTCGTGGGTATACGCGGGGCGAATTCTCATGGAAATTTTCATATTCATGTATTCATTGTTTATTGGCGTGTCGAGCCGCGGTGGCGGCGGTTGTTCGCCGGGTTGGAGGAGACAATCGGAGGAACGGAGAGACAACGTTACAGGCGACAACGTAAGAACAACAAGGCGCGTTCACAAGGGAGTCGGTCGTGTATCTACGGCAACGTTAACCCGTCGTTACGTGGCTGTCAGCATGCTCGACCTGCGATTGCTTGATCGACCGGAAATGCCGATGCGCGATTGCAGTTTACACGAGAGTTTACGCCGACTGAAAGCACTGCCGACGCACTCGCCTAACCCCCTCCCCTCTCCACCCCTTCCTCCCACCGTCATTGCTGTGTACTTTGCGCGAAAGCCTGGAAATTGGGGCTCCCCTTTCTTATTTCTTTGCACGACGATTTATCGATTGGTTTTTGTTTTGTTCTTTTTTTTTTTCTTTTTGTTCGATGTCATCGCAAATGTCCGTTTGATCAGTTAACCCTGTTCATGGACACTGCGCAACTTGAAACAACGAACATTACAGTTTGGTTTCGAAAATGTTAGTTTGCAGACTTGTTGCTTCACTGCTCTGGAAAAACACCAAAATGATTTGGTTTGTTATTTATACGTGTTTTTAGATTTTTAATTGAAGAAAATTGTTGGCGATCTAATGATCAATTAATACTTTGCAGTCACTAATAATTTATAATATAGCATGATAATCAACAAACAACTAACTAATAATTTTCTTTGGGATTCTTCAAATTTTTAAGCTAATTAAATTTCTTAAAAGCATTTTTTGTTGAGCGTGAATATACTATTATATAGGTCGGCTTTGAGAGCGTGGCTTTTGGCGTTATATTTTTGGACCGGATATTCGATGGTTTCGAGGGATATTTGAGACTGGTTATTTCGAGGATTTAGCCATGTAGACTTTACTCTGTCCAACATTTCGATTTGTTCATAAATGTACGGTTTCGTTAATTCTCTATGTCCGTCATATTAATGTTGTCATTTATGTATCGTGTAAATTATAAAAATCGTGCGGCAAAAATGGTAAATTTTCGTAATAATATACGTTTAAAAATTGTCAAATTGTCACCGAACAGGCACAAGATGAAAATTAAATATCGTATAAAAAAATATTATAATTTATTGTACACACCTATATATTATATACATATGTAATAAATGATCGTTAATTAATACAAATTGTTAATATTTATAATAATTACGATATTTATAGAGCAGTTATTATTATGTTACATATGTTTATATACAATATACAGGTATACATAATATAATCTTCAAAAAAAAAGAAATGTAATCGTTAATAGAGTCCAAATCCCCGAACGTGTTCCAAAATTTTTCACTCACGAAGTCGACCATTATTATTTTAATCCCTTTTTGAGCGAGTGAAACAGCAGTGCGCCAGAAATATTTCAAAGTGTCCCCAAACACCGATAAAACAATTTATTCCCCTTGCTAGATCGATAACAATAGAAAGCTGATTATTTGACACGCGAGCTCGATTAGGATGGGCCTGTGCCCGGTCGATCGACCAAATTACAAGGAGAGAGGGGCGGGGGGGGGGGAGAAGGACAGGGATGGTGCGAGGAGAAAAAAAAAAAAAATATCGGCCCGCAGGATTGAAATTATTCGATAAAAATATGTATTCGTGCGACGAATCCCGCGCCGCTTTGTCGTACATTTTAATACGGGAATTTTCATGCCGCTTAATGTAAGCCCCCGGCTTTAAGCCCAGCGCGATCTGCGCGTTCTTTCATCGGCCGGATATTTATTATTTTTGCACCGCCATAGCAAAAACCATTCCGTTTTTTCCCCTGCGCCAGCGCTTGGAAATGCGCGCGCGTCCACCTCGAAATTCTTTTCGGCAACGAATCGTCACGCCCGCGTTACGAAGAATTTCCGTTGCGCACAGCCTCGAATCGCTTATTTTGTTTAATATTCTCGGCACGGAGTTTCGCTCGTTAACCCTTTCGCGGCGGGCCCATGTGTCACCGTTGATCAAAGCAGGCGAAGAACAAGTAGAACAGCACGTAAATCAGAAATTATCAATAATTCGTAGTCTCCGCGAAGAATAACGTAACGTTACATGTACATATATATCTAGAAATTGTGATTTTGTCTTATTTACTAAAATTGCGTTACCTTTTTTCGTTTCGAAGCCCGTGTTTCTTTCCTCGCTTTTAATTAATTTAATAAATTTCTCAATTTTAATTAAACATCGAACACGAGTGATAATTATTAGATCGCGGGCTTTTATGCAAATTATTTTTATGAATGTCGTTGGAAAAATAGAACTTCGATAAAAAAAAATTGTTCGAACGTACCGAATATTGTAAAGGTAGTGACGCGGCGATGAATTCAACGGCGAAGGGGTTAACATGTAATTTCGATACGATTTCAAACCGGTGTGTCGGTGCCCTGTTCTTCCCAGTCTGGTTCTTATCGTTTCTACTTAATGCTTGTTTGGCCGCGGACGACAGGTTTCCGATGTTTCGTCCTCTCCGCGGGACCAAGTCCATCGTTGTCGTCGCCGTCGTCGTCGTCGTCCCGCCGCGTGGCACGTGACAGCACTTTGTTTCGAGGGGACTACGAGGAATTCTCAGATCCATTATGTTTTCAAGTCCTTTGACTCTTTGCTGCTGATAAGCGCGTCAGTCTCCGTCCTCTGGCGATCTCTCACTCCTTTCAGCGGAAATTTCTTTCAGGGGCCACTTAGCGCATGAAACGATTACCTCTCCCCCTCCACCCACCCTTCCACCCCCCGAAGTTTTTACGATTGAATTCCCGCGACGTTATCGTGCCTTTTGCATCGCCAACTTTCTGCCCAGCCTCTTCATTGTCCGGAGCAACTGGAATTTTCGATGATATCCCAGAAGTGGTGGTGGGGGCGAGGGGGTGGATCTAACGTTCCGTGATTAATAAAAATGTCGTGCCAATGTATCTTTGTGAATATCGGAAGACTCGAGTAATTCGAGCAGGGGAAATTTGATAAAATTTGATAAATGCACAGCGTGGCCTGAAACAACGCTTACCTCGTGTAATTATATTTCATAAATTTATGGACACATATATTAGTACAAGTATCTCATTTTATGATCGTCGAATTAAACTTCTTCTTTTTTTTTTTTTTAAGAAGTTACTTTTATTTGCGAAAACACAGCAGTGGAATGTAATTTTATAATAAATAAAAGTACAAATAGAGTGTAATTTTAGGACATTGCAAAATGAAAAATGCGTAAATGAGGTATACAGTATTCCTATTTGAGACTATGTACAATATATTTCAAACACTTATTTGCATTCCTATCGAAGATAGATTTCATCGTGCGAGTTATTTACGATTAATCAGTCGTTCCAAAACAATTTGCGTCTACTCTGTACTTCTTGAACAAACCAATGCACATTTTTCAATGATTTCGTAATAAAGAATTTCCAGAATTCTTACGCCAAAAGACGTGCCTGTAGATCGCAAAGAGATCAATCGAGATTATCAATTCCCGATTAATAACGTACCGTGCCATCGATGCGCGAATAGGCGAGGGTACGTGAGAATTTATTATCATCCGTCCGCGGGAATTAAACGAGGCAGGGAGGAAGAGGTGGGACGCCTCTAAATTTCGTCAGTTTACAAAAAGAGCTTGGCGAGCGTTAAGCGGGGAACGCTTAGCGGGTATAACGCGGGATGCACGGGGATGCAACAGATCTTTTTTCGCGGTGCTCGGTCATAAGACATATCTCACGGTGACGACAAATGTAAAGGGTCGTTTGTAAACGTCGACTTACGGATACGCGTGCGCCCGGACCGCGTGCTCCACACACCCCCCGTTCCTCCCCCTTTCCCTCTCTCACCCCGTTCTCGCGTGTGCTCACCTCACGCACGCTGGACATTTCCTCTTGGCCATTTTTAACGAACTTTTTCCGAAACTTCAATCTATATAACTCATTCTCGCGCAGACGGCACATTCATTTTTCCACGGTAGTTGAGCGTTTACATCGTCCGCGTCTCTTCACCGCCCACTGGCCACCCTGCATAAGTAATTTTCTACCCCTGCATAGGTAATTTTCATGACGACCTCGTAGTTGTCGGCGTTGTTCAAGCTAATGTCTAACATCTGAATAAACGTGTTTATCCCGGAGGGAATTGCAGGAAATACACGGTTACAGTGAGCGCCGGCCTGGCGGGCAGCAGCACCGGTAGAAACTGTTGGCCGCTCGGTTTTAGCAATCGATAAAAGGCGCTATTCTCCGACCCGTTGTATATTATGTTTCCGCGTGAAATTAACGGAGGAACATAATTTGTTCTCAGACGCGTATAATGCGGCACGTGATTGAATTTCGCGATGCGGAATAACGTGGCGTGGCGCGGCGCGGCGTGGCGATGGCCAGGTTCGTTGGACGATTTTCACTCGACTTCGGAGGAATTCGAACTTAAAACGTAACGTTCGGTAAAATAGGTGGTTGCGTTTATATGGTAGCTATGTGGTATTGACGGGAGATTAAAATGTCATTTAAACGAGTGTACTTTCGAATTAACGGCCTCTGTAAAATCGATTGACTTCCTCTTAATTATTATGCTTACCTTGTTTTCTAGCACTTTCCGTTCTGCAACTGCTTCTCTCGAGAAATATCTGGAACTCTGTAAATGGAAATTGAAAGATATTATCTTTCCTCAAAGTTGGGGAAAAGATAAAGTTAGGAGAAAAATATGAGGTATATATAAATTGCAACTTTATGTAACGTTGTGAGTTTAGCCGAGGTGAATTATATCAGCGACGATCTTGTCGCCACAAATATCTACTTCCAGACGAATTTCTGGTCCGCATAGCAAAATAAACTTTGATTATAATTTTTAATGAGTGGTAGGTACGCTCCAAAATCCATGATAATGGGAATCGACGAATGTGTGCCAATTACCAATTTCCGCACAAACTTCGAATGAACCTCTCCTCGTCGTGCGTATTTTTAAAGAATACATTCATCTTTCTGAAAATAAGAAGAGTCGCTCGATTCGAATAAAGTTGGGACAAATTGCTCGGATTTGAGAGAACAAATTAAAATGCATCGTACTGCATGTTACTTTATTTGGCAGTTGCTAAAATTTTTCGTAAATTTTGTCTTATTAAATTCCTGTTAAAAACGTTCAGCGCTGTATTTATTATTAATGTTTCATCAACGTTACAGATCCATTTATTATTAAACCAAAAATCACAGACTTCGACTCTAATTAAAAAAAATATTCAACGAACTTGAAACATCACGGGATTATTTTGGCATTTGTCATTTGTTAAGATAAAGTTTTTAAACGTGGCAAGAAAATTCGGATAAATTAGGAATGTTACTCAACGAGAAAAAAGACTCGATCATCGTGGCATCGCCAGAACATTTTCCTCAAATTCGCGTGAATTACCGAAGCAATCTGTTCTGAAAAACACGTCGGCGCACAAGAACATTAACATACCATTATGAGGCTGAAATCTCGTAGACACGAAACGAGCCGTGCATCTAGAGACTGGCAAAAGCGGTCCTAAACGCAATCCTCGACTTGAAAGAAAGAAAGCAAAACCGGGCGTCGCGGTGTTTCGTCGCTTTTGAAGCGTCCTTATACTGAAACGGGGGAGCGCAGCGCGCCGCGAAATTGCAAAATGACGAGCGCTTACAGCTCCTCGAAAGCGTGGCCGGCGAGAGCGAATTAGCTCTCTATCTGAGCCGCAACGGGGCGCGACAAGAGATATCGGATACCCTTTCCAGACAGGAAACGCTGCAAAACACAAAGGAACTTTCGAAGCGTTTGCCAGAGCGGGAAACGCGCGTTGCCCGCGATCATACGCGTGTATATCGAGCGGGCCGCGCGCTTCAACGATCAGAAACGCGCTATAAAAGCGCGCGGCTGAAGAGGAACAGAGACAGGGACGAAGACAGATAAAAACAAAAATGCAGAGAGAGAGAGAGAGAGAGAGAGAAAAGAAGCACGTTTGTGCCTGGTTCGCGTCCGTTTCCAATCGGTCGAGTCGGTTCGCGCGGCGAAATAAAGTCGAAGGGACGCGCGGCTGCGGCGCCATGGTCCGCCAGAGTCGATCAAAAGGAGAGAAAGAAGGAAAGACCAGGCTGCTTCGATGGTGGCCGGCCGGCCGGTCACCCTCTTGCGGGGGAAACGAATTTACCCGGGGATACCGCCTCGTTTCCAATTGATCCAAGCCGCTCTTCTGGGTCGTGATCAAAACTCCGCCACGCTACCGAATTTGATCTGCTGAAAGCTTCTTGTAATTGGACGTAATGCCCTCGTCGTCCCGGGTGCTGCGTCTCGTTTCGACCGACGAGACCGAGGAAAAAGGGCTACGGACGCGCGAATCGGACGCAGGGGGGGAGGAGGAGGGAGGGGGGGAAGAGGAAGGATACGAAGGGTGGAGAGGATCCCGGTTGGAAAAGCGAGTCGTAGAAAAGCGCTCGAAGGAAACGAGCAGAGGGGACGAAGAGGTGGGTGGACGGGTGGGTGTACCGAAAGGTTGGTCGTCGTCGCCGAGGGACCGAGGGAGAAAATAAGAGAGAAGGAGGGCCACGAGACGAGCCGTCCGAGACGGCTGTTACGAATTCGATTGTCCTCCGGCTCTCGGCCCTCTTCCTTCCTACTCTCCTTTCTCCCCCTTCGTCGTTTTCTGCTTTTCACTCGTTCCCCGCCTCGGAATATACATATATATTCCCTTCCCAGCCCCTGTTTTCCACGCAGAGCAACCCTCGCGGGCACCGACCGAACCACCACTTGCTCGTTCGCCTCCTCTGCCGAGGAGGAACCACTTGCTCCATCGGCGCAACCCGCCGTGCGAAACCTCACCAAATAAAGTCCCCGACGCGTTCGGGGAGACGGCGTCAATTTTTCGCTCGTTGCACCTGCGGCTTTCGGTGGCCGATCTCCGGCACCGGCGCCGATCGGCCAACCTGACGGACCGATCACCGGACCGGTCACGAAGCTTAAGGGTGATGCTCCGTTGTGTGGCCACACCAATAAAGGAGATAGGTGACACGCGACCTCGACAACCCGATTCGTGACATCGCGCGATCGATACCCCGCGCTCGAGGAATGCGCCGCGTCGACTTCGGATTTTTTAACATTGGTCCGACGTATTGAAACACGTCTTGTCGAAAGGATGCGATTCACTTTTATACTTTTAGAATTATGTACACGGGGCTAATTAGGAATATTAATCATCGATGTGTTTAACATTATCCAAATTACATGCTATTGGAAGTATCATCCGATATTTGTACGTTAAATTAATTCGCATTCAATTCGCATTCAATTTTACATGAAATTTCCAAGAAAATTTTTACAGCGAGCACGCGATGTTAATCAAGATCAATTTGCTGTTTCCAAAAATTTTCAACCGGACTTGATCGAAGAGTTTGAAACGAAAAGCTTGTAAAACTTTTAATTCGCTGTGATTTGTGGAAAGCACATTACGTAAGGTCTTGCAACGTCGTCGCGAAAATTGTTTGTTCATACATAGCGTAGGTAACGGAAATTCGATCAGCATCGGATTGTCGTAGGTGTCTTGTTTGTTAGTTATTAATCGAGACAACTTCATTTTGGAATTAGATCAGTCTGGGTTAATTATCAGTAAAGTTTAAAATACGTTTATTACGGATAGATACGTTAAAGAGGAAGGTGTGTATTTCGAGAAGGTGTTTCATCCGATAAAAATTACCGTCTTTAAGATCTCAGCGTAGGGATTACGGTGGAAGCAACAAGTATTTGCACATACCCACGTTTCTTTCCAGCAAGATTGTTCGTAACTGTGTATTTTCCCCTCCTAATGTTAAATATACGTGAAAGTATATTTAACTCGTAGAAAATTTAAAATATTTGGATGTAATTAAATAACGAGTAAATATAGACGTAAATACAAGACGTAAACGCAAGTGTGCAAATACTTTCTAATATTTAATTTAGTTTGTGTCTTTATTTAACTTTATCTAGTGAAATTTGTACTAAAGATTCTATGTTATAAATTCGTTTTGCAATTCTTCGAAGCACAGTCTCACGTTGAAACGTTTAATTATCAAGATACACGAAAGTTTTTAAATCATAATCTTTTGTCACATTGTTTTCTAATACATTCGCGATAAAAGATTGAAATCTTTACTTTAATGCGACAAATGAAGGGGTACATGATTTTGAAATTGAACGTAATTTAAATTCGGTTTAAAAAGAAGAATTGATTTTTCTTTCGATTGTTATTGCTGAAAATATTTATCGACCAGTGCGCGCGTGTACGAAAAAGATCGAACATCGAAATGGAAAGTGACCTATCCTTGATGGAATTGATAGACTTTATCGAATTACCTTATTTTTTGGACGATTTTTAACGACAAAAATAGTATCGGAAAAAAATGTGTGCCGCGTGTAAAATATTTGATGTCGAAACTAAAAGTCTCCGATGTTTGAACGAGTTGATAGATTTGATTGAATCGATCGACCTTGCGTTTCGAGAAAAAAGACCGTCTCAAAAGAAATTGATGCCACGAGATCGAATATAACATCGAAGCTCGTAGATTTTCTATCAATAAACTAATCAAAATCTAATTAACAGAAACTTGATGCTTTCTCCAAAATATTTAATTTTTATCTTTTTTATTTACGTGGAAGATTATTCTTCTTCAGTTACCTGTTACAAAAATGCAGAAAGATTTAAGATGTCAAAGGCTTGACGAAACTCGAGGCAACATTTGTAACAAAAATTCCAAAACGCGCACGCTTATCTTGGAAAATTAATCGAGTTAATTATTCAATTTTCTATTTTTAATAAACATCAAACGTACATCCTACGTCTTTTAGTTCACAAATTATGCTACATCTGCTGCAAGATTACGTTCTTTTTTTAAAACGATACGTTCAATTCCGAATTGACCAAGCAAAAAGTATCAACAATATTTCAACTTTCAAGATCATAGTCTCGAAGTCTCCGAAATCCACGAAACACTTCATTTCCCGTATTACGCTCCAAAAATTTCCAGTTGGCAAATCCTCCCAGATTTATGGGAGGAAAGTACTGAAAAGTCAACTGACCAATATTCCGTATCCTACAAACCGATGTTCTACCAATACCATTCTACCGGCACTCGGTGCCGCACTCCCGTAGAAAGAAAAGAAAAAAGAAAGTAAAACGAATTCGATCGCAATTCGATTTGAAGATTAAAATCAATGGATCCCCCTGGTGAAGCGAGGGTGTCGGGGTGGTTTGCGGGGGATGTCCGATCGGAACGCATCGGGAACACATGATCGAAGGCACGGCGGTGCCGGGCGACAACCGAGGCGCTCGCTCGTCGTTGTGAAAAATGGCACGGGACAGCGCGGGTGCAGGACAACGCGAAAAGCAAAAACGCACCACGTGTTGCGTTCGAAATAAATAGCCGGCGCCGGCCGGTAATAATGTAAACAGTATAACAATCATCGGCATTACGTAATTATATTGAGGCGCGGGGGTCGGGGTGTCGCCGATAAAGCGGCCAATACCCGTAATTTGTCGGGGTGTCAAAGTTTTCGGGGAAAATATCGAAAAATCAGCAACGCCGCGCAACGATATATGTCGGCCTCGGCCGCCTCTCACGCCTCCGCCGCTCGGCTCCGATATTATCAGATGGAGTATTGCCAACAGGTGATTTCGAAAATAACAATAATTTAATTTCGCCGAATATGTGGGTCACGGGGACTTTCGATTTCACGGGCGACGCGTTAATTAAGTATCGCGTATGCATTACGCGCCATGTTTCTGTCCGACTGTGTTCCGTTGCGTTTTCCGAAAATCGGGTTACCGTACGGTGAAAATAATAGGCGCGATAGGCTTTCGGTGTTACGTTTCTAACGAATGAGAAAACCGTATGAGGAACGTATTGGTGCGTTACGTACGTGCAAGAGGGGGAGGGGGGGAAGGCAGGGGGTGGTTGGTTATTACAGACAGATAATATACAGCGTTTAATACACCTTTCGGTTATTATTTTGGTAATCGGATAATCATCGAGCGAGGATCGATGTTTGGAATACGACCGATGATTTGGCCGTGGGTCTGTACGTAATTTCTATCGGTGACGGAATATTTTTAAGTCGATTATGAAACGCGTAAATTCGTGCTACGGGTTTAAAGCTAATTTCCAATAAAGTCTTGCATACAGACACGAAGCTACTGCATATTCCGGAATGAAGTTGAAAATGGGAAGAAAGAAAAGAAGAAGAAGAAGAAGAAGGAGAAGGAGAAGGAGAAGAAAGGAAACGAAAAAAAAAGTAAAGGAGAACTGGTTCTCGCTTAACCCTCCATCTAACCGAAATGCATCAACCAAAAGACAATCAACCTCCGGTGGTGGAAAAGCCAGAGAGGATCGTACAGCAGTCGGAGATCTCTCCCAAACACGAATGTATTTTTAAAGTAAAACGTTAGTGCCTAATGTTCGTCCACATTTTGAGCTTAATACAAGATCGTAGGGGGGAATCAAGGGAATAAGAGCGGCTGAGAGAGAGAGAGAGAGAGAGAGAGCGGCTCTCTCTTTTTGCGCGTACGTGTGTATGTGTGTGTGTGTGTGTGTACAGGTTCGCGGCGACGGGGGTTGACGTAGTTTCGTAAAGGGTAGAGAGAAACTCCGAGAGAGAAAGAGTAAGGGCGTGAACGACGGCAGGGGGGTTGGGGTTGGAAGGATTGCGGGGTCGGTGGCAGAAACCCCCTTCGCGCTATCTCTCGTGGTAGGGCTGTTTTTCGCGGCTCGCAAAATGGCCGCCATCCCCACTCTGCAACATCGGCCTGCTTCGGTTGTGTAGAGGGTGTAGTAGAGGGCTCGAATTTTCTCCGTCCTGCTCTCTTTCTATCCGCTGTATATACGTGCACGTTCGTTCGTTCGTTCGTTCGTTCGTTCGCCGTTCGTTCGTCGTTCGTTAGTGCACCCCCTCTCTGCCGGCGGCGGAGCTTCAGCCTCTATCAACCCTTCTCCTATCAGTCCCCCGGCTACGATACATTCCCCTCTACCTTTCCATTTCCACCACCACCACCACCACCACCGCCACCGGTGGCTCTGCCACTCTCCCTTCCCCGATTCGCGGGCTTACTCAGCGCCACTGGCGGCAACTAGAAACCAGCCTCTCTCTTCGTTCACATCTCTTTCTCACCCCCACGTTTCCAATCTCCTCTTTCACCCGTTTCAACCTTCGCTCTTTCCGTCCTTTCGCCACTCTCTTTCTCTGTCTCTCCTTTTTTCACAAACCTCCGTTTCCCACCTCCCTTCGCCCCCTTCTATCTCTTTCTCCACCCTCCCTCTAATTCGCTGTGCTCTCTCTCTCTCTCTCTCTCTCTCTCTCTCTTTCGTTCATTTGCTCGTCGCCCCTCCGTGTCGGGCAGAGTCGTTCCGTTCTGTTGCTTTCTATCTCTTTTTCCTTTCCTCTCGACCTAACCCCCTCGCACGGTGGCCTCGCACGTACACACCGGTACACGGTGTTCCGGCGAGGCCGCGCACGAATATTGTTACGTAGAACGCGAATGAAATTTATAACTAATTACGGGAAAAGTTTAGATGACCGTCGGGCCGTTCGGCGGCCGGAAAAAGGGGGTGATCCGATGGCCTGGCTGGAATATACAGAAGCTGGGAGAGACGGTTACGGAGACACATACGCGGGGGAGGGGCGGGGGGGGGAAGGGTGTAGAGGGACAGTTAGGGGGATGATACCACGTAGAGGAAGGAGAGAGGGGGGGGGGTGGCCATCGAGGCAAGTATGGAACGGTTTCGGTCGGACAGTTGGGAGTTGTGTCGGTATAGAAACCAAATTACATTAATTAGGGTATTAAGCGTCCTCGGTTCGTACGAGAGAAAAAAGAAAAAAAGGATCCTGGGTTGGACGGTGCGTCGCAGGGGGTCACGGTGAACGCCGGCTTAAGACGGATTCCACGGTTTTCACGTGACAGAGAATTTAAAAGCGCGTTGCACCATCCCCTCTTCTAATTAGCTTTTACCCTGCTAGCTGGATTTCGTGGCCGATGAAGAGAGTTGTAATGAACGAGCCCCTTGTATTGTAGATCGCTTATTGATCCGCGGGAAATCATCCCGCGTTGAAGCCGTACGCGCCCGGCATTTTGGATTTTCCATTACAGTAGAATCACCTGTACCCCGGTGTACGTCGCGAGGGAACTCGGTAAGACGTTCGCGTGTTAAAAATCGATCGTTTCGGTTCAGACGCACGGTGTTGTGTGTGTATGTGTGTGTGTGTGTGTGTCGGTGGCGGGATGACAGGAACGCTTGAACTTCTGCCGCTTCAACTTAGTTTTCGTGCTCGTCATTACTGAGGTAAAGTGCAGTATTTGATCACGTTGAACCAAAGGCTTCAGCAGTAACGCGAATGACTGAATAATTCTACTTGTAACTTTGAAAAGGAGTGGGGGAAGAAAAGGGATTCTCCGCGCTTCTGGACTTTGAAAAACGATCTGTTTGTGTATTTAATTGATTCGTGTCTCTCGACAGACAAATATCCACGACGATTCATGTTTTCTTGCAGCCTGAAGACTTTGATTCTTCGCCCTTTACTGCACGTTACCTTAGCAACTGACTCTTTTGCTTTCCTTTTTTTTTTTTTGTCGAATTAAAAGCGATCTGTTTGTATCTAATTAATTCGATACGTCAATTAGGTAAATTATCCACGTTAATTCAGAATTTCTCACAACCCAAAGACTTTGATTTTTCGCCGTTTGCTTGCACGTTGCCTTAGTAACTGATCCTGAATTTTTTTTCTCTTTCTCTCTCTTTCTCTCTCTCTCTCAGCGCGCTTTGACCACGGAGTATGGATTTCATGATTGAATCACGAAAATCATGGCGCGCAGGGCGTTCACCCCCGGCCGTTAGTAACCGGCTAGTAAAAATTATTTGGAACGTTTCTGAACGGCTCTTTCGGCCGTGTACAGATTCCAGATTTTCCAATTTATGTAACGTGCATATTACTTTTCCCGGTTCAGCTTAATTGCAGATTTCATTGTTCCGGTCGGTTCATAGAGCGGTTCTCCCTTTTATGTACATCGTACCGAAATTGCTGGAACATGTTCGACTGGCGGCGTTACCTTAACGAGATTCGCAAGCGCAAATTAGCGCGGCAAAGTGCGGTCTGCTATAGATTATTGCCTGCAACCATTCAAATTATACAGCCATCGTTTTTGTCGTGTTGATTAGTTACGTTCTTAATGATTGCTTCCCATGCCGTGAAACAATAGTTCAGATTTGCGTTCACGTTGGTTGGAAACACCGATCGCGACTTTTTACTTTTTATTCCAAATACTCTGATTCCAATGATAGCTTACCACGTGTCTATACTCTTTTAACTTCTTTTGTAAAAAAAAAAAAAAAAAGATAACATCATGACTTTTCAATTCTAATTGCAGACATGTGTCTATATCTGTAATGTACTGTGCAAGTAAGGAATGAGAATAAAGAATGACTGTGACTTTGCTGTATCATTTGATTTTAAAATAAGAAAAAAAAAAATAGAATTTAAAAATAAAAAGGTGTCAGCAAGCAGTTAATTTTGTTAAAATTTGTTTTAGATATTTTATTCATCAGTAACAGACATACGTAGCAATAGTCATGGCAAAGTTGCATTTCTAGCATCTTGGCATAGTATTTGCATCATCGAGTATTTTCTCACATCCAACGAAAAATCGCAAGAAGTTCGAGCGAGCATTCGAAATTTTCCTGACACCGTCGAATACACAGTATCGCATTCAGTTTCTCAAAAAGAGCAACAACGAAACATCTAATCCGTTTCACATCCTCAACAACGCGTCCCAAAAATTATCCAACAACCCGTCGCTTTAACCCCAATATTTTTTCAATACCGTAAACTGTTACGCCAACTGCGTGGAAAAAAAAAGAAAAGAAAAGAAAAGAAAAGAAGAGAGCAAAGCAAAATGAACAGAAATTACATTACGCGACACGTTGGAAAAAATGATCTCCTTCGGAGCAGATCAAGGGTGGGCCGGGGGTTCGATCCAATCGTTTTCAATCGAATCGTGAAATTCTAACACGATTTCCCGGCGGACAGCCAGGGGGAAACGGCCAGGGAGAGAGCAGCGTTTCACGTACGAAACCGCAAGCGGATGATCGGCGCGGTCGTCCGGCACGGTATTTCGAAATTTTTCAATTTACGTGGCTGGTGAGCGCGCGCACTCGCGCTTGCCCTCTTGCTCTTGCCCTTGCTCTCGCTCGTTCGCTCGCTCTCTCGCGCGCGATTTCCTGTCGGCGTTTAATTGCGGATCTCCCGCCGGATATCCGGCCCCGGTTCGCGGCCCCCGAGAATCATGGCCGGCCACCTTGCAAGTTTCGCTCTCTCACTCGGCGAAATGACGCGCGCGACAGAAACGCGTCGCGCTAACGAGATTCGCGAACGCAATTTAGCGCGGCTAAGTGCGGCCGGCGACGAATTACGAATGCGCGCGCGATCCACTCGCGAGGGCTCGCAACGCACAATGCAGCCCTGTGGATAATTCGATCGGGGCTGGCGCGACTTGTCGCCACTGTCTCGCGAGAACTCAACGACGTGCCAGCCGGAACTCCGTAAATCGAAGGAAAAACGCGGTTGTTAATTTTTCCTCGCAACTTCGATCGGCCATATGTCCCTTCTCGCCTATCGATGGACGCAGCCGTAACTTTCAATTGCCACTACTTTGAAGTTAACCTTCGACTGGCTCGATTTTTCAGAATTGACGGTGGTGAAAGAGATTGTTTCCCTGATACCGATCGACAGAAAGCTTGAAATAACTGTTAGAGGTCAATCGGTACAAGTCTCGTGATATTAGAACCAACTTACGTCATGCTAAAGATTTTCTTCAGTCGTTGGAACGGTTTAATCGTTGCAATGTAATGTCGTTAAGTTGTTTTATTGACCGAAGGCACGAGGATCGCGAATTTTTATAGATTTTATAGGTAGAAAGATCGCGTCTTTAGAATCCGTATATTCCACTGTTGATGGGTTAAGAATCGTGGATGATACTGCACTATGGAAGATTACGGATATTTATTAAAATTAATAATGGCTCGTAGAAAGTTGGAAAGCAAAAGGCACCTGCAGAAGCACGTAACACGAGGAATCATCTTGATATCGCGAGTATTTTCGCATTCCTCTACCGTAAGAAGATTATTTCAATTTTCTACGTATGCTCCTCGAGTGTTCCTCTATTTTACCTTCCCACACACGCGCGCATGTTCTTAGCCATCCTTCCTCGCGGCCGGGCATCTCGCTTTACGTGTTTCCTTATCACACCTCGTGTTTTCTTCCCGGAATGCTAAATTACTTCGTGCCTGCAAACTCTTACTTTAAAAAACACTTTAAAAGCGTCGTATACGTACGCTCCCTTTATCTCGAAATTGGCCGCATTAAAATTCAGCGAAATAATAACGCGACCATTCTCTGAGAGTCTGACTCTTTTCTTTTCTTCTTTCTTTTCTTTCGTCGTCGCTATACACTCGAGCCAAAAAAAAAAAAAAAAAAAAGAAAGAAAAAAACGAAAAAATAGAAAGAAAGGAAAGAAAGAACAAAAAGAGTGAAATTCCTTCCGCCGTATTTCAATTCGTAGAAATTCGATAGCGACGGTGTAACGTTTAAATTTTGTTGAAAGCCGGGGGTAACGGACGGACGGAAACAATTTATTCCAAGTTTCGAAAGAGAAGAGGAGTCCCAAGTGTGTCTCTCCGGGCGGAAAAGTGCGGAGGATCGAACAAAAATGGTAGGAACTGTCATGACTCCGTATCCGCGGCCCGTTACGCAATCCGTTAGATGCACCCCCTCGGCGCAGTTGCATTCGCTCGGTTGAGAGCGTGCGCGCGCGCGCTGCACCGATCGAACTTTCACCGGTGGAAAGTTCGACGTGTTCCCGCCAAACCGATCAGTCAGTGTACCGTAACGTGTTTTCTCCTGACGCATCGCACGTGCCAATAAATGGGAACAGAGCAATACTTCCAGCTAGCGTTTTAAATCTCTCTAAATTTCCAACGAGAAGGATGGAAGGATGGGCCACTTGCGCGCGCGCGCGCGTTCACGCACGCATCTACGTTTACGCTCGCTTACTCGCGAATAACAGTGACGGATGAACGATTCGTTTCGCCGAAGGACAACCGGAGATCGGTTTGGATAATTTGCCGCGATTATTTTTGGAAAATTTGAGCGAATTCGATTTCCATTTCCTTTTCTTTTCTCGTGATCCGTTGCGCTTTGGGAAATTTGTAATTTGCAATGCAATTATGGAGCAATTATGGAACCATGTAAATTAATTCCAGGTATCAGTTGACTAGCTAGCCAGGTTCGTTCGATACAATTTACATGAAAATTGATAATTTAGGGAGGAGAAGCTTTGTTTAGTGTTTAGAGGTCTGTTTGGGTCCTTGATACTTTCAGTGTAATGCGAGAAGGTTTGTGGTCGTGATTAATTTCGAAATTGTTCGATAGTAATTTGAACGAAAAGATTATTCGAATGAGCTGTGTTTAACATTTGCAATTGAAGAGCCATAACACGGTGGCATAACGGTCGATTTAAACAAGTCTGATTTTCTATTACATTAGCTACATTACTCGCATAATTAAAAAAATTTTTAAGTCGTTATAATTGATAATTCTCCTTATGTTCAAAAAAAAAAAAAAAGAAGAAGAAAAAAGAAAGAAAGTATATCAAATTCAACTATTTGACTGTAGTAATTTAATTGTTAGAAAACATTTTTAATGAGTCGACATAAACTTTTTTCGTAAACCAAGGTTTCTACGAGTGAAATATCTAGTTACAAAATTATCGATACGTTTATTTACAAACTGTCTTGATCGTCTCTCTTTCTCTCGCCTTCCTCCGTTTCCTGCTTTCAATAATTCAATTTATTCAATCGCGATAATAAATTCCTATTACGTAGGATATCGCGTTTTACGCGAAACTATAATACGCTGAATCTCATCAGATATGCGCGGGCTTATTTGTTTTATAACTTTTTCCCCGAGTGTCGAGTCGGTGCGGGGATTAAAGATCGCGTCTGTCGGGTAACCTATAACTCCCGTTGGCAAATTGATCGATTCGTAGTCGTGCTATAACGTAGTTCTCCGTGACGCATCGCACGTGCCAATAAATTTGCGCGAGGCGCAGATACCTCCTGGAACACCCTATAAATTTCTCTGATCCTCCCTCGATGAGAGGGGGCCAGCCAGGGATTGTACTGCTTCGATGGATTCACTTTTTCCCGGCCTCTTGTCTCTATTAATACATTAAAATATATCGTCAGTGTCTTTCGACCGTGGCGGTCAATTGTTGCTGAACGAAATAATCGCTCGAAAGCTTCTGTCTCGTGGTTCTGTTTCTTAACTGTCGTTCGTTCATTGCCGATATTTGCGATCCAGTTTGCATGCACCTATATAGTTCATTTTACTTTCATTGGAATTCTACCGATAAAAGCAGCGATAAAAGTTTCACTCAAATTCTGAAAACACTTGTAATTATTACGTAATAATAGCCTAACGCTGTAATTACACAATATCATTAATAATTTCGTTTTCATATGTAAATTGAAATTTAATGAAAAGAAGTTCGAGCACGGTGTCAATTGTCTTCACGTTGAAGATAATTATTCAGCCACCGAGTCACTCTGTTGATCAGCCAAAAAAAAAAAAAAAAAAAAAATTTCGTGTAAATTCTGTAAGTTCACGTTGAAAATAATTATGGCGTAATGTGCTCAATTATCCTCGGATAGGAGAGAACTATCGCGTAGCGTCCCTTCTGGTCTTACGTTGACTCCCGATCAAACCGCTCCATTGATCCAGGGGCGTTAATAACATCAAAGCGGTGCAACGTGGCCGCGTGTATCGGTCAATCGTTAAGCGTAGTACTTTTATCCTGTAACGTTCGACGGTTTCCCGCCAAACCGATCGCCGTACAGCCAGTTACCCCCGGAGTGACGCATCGTGTGTGCCGACCGTAGTCAGCCAGGACGATGCCTCCTCTCTGTGGAACATCCTGTAAATTTCTCCCTCCCGCTCCTTTCCGAACGAAGACCATGGTGGCATCGGGCATCGGGCCGCGCGGGGTGCCCCGTTCCCTCGATAAGTTCCTCCGTCTGCCCCTTCTTCGTTTTTTTTCTTTTTTTCCCCAACCCCTCCACCCCAAATTTTCGACGCTGACCTCTCCTCCACCTGTCCTTCGTTCCCCGCGACTTTTTCCCTCTCTCTCACTTGAAAAATGATCCCCACGCCACGGGGTCGTGCGTCTTCGTCCCTATCGATTCTTACGTGCTCCGCTCGACGCCCTCTCTTTTGTTACCACGGAAGACCGATCGGTCAGGTCTCTCCCATCCTCCGTCTAATTTTTATTTTCCCACAAGCGGCGTTTTAAAAATTACCCTCCGCCTGTGCTTTTTCCTCCCCTCTCTGACTCTCAATTTTTCTCTCTCCCTCTCTCTCTTTCTCTCTGTCTGTCTGTCTGTCTGTCTCCCTACAACGGGGAGCGGAATCGCGGTGGTGGAAGAAAAGTAGAAGGGATGTTCGTGGCTACGGGGGTGGAGTGCTTTCTCCCCACCGTGACGCGACGCTTTGAAAAAAAAAAAAAAGGAACGAGGAAGAAGACGGCAGTAGGGGAGGTATGGAGAAGAGAGGAGACGAAGAAGCGATGGAACAGAGAAAGAAGAGAGTCGAAAGAGTAGGAGAATCGTTTATCCCCCTCTCGAAGGTAGTCGGTAGTTTTTATTCTTTTTCTCCTTCCCCTTCTCGCTCCTCTCTTTCTCTTTCTCTCTCTTTCTCTCTCTCTCACACACACGCGCGCGCGTACACACACACACACACACACACACGCGCATACACTTTTTCTGTTTTTTTTTTTTCTCTACTTTTTGCCGCTTGTTCCCTCCGCTACTAGAAGAACGTGATATATTGCTCGGCGTGTTCCCCATCGTCGTCGTGTTTGGATTCGTTTTTCCCGCCAAATTCCCTGCCTACAAGCTGCTGCCACCTTTCTGTTTGGAATTCAGCCTCGTGTCTCCTCTTCGTTTCCCCCTCTTTCTTTTTTTCTTTCTTCCCCTCGAACACCACCCCCGCGCTACCGACCGACGCTACAGTTCACGGTCGTACGGCTTTCTTAGCTTGATTAATTATCGCGTCGAGCTGGGTGTCGGGATCTGGAGGTCCGCCTTTTTTCTCTTTTTCTCCCTTCCCGCACCTTTTCTTTTTTTTCCCTTGATTCTCGTCCTTTTTCTCCTTTTTCTTCTTTTTCCTTTTTTTCTTTTTTTTTTTTTTTTTTGCTTTCTTTTTGCTTCTTTCCTTTCGGCAGATCCACCCTATTTGCTCTCGTCCTTTCCCTCCGGGCCGGTGGCGGTCGAAACGCGCCCGATAGCAGGACATTACGGGGAATTATGAAAAGGCATCCGGCCGTGAACGATTTCCTGAATAAAATGACGCCTTCGGGAGGACGATTTAAAGATAAATTGAGCGCGACCGGAAAGCTTTCGATTATCGCGAGGTCTTCACAGATAGGGGAGTCGCTGTGCAAATTATCGCCCCGTTGGAATTTTTGACTTTCAGATGATAAGGCTGACGCGGCATTGAACTCGTCCATGTTTCATCACGAAATATAATATATGGTAGGCTCGGTGAATCTTCATTTCGCTCGCGATCGTTCGTCGTTTATTGTTTCTACGCGATGTATCTGTTATTAATATTTTTTGTCTCTTGGTTTCGATATTGTCAGCGACTTATTTTTGTGTTAAAAAAAATTGCTTTATATAAATACTTAAAGAAGAAGCTTTCAATACTGTAATATTCATCGTTAAAATTTTAAAGATTTTTCCCGAAATGAATAATTTATAGCCAAGATTCTATCATGGGAAAAATTATTTGATGTTTCTTTTTTTTTTTTTTTTTGTATTAAAGATTGAATCATATTATGAGCGAAAATTAATAGAAAATATCCTTATAATTTTTTTGGAATTTTTTAAAACTCTTTCCTGGTATATGTGAGATCAAATGAAATTTTACACAGTCTCTCTCAAACGAGCATAAAATTCAAAGTTAGAATTATTTATTCTCCCACTCTGTGTGAATATCCTTCGAAAAATTTCTTGTCCTCGAACAGCGTGAGAAGCAAAAATTTCAAGTTCGTCTCGGCGCGAAATTCCGCGCTTTCTCCCGAAACTGAAAGGTTGGACCGAATTAATCAGAAAGTATTTCTCGAACAATTCGAGAAGCGTCGCGAGTAAGAGAAAAGGGGCGGATGTTGTAGGAAGTCGAAGTTTCCCAGGCGAATAATTTAGAGGATGAGATAATTAAAATGGGTCCGCGGAAAGCCTGTCATCCGTGACAGGCAGATAGGTCGCGCCGCGAGTCTCTAGAACGAAATTATTCTATGAATGCTGATCGCTACGTAACGCGTATTATGCAGCAGCGTGGCTGAAAGTGACAATTTTTGCGTTTCGAGGGCGGCGAGCCGCTCGTTCGTCGCGCTGGAACGAGAAATTTCCATTAGGCGACAAGGAGCCGTTCACCGGCAGCATTTTTTCCCTTTTTTTTTTTTTTTTCGTATTTTCTCCTCTATTTTACTGCACAGTGTGCATCGAAAGACGCCAGACATCTCTTTGCCAGCCATTCGTTTTTTTTTTTTCTCTTTTCCAAAAACTAGCCGAATGAATAACATTGAAACGTAAATTCTGAAATTCTACAAAAACGATGTTCTACCGTAGTTTATAACTGGTTTTCAAAATTTCAAGTGCAGCAGCTTGTTAGAAAAAAATTTTCAAATTCGTGGTTAATTAGTGTAATGTGCAAAATGCATTTGTGCGTTTGAAATTCATTAATTGTTGATTCTTTCGAAATATTTAAATATTTACGTTGAATTCAGTTGTAAATCGCTTCTATGAATAAATAGCAACGTCAAATTAACAGTAACCGGCAAGTAATCGATGAAAACATAAATCGAAATTACCAATCTAAAATATCCAATCACGATCCGAAATTATCAAACTGAAAACTTTTTGGCGTACCTGAATTTTAACGAAAAATCGCGAATTCACAGTTCACAAATCGCGGTCGTACAAGAAACAAAATGTCCAGAACTTCGTCTCGAGGTTCGATCCAGCCATCTGCAATTTTTCAATTCGCGCGCCGCGATATTCTCGTCGCGAGAGAATATCCCTTCAACGCCGCTGTAATAATAACGTTGCTGCGGGATTTCTTGAAAATATTGTCGGATCTTGGGGTGGACAATGGAACGGCCGGTGGCCGTTTGTCAGGTGGAATTCAGAATCGCGAAACAATACGGGAGTATATCGTGTAAACGGTCAGGTGCGTGCCGAGTTTCCGCGGGGGCCCCGGCTGCGCACACAGTGCATGGAAAAATATTTTCCATGAAAGCTCTCTGTGACGAGAGCGAGGGTGAACGACGCGGCACAGCTCGAGGATGGTTTTTCGGGGCAGCGAGGAAAGAGGAACGACAGTCGAAAAGGTGCCCCACCCCAGGCTAATGGTCCAATCCGGACCCGGCGTACTTTTTGCCTACCTTTCCACCTCCACCGGTTCGTTCCACGACCACCACTGCCGCTACCACCACGACAGCGACATCGTCAGCAACCCCGTGCCCACCCTCTCTCGCGTCCCGCGTTCACTTCGAACGTGTATTTTTCCCCTCTGAGGTCGCGCGAGGGTGGCTTTCCGTGCTTTCCCTCCCCTCTCTTCGCCGCGCGCGCGCGCGCGCGTGTGTGCGTGCGTGTGTGTGTCTCCTCGTGCTCGCCGTAGGGGTGGTAAAAGGGGTCGTAGAAGGGGCTAGCGATGCACGGGTGTGCGCAGTACGCAACTTTTCCGCGGACGATGGCGCCGAGCTTCGGATCAATTTCAAAATAATCTGCCTTGGATTTTCAAGGCTCTCGAATCGATTCGAATTCCGCTGGCCACCATGACCAACCCTTTAATACTTCGTCGCCTCTCTTTCGTCCCTTTTTGCTCGTGTTTGTCTTTTCGTCGGTTTGCAAAAACTACCAACTCTCTTTGCGAGTTATTAGCAACGCGAGGGTGTAACGTTGATTTCTTCCACTTTTTCTTTTCTTCTTTTTTTTCCTCTCCTTTCTTTTTCATCCCTCTCCCGGCGGCCATAACCGGGGAGCAGTCGATGGACGGAAAGTTTCCGTCCTCAAGGCTGGCTCTCGTCGCGTGTTTTGCTACCTTTCCGCTCGACCACCCCTACCCCAACCGATGGCCACGGCTTCTCGGTCGCGGCGTGCAACGCTGATCGATATACAGATGAGAAGGATTCGATGTATGGATGGACGAGTATGAATGATAGTGTCACGCGGTCGAGGGTGTCATATGGTCTTGGCTTTAAACTGTGTCAGGGTATGTCGCAGACGAAGAGTGATTCGTTTCTAATCGATGATCGCACCGCTCGGTGTCGTGGACAGTTTCGACACTCTATTACAACGTTGATCGTTTAAAATAATTGGTAATTAGATCATTGTGGAATATTGAAAGGCGGAATTTTGAAACACGTCGGTGACGTATGGATCCGTCTTATCGTCGTGGTTGTTCCCTACGATTTTTTCAATTTCACCGTCTCCCCGCTGAACATTTTTAAACCAAATAGAATTCCAAAAAAAACCGGCTGCTCCCGATGTTGATAGAAAGAACACGGTCGCGGAATCCGTCACGTGAGGACGAAATTCGAATATTTTTCGAGCGCAAACATTGTCCGTCCACCCTTTTGTTAATGAAACAATAACACGTAAGTAATCGATCGTCGGATAAATAACTCGGGGCAAGGTATCGTTTTTTGCCAGCTATCATTTCCCGCGAAATTTCGATTCATATCTGATTCGCGGTGTCTGTATTTCTTTCCAAGTTCCTTCTACTAACATTTGTCGACACCGATCCTCCGTGGGTATTGCTGAAATTACAAAACCTGTTACCGTTATCCGGTCCGGTGAAAAGCGTAGTCATAACTCATCAAAGAAAACACGATGTTTTAAGTAACGAAGATTGGTGTAATTTTCTAAATTTGAAGTTTTAAACGTTCGTTCCAGCTGCTTTCTTTGACTTTTTTTCTCTTTTGTTTCCAATTTTTTTTCTTTTCTTTTTTTTTTTTTTTTTTTTTGGAAATGATAAATCTACAACAAATTTTTCACAGTCGATGGTTTTATTTTATCGTTCGTTTATTTAAACTGCAACGGACAAACAAACGGTGAAATTTGACAGTCAGAAGAATATCGAGTTTAAAAATTAACGATAAATATTCAATATCCGGATAACACGTGTTAAGCATACAATAACTATAATTAGTTCTTTATTTTCGCGCAACTATGTTGCGCGTTCATGAAAATTTCACGCGTAAATCATCGTACGCGGTTGTTGCGCGCCGGCTTCAAAGCCTGTCGCTCGCTCGCTCGCTCGTCCGTTTTACGTTGAAAATTTGCAACCCGCGCCCTTCCACGATCCTAATCGCGAAATACATCTGGCATTAATTATGACGCCTGTCATTTCATAATGAACTAAAGTAAATATACACATAATAGTCGCGACTGAACGATTCTAGACCGGTCGCGATTGTTTCGGCTATACTTTCTATTTAACCAGTTTCGAAATTGACATTTTGGCTGCATATCGTTCATTCTACGTGTATAAATAACAAATTGCGTTATCGCGGCGTGTATCTCCCGTGAAGGTAATACGACGATTACCAATCGAGTTGCCGAAGAAGAAAGAAAGAAATGTGAAAGTGAAACAGCCACGTGTACGCAATCGTGCAAACGCACCCCGAGATATTTCCTTCGACTCGTATAGCTACGTATACCTCTACGTATACCTCGTGCACAGCTGCAACAACGTTTGAAATCTGAGAGGAGAATAATTTCAGCAAGCAAGAGTACAATCACGGTGAATAGAAGGTAAATTCGCGAGAGGTTGAACGCGGCCGACAATGTGTCCGGGGCTGCTTGGAATCGTTAACGACGTAATTCGAAATTCGCGTGCAAAATCCCCGGTGCTGCAGACGACCGTAAATCGAGGGTCCTTTTATCAAAGACGAGGACACGAGAACGAGCATTCGTAGGACGGTATACTTTTGCCTCCATTTACATCAGTTTCTTGATGCCCCGAGCGAGTTGCTGCCGCAGCAGCGCGGGCACCGGCACCGGCACCACCACCGCCGCCGCCGCCGTCGCCGCCGCCGCCGGCAGACCACCCTTTTTCCACCCTTCCTCTGTCCCGACCCTCCCTTTTGCTACTTTCCTCTCTCCTCTCTCGCCTACCTAGCTCTTCCTCTATCGCGGTGCTCTCTGCGTGCTCTCGCGAAAATCCTCGCGATAAATTATGCCGTGCGGGAGGGAAATAAATGACCCACCCCCTTCGGCCCTTCTCTTGCTCTCTCGTCCACCACTCCCCCCTCACAGCCCCGTGCCGTCCCGAACTTCAATCCCCAGCGTGTGCACAGACCCACCGACACCCTCGTTGCCGCCGCCGCCGCCGCCGCCGCCGCTGCCGCTGCCACCCTTCGTCCACCTCTTTCCTCTTCCTCTTCCACTTCCTCCGTGGCCACCCGACCACCCTTCGGCCGCCACTTCCTCCAACCCCTTTTTCTCGTGCTACCCGCTTCTGCTCTACTATGTTCCTCCTCTTTTACCCACTGCCAGAACTCTGCCACCTCCTGCGGTCCAACGACCAGGCGGCGGTGCTGCGAGGAAAGCCGGCTTTAAAATTATAATGGCACGCGCAATTTTGATAACCGTCGCCCGAACCACCACCCACCGACCATCGTACCACTACTACCACTACCACTATACCGGTGGAACAACCGGTCGGCAACAACTCCGCCGAGAGAATACTGCCTGGCTTCTACGTCGCGGTGATACCACTACATGGTTACTAGCAAGCCAGTGTCGAAGCCGAGTTCGCAACAGACACAACGACACATACACCGCCACCACCGGGGCCCTCAACCCTCTTTTTCTTCTTCTTCGTCGTCGTCGTCGTCGTCGTCGTCGTTCGTTTCAGCTGTGGGCGAGGACGGGAGGAGGAAGGTCTTTTGATATTTCAACGCACGTAGATCGGCGGAGTTACTTTGCGCGTTCAACGTCCACGAACAAGTAGCTGGGATAAGGGTCGTGCTTTTTGGGGTGGACGTGAGTCTCTGTCGCAGAATTCGTCCTTTTCTGTTTCTTTTCTTTCTTGTTTATTAAGGTTGTTGTTTGAAAACGTTGGAAACGTATAATTGTTTAATCATTGTTGCACTTGATTATGAAAGATTTGGCAGTTATTATCCACAGGGATTTGCCACTGAATAGTAGATAGTACGATTTGAAATGATCAAAATTTAATTATTGAAGTAAATTCGCAACGCTGCGTAACACGAAGGAAAATTTGTTGGACTATTTAATCGATGAAATTTGTTGTTACATCATATGAATCAGTAAGAGATAAGCAACTATAATAAAATAAATTTTAGAAGTACATAAAAGTACTTCATTTTTCGACAGTCATTGTTACCAACCGGAGATAAGTTCTCGAACGGATCTGATTTATTACTTTCGAAAAATATTGCAGGGATTGAAAAGTTGATTCGCGTTTGTACGATAATTATTTGATCTAATTTTGAATGTTTAGTAAACGGTGGGGTAACAGGCATTAATTTTGTTTCAAGTTATCGGAACGATCCTATCAATCACGCCCAAACTTTTCAATTCTAATAAAAATATACGTAATCCTGAAATACTAAATTATACAAAGATAAATCTCCCACCTTTTTATTTTCCAAGTAAAAAAGACAGACTACCGGATATGTTCTGTCGAATTTTCATTGCTTCGTTAGTCACTATTTTAACATTAAAATTAATAATTTCTGAATGGCAGCTATAAAAAGAAGCTGATACATTTGATAATCCCGTGTTGTTTATAATTATATTACAATTAATATAAATTAACCCTTTCATCAAATAACACGAGAAAATTTCGGGTAATCTGTCAAATATGGCTACTAAATTTCACATTCTCAAATTTCGTCAAACGTAACATAATTAATATTTACATAATTAACATAATTAACATAATTAATATTTATCATAAGTATACCTATTATTCTGTATTTTTCATTAGAAAATGTAAGCAATTTTTTCCAAAATTAGTCAATTGAAATTTTCTACCATTTCATTGACTATCCATTGATTATACACTTCAGATAAATCACTGTTTGCATTTGCTTTTATTTTGTTTCTCCTAGAAATATTTTCCTCCAATATTTCTTTCGAGCAAATGTTTAGAATTAAATACCCTTTCCATATATGAAAGAGTGTGATCTCAGCCGATCACCTTAAAAGAATTCTTATGCTAAATTGTTCTCACAGTCATAAGACACTGTGCGCGTGCGTGCGTGTACCTACTTTATCCTTAAAAGAAATCCCCCGGTTGAAAATTTCGCGGCACACAGATGAAAACGAGCGTACGCCCTAATCTGTTTCTCTAAAAAAAAAAAAAGAAAAGAAAAAAGAACTCCTCCACACTCCAATCTATTTCTCTGAAAAAAAAAAAAAATGTTGAAACGCAGCTCAACGCTTGCCCTTACGCCGAATGAAACCTTCATTCGCGCTCATTAGAAAAAAATGCCCGGCCAAATATTTCACGAGCTCATACCTCTTCTTCCTACGGAGCGTAGAGCGCACCGGTCTTCTTCTTAATAGGGCACCGCGCAGCGCTACTATTTAAAGCGATATCGCGTCTGCGATGTATTTAACGCGCCCAACCCCGCGTTTCTTCGTTCCACGCCCACGGCCACGTCCGCCCCTTCGCTCGCCGCGGGTTGCAAGACCAAACAATGACGCGACGTCCGCCACCAGAATGGTCCCGCTTTTGTAGCCGGAAATTGTTTAAGCTTTTGTTATTTTGCGGCTTCTAAATCTCAGACGTCAGGCAGCGCCCTCGGGAGAGGCAGTTTCTGCGCGCTCGCTGGCGCAACTCTCTTCGAAAGCTTGGACAGACACTCGTGTATCTGCGTGCACGGTTCGAATCCAGCGGGTGGCGCAGATGTATTCCGCTTTGTAACGCGAACTTTCAACCGGAAACCGGGTCTCCTTCGCGGGAGATCGTTGCATTCGTGCATTCGAGCGCGATTCCGCGCGTTCGACAACTTTGACCGTGCGCGCGTGCAGCAAATCTTTTTTTTTTTTTTTTTTTTTTGGGGGTCTTCTCTCGCCCTTTCGTTCTCTCTCTCTCTCTCTCTCAACGAGGCGCTCTCATTACGAGGATATTTTGAGCCTGATTTAATTTCGCGGCGTATTCGACAGGCAGAGGCAGGTGCGCCAGGTTTGACGCATAATGGCCAGGAATCCTTTCTCTCTCTCTCTCTCTCTCTCTCTCTCTCTCTCTCTCCCTTACTCTCCTATTTTCCCTGTTTTCCTGTCTTTTTTCCTTTTCTCTCTCTCTCTCTCATTCTCATTTTTTTTGCTTCACTCGTTTTTAATTAAACTTCGAAATGAATTTCTTTGTCCCGAATTTGCATATTTTAGGCGCTTATATGAATTTCCAATTAACCGGCTCTTTATGCGTTAATAATAAAGACGTATCTCTGTGTTAAACCACTGTCGATCCATGTTTCCTTCGATTCGCCGATAAGCACTCGCCGTGTACACTTCACTTTTATTTCTTCACTGATTATTTCTTCTTTTGTCTCGGTCGATCTCTTTTCTCTTCTCTCCTCTTTTCGTGCGATTGAATGATTATTCCATCCTAGCGCTATTGCATCAATAATTGCTATTTGATTTTTCCCGTATCTCGACGAAATTTATCGACATTAAACAGTGAAAATTTTAGAAAAAAAAAAAATAAAACAGGGAAATTAAGATAGATACTCGATAGAGATCAATTTTCAGTCTCTCCCAAGTGTCTCTGTTTTCTCATTTCACGTCTGATGGCCTCGTGCACCGTCTACTCGCCCGTTTCCGTAGAGCGCGTTGCGCACGAGTGCAAATAAATTCGCGAGGAGGCGAAGACACGCGCTAGAGAGGGCATCGGCCGATCAATATTTTCCTTTGAAAATTCGCAGGACGACCGAGCGGACAGCCTATTCCCTGCCATTTTTCCATACTTAATGAACGCGTGCAAGTACTCGTTACTGTGCTAATGCAATTAAAACGCTTACGGTGAATTATAAATATTTGCATGAATAAGTAAGTATCCGGCCAAACGAGATTATCACCGGTTATCGCCACTCTTACGTGTAACCATTCTCCGATAACCTCACCTCCGCGCCCTCGCCTCGCCCCGTGGTCGTTAACATTTATCGCTGGAGACGTTAAAAAACTCTCGCCCTCTTTGTCCCCGATATCGATCACCGTCTACGAAACCGCGCCTACGCGGATGCTTCCCGCGCTCTTTTTCCCGCGAGTCACCCGATGGCGCGCCGCGCTGGAATTTTAATCAAGATAATTTCTTTCGATCGCGTATTTTACTGAATTTTGATCCGTACCCCTTTAATCCCCTTGGTGCTTTGCGATTTTTCCACGCAGCATCCACAAGTACAAAGCATCGTCGTAAGAATGGAAGTATTTCACGCGAATTAAATTTTTTTCTATATGTATATGTTTTTTTTTTTTTTTTTGAAAAGTACGAATATTGTAACTATAGGTATTGCTTTTGCTTTGATTAAGAAAAGGTTCATTTAAAATCTTAACGCGTTCTAAATTTTTGAACGTACGTTTTTTGCTCTTCAACGGAGGGAATTTACTGCTATAAAAATGGATAAACAAATCGTTGAAACATTATGAGGGTTAATTCATCGTACGTTGCCGCGCGAGATTGTTTGGAAGTTTGATTAGAAAACTCGATTCGGAATGAAATCGGTCGGTCGCTCGAGTTCCTCGAATTTTAATGGATCAATATCTATTGGAAACAAATATTTATCAACGTTAGAAAATGACCAGATCGTAATTTGTACGAATGAAATTTACAACGAAACATGAGTTTAGAGCTCCGAGTAATTTTTGGTCGAATATTATGTCGTTTGATGTGTTAAATCTACTTTATGCAATTTGATTTCCCCGATGCAAGTTTTGCACTTTAGACATCGGCAATTGCGGTATTAACAACGATCCTTATTACGCGATCATCGAAAGTGGTTGATACAAATAATTCGATATTTAACAAAAATGAAAATGAACGAATGAAAACGAAACCTTGAAACATCGGAATCATCATAATTCTCCCGTGGTTTATTCTATAATTATCGAAAGTGGTGTCGGCGTGAATAATTCAGTATTTAACAAATACTGAAACGAACGTAGAAAACAAAGTATCCGGAAATGTTGGAATCATTGGCGATTCTCTTGCTCTGTAATTATTCGACTGCGACTTTTTCACACGTTTTTTTGGAAAATTTAAGGATGCAAAGGTGCAACGAATGTGCACGTATAAAATATCGAAGGTAGGGTTTCTTTCATTCCTCGTTATAATTTCCATGCATTTGCAAAAATATTTTATTGCGGAAGAATATGTAGGTAAAATATTCAAAGTGCACTAGAGTTAGTGCTGTTAGAGATTTTATTACACTCTACGAATTTCCGTGAAAATCTGTAGTCTAACAGCAAGAACAGATTTCTCACCCCTATTTACTTCTTAAATTCACAAGTGTTCATAAAAATATAGAGTTGTACAAAGAGCCGTGCTTGCGTTAATCAATTTTTCCTGAAGCTAAGCGCCGTCTAATTTCGCACACGGTTCTTAGAAGAACGCGTCCCGCCTATCGATTACCGGGTGGAAAATAACTGAAAAGAGAGCCGACCGTTCCACCCTTCCGTCTCTCGTCGGCTCGCGGAACGCGGCTCGTCGACAAATGGTCGCAGCAAGGGCGCAGCCAGCAACTAATATCAAGCGTTATTTCTTTTTTCCTTAGTAACTAGCGAACTGTTTAACGTTCCACGGTAGATATTTATAAAGCGGGCGTCGCGCCCCCGCCCCGACAGTTGGTCCAAGGGGGCACAGAGGAGGCCAGAGGGTGAGCCACGAGGACGAGGTGGCGTACGGCGCGGCGGAGGAACGACGAAGAGGAGGAACGAGGAACGAGAAAGAGGAGAAGGGTAGTTGGTGGCGGTGGTGCGCGGACTTTTGGGGTGGTCGGTGCCCACCTATCGACCCTCTCGGCTCCTGCCGCCCTTTCTTTTCCTCCATCGGTCCACCGTTCGCCCCTCTCTCTCTTTCTCCCGCGTTTTCTCTCCGCTCGCCTCGTCCTCGCGCCTGTCCAGCGACCGACCTTCGTGCGCGCACACGGAGAGAAAAAAGCACGCAGCCGGAGAGGATTGAAGCGAGATCGAGATTCGCCAGCTAGTATGGGAGAAAGAGAGAATGAGAGAGAGAGAGAGAGAGAGAAAGAGAGAGAGAGAGACGTGACGCGCGTAGTACAGAGGAGGGTGGCGATGTGTGTGTGCGCGCGCGCGCGCTTTCGCACTCGCGAGGGGGTTGTGAGAGGCCAAGCACGGCCGAGAGAGCGCAAAAGCTTACTACGGACACACGAAACGTTGAACGCGCGAGTAGAACGCGCGTGCACGTGTACACCGGCCAGACACACACGTACCCACGCGAGTACACACACACGCACACACACACACACACATGCACAGACACACACGCAAGCACATCCTAATTTTAGCAGGCATTCGGCGCAGCTGTGCCACCCACACGTATCGTGCGGGCTCGAAACTCCGAAATTTCGTGCAAATAGCACGGGAAGGAAGCCGTCCCTGATTAAACCGGTTATTTCCTAGGGAAAAAAGAACCAGCCGGCCGGCGCGAAATTTACAGGAAATCGGGTTATTAGTCTCCGGATCGCGAGTGCTTCTCTCGTCGTCGTCGTCGTCGATCGACGCCTCGCAGTCTCGTTACGTTCGCCGTTCTTTATTTTCAACCCTCCACCTCCTCCCTCTCTCGTACCTTCGTCTGATCGCGGCGTTATTTTAATCAGCGACGAAAACCTTCCGTGTTCCGCCATTCTCCTCCTCTTCTCTCTCTCTCTCTCTCTCTCTCTCTCTCTCTCTCTCTCTTTCTCCCTTCCTTCGTCTGCAGCTTGCCGATTTTTTCAATTCGAAATTTTCAACTTGTCCTTTGATCCTCCGTCGTCAAGAATTTCTCGCGACAGCGTGCTAGAATTTCAAGGGTTCTCTATGGAGAAAATCTTAGCATGATGAAATTTTTCAGTCGCACGTGTACCTCAATTCTTCCAATTTTGAAACAAATACCACCACCAGTAAGTATTCAAAGATCCTTCTTGCTCCTGTTCCTATTCAATTAGGATTCTCAATTTCATCAATATGTGAATGTACATCATCCTAGTCGTATCGAACGTTTAAGGATTCGCTGCAAATATCTCTCGTCAAAGTTTTAAAACTTACAACAATATTTTATTTTGTATTCCGAGGATTTTGACACTCTTAGACAGAGTCGAATGCTCGCCTTGCTTCGGAACAAACATTTTTCACCAAATGTGTATATGTATATATATGGTACCTGGCCCGAGAGTTTTGAGCAGAGGTGACGCATCCATCGATGCCTTGGCGTCCTTCTCTTTCGAGAATCGCGCTTTCCCAGGGACCTCGATCAACCGGAGATAGATCTCGCGCGTTACGTTCGATTCAATTAGCCGGTCGTGACAGATTTGCATACAAAATTAGAAACCGGTAACCGGTTGATACCTTGATCGCTCTCGTTGATAACGCGATTCTAACGGGCGTAGCGGCGCGCGGCCCGTTGGCATTGTCATTAATTCGATTGCTCGCGCGTCCGGGCTGATTATTTATGTTTCGTCAGGATTCTTCGGTGACATCGGGGCTGGAGGGACGACGAACGGGTGGATGGCGGACGGAGAGGCTGGCCGTTTTTGTTACTCATTCATGACCGCCGCTTTGATGTGGAACGGATCAATCAGAATGATATAATTCTGCGTATACATCAATTAGCAATAATGGTAATTATCGCTAATGTTTGTAGATAGCTGATAGTGGTCGTGCACGGGCGACGTGAGAGGGGGGAGGAGGAGGAGGAGGAGGAGGAGGGAATAGATGTATATTTTTGGAAATTATGCATCCGCGTTTACGGTGTTACATCAGGCACCGATGGAAATGTCCGTTTAATGTCTATTCTGTTCTGCGTGTCACTCCACGGTCCGTCTCCATTTAGAACGGCAATATCCCTGTGCGTTTTCAAATTACGCATAACTTCTCCGGTGTGTTGAGGGTAATTTGTTCAACTGGAATACTGCGAATGCAACGTGCACGTGCACGCGAAAAGATTGATGTACACCATTTCGAAGTTGAATGGAACCTTGCGGTTGTCGATTGTCGAACCGTGTGACACATCTCGTTGGCTCTTTCAATAGAATCTTCGGACGGGGATTTTAGGCGTGACGGAATTTGATTCTTGAATTTTAATTCGAAAGAACGAAGAAGAACGAACCAGAAATCGACCAGATATTTGTTGAGAGGTGTTTGAACCGCTTTGAAAATCGCTCTTCGCTTCCAAAAATATGAAAAGGAAGTCACTTGTTAAGTTTCTAGGATCCTAAAATGCGCTTGTCAAATTAGTTCGATAAACATATCGGCGGCCGTTATTTTTAAGGTATTGTTATATCGATTAAATACAACGCCACTATCTCAATACCTATTCTTGGAATTGATTTATAACATTCGATTGAATCCAGTTTCACCTCTCGTATTAGAATTTCGTTTTGCTGTCTAAATACTAAGAGTATTTATAATAGTCGAATATGCTATAATTTGCGAAACTCAAAATCTATCTACTATGATTAAAATAAGTTTGGACTTTTATTTTCATTCTCCCGCGAATCGATCGACTCTCATTCACCTTGGTCACTTATTTTGCAAATCGAAATTTCGATTTCTCTTTTATCAGAAAATCTATATGCAACTACGTGCATAAAATCCCAATAAAAACAATCTCCAATGTCTATTGAAACGAATCTAGACGAGGTTAGACTTTATTTTCACCTGCTCGCACATTTTCACGCGGGCTAGCACCGCGATCCGCAACCGAAATTTCAATTTCTCAAAGTCTCGTTTTAACCGGAGCGCCGGGTGAAAATGCTACACGTTCCGTGCGTTATCGTTCATATTTCGTGGCAAATTGAATCCGCAGCCGTTACAACCTTTCGCTCAAACCCTACGCGGAATCAACCTCGTAACGTCTCTGCAAATTCGCCGGCGCGGCGTACGACCTGTGACAACAAAATTTCCCCGATCGTTAATCGATTACTCCCTCTCCATCAACAACGGCGGCGCGAGCCATAAACGAAGATCGAAACCCCGTGGCCATTCTCACGGGCTAATTTCTCCTGCGCGCCGTATCGCCTGTTCCTAGGGAAAAAAAAGAGGGTGGCGGGAGAGAGGGTTGGGTGGGTGGGTGGGTGGGTGCAGTCATGGCCGCTCCGGCGCTGCACCGGCTACGGGATACACCGTGCACACGCAATTGCGCGCACGTTACAAAAAAATTACGGCGTATACCGGCGGGAACAGCGGCGTCTCTTTTTTTCCCGGTGAATTCGAAATCTCGGAAATTCAACTAATTATAACTACGGACCGCGGAGAATTACACAGCCTGCTGCGTCCATAATACGCGATCAGCGTCCTGCTGAATCGCAACGATTCCAAAAATGTGTCCGCGTATCACCCGGTCATGTCTCCGCGGCTGGAAAAAAATTCTGGCTAGTCTCGTCGTTCTTTACCTTCTCTCTCTCTCTCTCTCTCTCTTTTCTTTGTTTCCTTTTATATTCTTCATACGTCCAGTATCTCCGCACGGCGGTTCCCCTTTTAGCGACGGCGTCGCCTCGTTTCGGCGTGCGTGCGCGCATACATACGTTTCAATTGTTTGCCTTTTAAATAGTATAACGCCGACCACGCGGCACGCTTCATTTGCGGAAACGCGACCACCACGGAAATTGGGACGCGGCTATTAATCAACCCCGCCGCGAACACGTCGCGGCTTGGACAAGCGTTAAGATAGGGTGATTTCCTTTGGCGAGGCAAAATTGGTATTGTTTTTAATAACATTTCGGCAATTGAATGAAATTTTCGTTCCGTTGTATGATTCGTTTGCTAATTAGTGGACTGCGGGTTTTTATGCCTCTTTTAAATTTTAGCGAACATAATTGAAAGAAATTTGTTTCGTCCACTGTTTATTATAACAATTATCGCGCGTATCTTTGCATCCATTTATGGATAATTTCTTAAAAGACTTGTAAGTTGTTTAGATACTTTAGATATCTATCTTCCATACCATTTAGGTCGTTCGAATTTTTTTGATCGTATTAATGAAATTTTTGTAACATTACAAAAAAAGAAAAAAAAGATATGAATTTAAAGCATGTTGTAATTGAAAATTAATTATGTATATGGATATTACGGATAAAAGGAATTATGAGAAATTTAACTAAACGAGATAATTAACCCTGCTCCCCGTGTTTCGTGAATATTTACTCGAAATAAATTCAACAAGTACGCGACTTTCGTTCCCTTTCATTTTATTTATCCTTCACGTCGTTACAAAACTATTCCTTTATAATAACTCAGTTATGAATATTTATTTCATTTCTTGAAAACTTGGAAGCGCAAAAATGTCCATAATGCACAGGATGTAAAAAAAAATGTAGAAAATATCCAAGGAGGTCGGTAGATTCCAGTCTAATAATCAAATCCTGCAACGATATGCCATATCAATAAATCTTTCCTAAGTCTCATCTTCACAATTTGTTCCGACACAAATGGAAAACATCAACGATAGTTCTGTCAACGAACAGTTCAATTCAACGATAAATAAAAAAGAAAAAAAAAAAAGAAAACTCCTCGAAATGAAATAGTAGTACCAAGTTCCACAGACACACTTAAATATCCTCCGAGTCAGGAAACACGTCGGACTTCAGCCCGGAAGGTCTCTCCAATGAACTCCTGGAGATCAGTTTCTTGCGCGCGTTCAGCGCCGTCACGTGCAAGTTTTCTCACGTGGCAGTCGGTCAGGGCCGCCGGAGAGTACGCGGTTGACAAAAAGGGGGATAGTGTCGATGGGAAACGAAAGAGCGATATCTGCCGGCCGATCGGTGCCCGCTACTGGACGTGGTGTAGGCGGCGTAGAAAGGGGGGGGGTGTATGCCGATGCTAGGTGGAGGGACACCGGCCTCGATGATACAGAGGGGTGAGTGGCAGAGTTTACCTATAACCCATAAATCGACCCCACTTTTCTATTAAGAGACGCACGATTGACTTGCGTTGTTCAGTTTCCTTCCCTCCCGATATCGTCTCCCGCGCGCGCGCCTCTTTCTCTCTTTCCTTTTTTTTTTTCTCCCCCTTTTTTCACTTTTCCTACCCCTCTGCCGCCTTCGTTGCACCGATCGCTGTACACCGACCTACACCCCCTACCACCGCCATTCCTTCTCCGAATCGCCTTTTTCCCTCCAGCCGTTCCCCACCACCACCGTCCATCGTATCCTGCGCAAAACTCTCGTTCAATCCCTTCCAACCTGTTCGTCGTCTACCACCTTTTCCTTTTTCCTCCCTCCGCCACCCCACTCCCCCCTCCCCCGATCTTTCTTTTCCCTTTTTCTTTCATTCCTTTTTGCTTCATTTCCACCCTTTTTTCCCCTGCCTACTTCCCCCTCCCCCCCTCCCCCCTCCACCTGGTCGGCTCTTCTTTTTTTCTTTTTTCTGCGCCTGAGAATTCCACCCTCCCGAAGCCGCGCGTTCAGAAAACACGGCCAACCCCGTATCGATACAGAGAGGGTGGGAACGCGGGGAGGGGGATGGAAATTCTTGGCCATCTGTTTTCCACGAGTCGAACGTATACGGAACGCTCGTTCCCGCCACCGTTTCCATTGACTTCGACGCGACCGATCGCTGCTACGTCCGATCGATCGCACCTTTCGCCTCGCGTAGGCGAACGCTTTCGTCGCGTCTCTCGGCGCGCCGAGTCGCGCGTCCACCCTTGACTTCTCCTCTCTTCGAGCACGTCGCGTTCACGCGGCCACCAGTCGCGCCTCTCGCCCGATATAATAATTCACGTTTCTCGACTCGCTAGCTCCCTCGCTAGATGGACGAAACAGTTTCGCAGAGTTGGTCGGAAGGTTCGTTAGACGATTCTTGTCTCGTAATTAACGCGCGCTGTGCTTAACGCGACATCGATGCAACGGTCGGAGTTTCGCGCGTCCGCTCTCCTCCGCTTCCCCACGGTTCGTTATAACCGCGGACTTTAAGCCCGCGAGAGTTGAACGCCGGCAAATTTCCTTGGTTTCAAGCCGGCCATTGTTCGCCCGGGCGATTTACGACCGCGGACAAAACGAACGATCGGGGAAGATCGAATATTACGCGGCGGAATAAAGCGGTGGCCAGCGATAGCTAGCGTTATCATAAAGGCGTGTTCGTGTTACGGCCGCGTTTCTAGTTTCGTTCGTGCAACAGCACCCCCTCCCTTCCGGTCCGCGGAGCAGCCTCCCTCCCTCCCTCCCTCCCTCCCTCCCTCCCTCCCCCCCTTCCCACCAAGTACCAGTTTTCTATTAAATTCGCAAACTATTGCAATTAACGACTTCGAAACTAAACGACGCCAATACAAACTTCTCTCTATAACGCGCTCGTCCGCGTAAACTGTTCGCCATCGTCGTTTCGCCAATATTCCGCCCGTGTTACCCGATCAAAACGTCCAGCCCGGTGAAATGAGCAAACGAAATGGAAGAGTGGCTCGAGGTGGGTTCGAGGAGGAGCGTTCGAAAACGAACCGAACCCGACGAAGGAAAAACGAAGACAGGGAATAAAGGGTTGAGGGTCGAGCGGGGAGAGAGAGAGAGAGAGAGAGAGAGAGAGAAGAGAAGGACAATGCCCGGTTGAAATGAAGTTTCTCGTTCCTTTCGTGTCATTGAACACGACTGTGGAAAGACTGACACGTTTCGTCGGGTTCGCGAAATTCGCGAATTATATAATTTCTTGACGTTTTCGAAAGCGAGGCGTGCACGCCGCGGGAGTGTGCTCGCCCAGCGCATCGCCATTGAGCGTACCGATGGAAATCCAGGGATAATTACACGCGGCTGTAGCATAATTATCGAAGCTCACAAACCAGCCCTTTAAATTTCGTTAAATTTTACACGCGTCCGTGCACTACAAGCTATAGGACCGTGAACGGAAAGAGAGAGAGGGGGGGGAGGTATTGACAGAGAGAGAAAGAGAGAGACTACCGTTAGAGAGAAGTTCATGGCTGTTCATACGTGCGTAATACGGCGAGTTATGAACGTTTGTACGGATCGGACCGCTCTTGATAAATCTCGTTAATTTTCCTCGTCGCTGATATAAACATAATTAAAGCGCGATCTTCGGCCTGCGTGGGTCGATTCGGTCTGCGTGAATGCGTTTCGTACTTAGTATTTAACGCCGTCTGTAGGAAGATCACTCTTTAATCCTCAAGTGAACCGTCGTGATTCACTTGAATATTCACTTTGATTTTAAATGAACAATAGCAGTGCACGTCGATGTCGTTGTTCAATGAATTGTGTAATAGTTTGTCTATTGTTTCATTGTGTTTCTGATATACTGTCGAAAAAAAATTTATTTCTATTTACAATAATGTTTCTTAAATTACGATGTACATCGCCGGAATTTTCATTTTCTTGGTCGTTCGCTCGGCTCAAGAAAATTTAAATTGCTCCAGAAAAATACTCCATTCGAGTGTGCGTAATCTGTACAGTGGCACAACACCGATTGTAACCTTGATTGCAATTAATTCGTGTTTGAATGTTGCGAAACACCACACGAAAGATCCACTCAAGGATCAAACAGAAACTGTAAACGTCCATTGATCTTCCGTTTCGACCCGATTCGATGATATTGACTCGCCCGATAAAGAATTGAATTTCGGCGGAAGGGAGGAGAGTTTTTTTTTCGAGGAAACTCGTTACGCGAGTAATAATGATTTTTTGGCAAATTTATCGCGATGGGCGGATTTTTAGGGAGAGTAACGAGTAGTCGAATTAAAATTAACAATTTACACGGCACGAAGCGGTGGACAGGAGGCCGACCGCGCCACCGTGATACCGTTGTTGTTCCTGCGCGCATTAAATTATTGTTTTGCACGGTAGGTTTATATTCTGATTACCTTATAATTGCGAGACATCTCGCGAAATAGCCGAGCCAACGGGATTTGCATTTATCAGCCGGAACGTTTTCGCCCGGCTGTGTTCTCTCTTTTTCTTTTCCCCGGCAAGAATGTTAATTACGCGGAAGATTTGCGAGTCGAACAAACGCGTTTCACGCGGTTCGAATAATTTTTGTTTGTCTTGTTGCTACTTCCGTGTTTTATCGTCGGTGCTTCTTTCGTTCGATTTGTTCAACACTGTTTAATTAATATTCCGCTTATTTTAAATCCGCTCGATTTCCCGGCTAATAACCGCCTTCGAGAAAATATTTCTGAATAGCTGTCTTTCACGCGCAACACTCTCGAAAGAGAGGGAAAAATTTCGTTCGCTGTACTCGTAGATTCTACAACGTAAATTTCCTTCTCATCGATTTATCCGAGAACATTCAATTAATTTTTCGATCATTCGAAATTCACCAGGCTTTCTGGTTAATAACCGCCTTTGAAAAATTTTTCCGAATGCCCTTTATGAAAAATTTCACTTTCCATGTTCGTACGTGAAAAAAAAAATGTTTATTTGTACTTTAATCAACTCTATTCTATTTTAAATTTCCTCGCTTTAAATTTTTTTTGCAACATTCTCTGCGACTGATAATCAAAGACAACGTTTATCTATATTTTACCATCGACGTTTCCTTTCATTTGATCCTAAATTTCTAGAAATTTCTCTCTCAACGTTCTCCGTGCCGCGGATAATAATAAAAAGAAAAAAATGTTTTCTTTATTCGTCGGAAATTTTTGCACGCGCGCCCGAACAACGGATTCAAAAATCGTTTGATCTTGTACTTTCAGCGACCGCGGCGCTTCCTCTTTTAATATCCGCGTGCTAATAAAGCGTCACAGGAATTGGACGGCGCTAATTTAGGCTCGTATTCAGAATAAAATTCAGTTGGCGCGCGGCATGACAAAATTCATAGACAAATTTCAGCGGACGGGCGCGCATCGTGGTATCGCGTCGATGGCTGTTCACGATATTCCAGCGAATTTGATGTTAATCATTCGTTCATTTACAAACGCACCATGATGAAGAACGAACTGCTCGATCTCATTATTGTTACGTCGGCTAAAACTATGTTTAATTTTCCGATGATGATGATTCATGTTCGTTTCAGGCGGAAATGAAAAGTTCATTCTCTTCTTAATTTGATCTTTCTGGTTTTCGCGGCTGGATCGATCGATCGTTGCGTCAAGCAATGTTTCAATAATTCAATCGTAGAAACGATTGATTGGCGTTCGATTAGCGTCAAGTATAAATTATCCATTCGAACGAGCTCGAAGGAGCCGACTCGATCGATATTGGCTCCTTCGAGGAGAGACCGTCACGCATCGAATCGGATTAACGCCGCGATTAAGAAAATGTTCTGCAATCGAGGAAATTGCAGATTCATCCTACTACCTCGAGAACAGCTCCACCTCGAGTTTCGTATCTATCTTTCGATCACGCTCGCAGCGTTTTCAGCGCCTCGATGTAAATATGAAATAACGGCGAGCACATTATCAGTAATCACGACGCGTCGAGTGCGGATTATATCTCAAATTCTAATCCGCGGATACCGACTCTTAAATCCTGTAAATCTATCGTTTATAACATCCATGAGCTTTGCTAATCGTTCGGCATAATCGGCTGTTAAATCGAGTCCTCGCCGTGCCCTCCACCCACCCGCCCCTTTCATTTCACGTGCGAGCGTTATTTTATAACGTAGTCAGGTTCATCGATTTCGGCGATAACATCCACCAAGTACCAGTATTTTCCGACTGAATCATCGAAAACCAAGGTTTCGCGAAATTGCGTGGAAATCTGCCTAGCGAGCCAGTCCTCGATTCTCTCTCACTCCGCTGCTAAATTCGAGTTGTGAACTCGTTCGCTAAATTGTCCCCGTGTGAAGTTTAGGCTGGACTTAGAGCGCGTGTTTCGTCGATCCTGACGCACACGCGTACGTCGTCGAGAGATCGATTAAGGAAGCAAAAAAAAAAAAAAAAAAAAAAAGAAAAAAAAACGCGATGAAAATCGATACGACGCACGACGTTAATCATTGGAGCCAATTCCATCCACAGGGGGAGGGGGGAAGTTGGTTCCGTGTGTGTTTCTTCTGGCGGTCAGCGCGGTTGGAAGCGGAGGGCCGGCTTCCATAAATCGATCGGAAACATCAATAGCATTCAGCGCGACTCATTAACCATAGGGACCAATCGATTCCTGAGCCGGAGTCCGTATAAACACTCGATCAAAGACGTACGTACACATTACACGGGCCAAGTACAATGCACACAGACAGCCGGCGTCGTAGCCACCGGCCTGTTTCAGGGACCTCTTAAAACACACCCCTGCTGCAGCTCGCGGCGGCGAGAGAAGGAAGGCCTGGCGCTCGTGCGAGCTGTTGCTGGCCGTTGTACTAGTCGCGTCGTCGTCGTCGTCGTTGCTCCTATTCAAAGGGAAAACAGAGAGAAGAGAAGAGAAGCGAACGAAGAGAGAAGGAGAGTGGATAACGTTCAGATGGATGGAGCAAGAGCGAAGGGGTAGTAGTTACCGAGGGGGAAAAAAAACCGTCGGAAAAATTAGAAAAATTCGGGTGGGGGTGAGAGTGGTTTGGGGGTAGGGAGGGGTGGAAAGCAGCTGGAGAGAAGAAGGACAAACGAGGGGAAAACTGAGTTGCGAGCGAGATGGAAAAAGATCGCGGGGTAGCAGGGAAGAGGGGTGCCGCCCCCGCGAGAAATTTCGGTCCCGCGGCCATTGCAGCGGGAGGGCGTGGCCGCGCAGACGCTCGCAAAGAAAAATCGTCGCTCGTAACCAGGAAAAGCAGCGCGCGCCGTGGCGGAAACGCGCGACGCGCTGCGCGAGAGAAAAAAAATGCCCGGTCGGCGGCGGAGGGTGCCGGGGGTTGCGCGACTAAGAGGGCAGGAAGAGGGAGGCAAATGCGCACGAGCGACCAAAAGAGGGCGCCCTTTCGCTCCGCCGGAACGTGCACCTCTCTCCTCGCCGGAAGTCGCTCCTCTTTCTTCCTCATTCCCGCGTGCTCTGATCGCGCTACCTCTTTCCCTACCCCTCTCGGTAGAGAGAGAGAGAGAGAGAGAGAGAGAGAGGGGGGGGTCTCGTTCTCTCCCATCCTTCAGCTTTCTGTCTCGGTTTTTCGCACGAGAGTCCTCTCCGGTTCTCCGCGTCCACGCTCGAGAACACCACCGGCAGATAGGTACGGCCGCGCGGCGCTTTTTCGCCACCGGTCTTTCTTCACCGCGAGGCTGGCTCCGGTTCGCCTCTCTTTCGCTCCTTGCTTCGTCGTCATCCCCATCGCGTCACGGTTACCGAGCCGCCTGCCTTCGTTCCACCTCGCGTCCCTCTGCTCGCGACTTTACGCTCGGCTCTGTCTGTCGCACGTTAGTTTGAACGCAAGAGCAAGAGATACGTAGGCGGTAGGGTGAAGGAAGAGGAGGGTGAACACAGCGGGATTAGCGGCCCAAGGGGGTTCACAGAGGAGGGGAGGGGGAGGGATGGGTAAAGCGTGCGTACAAGTAGAGAGAGCGAGCATCAAAATTATTTTCCAGCGGGCACCACCACCGCCGGCGTGGTACCAGCCCGAAATTTCAGCCCTTTAATTTCAGATGGTATGATAATTCGCGGCGATATTTCACACGAGTCTGGAACCTGGCTCAACGTGGATTTTATTGCGGCCGGCCAGCACAGTCGGCTAGCGAGCGGGGTGGGCGGGGCCGGGGCGAAAATTTCCACGGAATTACGGAAAAGGGGTCCACGAGAAAGGGACGGTCTACGAAGTTGTTAATTAATCTAGGCACCTAGATACTATTTCTCTCTCGTTGCCCGCGCTGCGCTGCTTGGCCGACGAAACTTCGCGGATGCACCGGATGCATCGTCTATTCACGCTCCGGGGCGAACGCGAGGCCACGCGTTTCGAGTTGTCGGGGTTGGTTCGCGCCGAACCAGAGAAAACGGTGACTTTTCGCCGTCGTTTTCAAAGTCGCGTCGCCGCGATATTTTTCGGTCGACCACTTGAGCTCGTGTCGCGAATGTTTTAATGAAAGAAAAAAAAAAAAAAAAAGAAAAAAATAGCTCCTGTACTCACATCGCTGACGCCTTCCGTTTTCTTTTTGCAGGTTCATCATCGGGAAGTTGGAGCTCGACGGCGGGACTGGCTTGAATTATCTGGAAGAAGAATACTCTGATGACGATGATCGCTTTCTGTGACGATCTGTTGCGAGAATTCTGACGAACGGTCACTGACAAAAGAATAAATAAATTTAGGCGTTCGGAAATTAGTAATGGTTTATTTGCCGTTACGAGTCGTGTAGAAGCGAGACTGATCAACTGCACAGATCGAACTACTCGAAGCTATCTTTTACATTCATCTTAAAATTTATCATATTCTTACGAACGAATGAATTTATAGGACTAAATTGTTTTTAGCAAATTAAATATCAATCGTGCCTTCTTAGACGGTAGAATTAAGAAATTAGTAAGTTTGTCAATTTTGGTTTTCGAAAGATTTACATAAAAGCGTCTACGATATATAAAAATATATATACCCAAAAAATGTATTTATGCATAAAAAAGAGACAGGTTCAAAGATCAGTCCAAATTTTATCTTCTAGGATCAGATGTATCTTTATAATAATGGTTTTATATTTCTGGTTAGATAAAAGTATTTTAATACGTGTGTGTTGTAGCCGAATTCTGTCAACAGTAGCTGCAAATCTCTTTCGTCTATAGATACCAGTTTGGACTAGTTAATTACAAAATTAATTGTGTCCTGTTAATTAAAACTAGATAAATACATTTGGGTATTTCTAGAATTAACTAGTTAACTGTATTATTAACGAAAAGCCTCTGATCAAATTAGTTTTGAAAATTAGTTGGATCGCGTGTTGATGGATTTCGAAATCTGGATACAGGATATAGGTGAATAAAATTAGAAATTTTGAAATTAAACAATTGGAATGATGAACAGTGGAACGTGTCGCAAGTGCTAGAGCTAATTTTTAGAAATTATTTTCGGAAATGTCACAAAATAGATTTGCAAATAGGCTGTAGTCGAGTGCGATAAGTGATACATAACTACATAAATAAGTCAATGTAAAAGAAAAAAAAAAGCAAGGCAAAAATTTTTATCTTCTACTCTCCCTTTAAATTCGTAAAGGTGATAGTCAATAGCGTTCAAAAATGATACAAGTACCAAAAATTAAGGGAGACACGTTTCCTGCCTCTGTTAGAACTCTTTCATCTTTCCGTTCTTTTCAATCCTTTTATCATTTCAGTTCCTCGATTATATCGAGAAGTGAAGCAATTACGTCAAACGATGATATGTTAAGCAGCTCTGTCTAATATATCTTTCGTTCAAACATTGAAAGCCTCGATTAACCGTCTTACAATCGGAACAAAGCAACGCAAATGAAGGAAACCTCCGGTGGAAATTCTATCGAGTCACGATCGTATTTTCCCCGGTGTCTACCCTCGTCCACCGTTGCTCGTCCACCACCCCCCAAACAATTTTCCCCGAAATTCCGACGACATATTCCTGCCACTTGGTGACGCCTAATCCCGTGACCTGTGCGTATAGGCGGCCAGCAAATGGGCTAAACCCTGCGTGTGTATCCCCCACGTTCACGAGGGCCGATATCCTCCGAACTAGGAGGGGTAGTTCGTCACCGATAGAGATACCAGCAACGATTCGAGAGAAAGAGAAAAGTCCGTGGGAAGGGAAAAGTTGCTTCTAACCGGTGCAAAGCGGCGTAATTTCGTCTCGTCGTCGTTCGAGAAGGGTGTCGACGGAGGTGATGCGTGTAGGGATTGAACGAGTTTGATAGGGAAGAACAAGAGGAGGACTCGCTCGGAGGGGGGAACGGGGAGAGAGAGCAGATCGTCTGGGAAGAGGTGGCAATTTTTTAAAATTAAGGCTGTTAAACCTAATCTCCAGATGTGCAGGCGCACGCGCACGCAAGTCGTAAAAACTCCTACGTATACAGGCGCGTTGGAGGCTGTCTACTTCTCTCTCGTTTCCACTCTTTCGCCACGTTTCTTTCTAGCTATATACGTACAGGGTGTCTCGCTTAAAGCTATCGTTACCGTTTTGTTGAGAATTTACTAAAAAACTCCAAAAAAAAAAAAAAGAAAAAAAAAGATGGACAAGAAACATTCGAAATATCGGGCGATATCAGTGAAATTTTACCAAGTTTAAATAACATACATCGGGATTGTGACGAGTACGATGTAATAGAATAACTCGAAAATGGTCAAACGGACGAGATAAATGACGAAGGAATTGTTGAGAGAATTAAAAGGAATCTACGACAAAGAGAGACGATACATCTTCAGCACAGAAGTAAAGTAACACGCAGTTCAAAAAACATCCGGAGAACAAAATGATTGAGACATACATATGTATTTATAACGTGTGACATGTGGAATATAATCATTCGGTCGTCCCGGACACAATTAGTTCGGATCTTCGGTGATACTGGGCGAGACACCCTGTATACCTTGGCTGCGCGTATATAGCCGTCCAGGGTTGGCTTCAGCAGTAACGCCGACTGCGCCGCCCTCGGCGTCCCTACTAGGTGGTTAAATTGCCGCACGAAACGTTCTTAATGTCCAACGGCGGTGAGCCTCCCTTCTCTCTTTTCGCCGTATCAACTCTCTTTTTCCCCAGTGTCCACCCTTACTCGCCCCTTCGTCCTTACTTTGCCTATCGCCCTCTCCGTCCCTCCACCTCTGTTCCCTGCTCCCTTTCTTCGTCCTAACAACCTCTTTCTCCGTCCGTCCTTGTCCCATTCCTCTGCATTCATTCTCCCGTTTATCTCCCTCTATCGCTCTCCTTCGTCGCTATCGCCGGTCTTTCCCTCCTCGCGAGTTATCGCCCCCCCTCTCTCTCTCTCTCTCTCTTCGGCTCTGGTTCATCCGTTTCTGTCTGGCGCTCGACCCGCCTTCGTTCTTCTTTTTTTTTTTTCCCTCTATCTATCCATCTCCTGGTATCGCGGCGTGTTTTCGAAGGGTCGGCTCTCTCTTTTGTTTTCCGCGCGGGGCTCTCCACGCGGCGTAAACGACCGCGTTGGTCGCCGCGGCGCCATCGCATCGCGCGCGGCGGGTGCGTCGAATGCCGGATTACGAGCGGCCGCGGCGCGATAAACGCGCGAATTATGTTTAATATCGTCGGTTATCTGGCCTCGCCACGATGCACCGCGACTACGTTTTCCCCGCGTATCCTCATCTCTTTTCTCTCTCTCTCTCTCTCTCTCTCTCTCTTTTTTTTCCGACGCCGGTCCCTCGAATCAGTGGTGCCTTGAATCTTCTGCCTGGGACGAGATCAGCCGGCTAAAGCTCGTCGGGAATCGCGTAGCATGCCCGGCTCTAGTTGCTTCAATGGTCGCTTCAATAACGACGTAATGTCGTGGAAAAACGTAATGTCAGGGTATAACGTCGGTTCGCGACTCGTCGACGAGACGGTAATATCGCCAGGTCGCTTGGAGAATGTTCCGCTTCGCCACACTTGATTTGGTGTGAAGATATCTTGGTGTTTTTATTGGTAGGGTAGCGGCAGTTTGGTAACATGGAACGGGATTATTAATGAGAATCGGATACGATTTCGAAGGGAGGAGTTTCGTTTTGAATTAGATTTATGGTAGATTTTTTTGTCGAGTCGAGAGTACAAACAGTGATCTGAGAGTAGCAGTTGATTTTAATACGTAGATTGCGCGTGTTTATATGAATTTATACTTTGGTGGATTATAACGTTATAATATTACGTAGATATCTAATTTTAGAAGCCACTGCCTTTCCGACAACCTTGGCACTGATATCAGAATCAAAAGAATAACAAAAATCAGCCTTCATTTATTTTCGCGCACTATTAAATATTACAGTCAATAGTTCATACCGCACGTTTTACACATTTTCCTCGCATTAAATGTATTCTTTGCATTTTTGCATTTCTTTACATTTCTCGTCAACGTACAAATACACGCGGCATGACAATAAGAAAAACCTACAGGGTTTTGCATGTAAAATTCTTGCGCATATTATTATACATATAAATTTTGCGTTTTATACATCTTTGTGTATAAATATTTTTATATTCTCCGTTTTGCGCTTGTAAATCATAGTGACGTCTCCACGTCTCTTTACAAATTTCTTTTACAATTCATTGGCGATTCCTTTCCATTTATTTTTATTTTAGAATCGATGTAGCTTTTGGCACTTTTAATACGTGATTTTTTAATGCGTAGGAATGTTTAAAGTGAAATGTTTTATTATTATCTTTGTGTGTTTTAAACGTTTATTTGTACTCTGCGCATTGTTCTTTTTCTCTCTCGCTTTTTTTTTTTAAACAAACACGTTTTTCATTGGTGATAATGGCAAAAACTTTTACGTAAAATTCAATCCTCTTGTTATCTCAATATTATTTCATTTGCAGCGTTTTACGAATTTTATGTATTTCACAAGTTTTTCGAAACCGTGTATTGCACGAAATAATGGTTACAAATAATATAAAGTTCTTTTTCGTTTCACAACGGCGTATGTATCTTAAGAAAAGGATTAAATACGCCCTAATATTTGATTTGCGTGTTAAATTGAAAACCAATGTTTTCGAAACGAAGCAAAATGGAGCGTCAGCAAATTATTTATAACTTGTTCTGTATATTTCGAAAAAATATTGTGTAAATGTTGGTAACAGCGGTAATAGGTTTTATTCTTTTTCGAAAGAAATTTATGTTCTATTTCATTTAACAAAAAAAAAAAAAAAAAAAAAAGAAATAGTCGGTTTGCCCATTTTTTTCCGAGGCTTTCAAGGTCACTATCGATTTCCTTCATACAGTTACTTGAAATACATTCTGTGCGTGCACCGAAATAAAGATATATGTCCACGAATAGAAAAAAATTCACATTCCAGTGGATATAAAAATATCTAAACACCGAAAATGAAATTGAATTTCTTGTGAAAGATTAAATGCGATTTGAAGTACCATTATCATTCGGAATGAAATTATTCAAGCTAATAAAGAATACAATCTCTCGTAACAGAAATAATCAGATTAATTCATCCAATTCACCCTGTACACGGTTCTGTATTATTCCGTATGTATTTCTTCTCAATATCTCTCCTTCTACATAGAGATTATCATAGTACGAGAAGGGGGAGCAGTCTTTCGATCTTTTAAAATAGACATCATAATTTTTAAAAGTCAAAAAAAATTACTTAATATATGTCCATTATTTACATATGGTTAAAAATTATAAATATAAAAGAAATATTACACAATATTTTTATTACGCCCTCAAGTAGTGTTACGGATGACTATGAGACCATCTAAAGTTGATTTAGATAAATTTGACATTTAATTTTATTTTGTGTTTCACGTTCTTCTTGATTCATATTTATTTAGTAATTAAGTCAAATGCATTTCAAAGTTATGTCTAGAGCGCATATTTTTTAATATTTAACCAGTTGGGGGCTAAATATTTTCATCTTTTATTCAATTTCCTTTTATAATTAATAAAAAATTCCGAAGCATCTGAAAGGATGCGCATCTGCTAAGAATAGAAAAGACCTGACGCGTAATAGATAAATGTCAAACTTGATCTCACGGTTCAACTTATACTAAGTATTATTCTAATCCTTCCTCTACGGTCTTATTTGAATATCACAGTACTTTTGTTGGAATACACGTTCGAATGTATATTCATTGTTAGTATAGGGCTGCTTGCAATGCTCGACGGCTCTGTTCCTTGCTTGCTATGTACATTTGGCAACTTACGGAAGTCAGGGGAGCTTATGGAAGTCGAAATTCCCTGTATCCGGCGTACAATTGCAAGATGGCGGTTGCTCGAAGGTATATATGCATTCTATTACTGCGGGATTAAAATCGTAGGAGGGACGATGTTCTTTGATGTAGCGATGCACAATAGCCACGTTAAGTGAAACGCGCCGCGAGATATTGCGACATCAAGGCGAAACACGTGTTGCGCGGAACTTTTTCCCCGCTTCGATGACGAGCAGAAAGTAATTTTCGTTAATGAGTGAAACGCCGATTGCAGATTAAAAAAATCAGCCATCAAGTTTTCGGTTCTTTCAGCCAATAATTTTGGACTATAGCGAAAATTGCATATATACCGTGATTCGAAATTAACACTAGAATTGACGTGGTAAGATGAAATATATTATCATCCTACGTAATACAAACTTTTACAAAATTATTCAAAATGTGATATTTATCACAAGACTTAATGGTTGAAGTTAATTTCTGCTCCGATTCTGTTTCCTCGATCGAGATTGTAGATTCTGTTTCTTCAATCGCGTTTATAAAAACACGAATTTGCACAAATGTAACTCCACGCAAGTAGAAAAGGACAAACACGGGCGAGAATCATTTTTACTGCGAGTCTTTCAATTTTACAGTGCCAGCATTTAAATTCCATCATTTCGCTGTTTTGTAATATAATTACTGATATATTTGTCACAATTTGTTAATGTGACGAATATTTCGTCAAAGAGAAAAATTTAAAACAAAAAAAAAAATAAATTAATAAAAGACGCTGAATTATTTTTTCCACAACGAGTACTCTGATTGAGGAGCTCGACACGAAGAGAGAAAGAGAGAGAGAGAGAGAGAAATCCGTGTCACGATACGATATTCCATTCCCGCATCGAACGCGTAATCCACGGTAGAGACGATCTTCTGCTCGGTACGCGGTACCAAAAGAATTCAAACGAGGTGCTCGGCAATCTTATTACTCTAATGTACCGCTGATGGGATTCTGAAGCGTGGCGGCCGGTTCCAGCAATTATCAGTCGATTATCAGACACTGGATGTTACAACGTTCCGGTGGGGGGGGGGCGGAGGGGGGCAACGTTTCGTCGCTCGCGCAAACGTATTCGGACGATTCTCTGGCCGGCGCGAGGCGGATCGGTGCGAGGGTATTGCGAAAACCGCGAATACCCGGGAAGCTCGAGTTACTTCCGGTCGACACGCCGCGGTAATGCGAGTAGCGATTTTCAAAATGGTGGAGAACAGAGAAACGACCGTTTCGGAAATGATAAATAGGGGTATTCGTTGTTTCCCAACGCGGTCTACCGTTCCGGCAAACGTCGCCTCTTTCACTGCAAATCGTTCCCGTTATTTCGCGATGATATTCGCAGGACGGGGACGGAAGAGGGGGGGGGGGAGGGGGTCGTCCGGGCGCGTTACCCCTGCCGGTTTTAATCCATCGTAACCGTTTTGCGGTGAATCGCGTCGATTTGGCAGTTTTTCATTTTCTAAAGAATTTGGCATCTGGAATTTTTTTCTGCCAGCCGAGAGAGATAACATTTGAAAATTGAACGTGCAGGTTCTGTTAGATTCGTAGCAGATCGTTCATCGGAATTATTTTGTCCTCTAAGATTTAAAGTTTAACGTCGTGAGTAGATATTTTATGTTGTTTGAATTTCAGTGCAAGCCACGCGTTACTCTAGGCTTCTGATTCGCCTATCACGCAGAGATCACGATACAAATTATATGGTATAAAATTGAATATATGGACATAATATCAATATAAAACGAACGCTGATCGCTGGAAAATATTCAAGATATGGCTTTCTACAAGATTTTTTTTTTTTATTTATATATTTTCGAAATTACGAATTTACATAAAATATTGGTAATGTACAGATTTTTAAAGGTTAGTCATCTTAGTCTAGTTTCCACTTTTCTGTTCGTTGCAACCGCATACATAGCTCTCTACCATACAAATAGTTGTGACAGTCTGTAGAAATCGTTAGGCTGGACGATCGCGAGGACACGCAACGTGGAAGTTCTGGCGGTTGTCGATATCATTTATTCTACGTTTCAGATCTGTAACGACGCGCTCGAAAAAAGCTCGTCCCACGTGGAACGTTGTTGAAAGAGCAATACAAATAGAGGTCGCAGTTTTCAGCACGCACATCCCTTTGAAGCAGAGATTGCAATGTCGAATGATGGAATTATGTGGCAGGAAAGTGTAGATCGCGGATGGAACGAAAAAAAATGTATATATATATATATATATTTATGTATGTATGTACAATAATGTACATACAATAATGTATGTATATATATATATATATATATTTTTTTTTGCATAACGTCACCGTTAGTAAAACCTATAATATAAATCCGAAATAAATGTATTTGCAATTGAATACGTATGTAAAAATCACGTGTAATTTACATAATTTTTTTTTGCCATGAAATAACATCTAATTGGTTGTCGACCATGGTATCGATTAGTTGACAATTCGAACCGAAGAAATATATAGAAAAGTTGGATACGCCTGTTACGGTGCCATCTAGACGTAACTTAAGTAGTAGTAAGTACCCTTATTGGTCAGTCATACGCGACAATATATAGAACGACACAACGTAGTTTATAATACGCTTTTAATCTGTCGAAAAGATAATGTTTAATAAATAATACATCAAAAATTAAATTATGCGTTCTACTGTAAAATATAATTTGATAGGTGAAAGATTTAGTAAAATTTAATATTTATACAAAATTCAATGTCCACATAAAAATATAAACATAGCTTTAATATACTAATAATATTTATCAATAATGAATAATAAATTAGTTGAAAATTAAATTACAATCGTGTCACAATAGACGCAAGAGCGATTTTGATTATTTAATGAGGAAAAGATATTGAATGAGCAGGATAATATTCAGTGTCCAAAGGGATATATGCATCTAGAAGTTGCATTCAGAATTGTTAATGGATTATGATTGATATCTACATCGGAATTGGTTTTCTGATTAGTAAATTGGAAAGTGAGAGTGGAAGGTTGACAGATGGGCTCTGCTTATACTTTACTTTTTCAATTTCATTTGTAGAGGTCAGCGTTATTTTAACACAAAAATCATTTGTAGTTTTTACACGTCTTATAATTGTAAGTGTTTATTTGGAATAAAGATACAGTTTGGCTTTGTTATTAATATCATTTTGTGCGTGGCTCGATCAACAATAACAATAATTTCTTTTTATTAATTATCCAGTTAGTATTAATTGATATTAATTATCTCGATATTTTATTGGAACTGAATAAATGTACTCAATAAAAAAATTACATTGAATTTAATATCTTATAGATTTTATTGGCTGATAGTTAAATTATGTAACGATAGCTAAAGAAATATATAATTGCCAAGAAACGCAGTAGAACGCAAACCGTCTGGCGTAGAGAGAGAGAAAAAAAAAAGGATACTTAACGACCACCGTCTGATCTGTCCTCTTGCGCTCGCTGAAGGACATTTTAAAAGCATTCCGATGCAAGTCAAAATAATACACGAGGCAAGAATGCAGTTACGTTATCTGCGTATCGGTTTCTTTCTTTTTCGTTTTTATTTTCGAGAAGGAAAAAAAGAGTCAAGTGTAAAATGTCTCTTAATGGAATCTAGCACGGAGCGACAGGCATGAGGCGAAGTATACCGCAAAAATGAGACGTTCCGTGAAAAAGAAGAAAAAAAGAATAAAGGGAAGGAAATGGGTGTGGGGGAAAAATATTTCAACAGAGTCACGTGTCAGACGCACATTAAATAATTTGAATGTGCCGCTTTCAGAATTTTTCGTGTGTCAATCAAGACGTCCTGAAACTCATTGTTGCAAGAAAAATATTACGTTTTTCAATTATTAAAATATCCCGTGCAGGCGATTATTAGAATGGAGATTTTTCGTGATAAGAGATTAATATTAATTTAAATGCTTGTGTGTTATAGTTTGCTCTTGAGCTGACTGATACGAATAGAATTCGAATTTGTTAATGACATTATTTATTTACCATTAGCTATTAATTTATTCGTCCAATATGTTATTTTTCTAAGTCTAGAGTGAAGTGCTACATTACTGAACTTATTAAAAATGTGGCACTTCACAGAGGAAGTTGGTATTCACTTTGGTCATACCCTTCATCCTTTGTATACTGATACAAGATGAAATCGCAATATGAAATTTACATACAAATAAAATTTCCCCCGATTTTAATATTATATTCTAGTTAATTTTCTCACTACGGAGGGGGAGTTCCGCCGTTCATGGAAATTTTGATATACAACAACACCAGCTTTCAGTCATCTTTTATCAAAACAGTTGAGGTTTAGATAATTATAATATGATTTAAATGTTTTTCTTAATTAATTGTTAAAAAACATTTGTTTGGTACGTTATAACTTTATTTGTTTAAAAAATAGAATTTAAAAAATTACAAAAATTTTAAAACAAATTTTTAAATAATTATGAAAAAATTTCGATAACAACTATTTTTCTTCACTTTGTGCATTCTATAATTCTAGATTACGAATTTTCATTTCATAATCAGGATTTTGTTGTACTTTTTACTAATCTATTTATTAGTAACAACAACTTTTGGCTTACAATTTTATTAAATTCCTCTAGCACTATTAATTTGATTGAACAAAAGGAATCAGGACATTATTATTCAATTCAAACGAAAATTCCAGTTAACCTTCGGACGGACCAAGTTATTTGACAATAAATGAAGAATGACATATTATAACATAGTAATAAAATAAGTATACTTCACCTAATTATTAGATCATGCTTAAAAGGTTTAAGTATTCAATGAAAGAAGAATCTAATGTAAAACTTTTCCTCGAGCTACACGGAAGCAAGAAGAAATACGATGTCAGCTCGAGTCTGACCCAAGTATCACCATGCTTGTGCCTAAAAACCACCCCCTGTCGAAGAGTTGAAGATCCAAACTCCAAAAATAACCACGACCTCCTCCAACTTCTTCTATTCTAACCGAAAAGTCATCCTTCTTCCAGTATCGAAGTCTCCCGGGGTGAGATTCGAAAGGGGTAGCTGCGAACGAAGCGCCGCGGCGCGGCCGCGTTTTCCGGGGGTTGATTTCTTCTCCAGCCGGCAAAGTAGAATGCGTGGTGCCGCGCCACTTGAAGGGGACCAGTTACCGACGTCGTGTACGCCGTAGCGAGCGGCCATCTTGGAAAAACGAAAGCGACGCGGCGACGTACGAAAAACAAAATGAAGGCGCTTGCGCCGCCGCTTCGGTATTGAGCGAGGCCCCCGGCGCCTTTTTGCATTTTCACCCTTTGCTCCGCCGCACCCGGCCTCGCCGTAACTACCCATCCCCCCGCCGGTGCACCCCCGGCCACCCCCTGGCAACCCTCTTCGCTAGGCGGCCTCGCTCTTTCTCGCGCTCTCGTCCACCTTTCTCCTCCACCCTTTCGCTTCCTCCTGCGCCGCTTCCTCCGGCGAGATTCCAGTGTTTCCAACCCTGTCGCGCAACCCCTGGCCTCTCCTAGGTCTGGCGTTCGCTTTTTTGCATTTTAACACGTTTTTAAATGGATGGAAAAATAAATAGAGCTGCTTGATTCGATTATGGTCCCCGGGTAATCGGCACCCGACGATTCCTCGGCCCAACGTCGCGCCACTGATTGCCACCATACTTTCCCCATCGTTGCCTCTTCCTTTTTCTTCGTCCTGTGTTTTCCTTGTCTTGGTTCGTTGGTTTCCTTTCTCTCTTTCTCTCTTTCTCTCTCTCTCTCTCTTGTGCGAGGAAAGACGAGGACCTCGAAGCGGAGAGTTTCGTCTCGACACGAGGCGAATGATTTTTCGTTGTGTCGATCGAAGAATGTTAATTCCAGGGGTGTCGCAGGTACGAGACCACGGTTACGTGGCGCCCTCTTTTCGCGAGGGATGCTGGAAATATCGAGCGCAAGGGAGAATCTAATACGCGATCCCTTTAGTAATTGAATTGTGCATTAGACGTAGTCCGGTTCTGAAGAGCGATAGCCACTCGCGCGGAGTTTTCTTCCTTTTGGGCATAGATACTAATTTCTAAGATGGCAAGGAGATCGTTTGGTTTTTAACACTGACGATCGAAGTATGAAATTTGAAATTAAGATGCAAGTTACGGTAGGTAGTGAAGCTATTTATCTACATTTTACGAAATTTTGCTCTGATAGGGTGCTCCTTGAATTTTCACATTCCCATCTTTCTTTCATTTCAACAAACGAAAAGGAAGTTTTAGGAAAATTGTAAATATGAAATTGATCGTTTCGATGACAAGATATTTCGTCATACTCCCGTTAAGAGATTAAAGTTACGTTGTTTCTGACGAAACATGACTTCTACACACAGATTGAACATATGTATATGTAATTAATAATGTATATCTCTAGATAACGTTTGATAGAAATGTCTTGTTACTGTTTGAAAATATATACATATGTACAATACATACATATGTACAATAGTACATGTATCAATGTTGCATCGACACTAGAATTACAAACATACTTTTACTAAAACTGCATACTACATTTTTTCATTAATTAACTTCTCTCGTCCGTACGTAATTCGTACCTTTTATGCTTTAATATTCCACATTTATTGTATTTCACTAATTAGATCACGCAGCACAATTACGGACAAATTTCTGTAAACACCGGAGCCAAGTCTTTGAACCTCTGTTATTCGTAACAATTAAATTATCTTCGATTTGCACGTTCCCTTAGCAATTTTCCTATGACTCTCGAAAAGCAATTTAATGAAATCTATTTATACTAACACACGTAGAAATATAAAATTTATCGAATTTCTATATTTCCGAGTATCCTGTAAATCTGTTGGAAACTCAGTATGTTTCGCAATATTTGCAACATGTATTCATACACTTTCGCTAATCATTTAGAAAATTTCGATTTTAATTACACATACTTCGCCGATAATGTCACAATACTTCTTTCAATTATTCATCCATAAACGCAAAACGATTCTAAATAAATTTCACAATTTGCTCACTTCCACGTCATTAAAGCCCGCTGAAATTATATACCATCCCCCGCGTGCGCGTTTGAAAATTACAATTCTCGCCGCCGTTAATTCTACTCGCCATCGTCCACATCTCCATTACCATTATCGCGGTCTCATTTAACGTGAAAAGTGCTCTGCACCTTTTCCTTCCTTAGCTCACATGCCATCTGGCTGAAATTTTTCTCGCCAGAGACACTCCTCGGGCGAGCATTTTTCTCAGCTGCAACTTGAGCCAGTGTGCGCTCGTTGAAACTTTAAGAAGCACTCGACGAGTAGGTGCTGTGGTCGCGTCTCTCTCGAGAAGGTCAACAATGGGGGAGAAAGAAGAAAAAAAGAAAAGAAGAGAAAAGAGAAAAGAACGAAAGAAGGAAATATGCGGTTTATAATACGCGGACATATCCGACGAAAGAACAAAAAAAAAAAAAAAAAGCGGAGAAATGTTTTCTCAAACGTGTAGTACCCGCGGGTGCAGCGGTCTCTCTTAATAATCTCACATTCTTAAGCACGTCGACTTAATTTACATTTTAACCGCTTCGTCGGTGGATGGAGGGGGAAAAAAAAGAGGAATTCCGTCCTTTCCAGAGACGACGCGTCTCGCCCTGCGACCGTCACCCTTGACCACCTTTCAACCTTTCTCTCTTACTTCTTACCCTAGCAATCCTCCGACGACGTTCCTCTCGCGTCACCAGAGAATGAGCTTTTATTCCTAGTGACATTGGATACGTTGAGGTAAAATCTCCGGTGAAATCGCTGGACAGCGGCTATTAGTAATGGAAATAAGAAGATCGATTTATTCCGAGATGAGCGTCGTTTATATTGGATGAATGGTTAATTATCGACGATCTCGAACGAGTTATTTTATCACACGTAAGGAATAATGAATAATGAAGTCCTTTGCTTCGTTTGGTGTTGAAGCGATGAAGGATAGTTTGGTTTATAAATGGGATGTTTCAACGCGTAGGAATGAGAAATGTTTGTAATTTATTGATTTTGGGGTAGTTTGGTAATGTTTCGTTGTTGTACGGTTTTTTTTTTTTTTTGTTAATAAGAGGAAGAAGTTTGAAGATTATATTCGAAGTATCCTCGTTTCTCTGTACTTTATTTGAAACACTATTTCAATTTCCCCTAATCCTAATATTAAAAACACGAGACTTAAAAGTCTCTTCTCCGAAAATTTCCATTTCAGTAATCGAATCCTTTGTCGAGAAAATGTTCCTCGACACGAATCGTATTCGACTTGAAAATCCAGAGATCGAAGAGAGATTAAAAGGAATAGGTTAGCAAAGGTTGGAGGATATCTCGGAAGATGGTGATCATTGTTACGGCGTATAAAAGGTTCGTAAAATTGTAGGTTAATTCCCTAAGACAGCTTCACGATGATCTTTCTTAACGCTCTTTCACGGGCTGCTGCGCCCTCTTCGAGTGCGCATTTATTAAGGGTTGTTACCCCCTCCAGCGCGATCCATATACGCTTATTCGCTCGCAGCTGCGTGTGTTTCCCCACCAAGCTCGAGCAACCCCTCTCCGACTCCTTTCCTGGCCCTTTCATAGAAAATAGTGGTGGGGTGGCGCGATTAGATGCATAGGGGAGGTTAGATGAAAGTTTAGATAAAACGCAGGGTGCGTCAGCTCGCTCTCCGAGCGAGAGACTGCTTGCTTTGAATCTACACGCGCACAAATGTGAATGATGTCTCAGCCACCCTTTTCGTTTCATCAGCCAACTCTTACGGAATCTCTTACGTCTACGTTTCTACGCTGAACGATTATTTTTCCTGTGATTATTTTTATCCTACGTTCTTCACACGTAGTTTATATACAGACTACTTTTTGATGCGTAGCCTATCGTATTTCGAATATTTAAAATAAAGAACATTGGACGTTTGGTGGATTTTAAAACTGGATATCTATAAATTATCTGTAAAGTGTGGACAATGTTTCTTATGTTCATTTGCAAAGAGTTTGACGTTTATTTAGAATTTTTTCTAATTATCTTGGATATTTATAAATGTGAAGAAATTTTTCAAGTGACTCATATTTAATGGTTTAAACGAAATAACTTGTCTGAATAACAGAGTATTTGTAAAATATATTTATATTGTATTAGGCCGTTACGTATTATTTATAAAGTAAAAAGATTAAGAAATTTTCTTTTGCCACTATGTATAAGTGGCCTCCGTTAATACATCTAATAATCAAGCGTAATCGGTTTAACGTAATTGCATATGAAATATTCTGTATATAATATCGGAAATCTTTCGATAGCGGAAGGACTTTGGTTAAGAGAGAACGTTGAGAAGCCATTTAATTAATACCGAGAAAATTAATATATGTACCATAATGGTTGTTGGAATGTGAAACAATCCGCCGAATACATTTCACATTAGTTAACTTTACATTTTTAAATATCGTCTACTATGAAAAATGACGCGTAACATATTAATCGTTTGTACGGTTGAAGATAACTTTATCCATAGGATTATGTCGAAAGAACGTTAACTCTTCGACGAACGAACGAATCCAATAATGCTACGTTAGATAAAAATTATTATAGTCGGAGCTTCTTTGAAATCTTTTATCGACACGATATTATTGTTTATTTAATAGTATTACAAACGTTCCATTTTTGTTTAATTTTAATCAACCTTTTTCGACGAATTAAAACGTGTATCTAATTGTCATCTAATTGTCATCTAATTTTCATTTTTAACCTTTGTTAGTGTGGCAAATTTCTAAATCGACAAGTTGAGAAAAATTGTTCATATCAAATTAATAGAGATTATTACATTAATTTTCTCGAATATTTTCATCCATTAGTCTGCAGCTATTCTTGTAACTAACCTAGCTACGCATCTTCTTTTCTCTGTTGCATTAAATCTACCCTCCCCAGGGGATCCAGCCAAACACAACTGCCTCGCAATTAAACGAAACTCATTTCTAAAATGGTTCTACCTCAACTCTGACTATAACTCTAACTTTCAAATAGTCTTCTGTGAACCCTGACAAACTCCTTTCACCAGAACTTACAATATATTTGCAGTCTCATCACGGAAGTCTATTTATCAACGAATCTAGTCAGAATGAATCAATCATTTTGAAGATGAAACTTATTGAAGAAGCATATTTCTAGACAATTTTCTAATTTCTAGAAGGTACCTTTTATCAACTATCTGTACTAACGGTTGATAAAAGCTGCTTGATAAAAAGTTACTATTTTTTCCATTTATTGATCCAAGCAATATTCGATCCATATACTTAGCCAAACTAAGGGAAAGTAAAATAAAAATACTGTACGATACATACCAAGTGTCAGATTTTATCCCGATTGGGAACAAAATTAAACGTACAAAAATTTCGATTTTCAAACGCGGACAGATTGCAACTAAATTTAACGAATGACAAGAGAAACTTGAGCTTGGCTCAATCTAAATATCTTCCCAACTCAAACAACTCTGCATCATTATCACCTTACGTACAACCAGTTAAAGCACAGGTCAAGGTGTGACTTAACCTTGCTTTTCTTACTCAGGTCTCAATCCCACCCACGTATCAGCCAACTGAAACTCCCAATGCTATCCCATGGTTCGCGAGTCGCGAAATCGCGGGGAATCGCGGCTGCATAGGGCGGTCGGTTGCATTGACGGCGAATTTCGAGGAAAAGGGGTAGATCCCGTTTCGCCGGTTGGTTCCGTGCATATCCAGGAGCCGCGGCACGGTCCGACGTTGCATCGCGCATTATTTAATGGACGGTTTTTCCCTTTGTTCGGTCGACTCATTAACCACGGGGGCTCCCGATTGTACTTTGCGCCGGTTTTCCGGTGCAACAGAGAACCGGCGCTCGTTGTACCAGGGGGGATACAGTCGCGTCGTTGCATAATGAACAGGACGCCGCCACCCCCTAGAGCTCGGTTCGTGCCTCGCCAAGCCCCTGTCTCCCCGTGGCCGCCTCCCGCCCGGCCGTAGCCGTTGGCCTCCTCCTCCACCCTGCCCCCATCGTGTAACCACGTTCATCCCCCTCATCAACCTATTATTTCTCCGTATTACGTTACGTCGCGTTGCGTTACGTGCCGCGCCACGCCGCTGCGACGCTGTTCGAGCCTCGTCGGAACAGCAAAAATGATGGTACGTGCCCGCCGCACGCGGAAAAACAGCCGCGTGTTCTGCCCGCGAGATGAACGGAGACCAAGATATAGTGCAGACGAGCAAGCACAGCGGCTCAAGGGAATGGGAGAGAGACGCAAGATGGATAGGTGACTGGGAGCATCGCTTCGGTCAGAGTCGAACTGTGATGTGTCTTTGATAGAGTATCGGTGATTTAACTCTGCTGTTCTCCTCGCTTCGTTATCGGGCCGCGTCTGTTTGGATGTCTTTCTTCTTTCCGGATACTCTGTTTTTGGAAAATGTTTGGACACGTTGTTCCTAAAATATGTGGAATGTATATGCGCAAGCTTGGTAAAATAGATACCGTCAAAGTGCACGTGAGTTTTAAACACTTTGTTCTAGCATTCAATACCATTTTGGCAAAAGGTTTCCGATGGAAAAGTATTTTGCGTTCGTGAGTCGAACTGAAATCTCTGATTTCATTTCTCCGTGTATTTCAAATAAACGGAGTAGTAGTTGATGAATGTTTATCAAGGAAAATTCTTCATCAATGTTCAATTCATCAATATTTATGAAGGAAAATTCTTTGCCAGTGAAGAAGCTTTAAAATTTGGAATAAAGTATTTAAAAATTATGTGTATTTTGATAATATCTACCGAATTGTGATATAATCCTTGATTTATATAGACAATAATATAGTCCAATAGGCAAAATGTAGGCATATGTGAAACTTAGTTTCAGAATTTCAAACAAACCACTATAAAGTCCATTATTAAGCATTCTCTTGTAAACTCACAATATTTCGAAGAGGAAGGATTATTTACGCACCTCTTCAATTTCATACGTGTACCATTAGTAGTCCTCTGGTTGTTTTATCCTTATTCATACTTGTTTTCAGAGAGTTAATTTTGAAATTTTTCGTTGTTTTCGTCATATAACATGAAGGTTGGCCCTTAGTATTTCAACGTGTATTATTTGTCGCTGCTATTCCATTTTTTCTACTGACATAGGCTCATGTAACTTTCGTATCTTCAATTTCTGTATCAATTTTTGTATCTTTAAATCTAGAAAATGTCTGTGAAAAATTACATATTTCACCAAATGTTGTAATTCTCATTGTAACTAAAATTATAAGACGTTAAGTAAATTTTTTAATACCGTGCACGGAGACTTTCTCGACTGACAATGAGCGTTGAAACACGTTAGAACGGCCGAAAATCGGTCCGAAATTACAATTATATTCCCAGCTAATAGATTATTTTGTATCGTTACTAGACAGACACGAGCGAGGGGAGGCAGTGACGCGCCGAACGAACAGAATTCGAAATGCACGAGTACTTTGTGAGATTAAAGCACGTTCGCCTTACTCCCTATCTCTTTTCCCTACTGGATCCCGATAATCCGGTTCCCAGCACGAGCTGCTTCATTGCCGATTCGATGTTAAAGTTCGATACTTCGATCGGGGAAATCGAATGAAGCGAACGGCCCCGCGCATCGACCATTTTTCACCGACTTTTTTCCCCGATTGTGCGCGTCCATCGTTGATAAGAAGCGAAGAAATCCATGGGAAACGACGATAACTGATAACGAACGTCTGTATGCGTTTCGAAGGCGGGAAAAAAAATCTGCTAGACCTGTTTTTATTACGACGTGAGAAGGCAAATTACAAAAATTCCTGCGTTTCTACTTCCGCTTTCTTTGTATTCTTCATCACTGAGAATTTCGTCTTTTTTTTTTTTTTTTTTTGAAAAAACTCACGGTTAAAATCCAGCTAGTTACCGGTATATTTTATCGTTTCTTTAAATACAGATACTTACTTCGTGTTTAACGCCGTGTGTCATTTAATTGTCGATGTTGTTTTTTCATCTCAATTTGCTCGAAGTAGAACCCCCGTTAATGTAATTATTCTTGTTGGAAGATGATTTGAGTCTGGTATGTTTTTTTTGTCTTTTTACTGAATTTAAAGCACGCGTATTATACCTTTCTGTTTCTTGGCTGTTTTTGTCAACATTCATGCATTTATGGGACATCTAGAAGAACAAAAATTTTTTGAATGTGTGTAAATTGAGATAAAGTACTCGTTATGATACTTGCAATTAGTGAAAGAATATTGTATTTTATTAAACATATTCGATCATTCTACACGAAGTTTGAAGCTGGATGTAGTTAATTGAAGTGATCTAACATAATTTTGATTGCTATATCGTCCGAGGCTAAATTTTACTTTTCACTTTGATTTTATGGCCGTTGGAGAAGAGAAATCGTACGAATGCAACCTTGGAGAAATGAAAGGACGCTTTACACATTTTCCAAACATCGTTGTATCGTGCAAAAGGAGATACATAAACTTTGACAACTTTACTTTGTCGTTCCATTACTACGTCGTTCCATTAAAAACGATTCTCCGAGGGCGGTAAAAAATCTCGATACGTAGATACGATTGCGCCGATAACTCTTTGTTGATCAATGGTTCATTACTGGTTATTGAAGCAAAGCTACGAAACGTTCTTCTATTAAGTATCCGTTATTCAAAAACGTGCATCTCGTTCTTCTCGTTCAAAATCTCTACTTGTTATATTCACTTCAATCGCGATTTGAATTTTTATGCCGCGTTCTCGTGGAAGTTTTTCGATAAAATTATTGCTATATTTCAATATTTCAAATGTTTTCCATACGATGAAGAATGACAAAATCTCTCTACACTCTGTATCATCTGTAGCATTATAGTTTAAAGCATCGTTAAGCAATAAACGTGCTCATTCTGTAGTACATCCCAGTTTCCTTGTAAGAATATAAAGAAAAGTTATATTTCATAATAAGCAAAAATCATTTTTACGTTCAAAAATACTGAGTCAAATTTACAATGGAACTGACTTTTAAATTTATATAATCAAACGGAAACATCAACCACGATACAAAAAGAAACTTTATCTTGGATAATTCGAGTCTTTAAATCAAACAAGAGACGCAAGCTCGATTTTCTTCCCAGCACCTACCGTAATTGATTTCCTCTTAGAACCTTTTATCTCCAACGTCTATAGAACCTCATCCTTCTATCGTCGACAGTGCAACGGTAAGAAAACGTGGTAAATCAAGCCCCGGTCAAACAAGAAACCCTTGTTTGGAAACTGTACCCCCTCTTCGTAGCACCCGATCCGCAACCCTTCGACCACGAAATCGTCGCGAATACGGGTCGATCTTTCAATCGTCAATAATGCGAAACAACGCCAAAGAGTGGGGATTTCCTCTTTTTTCTTTTCTTTCCTGCGAATAAAAATTGCAAGGTGAGCGTGCGAAAAATAATTACATTAGAATTCTTTCTCTTTATTTATCCTGTCTGTCTACGGACAGCGGCGTGTCGACGCGAATTTCACGCAGCCCCGGTCGTTCGTCTCTGAAATTTTTCTCTATGTTTTCAGATATTACGCGCAGAACTCTTTAATTACGAGATAGAACGGCAGGGAAGAGACAGAAACAGAGAGACAGAGAGCCGGTTCCGGGCCCCTCGCCTCCCGTCCTCCTCGGCCTAGCTTTTTTCCGCCGCGTTTCGCGCGCTCGCGTCCTCTCCCGCGCGGTGGTTGTTTATCCGCCACCCTTTCTTTTCGCCTCGTTCGAATGTCGGCCAGACGTTCGCCGAATTAATGCAACACCACGCGAGAATTCTCTCTAATGATCCGTGAATTTTCATCGCGCCGCGACCAACCGTTTCACGCTTCTTTTCCGCGAGCCTGTCCTCCGCAATGCATTCTAAACGTGCAACCGTGAAACCAGATTCAGTGGATGTTTGTACCGTTGGTTTTCTTTGTGTAATGGATACATGTTTGACGGTAGGGGGACGAGATGGCGTTTGGATAATGTTGTAAATAATGTAATAAAGCGTTCTTCAGCCTTTTTCATCCCCCTCGTGTAACAAAATATATTTGGATTTGACGGTGCTCTGTGGTTGGAATATTTATAACGTAATATTTTTGAGGACCTGGGTAGATTGGAGTCATTGCGATACATAATTACGCAAGTAACGTACAACAAGGACATAAGAGCGGTGTTAGTGGAATTTTTTGAGATCTTGAGAAATTTATTTAAACACACGGGAGATAGCAGTCACGATTGTAAAATTTATCCCCCAAGAGAGGAGACGAGTTCAATTTGTTAGTGTGTCGTAAAAAATTCAGTCTTTTCTATATTCTCTGTATAATAATGAATTACAGAGGGATAAATATAATAGAGTATCGGGAAAGATACAAGAACAGATTTTTAAAATTAAATACCGAAATGCCAATAAAAGACAAATTTACATCGTTACCTAGCAGAAATTAATTCGCCACACTCGATAGAATTAATTTTTCGCATTAGCGATAACGTTTACAACATTCCCCCTCCCCCCCCCCATGTACGTTACTTTTAACTCACTCAAAAAGAACACGATAAATCCATTTATGTTGATTTTCTGATTTTAATATTTGCGACTAATTCAAAACGTACGTTTTAACCTCACACGATTGGAAAGTGATTCAAAGATACAAAATTAGGTAACAAATTCGCGCGAAACTGTAATGTTATACGTCGTACAAAGCCTTCTTCACAGTGATTCAATATCAATTTCTAACGAAAATTTCGAATTTTGCGATACCTTGCAATATTATTTATCAAACTATACCCTTCCTGCAGAATAAAGCCACGCTTTCAACGAGATAAAGGTGCGCTACTTAAAATGCTATCGAACTAACGCACCAATGGCAAATGACGAAGAGCGTAGCAGAAATTTGGTAACAAGGACAATCAGGTTCCAAGAGACTTTTCCTTCCACTTGCGGCGGCCACGGCTTGTCACTGGACGCCGTGGGAGAGTGGGAGGGTGGGACCGGCGTGAAACTATGCAAAAAGTTTCCAACGACGAACCGGAAACCGCACCGATTTCGCTAGGCACCACCCGGCCTGGCACCGCGACCCTTTCCTCGCTGGTTCGTTGTCCCGGTCGAATTTGGAAAGAGGACTGTACGATGAAAATGGAACGCAACTTTACAACATGGACAGACACGTACAGGCGTGACAGGGTGGTGCCTTCTGCGGGCTAAAATTAGAGGGTGCTGTCCGAACTTCTCCGCTACACGTTTGCATTTCCTATGCACTATTTCCCACGTGTGGGTGCGTACAGTCCGCGACGAAATCGAGCGGCACCGGACGCGAGGAACGCGCGCCGCGTTTGCCCGAATTTGTCAGCTTATCGGCGAACGGTTCGCGGCGACGTGACGCAAGACACAACGAATAAAAAAATAACCAACAACAGAGTCATATCGAGAGAGGGAGAGAGAATGAGAGAGAGAGAGAGAGAGAAGTATGATGGAGGGGGAAAAAAATGAATGAAACCCACGAATGAAATTGCTTTCATTTTTTTTCCCACGGCTGCTCGATCTCGCGCGTTGCTATTGTCTCTCTCTCCCACGTTCTCCACTCTCGTTCCCTCGCTACTCTTTTTCCCTATATTTCCCCTCCCCCTTTTTAAAAAAAAATTTTTTTTTTATACGCATCCATAATATTTTATGAAATCGATTTGTTAACACGTGTCCAGGCGGCACGGACGCGCCGCGTTTTTTTCCCACGCGCTGATTTACACGCTGCCTCGGTTTAACATTCGACCGACTCCGAACATAAATTAGCCAACTTCGTTCAGCTGTCGATTGTTTCGCGCGCTTGTGCTTGTACTCTGTCCGCTCGTTAAAAAATAATCAACTTGGTCGTTGTTTACTCCGAGTTCCTTACGTGTCGTTAATTAAAATTAATTAGTCCAAAGTACAATAATTAGCAGATCGAAGCGGAGGATCTACAGTTGGCCACGATACCTGAACGAAGGAAGAACGAGCGTGAAGAATAATTTACGTTAAGAAACGGGGAAAGTCCGCCACGGTGAAACCGGATTGCAAACCGACCGATGCCTGGCCCCCTGTTGCTTCCTCTACTCCGAGCCGCATTCTTTTCGCAGCGTGCAACCCTCTGACCTTTTTACCCCCGGCGGCGTGACCTCGACTTTTGCCGCGGACTGTACGTACACACATGTATACGCGCGTACCCTCTCCAGAGGCATTAGACGCAGTGTATCGGCGGCCGTGCTCGTGCGCGAGTATTAGACACCATGCCCACAGCTCATTTGCCAACTCCGGCAAATTTACCAAATTTAAATGCAAAATCGGCCGGTGCTCCGTCGCTTCGTGGGAGCACGAGCGGGAGGAGAAGCACGAGCGTGTGACAAGGAAGAAAATTCGAGGTCGACGAAGAGAGAGAGAGAGAGAGAGAGAAGGATACCAACTGTGTGTGACGAAGAGGGAAAGAGAGAAGTCGCTGGTCGAGCGAACGAACGATATATGTGTGCATAGGGGGTGGAACGAGGACCGTGGTCGCGGAGAGCGAGAGAAAATGGTATATAGATAGATAGAGGAACGATAGTATTCGTCGGTGCGACGAGGAGAAAGCTCGAAAGTGGGAAAGAGCCGAGTGAAAGCTGGATGGAACGCGTTCGAGGGAAAGAGGGCGAACGTTGTAGTAGGAAACTCAAATGGTCGCAACGGTGCGGTATAGTAGTCGGCTGGTTGTCAGGCGCAGCATGCGATTGGTTCACCGACCGTGTGTTGTCTCTCTTCTCCTCTCGTTTCTCCACCCTGTCTCCGTCCTTATTTTCTGCCTGTTTCTACTGTTTCGACTAGCTCGTTCTATCGAGCACTATTTCCCCGGTTCCTTCGGCTGGCGGAAAAGGTGCCTTCGCTCGTTCGGAGGTAGTTCGAACGAGGGAAACCCGAGAGAAATTGCCGGAGAACCGCGAGAGAATGGGATTTGTCTTTTTGTTTCGCGGTCTGGTGAGGCGCGAGCATGATGCTCCTCGTTTTGAACAGAGATGGTCGAGGTGAGGTTTTCAAGGTTGGGGTTGTCAGCTCGCGAGAGGACGTGTACTATATTTCATGTATTTCGCTCGTGAATGAAAACTTTTTTCTTTTTTTAACTATCGCGGTTTCGATTATTTTCGTTTGAATATTTTCTATTTAAAGTCGATTTGCTTTTCTAGGCTAGAACACCAGGTGACAATGTGGAATATAATTTAAGTACAGTTTGTTTAATTTGCGTTGATTTAGCTAATTGTTTCGTTAAACGTCAGATCGTGTATATTCGTCTGAGCAATAGTCGTGATTTTTATTCTCATATTTCTATCCCGTCTTAAATTCTACTTCCAATTAACGAAAACAATTTTCATTGAATTAATTAGAAATTACTGTCAGAATTTCTTGAGAAATATTTAAATGAATAATTGTTGGAATTCACGGTAACTCGTATGTCGACGATACTTCTCTTTCGTAGCAATTTGAGTAATTAGTTTCATCAGAGGGGGAAAAATGAAGTAGAAGGAAATTATTTTAAGCAAAAGAAGGCGAAAGAAGTAATTCGTGTACAGTAAACATTTTAACCAAGATGGAGAGAGAGAGAGAGAGAAAGAAAACACATAAATGCTCAAAGCGAAACGAGTTATCACTGCGAGCAGTGGGTTAAATGCCATGACCACAGGGGATGATTACTGACCGCGTTAATTCTTTCGCTTCGCGTGATCTTTTCCTCGACTCAACAAACGCGGAACGGACACCCTCGAAACGCGGCCATTTACCATAAACCGAGAAAACCTCTTCCACTAGCTCGACCGTTTCCCGGCTCATCCCCTAAAAGAAGCAAAAAGAACTGGTGGGATATCTCTCGATACCGGTATATCATTCAACCTCAATCTACGAGTCGATGAAACACGACAAAAATGTTTTCCGATAATCGAGTGCATCCTGAGCTCGGATTTAAGGGGTTGTACAACTTTTTGTTCGACGTATGGTCAGAAATTTCTTAATCTACGTAATATTCGAATATTTGACAACTATTATATAAAATCGCGTTTCCTGAATTTTCGGGATAGTTATTTGTTCGAACGCGATAGAGAGAGATTATCGACAATGCATTCAATTTTTCGAACGAAAATTTGAAAGAATAACGCTTCTCTCTTGCAACAAGTAGTTTTCCAGTTCGTTTATATTCAGAAGGAATAAATAGATCGCACGATATGGATGAATAAATACAATGCGAAAGAATAAATTTTTCATGCTTTCCATTTCTGTTTAAATAAGTTCGAAGCTTGGAAAATACTTCGTAAGCTGTCGTTTTATGTCTGCTAATATTTTGATCTCTGGTTTTCTCCTTTTAACCGTTTATCTTTCTTATTCAGCATCCATATTCAATCCATCGAGGATGAATGTCACGATATTCTGCGAATTTTACAAGATTATAAAATCTAGGTGAAAGAAACAGCGACAACAAAATATTCGAGCCCTTGGAACGTTCATTTACTGGCACGATGTTAAAAAATATAATTATTCGACAGTGTAAATTGCCTGACCGTTAATGGATTAATTCATCAAAATTGTCATTTTGATTTCTCGTATCCAAGTCTTGATCGTCAGACATCTTAAGCCAGTATTATATTCAACTCTCAAATAGTATCGTTCGATCATTAAAATTTACAACATTTAATTCCATTTTCTTCGTGACACAGATTCATAATGAGATTAAATTAAATTAAAAATTCTACAATTAAATTCCAAATTGATGGCCCAACAGCCGTTCAAGAACGGTAAATCATTCCAGGAAGAAAAAAAAAAAAAACGATCAAGTAGTCTACAATCGTACGAAAATCGTTGCAGAACCATCCGCGCCTCTTCGCAGTTTTCTCACTGCCAACGTCAGCTTCCGGTTGGCCGGTGGACGGCGCGATCGAATTGTTACCAATTATTATTTGCGGTATACTTCGCGCCGTTTTGTTGTTCATCGACAGTGGCGTTTATTATTCATCGTTCATCATATTGCGGTGGCCGTAGCACGCAGTTACAGCGGAACGGGCCGAGCAGGCTGCACTGGCGCGTGACGTTACAGCTTTACATCGACGGTTACACAGCTAAACGGAAAAGAGAGTCGCGGTGGGCGAGTCGAGCGCGCGTGTACGAGCGTCCGTTTCCGCTTGTGTGTGCGTCGAAATGCAAAATGGACACGGCACGCCACAGAGAGAGGTTTATCGCGGGCCTCTCTCCCACCTTTTTTCTCTTCTCCTTTCATTTTTTTTTTTTTCTTTTGCACAGAGGGGGTTCTACGCTGCTAGACGATAGTTTCAACTTTCTCGGACGCGCGCATCTCGCTCTCTCTCTCTCTCTCTCTCTCTCTCTCTCCCTTCCCGCCGATGCTCTCTATTTTTCTGTCTCTGTTCGTCATTCCGACCACGTTGGCCGACTGCGTTCTTTTTTTTTCGGTTTTCGAGTGGAAACTGGAGAGACTGGAACAGAACGGCGAAAAAGCAGGCGCGACAAGAAGAGCAGCGCGCGCTCGCGCTGACTTTTACGAACTTTCCACGTTGTCCTTTTCGTCTGTTCCGGTGTTCCTTAACCCGCGGTCAGGTTAGAAAGTCGCGAAGTTCGCAGACGGGCAAATGAACGGCCGAGAGAGCGGGCCTGGGCACATTTTATTTCGAATCAAATGGAAAAAGTATTAGCCTGAAGTAATTTACCAACAGTTATTTGAAGTAACATTCAGTTAAAGTAAGATGATGTATTGTTCGAGAGCATCGTTTAAAAGTAAACGTTCTTGGTGGTCGGAAGATTGAGAAATCTAGTCGAAGATAAATGTCTTGTCTCGCTATTTTGCTACTATGAAACTCGTCTAGTTAGTGATTCGTTGTTACGATTTACCTCGAGATTACCAAGCGTTCTCGGAATGCAACCTGGTTCTCTATGGAAAACGTGCAATCGCCCGGTTGTTTCTCAGTGAACTGCAGCCCTCGTTGGTTCGACGGATGCGTTTAGGAAACGGTTTACCGCGGCACGCGGAATTAGGGATTTGAACTTTTCAGTCGTGTAAAACGGTTGTATCGAATGTTGAGTACAAAGGAAGTGCCGTGTGTTTAATGTACCGTCACTTACACTTAGCTTTGTGCGCAAAGAAACTTAACTATTCGTTGTGGTTTTTCACTACTTGTTTCGCTTATTAACGCATATTTATAAAAATCTGATAAATCTGTTTGGTGGCGAGGCAAGAAGAATTTTACAAACTACTAGTCGATTGATCGTGCTATTCAATTTTATTTGTCAAGCTACGAGAACTGTACTGTATAGATGTTTAACGATCTACAGTTCGTGGCTCGTTCTCATAGCTGTCCTTTATAAGATATTCTACGAGTTAAATTCCATTTTTCCTCAAATTTGTTAAAAATATATTATCTACGCGTAGTATATATTGTCTAATATTTATGTAGGTGCCTTGTATACTTTATCATTATTGGCCAGTATGAACATTTTTGTAGAATGAACGAAAGAAAGAAATGAAATAAATGAGTGAGCAACCAAATAAATTTAGCATGTAATATTCGGCACATTTGTACGAACGTGTATAATATCCGATACGATATTCGTCGTAAACACTTCTCGCTGTCGCAAACATTTCTAAGAAATTGTTTTTCCAGGAATTCAAATCCTGTTCGTGTACGCTCGAGCTCGTGTCCTACGAAATTATTATACGATGCCGACCTCTGTTATTCAGTCAGTTGCTGAACATCAGGACGTTAAGACGTATCCTTCTGTGTAATACTTTCGTCGTACTCGTGCTGTTAACTTCGTTTAACTGAGGTATGTTTCATTACGATAATTTATTGAATATTATTATTATTTATAATTAAATTATATTTCTTCCTTCGATTGGTTACGTTTATTGGTAACTCATGTTATAAGCTTTGAAAATTTGAGTCTTGATCTTCATTATTGTTTCATTTTTACATAATTTGCTCCTTCTGTACATTTATTTGATTTACTTATTTATTTATTTGTCCTGGTTTCATTTGTATATAGGTTGTTGGTTGTTTCCTCGAACTATTAGAGAGACGTGTCATGAAATTTAAGTTTAAGACGCTACAAAGATTGGCACATCCGCGAACTTTTCTCGAAGGTTAATATTTTATTTATTCCAATGAAGACAGACGTACCTTTTCGCTTTCTGTTTTTATTATATTATTTTTGGAAATAGACATTCATCGTGAATGAAATTCTAATCTTTTCTGCTGTATGTGTTACGCACTGGACACGAGTATAGTCATTCGGTTATAGAATTTCGTGATAACAACACACGTTACGTCGCATCGCTTTTACTTCCATTTATTCCTCATTAGTATTATTTAATTAATACGCGGGTATTTAACGATTCATTGAGTATTATGATAATAAAATCGTATAATGCTTTGAAACTTTTCAGTGTCAATTTCATTCGTGACCGGTATTTTACCGGTATCTTGTCTCTTCCCCTTTAGTAATGATTGTTTTTTTATTTTTATATATTTGTTTTTATTTGGTACATTCGTGCTGACTTTTGATTTCTTTTTGTGCAGGTTATTTCTTGATCTTCTCGCAGAGGCATAGAAGATGCAGAGACGCCATGATTATTACTGGACAATTTTCACGGAAATTTGGTAACATTTTATTTATTTTTGGTATATATATATATATATATATATATATATATATATTTGAAACACAATTCACAATACGTAGTTTCATAATTATTTAGAGCACAAGATGAAAATAAAAAAGATTAAATTAATTAATGTTTTACTTCGAATATAGAGGTCGATATATACTCTGATATGAATATATATCGCATTAGCTTATTAAATTCAGACGCACCTTACTATACTATACTGTAGTATACTTGCTTCTTCTGAACGCTGATGTACAATTAAACGATTCAAAGCAAGATTTCACATCTTACATAGCTGTGAAATTTTACATATATATATATATGGTTACTTTTTAAAAAAATTCACGGCTTCTAAGACACCTGGAACGAATGTGTCATTCAAAATGACATATTTCACTATCTTCGTTACACAGTACATGTTGCAATCAAAACCATTTTTGTTTTCTATTCCCAATTGTCTATTCCCAATTTCGCGTCAAACTTTGCAACGTCGATCCGCGCATTACATTACGTGTAATTCGTGGCGGGGCACTTCCATTTTCTTTTATTTCACCGTCAGGAATGGAAGCGATAAATCGTCACGGCGCATTTCGCCGGATCCTGAGAGAGTAATAAAAAAAAGTTGGCTTTATTTATATATCCCTATCCCACCCCTCCCCCTTATACTTTTTTATTTTTTTTTTTTTATTTTAATCTCGCTTAACATATCAAACCTTCGACTCGTCGATTTCCCTCCCGTGCGGTACCAAACGATATTACGAGTTATTACGCGTTTGAAGGGTTTATCGACGAAAGAGGTTTATCAAAATGTAAATATATTAGCGGATTGTGTGTATGCAATGATTACGCGTGTCTATTTGCACGGAATATCTGCGGAAATAAAGCGGCCGTTACATTTGGTTAATACAAATCGTTAATCCGCGATTGGCCTGCTACGCGTCCAACATGAATTTCCATTAAAACCGAAAAATATAAATATTTGTCGTTGCATCTTTACACGTGCTGCCGGGACGCGTATTGTTGGCTCAGTTTCAAACATGCTTCCCGTCGTATTCGATGCCGTGTAAACGTTTTCGAAAACCGCTTCGCAATTACGCATTAATTTTCACTTTTTGCGTCTCTCATTTATCGTCGTCGATCATGAGCGAGGGAGAGAGGGATGATTTCGAGGGGGGGGGGGGTATGGTCGAATGCGCATGCGTTCAACGAAGAATTTGTTTTTACGATGTTACGTCTGTCCCTCCCTCCCCCTCTCCCCCTCCCTCCCTCCTCCACCCGCGCGCATCGTCCGCCAACGCGTATTAATTATTAAAGACATTTACCTGTTGAACTGATTTATTTCGCCGTCAGAATATTCGGCTCAATACGAAAATTACAACGGGGCGGAGAGGGGGGAAATTATCTTTTTAATTAATCGCGGAATAAAATATAAATTGACCGCGGACGCCGACGATTAAATTAATACGGCGCTTACGTCGCCAACAGCTGTTAAATAAATTATACAAAGAATTTCATTCAGTGAGATCAACACTTTCGCCTAAAATTCGATTTCGTTCCTGTGAATGGTAATGTTTCCACGTATGCGCACGCTTGCCGTTCATAAGTAGCCGGGTAAAACGTCCTGGTTTTACGTGAAACGTGATGAATGGTACGAATTATCAGTCGGACGATTAATCATGATTTTATATGTTGTTTGTAATTTAATAATTTGTGGAAATTTGTTTGGAAGTGTTGCAACAGAGACGCGATAAATAAACTGGCAGATATTTTGTAATTTTTATGATAACCGAAGAAGCCAAATAAAAATCTTTTTCTTCTCTTCTTTTTTTTAATTAAACATCACATTTTAATTTATAATCGAGCGAAGGAAAAATTATTCCGTTAACACGTTTACCTTTTCAATTAGAAAAAAATATACCTGGAGTTTGGAAAAGTTTGGTATTAATGGGGGAAATCCGGAATGCGTCCAACGCAGAAGATATATCTCTCTTGTCCTTCTTGCCCCTTCCGTTCGACTGGCGTAATTTTAAATCCCCACGAAATTTATGGAATTGCTCTCCATTTTAACTCTCTTACCTTTTGGAAAGAGATAAGACTAATGATCGTGAACACCATAAAGTATTAGTTACGTTTTATTTTTGTATACTAGTTTATTCTTATTCGTAAAAATAAATGAAAGTGATTCCGCAAGTGTTGAAATTTATCTACAGTTAATAAGAATTGATTCGGAAATTCGATGCAAAAATTTTATATCAACTTTGACACAATTCAAGGTACACCAGAATTCTTTTCAATCTCGGTTTTCAATTTTTCAACTCGACCGACGAAAGTAACTTTTTAACTTTCCCAAAAATCGAATTCGTTAATTAGAATAAATATTTTATTATTCGTCGCAACATCAGGCACGCTGGAATAAAAATTCCCGATCCAAATAGAAATCTCTTTCCTTTCTTCACTTAATTCCGGAAAAATCGAACGCAAGTTGCTGACACTTGCGACGGTGCTCGATCGACGTTTTTTTTTTTTTTTTACTTTCTTTGACACAATTTCTGGATTGTCGTGTCCCTTAAAAAGGGAGCCGCGTTGCGTTCACGGAACAAGGTAATTTAACGTGAATTAACATAAATCACTCGGAGTTCCACGCGGTTATTCACTCGCACGTTGGTTCGGCCGACGCTGCAGCAACCCCCGGGTGCCACCCTGGAAACTACTCTCGCCAGATCCCAGTCAGTGGCCGATTACAACGTTCTGTCAGAAGTTTTTCATTTTCAAACTTTTCACTCGCGCCGTGACGTCCAAGACACGCCGAAATTGATTTTACATTGTCGATTCTTTTCCCGGAGTTTCGATTTTCATGTAGACCGCTACTGTACAGTGGTGAACGGAAGAAAGTTTAAAAGACAGATGACACGCGACGGGCCACAGTTTTATAAAATGGAATAGTATTTAACAGGAGCAATAAATAGATGATTGCTATTAATTTTGATGAAAAAAAGGTAGTGTCTAGTGTAAAAGTTACGAATTCACGTATTATACGTACGTGTGCATGTAGCAATATCTTTTGTCCGTCACTGTATATACGTTTCTATCATATTTCCCCGAGTACTGAATACATTTTAATTATATAATATTTCCCTTTCATTTAATTATTTTTTAAAATTATAATTTTTTCCATAGAAATACGAGAATAATGAAATTAATATTTTTATATAGAAATATAAAACGGCCATTATCAACCCGCGTCGTTCACAAAGAATTTATTAATCTTTAATTATAATTTACACGTAGCTTATATATGTAACGAAACACGAAATTGCATTTGTTGTTTTCTTGAATCTATAAAGATTTACACAGTGTAATCGAAATGAAGTATTCGTCATTTATCCAAGGATTTTGCCACTAATCGTATATCGTTTAAGTGAAATCATGTTCTTCACGCTGTGCACTTCGCGTTGTGAATGACATACAAAATATAATATTAGTTGGAAATAATAATTCTACGTGTGGCATATTATTGAAGTTGTCTAAGAAAAAAATATACGGCTTGTTTGAAGAAAATATTCGTGGAAATATCTGTGCTGCGGAAAGAAATGATTTCACAATATTGAAACCGAATCTTTGGAACTCATTGAAATTCATTGAATTTCATAATTATTATACGTGGTATACAGGGGAAAATAATGAATACGCGGAAGGCGGTGAAATAATAATATCGACTTCGTTACATTGACTTTAACGAAGCGCATTTTAATATTATGAAACCTTACGGTAAAAAAAAAGAAGGAAAGATGTGCCATTCAATTATAATAAAAAAAAAAAACGGTAACACATCGTGTGAAATGGTTGCAATCTTGAAAATTTCAAAATCATTCATCACGAAGTTCCTTTTGGAGCTCCAGTTGTCATCATAATTGAATTAAATTTTTTTCTAAATACAAGTTTCCCAATTAAAAATTAGATGTTTCCGCAGGAAGTGAAGTTATAAAAATGATAATTATAAAATTAAAATATCACGAGTTCCAATTATTTTAAATAGATAAATAAATCAATTTCATTCCCCTTTAATTCCCGAATGTTTTAACCGTTCAATATTATAATCTATCATAAACTCTTTAAATTAAGATTAAATAGGTGATGTTTAATTATTAATTCATATGAAAAAATAGTCCAAATTCAACAACAAACCTCGCATAGTATCACGAAACGTAGCTACACAGTTTTTGCAATTGTACTTAATGATCTTACGAAAGAGAGTTTCGTCGAACCTCATTATCCATGCACCAATTAATAAAATCCCTCCAAAATTCGTGTTCAATCTCCTAGTTTTGATTCAGCTCCTTTTATTGATCTCGAAGAAAAAAACGTCACGGAGGTCCACGCGTAACGGCATCCGTGTAAGTCATAAAACGAAATCCATCAAACCGTTTTGCTGGTCGTTGCATTTTCGAAACATTGTTTTTTCACTGTTCTATTTGAAACGCGGCTCGAGCAGCGCCCGATTTATTTCTATTAATGCAAAACGTTTGCGCGCGCGCGCGCGCGCGAACATTCCGCCAACGCGGCAAAAGGACATAAAAAAGCATCTTAATATTTTTCGAATATTCGTGACGTTTTATGGGAAACCCCTCGAATTTCGCTTTTTCACGCAAACGCTTGCCGAAACTGGCTATACAACAATTATTCCTGCTATGCACTCGATGTTGAATGTGTTGAAATCGAACAAAAAAAAAAAAAAAAGGAAAAAAAAAGAAAAAAATACAGGAAGGGCAGTTGGTGGAGAGGGGGTTAGATAGATAGATAGAGAACGAGATAGAGATAGAGAGAGAGAGAGAGAGAGAGAGAGAGATTGGGGAAAGAAAAAAAAAATTCAGACTCACATGCCGCGCGCATCTTGTTCAAGCGGTTACAATTCGCAATACGTGGTGTCCCACGCGAAATGGATACAAATGGATTTGTACGATGGAAATAAAACAATACCATTTACAAATAATAGACACTTGCGCTCACCGTTTTTCCCAGTTGTCACCAGCTAGTGCCATTTACATTTCGAAGTTATTCAAAACCACACGCCGACTCGGCGTGCATCTATTTTTCACATTATTGCCGATTTGTAATCATTTTTATAAACAATTTCATTCCGGAGTTTTGCGTTATTAAAATGTACGGATATATCCGGATATATTATGTTGTTAGTCTGCTATTAATATTCTACGTTGAACAAAAAAGGAAAGAAATTATCTTGAGTTGAATTATTTCATCATTTGCTTGTTGAGAGAAGCATTTTTTCAGAATGTTCGTCATTTTCTTTATTATAAATTGTATTCAACTGTAGAGCTCTCCTTATAGCATCCCACAGATTTACTATTCGAAAATAATTGGTAAACGAGGAGAATTGAATTTTGACACAACGTCCGCGAGAAGAAATATGAATTCAAACGACAAAATTAAGGAAACACACGTACGAAAATCCAAGAAGTATCGTTTTAAACTTCACCGATACGTCTTTCGTTATCGCATCGCGAACGTCGACCATAGATCGACGAGTATCGTAAATAAAGGCAAAAGAACATGCATTAATGGTGGAACGATGGCTATTATATCGGCCATTTATTTTCTAGCGGGCCGTGAACGCACGGCCATGCGGGCATCATTAACGCCAACCTTAACCACCCCCCATGTGTGTCTTATGGCCGATCCACGCTCTCTTCCAGGTTTATTAACCATTTGCGGCGGGCTGACCTCTCGCTATCCAATAACTGCTCATCGTGTACCGGCCCGGTCGTTCCTTTTTATCGTTAGCCGGATAAGGCCAGGTGTATCGCCTTTATTTGCACCGCTAGTCACGTACGCCGATCAGTTCTGTCACTCTCGGGACGCGTTCGTTCCCGAGAAGCTGTCGCGTTTTTATTATTTTTTTTTCCTTTTTTTTTTTCGCCCGCCATCGCCACCGCTCCTCCATGGATATGCATTGTCACGTTGTATATTTGATACACGCGAAAGTGGCGGAATGTCGCTTCAACGGAGCTTTTTTTTAATGGGAAATCACCACGATGCTCGTCGCTTGTTGTTGTTGCTGCTACCGCTGCCTGCTACTGTGACGGAGTTATGGACACAGAACAGACGTCTACGTTGCTCTGACTTTGTGCACTATAATACTTGATGGACGAATGCTGATTCTTAACTCCCCTTCGCTTTCGAGACTCTGCTAATTCTTTACACTGTGAAGAGTTCTACTTCTTGCACGATTTTTCTTCGCTGTTTCGTTGAACTTTGAATATTAGTATTCAACGATAGAATTCAAAGTTCAAGAAATTCTGACGACTTGTCGTTTCGTTATGGTTCGAAGCGTTGCAGCAGTGTACCGGGGACACGTGAAATTTCGTAAAATTATATTCAACACTAAAATTGAGTATTTTCATAATACGCATCAAAATGTAACATCCATTTTGTGAATAGTAGATTTAAATATAATGGAAGTTTTGGAGAATCGTTAATCGCCAAGATTCGTCAAAATTTATCTTCGTCTTACGGTTAACTTTGTCGAAATTTTATTTTAAATCTGTTACAAGGAGATTCAGCAAAAGCGAGAGCATCGTGGTAGCAGCACGTAAAGTAAACTTAAGAAACGGAAATTGTTTCCCAGAATTCTTCCATCAACTTCTCAATCACTCCCTTTGAATTTAAAATTCAAATGCAAACTCAATAGATTCTTCCCTCGACAAACACGTCGTGCCCCTTCGAATCTCTCTAGTCATCGTCTCAAAGACGGTTAAAGATTCTCCGTGCTCCGTAGCGTAACATAAAATCTTCTTGTTCGGCTGGACCAACGAATTTTTCGAACGAGTTTCGCCTGAATGGACCACCGCGACGGTTGTTGTCCGCGACTCGTTTGCCCCCAGGAAACTCGTTTCTTCGCTGGACCGCTACGTTCAGAGGGATGCTGCGATCGTAACACGAGCCCCACGTGGACAACCGACGAGATCACCGGCGATCCAGTTTTTTGGAATGAACCAGATGAACCGGTGTAGACCCCACCTGGACCGAAAGGACCCCCAGCCGTCATTCAGGTTTTCATTCAGCTAGGAAGCCCCTTTGATATTCAGATTCAGCTGGGATTCACGCGATCGCGACGATCGGCTTTCAGCATCGCGTTTTAGTTTGCGACGCGCATTAACGCGATTCTCTCGAAAGAGATGCTGTACACGGTAGTAGAGACATTTTCGCGACGAAGAATAGAGAAGGGACTCGCGTGGCCGATCTCTTTGAGGTTTCTATGCCACAAAGAGTTCGCAGAGTTGACGCGCAAGAAACGATATCGTCACTCGGTGTTACCACGTTTCATTCGCTTCTTTTATTTTTTTTCTTCTTTCTTTGAGGACGAACGTCATCGCTGCTGATTCCCACAGGTACGAATTTTCTCTACTTTGAAGAATCGTCATAAAAGGATTGTGTCGTGGTATTAAAATGCGCGAGGAATTTTGAGATTGACCCTCTGTTAAATGTTGCCATGATAATTTAAGATTAAATTAGTTAATGTTGGAATTTTTAATTTAATTTAATTTCTCTGTCGTTGAAGATTACTACGGGCTAGTATTTATGAAAATGTATAATATAGTAGAAATATTTTTTTGTCAGTGAAAAATATATATTGCCATTTTCAATTGCATGAAACGAAGAATAAAACCTCTATTTCGGAAGTCATAAATCAATTAAATCATAATTTTAATTTTATCAATTTTCGTTTATCTACTTGACTATTGGTATTCACGAGATCCTCTTTGACAGACGTACAAAATTTTCTAAAATCTCAAAGAAACAAAAAAGTCACAGGAACTTGTATCTTCAAATCGTAGATTACACGCACATATGTATGTTCGAATATTATCTAAATTTAAATCTTAAATCGCTCTCTGAATTTAAATTTCAATCGTGTCCAAAAAGTTAAATGGCCACTTATACTACAATTTTATTCTTGCCCTGTGTGTTTCTACATACACCATCGCAATTCTGAAATTTAGTAGCCATTTCAGAGAAACCGATACACGAATCATCTCATTGTTCCTCCTCATTTTACAAATATAATTTATACCTCTATCGCAGTGTTTCACTTTTAATGACAGGACGTTCGATTAAATTTCCATCGAATAATATTTTTCGACACGTGGAAGCACGAACACGGGGCGTGATCTAGTATCCGAATTTTAACAAGCCAGTCGGTTTGAAGGTTTATCGAATTCTTCGATCTCTGCCTTCCTTTTTCCTGTCTCCTTTTTTCCTTTTATTTCGTCACCCACGTTGAACGCGGCTCCGCACGCTCAGCGTCCTTTTTTCCCTCCCCAGCTAGCTCGTCGAGATTGCTTTAAAGCTGCTTTCACCGGCATCCTTGCAACTTGTCATCTCTCTTTCTCTCATTCGCTCTTCCTATCATCTTTCTCTCTGCATCGTGCAACGCGCGTCCGCTTTCCACTTTTCCTCTTTTTTTTTCTTTCTTTTTCTCTTCTTTTCTTCCTCTTCTCTTCCTTTTAACCGGACGAATCGATCAGACGTAACGGAATTAACTCACGAATTACCGATTTATTAGCAGCACGCTCCTTTTTAACATCTCACGCGTATACCCGTCGTTTTATCTCTTTTTCAATTCTCTCACTTTCGTTTCCCGTTAACAGTTATCGATCTATTTGTCGATCGATTTGCAAGATAACTGATTTGATATTCCTGAGTTTAAATTAATCTTCAGTTTGCGTTAGATAAATTTTTTTTGTTAATTTTTAGCAGCAGATTAATACGTCGACTGTCACGCGAAATTTATACGCGTTTTTCCTACGTGATGGATTCATTTTTTTTTTCTTTTTCAATAAAATACGAGACGATTTAATTTTTCAGAAATATTTTGTTACGATAAAAGTGTTGTTTAAAATATTTTTGTTCGCGAGGTTCATTAAGATACTTATAGGAATAAAAATGTCAGGGATTGTATTTAGAAGTGAGATTCGGCAGAAAGTGTGAGATAGTTTGGTTTTATTTTATGCAGACAATGAAGTTTGACAACTGTAATGAAATAAATGAAGATTTATTGATTTATAGTGGAGATCTTGGTCACTGTTTTACGCTGTCTGATTTATTAAAGATCTTTATCACTCTTTAACGTCCTGTCTGATTTATTAGTGATCTTGATCACTCGTTTAGCTTTCATTCAAGGATTCTTTCAAAGGAATATTTCCAAGTTTAATACTCATTCTCAACGTAATTTTAGCTCTTTGTAAGTTTTATTTACTTGCAGAAGAAATAAATTATAACAATTGTTACGAATAATTTTCGTAACGATGCATTTATGACGATAACGAAGCAATAAGTATTTTCAAAATGTCGACGGAGGATTGAAAAGCTTACAAGTTTACAAGGATTAAGTGAAAAGGAATCAGTATAGCAGACATAGAAAATTTCAACAACTTTGTTCTACTTATCGATGACAATTTCCATACAAAACAGAATGTATACCTAGAGAAAATTTCCAAATTGAGATTCGTCTGAGAATTAATTCCCATTTTCAATTTTAGTTCCCAAACATTTAGTCGTTGGAAACGTAACAAAACGATCGAGTATTACATACATCATGGAGCAGATAATAAGAATTAGAGGAGCTAATTTGCCGAATAAAATAGTCGATAATTCATAGTCCCTAACTCTGTACCTAAAAAAAAGAAGAAGAAGAAGAAAAATGCACAAAAATTCAATAGAAAGCGAGTACGATGGTACGCAATGTTCTCTACCACAAGTGACACGATAAACGCCAAAACGTTGTACGCGAAAAACCCGGAGAGACAGACGTAAATACGCGGCAGTCTCGTGGCGCGTTATAAAACGGCCTTGACCGAATGATACTGAAAAGAAGCTAAACTTGAAAGCCCGCCGCGACGAGCAAAATGAACAAGTAACAGAGGGTAACCCCGGCATTCTTGGAAGCCGGGCTAAAACCCGTTGTTCAGCCGGTGCTTCAGCGCGAATTGCAACTAAACTAAACCGCGTTTTATCCACCCGTCCTCCCTCCCCCTGCCCACCCTCCTCGTCCAGCCATCCCGTGGCACGGCCATTCTCTTCCACCAGCGGGCAACACCCCGTTCATCCCCGCGGATCCGCGTACACCGTCCTCCTCCACCCTCGGACACCGGGTCTCCCGCGGGAGAGCGGTTAAAACAAATGAGCGGGCAGCGGCGGCCTTAAATTAGCGCCGGCAAGGGTGGTTTTCACTTCCACCCTTAAATTAGGACTAAGCCCGCTGCCTTCAAGTTTCGTAGTTTTGATCGGACGAGTTGCCGTCGTTTTAGAGTTACGCGGATTAACCAGTTTCGTGCCCGTTGTCAATGATCCTGGCTATAACAGCGGTTCAGTGTTGGGTATCGGTGTAACGTGTTAGAGAGGGTTAGCAACGGATCTCGGAGGCGTATTTTTTTTTAGACGAAAAAAGCAGATTTTGGGGATACTCAGAAGGAACATTTGTATGTCATTGGATTTATTATCACTCGGTATTTAATCAGGTCCGTCCGTGCTGAACTTTGGCGTCACTTTTGTTGAGATTAGTCCTGTGAAAATTAATTGTAGAATTTGATTAAAAAATACTTGGTTGGAAGAGAAGGACATTTTCACTTCCAAGAGGTATTTTAGAAATGTAAACTTTTTAAACGAATGCACTTTCAGTTTCGGTACGTAGACGCTTGACATTTAATGTTCAAAGACATTAAACGTCAGAGACAAATTCGTATTAATAAAATGTGTACAAACATTTAAATTAACGAGTACATTTCGTACATTTAAATATCTCGCGAAACGAGCTGTATCACCGAGAGAATTGAAACACGTTCGAAGGAAGACCTTCTCCCAAGAAAAAGATCCATTAAGACGCAGAAGTCGAGCCGGCGGGGTTAATCACTCGAGAAATGAATCCTATTAAAAGCCACGGGAAGATCCTGCGGGATATTTCACGACGAGGAGATTAAATTCTTTTCTCCGTTATTGCTCGCCCATTCCGCGCGCCCTTCATCACTTCTTTCCAACGACTCTTTTGTTCTCGCCTTTTCCACGGGACCGAAGATCTTCCACCGGCCGGCGTAATAACGTTCCCTCGAGAGCGTCTTCGCTCACCTTCGTTTTACCCTTAATCACCGATCTAATTACCCTCGTCATCTCTCGAGCGGATGCATCGGTTTTCACCGGAGGAGGAAAGTTAACCAGAGAACCAAGAGAGAGTGTCGAGGGTAATCAAGCGAATTTGGGAAGGGGCGGGGGATGGGAGAGGGGGGGGACAGGGACACGTTCGTTCAACCCAAGTTCGAAAGCGGGCGAGCACGTCAGCGAAAAACATCGTGAGAGGCGGATTAGTCGAACGAGGACGACGGCGGCGCGAAATCAGTCGCGGAATCGCGCTTAATCCAATAGCGGTCCTTAATAATCGAATAAAGCCCGGGTCCGAGAATCGCATCTAAGCAGACGGTCGTGTGCGGAGGGGGTGGGTGGATGGGGGAGGTGGGTAGCTGTTGGGAAACGGGGTGGGTCACACCGGTGTCGGAGGAGAGAAGGTGACGCCGGGCATAGGAAAATCTAGTCTCTCGCACACCCCTTCAGAAACACCATTTCCCAGGAACTCACTTGGTGTGTACGTCGCGCGGCTCGGTCGCGGCCATGTTGCCAGAATTGCCACCACCTACCCCTTTCTCCCTCTTAATATCCCACCGCCTAGTCATCTAGTCCTGCCGGGTCCGCTATGTAAATGCGAACCAACCCCGACCCTCCCTCTTTCACCGACCCCCCATGTATGTACCTCGCCCCTCTTCCATTCCCTTCAACTCACCGACTCTTCTCGCCGTCTCGCCTCCCCCCCCCTCTCCCCGTGAACTACCACCCCAACTAGCAACCCCTAAATCTAAGTCCAGCGGAGCGGTACAGTCCGAGGAAAAAGGGATCGACCCCGGGCCGGGGGAAATAAGGAGGCAGATGTGCAGCCATCGCGATTAGAAGCAAGGCTTGGATGGAGGAACATTTTGCAACCTTCCGCGAAACAACGTTCCCGTGCGGAGAGATTGAATTTTTTTATTCTCGTTGTTCTTTGAACGCTTCTTCCGCGTTGTGGTTGGTTGGCAGTTGAGCGAAATAGTTTGTTCTTTTCTTCCTTTCTTTCTTTCTTGGGGCAGGAAGTCTTTTCCTTTTTGGTTTTAAAGAGAAGGAAAGTTAAAGAGAGAATAGAACGAACGAAGTCATTTTTTTTTTTATGTGATGTTAAACGCGCAATTTGTTACAATTTCGTAGTTAACTGTTATAAGAAACTGTTATACGCTCAACATTTGTATTATTAATGAAGAGAATAAAATTGCGAGTGAAGAGATGGATATATTACGCGGTTATAAGTCAGACGAGCAGAATGGAAGAATATTCTTAGATCGCTAGTCTAATGTATTCTTTTATATTAATTTTCTCCGATAACAGTACTTCAATATTCATGAAATTTTAATCAAATTTCCTGTTTCAAAGAAGAAATTCTAAAATATTCTGACTCAGAGATTCTGCAATCGAATCTGAATACCTATATTGAGATTCTTTCGGGAAGGAACACTTACTAATTTTATTTCTTATAATATATTTAAATTCGGATGATCTTCGTTTAATGGTATATATTTTTATTTCATTTAAAATCTGTCATTTATTTTACATATTATTATATTAAAAACTGTTGTTTAATTTTAATACACATTTCACAGTCGTCTTACTGTTGCATTTTCTGTCGTTTCATACTCCTTCCGGAGTTCACACTCTGAATCCAAATATTTCCTCTAGTTTTATATTATAATCTCGCGCAAATAAATCTCAACTCTCATAACGCACGAACAAAACTACTCCAAGTAAACAAATTTTCTCTTTTCACTTAAAAATTCCTCTCCCGAGTAAAATCCCGAGTGAGATGTATAAAACAATCACAGCCAGCTTCACTAAGCTTCACCAGCTCGCTGATGTGACTCTAGCTAAACTCCTCTTACCGAAAAAAACTTTCAATGAAATGCCAACTACGAAATATAACAGAGCAATCTAAAAACTAATCGAAATGAGAAACGCGACGATTCGATGGTATCTATCTACGAAAGTTGCAACCAATCCTGCGAAGTGTCCTGCAACAGTAGAGTAACCGAAAGATAGAGAAAGATAGGAAACGAATTTCCATTCCTCTCTGCCGGAATTCCAAAAGGTCCGAAATAACAAAACGGCCGATTCGTTCGCGAAACGCACGGGAAACAGACCACCCTCTGCCGGACAATTGAGCCAGGGGTTGACTCATTACGGGCAAAGAAGTAACAGGAATTCCCAGATTGCTAGCAAGCCGACGCTCTTGAGCCCGATGCCCTCCGGGCTACGTTGTCGTCATCGCTATCGTCTCCACGTCTCTGTACGGCCGATGCTTTCGTCTACACGGAGCGCGCACACACGTGCAGAGAAGGGCGCCATTACCCCACGGCAGCAAGTTCTAAGCGCGCTAAATAATGGCCGCTAGAAATTCAACGGGGGGTCGAAATGCCCGTATGGCGCTACCGAGTATTCCAACGGTGCTGCTGTGTGTTCGTGCGTCCGTGTGCCTTCTAACATACGCCCCGCTTCCATCCCCGTAAACCATACTTAAGCGGTCACACACGTGTGTGACCGTTTTCCTATGTTGAAAAGGTTACCTTGGTATAGTGCGTATATGTATCGTACACCCCCACTCAAAAGTCTTGGGGCAAGTACTGTCAGTATTGTGAATTTCAAAATTATTGCCAGCCTACCCCTTTCCATTGATCGAATTCCTTTTTCTTTTTTTGAGGAAGTTCTTTATCTCGTTGCATACAAGTATGGGATTAATATCGAGCCCTCAAGAAACATATGATTTACTGTTACTACTATGTTCCTTTTGCACAGTGTTGTAATTATATTAAAATTAAAACAGTGCTTTGTACAACGAAGTAAAATTCTGTCCGATAAAATATTGTAATTATCAGTAATAAATGGATTTGTTTCATTGTCAATAGTAGATACTGGTTATTTAAACTAAACCATCGCTCCTAAGATTTTTGAGTTGGAGTGTATATATGTACAAACAGGACTCTACAAACAGGTGTGTGTGTGTGTGTGTGTACGCGTAGGAGTGGGTATTAATTTAGGCACGTAGTCCTTTACTGGGCGAGCTAAGAAAAATGCCTGTACGTTGGGGAGCTGGCCCGTTAGAATTTAATCTCACGTCATAGAAGGGCTGGCCCGTTCATCGACGCGTGTATGCGAGGGTGGTGAACAGACTCACGCACGGTACACTGGCACGCTTGGGTGGATGGCCTAGCCAGCCTCGACGTCGACCGGAAGGCCGGGTACAACCGTACGAAAGGGCGACGTAAGAAAAATGCGCGCGTCAGAGAGACAGAGAGAGATTGAGAGGGACGAATGTGGAAGTAAGGACGGACGAAAGTGAAAGAGGGTTGGACCGCGAAAGTGGCCGGGGACGCTTGGGAATCACTTATATCCCGTTCCTGGTAACTCTTGGATAAGGGATAGAGACACGTACACGTCCGGCCCCGTCGAAAGAATGTAATTACGTAAAGTGTAATTAAGATTAATTGACGTTAGTGAATATATTGAGAGAGTTCGATGCCGAGGATCATAGAATTGGGAGGATTCAATCGAAAAACGGGTTGCGAGATTGGTTGGTCTGTGATTTATCAGTTTCGTGGCATTTTATGTTATTACGTACAGTATGCTGGTATCGGTAATTGATGTAATGGTTCAAGCATATGAAAAATCGATTTTTCATACATTGTTCTTATGCGAGAGAAATAATTCCAGAAATACACGTACAAAATCTTATTTGAAGACATGTAAATTTTATGTGAAAGATGTAGCCTTTTAAAAGATGTGAGAAAAGTTATGATTGACACGAGCGAGTAGAGGTCTGCTTGAACGAAGCGACGAAACTCGTTTGATAGAACAATGTTTTCCAGTGCAAATCATTTACGTACGAAACACTTGAACTGTTAGATATGTATCTAATTAAAATTCTGCTCCCAATGATACCGAGATTAATTAAACAAACATAACCGAGCAAAGAACAGAAATAAAATTGCAAAGATCTTTGAACGTATGCTCCGAGAACGAAGAGAAAACTTTATTAAAAACTGGTCTTCAAAGGGCGTTTTGCTTTCAAGCTGCGAGAAGACAAACACGCAACACGGTGGTAAACATATCGCGCGAGCAAAGAAATAATCGTACTTCCTCTGGCGCTGTCCCGTTTCGCAATTACTTTGCGAGACGAGGAGGCGAAAGGAAGAATCGAACTTCCACTTTGTCTCTCCAGCAGTCAAACGCGTCGCGCGGAGCGAGGAGAAAGAGCGAAGGGAAGAGCCGAAAAAGAAACAGCAAAGAAGAGAGGAAACCCTAAATCCCTTCTGCATGTTCGAAAAGGAAAAGCAGCGAGCTGGTTGGCCGCAAAAAAAAGAACGCCGAATCAAAAGGTAGAGCGCAAATACAAAGAAACACCGAGCTGAGAGGACGACCTAGACGAAGAAGAAGAAGAAGCGCAAAGAGAGAAGACGTGGTGGTAAGAGAGCACGGTTGGGTCCGAAGGGAAAAAGGAGAAAATTCGCGGGGGGTGGGGTGGGGAAGAGAGACGGCCGGTGCGTCGAGAAAGTTACGGCCGGGGCGCGCATTGTCGGTGCGGTCTTCGGGCGTTACACAAACACAATGAGACTAGGTTGAGCGTGGGTTTAAGCGACTTGCGTGTTGGTTAGCTGCTTGTGAATCCGGGTAGGTTCCGTCGACTAGGAGAGAAAAGGGGGATACACGAAGTGGTGGCGTGTGATGTGGAAGAGGACGAGCGAAGCGCACGAGGGAGGGTGTGCAGCGGCGGGGCGGCGGGGGAGGAGGGAAGAGGAGGCCAGAAAGAGAGTGAGAGGACGTAGCTGGTGGTGGCGATGGTCGGGGGTTGTCCCTTGCTAAGCCAGCGTTAAGGGTGGCTTGGAGTAGGTACGTAGAGCTTATAGGAAGGTAGGAGGGCCGAGATATCCATGGAAGAGAGACGGAAGGAGATAGGAAGAGCGAGAGAGTGACAATACCACTGGGGGTATATGCACGTTCGTAAGCGTTTGGAGAGAAAGAGCAAGATGGAAAGCAGATAGAAACTAGAAACGAGGGATAGAGAGTGATAGAGAGGGAGAGACGGAGGATGAGAGGCGGAGGAGAGAGAGAGAGATAGAGAGGGAGGAACGACGAGGCCGCCAGGTATAGAGAAACAGAGGGAGGACTAGATAGAAAGGGAGACACGCAGGGTAGGTACATCGTAGGAAGAGAAGCCGGAGGTGGTGAATGTGGAGAACGAGAAGAGAGGAGGGCGGGTAAGCAGAGTGTGTAGGTTGGCAGTCTTACAGATCAATAAAGCTAACCACCCTCACCCTCCCCCCTTCCTCTAGCCACCCTCTTCGAATCACCCACCTGACCACCTTCTACCAACCTCCTTCTCATCCGCCACCTTCTCTCCTCCCTCGAGTCGCTGCCTCAAGAACAAACCTCAATATGTCTGACAACAATACCCACCCGATGGATTAGACGCTTCCGCCGGGTGTCTCGTATAAACACGCTGTTTCACGTGTGCGTGCACGCACGCGGTTAGCGTGTACGTTTAACGGACACACGGCTTCAACCCCCTTCTAGCATGGTTCACCTTCCACGGAGGGATACTTGGTCGCGGTGAATGTTCAAACCGCGGACACATACGCGGATATATACGTATGTATATGCATACGAAACGATCAAACATTGACGGGGGTGGGGGGGGGTGATATCTCTTCTGGTGATAGCCGATGCCAACCCCTCTGTGTTTCCCTCGTCGTTTCTTTTCTTCGACACTTGTAGCCACGGCCAACGGAATCTAGCGGCTATTAAATTCTCCGAAGGGGAATGAATATTCATGGCCGATCTCTCCGCGTCCAGCTTTTGCTTTCATCGGTCGTTAATTGACACTGATTCCTTGACGGGCTTTTGGCGCGATGCGCCCGTCCTACACGACGAGAAATTAGATTTAAATCGATCCGCGACGGTAACCTCGTTGCGGTCATTTTTTTTTTTTTTTTTCATGTCCGTCCGGTCGACGGCAACTTGGAGCGAGTGAAAACCGACACACTTGTCCGTCGCATAATTAGCCTGCGGGATCGTAATTTGTTGACTCGTCGAGACCACTGTTCGTCTTGACGAGCGGCTGAAACTTTTCAATTTTTTGGAAAACGTTCCGCTTCGAAGACAAGTTGTTGATAATTAGTTCCTTTCATTTATACGTGCAAAATTTATTACCAATTAAAGTTTAAAAGTATGATTTGATAAACAAGAAAAAAATGTTATAAATAAGTGATCATCTTCTAAATAAAATTGGATCATCCGATGCTTTCACTAGCGCGGTTACACGTGCGCAAAAGAAAAATAACGCTGGATATATGGATTCATCGCAAAAAACTGTATCATATAGCGAATATCGATTCCATAGATTACACGTAGTACTCTGAAGAACTCGTACAGCGAGCGCATTCAAACAGGTGTACGGTATTTTTCTCCGTACGAAAAAGTCCGGCCACGTGGTCCGTGAAAAAACTCCGTAACAGGGAAAACACGTAACATCTAAATCGAGATTAACCTTATTCCTTTCTCCTTAATTCTCTCTCCTCGTTTAACAAAACGTCGTAATATTTCCTCGGAAAACGAAAAGCAGAGAAAGAGAAGGAAAAAGTGGCTAAAGGAAAATCTAAAGAATTACCAACGTCTTAAGAACTTTCAGAGACTCGGCTTCTTTCCGCGAAAGAAATCTCCCTGCCGCAGAAAGAAGCAGAAGGGAAGAAGAAAAAGAAACTCGTTCACCCTTTGAGCGGTGTGGCCTGTTTGCCCGTGGAAACGAAACAGAGAGGGAGAGTAATTGCTCGTGCGATTTTTTTTCCCTCGACGCTCGTTTTCTCCGAAAATTTTCTCCGTGCCAACAAACCCTCGACGTCGTAAAGCTCTCGAGGAACGAAACGAGCACACACGTGGTCAACGGTGTGTGGCGCGCGGGCTGAAGAGGGAACCAAGCGAGAGAACGAACGGAGAAAGAGCCTGGCGGATGCTTGGCTCTTACGTGTCTCCGTTCGTGTGTAATCTTCCCGTGGCTGTGAGGGTGGCGGAACGCGCCACACACAGGATGGGGGAGGCAAAGTTCACGGACTGAGCGTCGAGACGGGCACACGCATACACACAAACACACACACACGTACATAGAAACGCACGCACTCACACATGGCAACCACCACCGTCGCACGACCCCTTTCAGAATATTTTCTCGGTTCTTTCTTGCGGACCCTCGCCCTAAGCAGGACAACGTAGGGGGTAGCTTGAGGTCCTGGTAAGACCCCCCACCAGCGATGCTTCTTATTGATCGTCCTCCGGCCCACCTACCGAAAGGGGGCATACACCATGCTGGTGTGTGCTTTCTCCTTCTCCTTTATCCTCGCTTAGGTCCACCCTCACGGGCCACCCTCTCGCCTTTGTAGCCCACCTACCAAAAACCACCCTTGCTCCCGTCTCTCGTTCTCGCTTTAGCCGAGGCTAGGCTCACTGCCGTGCCTCTTCGTTCGACCAAACCGAAGCAGTCTGTCCGTCTTCGTTGCTCCGACGTGTTGCTCGGTGGTAACCATCGAAGCACAAAGAGCCAGAGCATGATCCCCAGGAACGTCTGGGCACCACCGCCGGGAGTAACGGATAGTCTGCAAGTATAGTTGGCCTAGCCGAGGAGGCTACCGGCGACGTCAATTTACCGGCAATTTCGTTCCCGGGGAAAATTGATTGCGGTCTGGAGAAATTCATAATTAGCTGGACGTGGCTGGGCCAAAGTCCTGGATCGAGGGAGGACGCCTCCTAACGGAAGCGGATCCTTAAGCATGATTAAATGTCGGGATAGATGACGTCGGATCGGACGATGCTGTGCTCTGGGGATCTGAAAGTAAGAAATGGGATGGCTGGCTTTCAGGGGACTGACAATGGGGGAAAGTTCCGCTTCGTCGGTGTTGGTTGTTATTTTCATCGATTATGTTTGAAGAAACCGAGTATACTCTGTACATTGAAATATCCCTTACTGCATAAATCTTTTAAAAAACAGCAGTGCAACGTTTCATTCCATTAAAATTTCTTCAACGGTGAAGAAATTTCGACATTGCGAGTATTTTTATATATTTTTCTTCGTTGGATGTCTTAAGCTATCCAAATTATTCAATCACATAACAGAAACACATTTACAAATATTATTATATTTTTACTGAAGACGTTATATTCACCACATTTATTGCACAATTATTCACCTTTTATCCCCGGATAACTTTCTCATCGTCATGCGAGGATCAATCGAATTGCCAAATGTACAGAGTAGTATTGTCAATAGACGATGAATGTTAAAGGGGATAAGACGGCCATCTAAGTGTTTACGAAGTCGGAGAAAAACGGCGGCAAAGTCGAACAGGTGCTGAGCACGTGGTCGATCGATGGCCGGCCAGCATGGGTTACCTCCTTTTTTTCCAGGCGGGGCTTTTCCCGAAGAACCGCGCATAGCCGTTTTTCATTCATATTTCCACGGTCGTGACCCGTTCATCGAAGGCTATAACGCCGCGCTGTGGAATCGATTTTGAATGGCGTACCAGGCGCGCCCATCTCCGCCTCTTTTCCCGCCGCGAATGTTCCCCTAGGTCGGGGTTACATTTATGTACGGCCGTGCCACGTTATATATACATATATATATATATACCCCCCCCTCCCTTCCACCACTCTCATATTTTACAATCCATCGACTTGACCCGGCAATAAAAATAATGCGATACATATCGCCACTGTCACTTTGTTTCGGTTCCTGCGACTATAACATTTGACTATAACATTAACGAAGAACACAAACTATCGTGCTACGTGTTCATTAACTTCGATTATTGTAGGAGATCCGAAAGGGAAATTATGTTCATGGTGAATATTTTTAATTGTTAGTTCAAGTGTTGATACAGCAGCACGAGATTGAAATTTCATGTCGGTTTCGGTGTTTCTTAAATAAAATATGTCGTCCAGTTGAATCGTGGATGCGTCATTGTAGAATGTTTAATTTGGTACATAAATGTAATTCGGTGTAAAATAATGTATTATTTATAAGAGCATACTTCTCTTTTTGAAATTTTATGATAATTGTTAATAATGTGAAACGTTCTAACGTAAGATAATGCAGAATAAAATTATAGGTATATACTGGTGGTATAATGAATAAATACTGGATGTAATATATGTAATAAAATTTTTAGAGCTTACTAGATAATTAAAATTATATACAGGCACTGTAACAATAGATTTTTGACACGTTTCTCACACTTTTTACAAGAAAAAAGTAGTCTCATTTTTAATATCTCTGTTGTAATTTTTTTAAAAGTGTCGATACTTTCACTTAAATCACACGTCAATATCAACCACATCAAACAACCACAATATCAAAATTAATGCCTCCAACTCTCCTATCAACTCATTCGCGATTCTTTTCAATCAGTTTAATAATATTTAGCAATTAAATATTATCAATTTATTTAATATCATTCACGATATTTAACGTTGGGACAGTCAGTGGATTGTGTTTCCTGCCTACATTCTATAATCTCCAAAAATTTCGTATAAATTATTCGTAACGTTGTGATAAATCATTACTTGGTCCTTTAATGGATTTAAAGCGTCGCGGAGCAAGGGAAAGAAAAACTTGCCGGCACATATCATCGACTAAACATCGCGTGCATCCTCGTAACAGAATATCTTTTCATGCGTAATTACAAATCATCGTTCTCGGCTGCCGCTAGGAACCGCCCCGACGTCGTTGCAATTTTATTTCTCGAAGCTTAACCCCCTCCCCCGTCCCACAGAGGAACATAAATCCACCGTCGTAGATTACTTTACGTGTTTGTAAAGTCCCGCTGAAATCGGAGTATTTGTTTTCGTCGGTTTCCCTTGTCAGTCAGCTCGAACACGGATAACCCGGTAAGTAACATGATTCACGGCACGGCCATTAAACGAAATAGATACTTGGAGTTTTTAATTGGATATATTTTTATTTCCGGGACGATTTACTGGATAAATTACTCCCTGGAGCTGGGCCGAGTTCTACGGCCGGGGCTACTGGCTGGATCGCCGATACAGATTCGCTTACAACACCGGCCGCCGTTTTCTTCTATTTTTTAACGCCAACATTTCACGGTACGTCGGCTGGCGAGGCGATAAAAAATCACGCGACTACGAGCGATATTGCGCGACGCTGCATGACGTAGGAATTTCGCTCGATAAAATTGTCTTAACGAGCGGCACATTCAACGATACGCATAATGAAACTCCACCGTCGCAACGACGGCGTCCATCGGCGTTTATTCGCTCGATGGATGATCGTAGCGGCTGTGACGTGAATTCGAGTAATACTAACGATCCGTGGAGAGGTGCGAGAAGGTCGTACTCGTCGGATATTTTAGTAAATGTGCACGGAGTAACGATGATGGATAACCTACTTGCTTGGGTTAATAAAATTGATCATTTAGAAGTAGGGGAAATAATATTGTTTTATTCTTCCATGGTATTTATATAATGGTATAATAGAAAAGAGATATCTGGGATAATTTTTGTATTTTAGGTGTGATTGTAGAGAACGAAGATACTTGATTACTCGTGGAGAATATTCAGTGTGTATTTTATAAAAGAGATCTTGAGGATGGTGGATTATTTCCAATCGTTTCGAAAGTGTACGTTTTACTTTATTAATTTTGAATATTTATAATTTGCATAGAAAGAATATGTTTGACGCGTTGTTCCATGTTAGTTTTACATCGTTCAATTCCATATTGTTTCCCAAAAGCAAGTATCACAACTTCTTCAATGACAATTGTTAAAACTTCGTTCTTCGTTCTTCACTCTACAATTATAGGTAGGACAAAAATTTAAATTCGTCTCGTGTGAGTACGAAGTCTTAATAATTTTCACTGAGCGAACTGTCCTTACTGTAGAGCACATGGATGAAATAACTCGACAAACTGATTCACAAAAGGAAGAAAGGATACGACAGCGACAATACTATCAAAAAAAGGAAACGTGTAATCACGTAAAACTCAAAATCATAGGGAAATACTGCGAGAGTTTCGTGAGAATTCGGACCCGAGCGCACGGCAATTGAATCATCTTTGCAAAACGCATCGATAGCTGTTTCACCGAGCGTCGGACGGCTGTCCTTCAGAAAGGCGAAGTTTTCAGCCGCTTGGAGTGGCAATTTATGAGGGCCAATTTAGGGGATCACGGCGGTCACGCAAGCAATGCCGACTAGGCCCGAACAGAGATAGCTGATCAGCGCAACAGCTGATGGCTGCTATCTATCGATCCATCGGCCGGTATCGATATCGTAATAGTTTGCTAATAGTCGCGTGATTGTTCCTGCCACGCGTGTACACGTACAACCGGGCACACGGAAAAAGCACGACAAGAAGGTAGGAGGACCCGCTTGATAAGCATACGTTTATTAATTTTTCGTAACATTGCGTAACTTTAAAGTTCATTCGCAGTTGTACTTCCTCGAGTTGTACGTCATTATAAAAACATCAAGTAACTGTATAACAATTATTAGTTATCAGATTCTCTATGAAAAATCCTTTGTAACCAGAATTTCGTTTACTTGTATAAGATTATTTTTTATATTTATTATAGCAAGTTCTTGTTTCTTTCGCGATTTTAAAACGTTTCGACGCGCTTCGTCGAGTTATACGTCTCTGTCGTGCTAAACGTCGTTCGCCTGTAACATTCGAGGTGAATTAGAAGGTACATTGTCAATTGTTTCCAAGCTCTTGTTTCCAACTTCTTTATTAATTAGTTTACATGCGATTGTAAGTTGCAGTCTGTATTTCTTTATAATCGTTGGTAATCCCAGAGGTAAACGAATAAATATCGGATTATGGTACAATACACAGTGCAATACATAGTTGAAAATTGCATTGGAAATATTACGAAAGATTAAAGATACTTGCGAGGTATTCGATCCCATTTCTAGCTTCGAGGGCGAGAGAAGATTCGGCGTGCGCGCCCGCGAGTGTAAAGAGAGAAAAGTGGGAAACAAACGCGGACCGATTGGCCGGCCACGGAAATTTTAACGTTCTATAACGTGCGGTAAATTCGATTATTCTTGGCTACGGATTCTCACTTTTTGCTCGACTCGGTACGTTCGTTTGCCGCAGCTCATGCGCACACGTGCCGGCACACGGTCGCGGCCAAAATTTCGCCACGCGAAATCGCTAGTTTCCTACCCCTGAACTTAATTCGATCGAACGCCTGCGGGTTACGATTTAGTGAGAATATGGGAACAAGTATACCGGAAGAAGAATATGGCAACAATTTGTTTGGATTTCCCTCGTTTTTTTTTTTTTTTTTTTTTTTTTATGAAATACGGGGAAGTGAAATATGCTTTATTGTTGTTGATTCGAGGAAATTAGTCCTGCTCTTAATTATTCGCAGTGGGTTGTTACCTTCTTTCAACAACTTAAACATTTGAACAGTATCAATTGTCATCACGTTAGGTTTATTTTAAACATTTTCGTAAAATTTCGTGAAAGTTTCACCAATTTCTGGACAAGTCCTATACTTTAGGATTCAAGCGATTTCCCTTTTCAATTTTACCATAATAAAACATTCTTTGTTCACTGCAGATAACATCAATATCGGGAAATCAATGAAAATAAATCATATTTTTCTCGTACACTATCTTTGTAATTAAACGTTTGTCAGATACTCCATATACGTAATTTACATTCTATTGAATCTTTCTAATTCGAAATTTTGAAATTTCAAATCCATCGATTTTTTTTTTTTTTTTTAAGTTACAGTTTAGTGTAATTAAGTAATAATCTTTACATTATAGATAAATTATATTACACGTATTATACGTGAAACGTCAACAAATGTATTAATAAATTAAATCGTGACGAGCAAATAATGTAATTAATTAAATATTACTAATTAAGGGAGTGTATGAATTAAACATTTCAAATGGGAACTAATCAGATGACATAAATTCTGCATCCAGTGATAAAACATTAACTATTAAAAAATGGTTTAATATCATCAATCTATAAAATAGCATTCAGTTTTAAATTTTAGCTACAACGAAAGTAATGTGATATTTCCTTAGTTTTATGTCACGTTATTTTACAATATTTTTGTATATCTTTGCGCAAATATTAATCACTTCGATATTAAGTATTCTGTTTGATTGTTACGTTTCTAGTTAATCGGCCAATTATCATTTAATTTTTTCTATTTTTTTGTCAAATAAATATTTCTAGTTCATTTCGAAAAAAAAAATGATTTTATTTAGAGATAAAATAACTTAACGAAGAAAATAAGAAATATTTATTTGACAGTATTTGATCCTGAAGAAAGTCAAGCTTAAAGATTTCTGGGACACGCGTGCATTTCACTACTACCTGATTGTCCTGTCTGACTACGGCTCGTTACTTCTACTTAGACCAGACTCGCAAGTATACGCGCAGTTGCTTGCTTGAAAACAGCGCAACAGGTTTTAATAGGTCATACATTTTTTATCTTCTGAGTGAGAACGCATGAGAAATTGTTCTTTCCATCAGCAATTAAAAATATTATAAAATATTTTGTAGAGTATCATCATAAACATTCCATTATTGCGTATAAAATTTCTTGATTATTGTACATATACTTTTCTTATATTTATTTTAACAAGATTTATCTTCTTCAAAAATTTTTGTAACGAGCAATAATTTTTTATAATCATTGTATGCACATACTCATGTGACGGAATATGACGCAATCAGAAACTGTTACGCAATATTTTAGAATCTTAAGCTCTTTATCTTAAGATTCGTTCGTTTCTAAATGACAAGTTGAGAAAATTCTTCTTGGCCGATAGAGAATTAGTAAAATGTACTGTTATAATAGTATTCTAGTACTTTAATTTCTTTCAAAAGATATCGAGTTTTGCTCTTATATAATTAATATTTCATTACTAATTTGCATATTTTTAGTCAAGTTCGAATTATCCAGAAATTTACGAACGTCAATGTGACAAAGATGCAAAATTAAGCAAGCGAGTACAAAGAATACATAATGTTACTCTTTAACATTGATCAGACGTCGCCCGCCATTTCGTTTCAAAAGAACAATCAAGTCGATTTACCACTTTTCTGCCGTGACGATCCATGTCATCGCGAAAGTATTACGCCTTATTATTACAACATCAATTCACTCTCCGTCCTCTTTGTCTTTCTCTCTGCGAATGTTCGATGGCACACGGGACGGACAAAGAACGACGAAAGAGTTACCCCATCCTCGGTATTGCCTTGCGCGCGAAGTTGCGCAAATATTTCACGGCGAGTAATCCATGTTTCATAACCTTAATGCACGAGCGTAGATACGCCACGGGGGTCGCGAGCAGCAAGGAATGTTAATTTCATACGCGCGATATCCATGTGCATGTATTTAAATATTTTACAATCACGAGCGGTACTTGTAGTTTTTAATATTAAATAGTTATTCGCTAACAAGCACTTTATTGTCTAATCTGGCTCCGCCATGCGGAACCCATGGGCCGGCTACGGAAAGTAGTTAACTTCCAATTAACATACGAGCCGCGAGCGAAAATATCCCTCCGACGAAAATTCGTAACGCAAACGGAGCCATTGCGAAATTAAAAAGCCCGCAACCGTCGTCGCAACCGTGTTTCATTACATCGGAAGACGGGCGCTAATTTTGTAATAAAAATTTTGTTTCGATCCAACATTCACCAGCCTTTGTTGTCGTTCGTATAGGTATAATTTAGTTACACAAGTTTACGTACATCTGATTCATTAATGTTGTATAGATCTTAATTAATTTGTTAATTAGATTTAGAATTGACAGTGTTTCTTACTGCTCATGTTTAAAAGAATATTTTAATCAATATACCTTGTAATATTAGTAAATATTACGAATTTGCAAAAACCTTACCTCTATACCTCTATAAACAAAGGTTTGCTCTAGTTATACGTGATTTATTTTTATTTTCCTCCAGGAAGCAAATATAGATATTTATAAATATATCAAGATCTGTACAACTTAATAATTCAATGAATAAATTTATTAGTGCCTGTAAAATGTTTAAAATTCTCGTTTCTCTTTAAACGTTCGAAATTTGCAAGTGCATATAGACTTTCACGACTGAGTGGATATTTGGTTACCTGATGTAATTTGAATAAAATTTTGATGCGGGTTACTCGGGAAATTTGTAACGAAATTTAAAAAAGAATTTAAAGACAATGCATTTTTAATGTATTCTGAATAATAAATGCATCGTTTATTTTCGTGATTTTTTTCCCATTAGGTAGTAGGTTCATACGTTATGTTTCTTCTTTTTTTTTTTTTTCTTTTTTGAATTCCTTCAATTCCAATTTCTTGTAATTGGAATTTTAATATGTAATGTAGATAATAACATATAATTACCTACATTGTTGAAAAAATGAAAATAAATCATGTCACATATAAAATAGTTTAGTACGTGACGAGGCATCTGTGACTAGCACTTACGCTATTCAGATAACAAATTGTTTGAATGGTAGAATTCTCGTTTATTAAAATATTCTGATGACAGGAAACTCCACTGTATTCGTAATAATTTAGAAATGTTGGACTACTTATAGACAATAGTTTATACATTCCCACCGTATTCCCTCTTTGTCTGCTGAATGTAGCAGGTTGGTATCAGTGAATGATGGCAAGCAACACGTCGCACAATAATTTACGCTCCTCGTACGAGCCGCGCGTTCAAATGTTACTGCAATAATTAATGAAACTCACTTGTTGCGAGAATCTTTTAACGTTTCATGAATCGCAGCCGCTTCGGAAAACATTTCATTGCGGCGAATGCGTTTAAATTTCGCTCGAAACTGGCGTGCCGTGTGTGTTGGCGACTGTGTGCGAATTTTGAGAATATCCGAACGGGTTGGTTATATTATTGGAAAGCAGTGTCTAAATATTTGTCCACGATAAATGATAAAGAATGTTTTTAATTAGCATTTAGCAGTGAAAAAGAGAGTTAAATTTTCCCAGCGAAAGTGAAAGACTATCGAGAGAAATAATGGGCGCATAAGTTTATTGATTGTATAATGTACACGCGATAAAATTGCGGATATTTAAACGCGAGAAAATTACGTTGCGTTTGTATAGAAAGTATTTATAATTTTATTACAAACAACGCGTACGTTTCATCAGGAAATGATATATACAGAGTTGCGCGATTGTCGTCATTAATTCGATGATTTTATGAACAAACAGAAGAAAGCATATTTTGAACGGTAATTATATATTTTCAATGGTAAATTATAGAATTATATATGCTAATATATGTATATATTATGTTTATCTGAAACATTTTTAAAAGATATAAGATTATTATGTATAATATTCTCCGCGTCTAGTCTGAATAAAAATTCATTTATACTTTTTCATAAAAATTCGTGAGAATATTTCCGCTCTTCCCTAATATTAACTCTTTCGCTGCTGCGAGTGTCTATGTATATATATCCCGCAGAACTGGTCGTCGGGACATCCCAAAATAACACATTGTACACAAATTCCTGCCTCTATAAACTAAAATTGAGCTACATTTCTAAAGTTTTCGTTACTTTTCCATTTCCTTTTAAATTTCAAAATTGAACATCGAATAAAATTTTCACTTGAGGAAAATTTTTCATTGAAACTTTTTTACCACTGTCATCACCATCCCACAAAAATTTACTGACGAAATAAAAGATCAATTTCGAATCTAATAAACTATAAAAATGAAAAATCTAAATTAATTACTTGCAATAAGAAGTGAGAAATTTTATTTGTCAACGGAAATAGTGACTTCAGTGGCTAAAGGGTTGAAATGGACAATCAACTTAAAAACCGTAAAATACTTAAAAACCAACTGGTAATGAACTGGCAGAAAAAAATTTCCACCAAACGGCAAAGACTATCCGGTCTTTTTGTCCAGCTACCATCGTAACGAATCAAATTCTAATTGCAACAAAACGGCGAGCCGCACGCGTGTACATGTATTTAGAGGAGCAGTGAAACCGTTCCGCAGCCCGTCCGTGAGAAACAGACGACTTTCTGTTTTGACTCGACGAATTAAGCGCGACGTCCGATCTTGGGCGGATCCCGGTCTCTTTGTAAACGCGTGTAAACACTTTTTACCGTCGCCATTAGCGATGGCTAGTCAGTCATCGTGGACTTTGGCCGAGGAACACGGTAGATCGCGTGTCCTCAAACAATCTACCCCTTTTTCTTTATTTCTTCCCTGGCTGCCCCCCCTAATTATGTTTGCGTTGCTGAGTGCTCCCGCGCTTTTTTCTTCTAATTAGTCACTCGGTTAATCATACTGCTCGCGCGTACGACTGACGAGCACTTCCTAGTCTACCTTCGTCCTTCCGTCTAACCGTGTGCACTTCAGAAAGGAAAAGTGAACGTTTAAACGTCGCGAGGCGGTTTTGCATACTTAAGGCGGGCACGTATATCTCATGTATAATAATTTACTCCGGTGAAATTGCCGAGATTGTGTGCATAGGTGGTCTGATTTAATATTTCTCTGCCTTTTAACCGACCTCCTCATTGCCGTGAGACTCTGTTTGCATTGAGCTGATATTTGAAAAATATATTAGCACGAGATGTGGTCGAACCAATATTTCTGGAATCTTTGTAAGATGAAGGTTCCATGATTGATGGATCAATATTTTGCTCAGTGTTTCGTTATTACTTTCGATTAAACAATTTATTTGTCTTTTTATATCATAGAGCTTGAAAGATGTGACTCACGTTTTGAAACTTTTATTCGGCATTATTCGCTTCTTTCATTACAGATTTATTTATAATGATCATTATAATATCATATTTATAATGATCTTTCACATTTTAAAATTGCAGTAAATAATTTTTCTCTGAATTTGTGAATTTGAAAAATTAGAAATACATTGACGTAAATTTTTAAGTAGCGATAAAAAATTATATTGTATGTATATTACATACGACGTAATTATTCGTTTTGTCATGACCTCACAAATCACGCGATCCCAATACTCCACTTAAAAACTAAAAGCAACAAAATTTTCAATCAATTTCTGAACTTTATCGTCACGATCTACCAAAATATCGTCAAATAACGTTTCTCTATTAACGTACATAAATTAATCGAAAAGAAACGAAAAAAAGGAAAGAGAAATCGACAATCCTGTGTTTCAACATCAATTAGATCTTGAACTGTATGGATCTGGTGGACCGGTTCAAAGCCAAGCCGAACGCATGGGGGTTCGAATTCGCTCTTTTTTCGCGTTTGCGCGCGCCGGCACACGCCGGGGGTTGACGGGCCAACAGCTGTTTTCTCATGTGTCGTGACGGCGCCAGCAGCGAAGAGGGAACAAAAAAAAAAAGGAGCACGGAGAAGGGTGTACGGGGGCGGAGAAGAGAGCGAAGCAACAATCGAAACCATGTCGGGCAACGACCGTGGCCCGCGCGTCGCTCTTCACAAATGGACCGTCGTCGTCGTCGTTGTTGTTGTTTCAATGTCGTTGTCCTGCATCGCGGCTGTCCTCCTCTCCGCTCCGTCGGCTGTTTACTTTTCCTCTACGCGCCCGTGTGAAATCCGCGACGAGGGCGAAAGTGGTCCCGGATAGACGCTAAAGTATCAATTAATTCGAGAAACCGGCCGGCGAATCGAAGAAACGGAAGACATGGGTACAGGTGGAGGAAGAGCCCGAGCGGAAGGGAGAAAAAAAGAGGGTTTCTTTACCGAAGTAATTAGTTTCCTGGGCTGGCGAAGGAAGGAGAAGAGGTGGAAGGGTTGAAGGGTCTTCTCTTAATGATAATTGGTTTGCTCGAGATTGGGAAAGGAAATGGGAAGAAGAAAAGGGAGGGATAAAAAGTCGCGATCGGAAGTGTATTAAGCGGTAATCGCGCGAGCCACGGTGTGTCCGATCGTTCTCCCCTCTTTTTTGGTAATTTCCTCTTTCTCCGATAACGTCGAATTACGAGCTTCTTATTAATACTTGGTTTAACAGGGCAGAGGACAAGTTCCGCCACGAAATATAAGGATAAAGTTTCTGCAAAAATTGCGTCGATCAATTGCTTATCTCAACTAGTAATTATTAACTGACACTTTAAAATATCGAACCTATTTTCTTACAAAAAAGCGTCTTCAAAAAAAAAAAGAAAAAAAAAGAGAGAGAGAGGAACATCGTTCAAACGGAAATCCTTTGACCAATGGAAAACGCGAGGTTTCTTCTCTTTTTCTTTTTTTCTTCGAATGAATAATGAGCCGAGGTCGTATTTATTCCCGTTCATCTCGCGTGCTCGTTAAATCGTCGGATGGTAAGTGTATCGCTGCTAAAAGCCTGGCAATAAATACAAGATAACCTGGTTAATTCATATTCCCCGCTGCCGTTTGCTAATTATATGCAGTATCGATTTCAGGTGTTGCAATTGTAAACAGGATTAACGGCCGTCAAAATAAACTTACGTCCGCGAAACAAGACGCGTATCGCGATTTCCTTTAATTTGCCCGGCGTATTATCGACGTATCTCAAACGAAGTGGTTGCGCTCATTAAATTCTTATCACGTTCGATCAACACGACTTATTCGGTAATTATCGTAGAAAAATACGTTTATCGCAAATACGTGTCCTCGTTGGAAACACGTCTCGCGTCGCCAAAGGAGATGTCGCGCGCGGACATGTCAAACGAATTAAACCGATAACGAAACATTATCAGTTCGTCGGCTGTTTGTATCGAATAAATCGGTCTGTGTCGGTCTTACTCGGCGGGTGATCTCATTATACGCGACTTCAAATCTTCGGGACTCGGATGAAAGGTTGGCGAATCGTAGACGAGAAACGTCAAGGAGAATCGACTATTGCCGTATCGCCCGCGTTTCGTCATTCTATTATATCAACTAGTTTTTAATTAATCCGGCGCGATGCACATGTTACCGCGCTTCCATTCGCCTCAAAGAGCTAGTAGGAGGACTGGTGTTATGTATATGCATCGCAATGGGATCGAACTTTTTCAGAATTGTTTAATTAATTATTTATACGCTCGTATATATCTCGTTGCTTTGGCGAGTGACGATACACGCGATTATCGCTGCATCAGCGGAACTGGAATTCATCGTGCCGCTTTAATTAGTTACTCGTTCGCTATCGTTTCGTTTCGATTCGAGTTTTCTTCCAGCTGTAAGACCACTCGCTCCTTTTCACCATACCTTCCAACAACAACGTCTGCTCAATTGATTCGAGGGTTAATTAAAAACGAACCAGACACTCTAGATATGCTGACGTGTCTCGTGTCTAACAAATAGGAAATGAATTTCTATTCGGTAAATTCTTCGTTTCCTTTCTTCAAAGCCGACCTTGAACTTTTCCCAATTCTCCAGTTACGAATCGACGAATCACCCTCGGTTAAACGATCAACACGTTACAATTAACACGCCTACGTCTAACGCGTAGGAAAGAAAGTGAAACGAAATAAAGCGCGATAACATTAAAACGAGGAAATGTATCCTCCAGCCCGGTCCCCTCTGGCCGGAAACGTGCTCGGGGCTATCTTAGCTACCCAATTCTGTGGACGCGCCTGTCCGCTCTCGGCTTTCAGATCTCGTGCACGGCGCACACATACGTACGTACGTGTGCGTACAGGTGCAAATGAACCTTTAAGGGTAAACGGTGAATTCGTCGAAGAGGTAGCGGGCAGCGTGAACAGAGAGAACGTGCAGGATAGAGAACGGGAGAGAGGGTGTCAGTCCGGAGTATCACGGACCACCTAACGATGCACATATAACCCGGTAAAAGAGGATCCCGAAGCGGGAATAGAAGCAGAGCCGGCGCGGTTCGAAGGAAAAGGGGATGCCGGAGGGTGGAGGGAGGGGGAGGGGGTGACGGAGGCTCGGGTGGCCGGGTGGGTGGCGGGTTAGAGCCTCGAGAAGCTTTTGCAAACCGAGTCGAACTTGTCGCTTGGCGTTGTGTGCGGTACCGATGGTGGGGAAACTGGTCGGTCGATGCGCTCGGTCGCTGCCGGAGCTGCAGGGGGCTGTTTTTGCGGGTGTGGCTTAACGCACCCCCTGTCGCCCCACTGACCCTCGCTTCCTTGCCCCAGGAATTACCAAGCGTTCCACCCTCTTTCCTCTCGCAGCCCCAACTAGCCACCGCGGTCGGCTACGCTCGTCTCTTTCTCGCCGATCCGCGCTCGTCGTTTCTCCATCCGCGTGTCGTTCTCTTCGTCTCTCCTTTCCCGGTGTTCCTTTGCCTTTCCTCTTCTCCGCCTCCTGCTCGTCTCCCTGTAGCAAGCCGCCCGTGCTGTCTAGTCCCCTACGGGCGAGAGCGTGAGCGCGAAACTCGGCGAGAGTCGAGCTTGCTTTCGATCGTGTGCTTTCCACTACGTGATCAGGCGAGCCTCTCCAGCCAGGCAAGCGAGAACTCGCCTCGCTGCAACTATGGAAATTCGCGCTTTGAGACGGCGGTTTTCGTGAGAGCTACGGTTGTTGTCTTGGCCACCCGACGATTTTGTCGGCGATTTTCTCGGTCCTTCTCTATAGCCCTTCCAGTCGCACGCTCTTTAATTTCTTCGGGAAACACTTTTACCCGGCGTGCACTTTGCTTGGACTTTCACTTGCATGACGAACACGCCGGACACGTTGTAGGTGTTGGTTGGAAATCGAATTTCACATGTTGCTCGTTTTGCTCCCGTTTCTTTTCCCCTTGTGGGCAAGTGTTTCGTTTTTACGCCAGAACCACCAAAGTCGAAATGACCAATTCGTTTGTAATTTTTTGCAAAAATTTTCTAGATCGAACGAATGCACTTTTACAGGTTCGAACTACTTTCTTTTCTCTCCTCTCTCTCTCTCTCTCTCTTTTTTTTAGATGAAACTTTCTGTTCTTTATCGCGTTAGAAACTTTTTCCTACATTGTGCAATTTCATTTCTCCGATACAAGTTCGTTTCTTTCTCTCTCATCAATTTTTGATTGCCTTTTTAACATCCCTGCGCAGGGATTAGATTTGTTTCGTCTATTTCTTATCGTCCACTCTATCGGCGTTTCCACTCGTTTTCGCAGATGAGATTGATTAATGATGCGCGTATCGAATCGCTGCAGTGACTGACTGCATATTGAATCAATATTAAATGACGGGCACGAAACGGTCGCAACGGTTAATGTTACAAGTCGTTATTAACGTCTGAAGTGAAATAAGTCGGGCCGACTGCATTTCGCTTGCAATGAAATCAACGATATTCCGATGGTTTTTCGCCTAGGTGACGATATTATCCATCCACGGTTATTAAAAATTCCTCCATCAATCATATACAAAACCTGTTGCCTCGATTGTTCACGAAGTTTCCGTGTCACTTAATTGAATTCTTTAAGCGTCCTGAATTCTTCGCCGCTTATATCTTTTTTTCTAATTCGTTCGTTACTGAAGTCGAATCCGCCGTAACGAGATATGTATGTTACCAGCGATCGAACAACAAATTGAAATATTCACACTCGTAGAAGATATGCACCTGAAAAGCTTGAAATGTTTCTAATTGGACGTAAATTCGAAATTTTCTCGAACGCAGTAATATCTTGTTGGTACGTGAATTTAAAATAGAGGTAGAGTTCAGTGTAAAAAAAAAAAAAAAAAAAATAAATCGATCGTCGTAGCGTGTCAGAGAGATCTGTCGCTCTCGGATATTTATTAAAAGAAGATGCACGCTAAGATACGTCAAGAGATCAACGCTGTTTCAATAACACGATATCACCTATTTGCTTCCGCGTTAATCACGCTTGATATGAAAACAAAAGATCAACGTCGATCGCGATATTGTATCGATTACGCGGCGTTTTCTCTTCCGTTCTTTTTACCTTCATCGTGCAAAGGGTGATTTACGCGTGCTTCTTTTATTCTAGCTGAAACAAGTGAATCACTTACGCTGCAAGAATGGAATATCACTTTTTATTCCGCTAGAGGCGAACGCTATACACAGCGTTCCTTTCCCCCCTTTCCCCCCACGAAATTTCTTTCTTTTACGGAGCTTCATCCTTTGCACCTACAGAAATTACATTAATCCTATTCAGAGCGTGCTGGAAGTGTTTACATTTTTCAGTTTCTTTTCGCGAGACCTTCGTACTACGAACCTAACCACTGCTTAACCTAGAATCCGCGCATGAATGAAATTGTCTCCGGGAGAAACAAGTGGCTGAAAATAATTACGCGCGACGCTGCTGATCTCTCGAGAAAGAAAATATTTTCGTTCGTTGACGAACCTGACGAATAGATGCAGACAATACTTACTCCTATTTCCTTTTTTTATTGATTTCTACATTTCTAAATTTACTTGTATTTAATTAATTCGGTAATGTAAATTCTTTAATAAATCCAACGATGGATAAATACGCTTGCACTCCGGTAATTTATAACAACTTTGGCTATTTCTATCTCTGCAAAATTCATCAACAGCGATTAATAAATAAGGTAGAGCAATCTTTTCCAAACGTTGCGTCTATGTTTCTGTAAAATCGCAATTGAAGGCAGATAAGGAGCAAACGGGAGAGGAATTATCGCGGGAAACTAGTTCTGTTCGCTTTATGTTGTGTTTTAGATTGTTTACAGCCGCGCGTAAATTTACGGCAGTACGCATTAACATTACAAATCTCCGCAAAACGTTTCCTGTGTTTTCCAAAAACACTCGCTAAATTATTCACTCGTTAAACGAGTAAAATGAAAATTCATTGAAATTGAACAACAACGTATCCCGCGTGTCTAAACTTCCTCCAGCTCCCTTTAACAAATATTTAAGATTCAATCTTCAAATGGAATCGCGATGTTATTCCTTATAACAAAACGAGTTTCTATCCTCTAAGGGATTCTAATACACCAGTGCAGCTTATGGCTATGTGTGTGTAGAGAAAGAAAGGGAGGGAGAGGGAGAGAGAGAGAGAGAGAGAGACATGAAAACCCCCCACCTCATCTCTCTCCTTCCAGTTCTCTCTTATCTGTCGATCTCCCCACTACCGCGACTCCTTCTTCGAACCCTCAGATGCCACCCCCAGCATCGCCACTTCCACTAACGGCACGGCCAGCTCCATAACTACCACCAACCCCTACAACTTTACCCACCTCCGTGACATCGTGCGCAACCTTTCGCGCAGGCGGTCAAGAAAACTCCGAAAAACTCCGGCTTTTTGCGCGGGAAAACTTTTCGAACTTCTCGGCCGACACGTCAGCGCACACGCAGATGGAACGAAAGTTTCTCCGGCTGCGGGTTGGACGGAGGGTTCGGAGAGACCAAACATTAGCCGCGCGAAAGAAATCTCACCCCCTGGAGCGCGACGAAACTCGCGCCGAGGCGAGAACCTCTCGCGAGAGGGAAAAAGAAAGACACGTAACGAGGGTAGTTCCGAACCTCTTTTTTCCCCCCTCCGTTAATTCGCTTTATACAATTAACCGAGGGAAACGAGCGCTATGAAATGTGAAAATACATTAACGCGAAGTTTTCGTCTCGTGCGATTTTTCTTTTCTCAGGGCTGCTTCGGGTGCAAGCGTTTCATTGGAGGAGGTACGTCAGTAGTATAGGTTCGTCTGTGTTGTTCATTGGAGAATGAAGGGAATTTCGCGATTATTGTTCGGATGTGTTTAGTTACTCATGGACTGTAAATTTTTATGCGAATTTATATTTCTGGAAATGTTCTATTGAAAAAGAAAAAAAAAAAAATAGAACTGGGAAATTGTCTACTAGAAGGCATTGTAATTTGGCATTATATTTTGTGCGATTTTTTTTTCAAAATTGCGCTCATGAAAATTCGCGGTCCAAATTATTAAATTTTAATTGATAAAGGAAACTAAACGCTGTAAAATTACAATAATTCTACAATCGTCTATTCGATTAATTTCTCTTCCTCTTTAGTCATTTACTTATACTAGTTGCATTTCTGATGCCAAAATAACGTGTTTGTTCATTTTCAGTCAGAGTCTTACCTATTTTTAGTCTTATTCTACGCAAGACACGTGAGCGTCTGAGCGAAACGTTGATCCTTAAATCCTTTTACCAACTCTTCGATTGACTTTCAGCGTTAAACGTAAATCTATGAGGGGTGTAGTCGTCGTAGATGGGGTAAATACGAACGAAAGGGCGGATCCATAGATGCAGTCATAAGGACGGTATGGGAGGGCTTTAATTAAGGCAAGTAGAGGAAAGAAAAATCCTGAGGGAATTTATAGAGGTCGACAGAGCCACGACGGGGGGTTAAGGGACCGAAGGGAATGGAGAACGTTGGTTGAGACGGGGGTTGTTCCTAAACTCGAAGGATGTGCCCATGGTAATTTAGACCTTCGAAACGACTCTGGGCATCGTAAAGGTCTAAATGTAAAACAGACTGTCCTGCGTTAATTCCTTTAGACGATTAAACAAATAACTGTCTGAGTTTTATTCCCTTTCCCTTTCGTTCGAGTGAATTTATCGCGGACGTGATTTCTATTACAGTACTGTAACTATTCTCAGAATTCGTTCGACAATTCTAGCATGTACTGATAGTACATTTTATGACAAAATAAATTGCACATACGTGTCTAATTAGAGTACGAAAGTATTTCTATCTTGTTAATCGTTTAATTTATTACAAATCCGTCAGATGCAAAAAAACTATCACAATACGAATGTCATTTGTATTGAAGATCCATACAAAGAAAGAAAAACACGAAGACGTTATCAACGTTGAAAGATGCTTCGTTCGAATCGACTCTTGAGAAAAAAGAAAGGACCGGGGTACGGGGTGGAAATCTGGCCTTGTATTCAGAGCAGCATCTCTCGTCAACGGTGGTACGGGTCACGCAATGTAACACGCTCGTCTTTTTATCGAAGTGAAACCCCCGGGAGAATTTTCCTCCGGGGTAGCTCTATTAGTGCACCGAATAATGATGAGTTTAAACATGGCGCCGTCGTGTACGGATACATAGGCACTGGCTACTGAACAGGCCGAAGGTAGTTCGCTCGGATTAACTTGGTCCGTTGACGAGGTGATTAAACGTTGATTAAACGCAGACTAAATTGCAGTCAAAAATATCGATCCTCTGCCTTGACTCCGCCATCAGCCTCCTCCGCCGCCACCCTTTCTCTCTCTCTCTCTCTCTCTCTCTCTCTCTCTCTCATACACACACTCTTTCACCCTTTTCCTGTTCGTCTCATGGAACTACGAACACGTCTACGTCTACACCTTGCCACTCGCATTTTATCCGTTCCATCCACCACCTTTCCATCGGGTCACCTTTCAAACCCAGTGGTAATCACGGTTATCTTACTCCGTCCTAATGGAATTACAGCACACTGGCTTTGATATCGTTGTGCCCCGTGCTGCATAATTACGAGATTGCTTAATGACGCGGACTGAAATGCGGATCATTGTCGAAAATCGCGGTCACCGATGGTAGGTGCTCGTAATTCGTGCGGTTGATAAAAATTGATGAAGATTTCGATCTGCGATCGAATTTTAATAATAGTTCTTCCTTCGAATTCTTAGAGTATCCAAAGAAGTGGATAGAAAATTATTTTGAAACATTTATTTGGATCGATATTAGATTTAACTTTGCAGAAGTCTTCGGGTGTGTATGTACATAGATGCTTCGTTTCATTGAAAAATCATTAAGTTTTGTGCCGAAACGACAAAAAGTTGGTTTCTCATTTATGGATTTATTATTGTACGTAAATAAAAATCTAAAAATTTCCATGAGATATTCCGCGACGCATCAATATATTCAACTTCCGTTTATTGTCTGTCTTACTTCGTTAACTCAGAAATTCCTCACAATTTTCCTCAGTGATAGATACAAATAAAAGAAACTCGTTCGGGAGATTTAGAAAAACTTACTAGATTCTTCAGGTTATTCAATACGCTGGATTTTCTCAAAATTACCCTTCAACCGTCCTCTTCGACAATTGCTGAACGCGCGTAAAACCACGTTTTAGCGAAAACTCAACGTTTTACAAAAAGAAAGAAAAAGGGGGGAAGAAGAAAAAACTCTTCTGGAACTCGTCTGGGAGCAAAAGCCTTTTGATCGACGCGGCAGGAACAGCTAGTTAACGCATTCACGTCTTTCGCATGATCGAGCGCGGCCGATTTTTGCGCGGTTGTTCGGCGAGCCCGGCAACCTACAATAATTAGCGGCTCATTAACGATGGATGCGTCGACGTGATACCAAGTGCTCTCATTGATTCCACGATTCGAACGTCGCGTTCCACGTTCACGGTGCTTTATACACGCACACGCACGAGTACCGTTTACACACACACACACACACACACACACACATCATGCGAATCCAGTCTACGAGATCTAGTGTAGTCTATAGTTCTGATCGCTAGTTCACGCCCTGTCACTGAAGGATGTGAAATATTGCCGGTGGATCGGCGACTTTTAATCAGTCTGATTACCATTGCCGAGCAACGTTTGCTAGCGTATGTTAACGTTTCACTTTTTAAAAATATGTATTATTATTTTTGTAACTACAGAAATGTATAAAATAATAAATTCGAACAAATGCATTCTGGACTACATCTGTGTATTAGAGACTATATAATAGTTATATGTTTTCATTTACGTATCCACTGTGTGCTTGTGTAATACTGTATGCATTCACTTGTGTATATGATCCTTTCCTAAGGTATCCTTTTTTAAATTTATTTTTAATAAATCTCTCGTCAGATCGTTGCCAAACCCCTTCATATTATAACGGATATTACAATTTCTAACAAAGTTATAACTTCCATATCATAAATTGTGCCGTTTGCAATTTACAGAGAAGCGTGTTTATATGAATGAGAAATGGCCAACAGTCATATCTGCCACATGAAAAGAAGTTCAATTTAGATGCACCTGATGGTCTTCGTTATTATCATGATTTACGAAAGGAGCAACAACTTCTGAGTCGTCGATCCGTGGAAGGCGGCGATATAGTGGTTTGGGGAGATATTAATTACTATGGTAAGATGAAAATAAAATTTATTGCAAGAGAATTTTATTTACGTACTTTCAAGTACGCTAACTTTTCTCGCTTCGTTCGCGTTGTTGTTTCGTTTCAACCAAATCGCGTGTGTGTCGTTCGACAGCTTCGATGCGCGTTCATGGTCGCACAGATGGAAAAGCGGCGGCTTCCTCGATCGACCTTAATTGACTCGTACACGATGTGTCAGCTCCTTCTTCTTTTTCATTCGCACACGGCTATTCTCATAACCCCGAGTGGTTCGACGAGATAATTCCGCAGTCGGAGCCGCGACCTCGCAGCTCGATCGAGAATCGAATAAGAAAAATGTTTTCCTTCGAGGAGGAAAATTGAGGGAAGCGTTGGTTTCCCAAGGTGGTTTCTCCACGTCTCCGCGAGAATTCTTTCGTATTTCAGGATGAACGTTAATTGACCGCGCACGTTCTTAGAGTAAGGTGTAAAGATCGAACAGGGGTTGGATAAATGTTTGACTTGACGCTTTCTTCGAATGGTTTCTTTGATACCTGAAGTCTGATTTTTCAGCTTCGTGCTCAGTGTCTGTTTGAAGATGCAGATTGATCGGAGGGATTTTAAAGGGAATTCTTATCGGAGCTTGAATTTATCTTATGAATTGGATTTGCGAGTGGAAATGAAAGGATGTTGGACAGATCGTTACGGGAGTGTTAAATAGATTTAACTTTGAACATAAAATTAACAAGTGAAATTATTGTTTGTTTGCAGGTACGACGCATTAAAAATTCCTGTTCCTTTTTCTTTGACGACGTACGCCATACGATTTCATAGTTACGAATCAAGTCAGTTCTGTTAACGTGACACACTGTAGCAAACTATTGCTTGCTGTGTTTAAAAAAAATTAGCAAAACTATCCGTTACAACAAAAATTCACGTAACTGCGCGCAACGAATCTGCCAAAGGATCCTCCGCGAGTAAAACCGACAATAAGCGCGGCCTGATCCAAGAATTCCTCATTTGCATAATCTCCGCCTAAACAACCCTCTAATTCCGAACATTATTCGACGCGCCCTCTCCCCGATCTTTCTGCATTAAACATCAAGCCGAAGACAGAGAAAAAAAGAGAAAACAAAAGGGTGGAAAGCGGCAAAATAATAATAATAAAAGAGAGAGAGAGAGAGAGAGAGCAGAAAAAAAAGAGAGAAAAGATTGGCCCGATATCCGCGTGCCAATACACCGATCATGCTTAGGTGGCGAACACACGACGGTGCCTCGAATCACAATACAAGTCCGGCGTACGGTTGTACGTGCTCGCACACGCCAGATAACACATACACGCTCACAGTCTCGCAAAGAAGTGGACAGCCTGGCCCTGACACTCAGAAGCACCATCAGTTATACAGAGACCGGGCCGCGCGACTGCACCAGCACACAGTACAACACACACCGTCGTCACCAAAACGGTGACACCAATACCATCGTCCGACTACCACCCGCGAACCGTAACACATGGCGGACGCGGCCGTGCGAGGGGGCACCGCCTGGATGGGGACGGTTTTTTAAATCTAGCCATCAAGGATCCATCCTGGCCTGGCTGAATGCCCGCACCGGGCACACATCGAAAGCGATCTAACGCGGCCGCGCGCGTATTTGTCGGCCGCCCATTATCCACGTCGAAATTCAATTACCGGTGCGCGGCCGTTGATTCTATTTTTGCGAGCACCTGTACTCCGTCGTTCTGCCTTAGCTTCTTGCCTTCGATCAAACCGCACACCGCGTTTCCCTCTCCGCCGCCTCTGTTCTTCTTTCGCTCGTCGTTCTCGTTTCTTTCGTCCACCGTTCTTCCGTGCTTCCGTTCTTCTCAATGGTTTTTCTTTCTGGTTGTTCTTCTGTCGGGTTATCGCCGAGAGCGAGACAGCATCTCAAGATTAAATTGGCAATGGCGTGTTTCATTTGTGCAGTTTGTTGTTTTGGAACAATTGCTTTTTGGAGTATTAAATTTTATTGCTCGGAATATCATTTGTGGAGTATTCGCGTATTATTTGGAATTATTTGGAATATTTTTTTCGACACTTCTTGATGCTTGGACATTGTTGCAAATTTAACGCCAATTTAGAAATTAATAGACTGCAAGTTTCTAAATTTACTTTTTCGAGTAATGTAATTGGAATGTTGTAGAAATTGAATATTCTTTGGGGCATGTTCCCTGCAATTTAATACTTTCATTAACAACGTTCTACTTGACATTTCCTTTTTAACGTCAATTTTCCCCGACAGGATATTTTCTTTCACTCGTGTCATTCTTCTGGCAAACCGACAACCGATAGAATAATCAGAAATCAGTAAAACAGTCTTTCATTTTTCATTTTCTTTCGTTATAACAAAATGTCATTGCTGGCAAACAACGAGTGAAAACAGAGTTCGTCATTAAATTATCGATCGCTGGAATCCCGTGTATTTTTCTGCCGAATAACTTCATTTCCTAATCAACTTAAGCACGTGTTTTCCTTTCGTTTTTTTTCCTTTTTTTTTTTTTTTCTTGTTACCGGGCACACGATCGAAGAGTGAAAATGGCATCATCTGGTCCGCGACAATGCGATTCTTTTTAATCAAATGCAAAGTGTAGGGAAAACGAACAGCGAAGAGATATAATCACGGGACGAGAGCCGTGTAACGCAATCCCGTAAATTTGTCGGCTTCCTGTTATTCTCGTTGAAATTCAATTACCGATACCAGCGGTGGCCGCGTTACATTTTTGTTACAGACTGTACGCCAATTGGATTGTTTCGGTGCCCGCCACTTATTTCGCTTTTGTCCTCGTTCTTCAAGCTTCATCGTTTATGCCAAGCTTTCTTTAATTATTCCGCGCTCATCGGTCATGTAATTACACGCGATTAACAACGGTGTTAAAATAACAAGTACAAGGGGGTGAGATTTATCAATCGAATTGGTATTATATTTAACTGAGAGGGCAAATATTTATCTTCCCTCTGTTATTATTGGTATTGGTATTGTTTTTTTATAGTTATACAATTTTTCAAGATTGAAAATAGAATTAAAAAATTGCCGTTGAGGTGCACAATTTTATGCGTAAAACAAATTGACAATATTTCACTTGGTTGAAATTCGAAGATCATGAGATTGAAATATACTTGTGAATTTTTCAAGTGTCATTACGACACGCAACAATGAATAGTAAAAATTTCTTCTCACAATTTGAGGGATTAGTAATTTTGTAAGTAGTCCAAAAAAATATTGATCAGCTCAAAAAACGCTACGTACTTGTATGTTTAATAATTAATAAAATCTCCTTAGTTAAATACGTTATGCAGTTATCAATCAAATAATTTCTTTCGGCATCATTATTTTAAAAGCTAATCGATAATAGAAATGCACACATACTCACAAATCACTTATTCATTTCCAGCATCTGGAATTTCACACACGAAAATAATTTCTCCGCCCTGGATAGCATCTCTAAAACTTGAAATATGCTAACAGCATTTGAATTTGTTACATATTTCTATAATACTTGATTTTCAACATCAATTACCAATAAGTAAATGCCATGTAAGATACGATAGAGATTCCAATAAATTAAAATAAATTGAAGCATCTGGACAAGATGCCGCAAGCTTAGAGGAGCGCGAGAAATAAAAATAGTCGTTGATACCTTCCGACGCATATTTTCATTGCAACTTTTTCACCGGCAGACTTCCTCCGATATCCCGATAGAACAGGGAACGCAAACTTTTTTTCTTTTTTTTTTTTTTTTTTTACGAAAACAAAAATTTTTTTCAGGTTAATCGAGAACCGATCAACCGCACGGTGAATTCTCGAAAGCCCGGCATTGTTTATCTCGCGATTGGTAGACGCGATTGAAATCTTTCTCTCGCGCCCCTTTTGTTCCCGATCTCTTTTGATTCAGGGATGTTCATAGACAAGCTGCTACCGTCTCTTTAAAAGCGCGAATCCACTTCGCGCTGAAACCTGAGACGACATGACGTTGATGCAATTAAGCTTTTCACCTTTCGTCTCGTACTGAAATCCCCTGTTCACGATAGAGATAAATCTTATCATAGGTTCTTCGTTTTCATTCTCATTTCTCGTTTGACATTATTATTGGTGAAATTTTACAAATCGTCTGGCGTTAACTTGGATTTGGTAAATTTTACTTGAACTTAAAATATAAACTAATTTCTATGTTATCAGATGAATGATTCATAATTTTTTTATTTCAGTAAATTCATTGGAATAAAATAAATAATCGTAGTCCAAAAGAGTATACACGATACAGTTAGAAGCTACTTGAGAAATTATTTGGAGAACATTATTTGGAGAATGATAAAGTAAAGGATTACTTTGTTTGAGAGCTAAGCAATTATTTGCTTGTACAAATAGACTAGTAGAAATAGCATCAAATTAAATAAGATAATAAAGTATTATTTGAGTCAGTAGTTTTTAAATATTACCAAGTATTAATAAATTCCCTTCTATAATAGTAATGAATTAAATTCTAAACAGATTTCGCGAATCAGTCATTTGATGCATAGGTACTCTACGTAACATAAAATTTTAAAATTATGAAAGAATCTTGTTAACTCGATAAATTATTGTACAGGAGTAAATTACTGTACAAGAGGGATGTGAAAACATATATCTTTAAAGAATGATTGGTAAGCTGTGTTTTTGAAACGATGAGAGATTATTCGAAGTTTCATGGAAATATCGTTGTGAAGAATGCATCGAATTATCGCCGTTTGTTTAACGCGAATTCAATCGAAATTTGATATTAAATTCTTTCGCGATCATATTTACGGGTGCTTACGGTAATTGCACGTTACACGAATTAAAGAGAATTTGTTTATTTCGCTTGATTTTTTCAATACGTCCTCCACGCTGTGGAATACCGTTGTTGAAATTTACGTAATATTAAAACGTTTTCTACAATTCTCAAATATTGTGACTTGATACTTTAACAAAATCACCACTATTCGAGTGTTACGCTATTTAATTTTGTCTTTCACCAAACAATCGATATATACACCGACCGGTCGTAAATATTAGGACACCTATTGGTCAAATTTATCGAAAAAGTTTAACAAATTTTACTTTATTTTAGCATTTAGCGTGATAAGGCACGTACGATGCGTGTGCGAAATAATAGATTTACAATAAAATAACTTTTGAAAGCAACATTTATATTGCTGAATGTAATATGGATCATTTTTATTAAATATCATCGAGGATCTCTTGCGCGATAATTTACCACGCTATTAATAAATTTGTAGATCATGAGTTTACAATTCATCGAAGCAATTTCTCATCAAATAGAACAACCACTTGCAGTTTTTTATACAGTTTTGCACTTTTTATGAACGAATGAACCTACGATCAATAACTTTTGGACATTCCACACATCATCTCTGCATTTTCTGTGCATTTTGACATCTCCTCCTCACCTAAATGCGCAAGAATCCACAGTCCACCAATAGCTTATGTAACTTGTGATCTGTAAGACTTCGTTAATGATGTGAATTCAACTGTTCACAAGCAGCCAGATATCCTGAGTAAACTGTATCACCACCTTCGATATTCATATCCGTTTAAATCAATACAGATATATCCGCCATTCAGACATTCCACCGCCGAAAATCAAATTGTTCTACAAGAACAAACAAAGCAACAGCACAATCAAACGTCGGTGAGTCCAAAAACGAAGGTATCGGACACTCGTTAATTAGACATCGACTCGTAATAAAACGGAACCGTTCCATCAACCGATGGCCCGACAATGATGCCCATTCACGTACGTTGAATAGACGCTGCGGTCGTTTCACGACACAGTCGTGAACTTTATATCCTCGTATCGCGAAATTACCATCTGGCCTATGATCCTCTTCATTCATTATTTCCCTGTCTTCTCCGCCGCTTTTCGATTCACCTTCTTTTTGCAGGCCTGCAGGCGTGCTTTCCCAAGCGTGCTTTTTCTTCCCTTCTCCAGACGAAGAAGGGGGAAGTCGAAAAAGCGGTGTGGGGTGCTCGTTGTTATACGGGGGCGAACCAAAAAAAAAAAAAAAAAAAAAAAAGAGAAAAAAAAGAAGAAAAGAAAGGAAAAAAAAAACGGTCGGCTGAAAAACGACGTGCCGGGCCACGATGACTTTCGGAATCATTTTTCAAAATGTCTGCCTCTGCCTCGAGGGGGGAGGTGGGTGGGATGGTCGGGAGTGGGTGGTTGGAAGGGGTCGGCACCGACGAACGCGGGGGTGCTGCGGGGGGGGGAGAGGGAGTGGGTGGTCAACCCCCGTAGCGAAGGGTGGCAAGATGGCGGCGCACGGTAAATCGATGGAGGCTAGTCACTGCAGGCGCCCTCGCTTTCACAATCCCCAAACTCATCCCCCCGTACCGCTGCCACACCGGCCAACCTCTCTCTGCAACCCCCCTCATTTTCGTGCTTCACGCAAGCGCCCGCACCCTGGACGTCGTGTCTTCCCTCGTCTAAGAATCATTCTCCACCGATGACCCACACTCGAAGAAAAAAAAAAAAAAAATGGAAAAATTCACTTTCTTTCGCACTCTTTTTCTTTCTTTCTTTCTTCCTTTTCGCGGGGGGAAAAAAATTGGATTTTTCTGCGGGGCACGATCGTGTCTTGGGAGAGATTCTTTGTTTTATTTCTTCTTCGTCGATGAATTGAAATTATCGATTAGACAGGTGTGTTTGAAGGAAGTTCACTCGTCAAGAGGAATTCGCTAGTACATCGTGGATCCCACGGTTAAGAAAGAAATTGAAACGTTCACTCTCGTTGTCTCTCTTTCTTTCTTTCCTTCTTTTTGGAAAGGAAATATGTGAGCATGATCGTGTTTTCTTCGCGTGGAGACTTTTTTCCCCTGTGGTCGAAACGTACGTACGTTTGAAGGAATTTCATTCGCGAGAAGGAATTCACGAGTGTGCATGTTAGTGAGATCTTTCTCGTCTCTTTTTTATCGAGCCGAATACTACGTGCGCCCCATTGACTGGCCGTTGTCGTATCGAAACAGTGAAAGCAGAGAAAGCACGTACGTGCCTTTTTTTTTCCTCGTTCGTTGCGATCAACAGCGTCCAGTCGTTCGCATTCTTCGCGACGTATTGATGAATTACAGTTTCGCCTTGTGTATGGCCTTGATTATATTAACGCTCGATCATAACCCGGACCGGATGAAATGTCCTCTGAATGAGTGGCAACGAGCTGATTGATCGAGATAGCTCTGCAGAATACTTTAACACATTTGAAAAAACCGACGATGCAACCACTGCGACGTTTAGTATCTCTGCTCGGTAGCCGAATATACAACGTTCGCATCATCGATTCAGTTTTTCCAAAATCCATTCATTTCAAGTATGTTAGTCTGTGAAGAAACATCAATAGAAATTTCGTAGCGCAGAATTGCACAGAATGCGAACAATATGAAAAAATATACAAAATGTTCATATTCCAATTATGTTCTCAGAGATATAAATTTGCAGAAAAAGAAAAAAGAATCCGCAATCTAGACACGAGCAAGAACACGTTGTTTAATAAATAAACGATGAACAAACCAGATAGATAAACTCGGTGGCGAGTTTTAATGTTCGCCTTAACGTGCTCGATAAATGGAAAAAGATCCAGAAGAAGAATATTAAGTAAGGCGAGTTTATCGGGGAATCAAGCCGCCTACGTTCGACGCGCGGAAGAGATAAAAAGTTTCAAAGAAGTCGATGAGAGACTGATTTTTACTCGCCCCGGCGCACACACGTACTTACATACACCGGTTACGCAAACCTGTTTGATTCTGTCTGAGAAACGAACGCTCACCGCTTCCGAGGGTGAGAACTTGCGACGGCTAGGGGCGGGCAAAAGGAAAAAAAGGAGCACGCCAAGCCAACGGAGTTGGCTAGGGCACAACAGGTTTCCGTCTCTTATACCTTTAACTCCGAGATTTTTCCTTTCGGTCATTTATTTCGTGCCCCGAAGGGGATTACACGTGCACCGCGTAACACCGTTAAAATAACTGAATTAAAGTCTGCTAATCGTGTAAAAACGCGTTAAATGGTGGCTCCGTTTATTCAGTGATAAGAAATCGCCACGACGACGGATTCTTTCATCTTCGAGGAAATGGAAGAGACGCTTTGGAATTCATCAACGAAATTATACATGCACAATGAGTGTGAATAAATACATTCAGAGAAGACCAAATGAATTTTGATAAGTTTGGCACGAATAAAGTGTAACCCAAAAGGGGAGAACGAATTCAGTATTTGAAGAAATTAAAGATATTGCTGTGGAGATAGCTGTTCAAAGTTTACATCATATTGTTTCTCTTTTTTTTCATTTGTATGTTGCATTATTGAATTGTTTTTATAACGTACTACTAATATAAATACCAATATTAATTTCTGAAGATGGATTTATTGAAGGAAAGTGCGAACGTTGCCCGTATTATTTGTATGCTCCAACATTAAAATAAGTTATACAAAAGAATTTGCAAAAATAAGAGGGAGAAGCATTTTTTCGTTAAAAATATAGTTCTTTATTTTTGCAATTGCTTTTGCATAATTTGTAACATCCAGATAGAGACAAGAATATTAATTTCGTGTCACCTAAAAACAAAATTTAAATCGACGGGCTTCCTGAAAAGAGTGTCCATGAAACAAAGTAACAAATTGACTGGACCAGTTTCATGTTCCAGCCGATTCTCTGCCCTAAGAGGAAACGAAGAAAAAAATTTTAGCCAATTTTTCGTGATAGGAAGAGAAGAAGAAAAGGACTATAATAGAGTGTTCATAATGTAAAAATGCACTGATCTGATTTATTTATGAAGTTCAAAAGTGATTTTATGAGGCAATCGAATAAGCACAAATGCCGTCAAATGTTCGATTGCAAATCGAAAGCCGTTACGTATTGCGTGGCTCTTTGTTAAAATTATTTCATAACTTGTCAAGGGAAACGAATCTAATAGCGTATATCGAATCAAAATTTGGTACGTTTTACATGATGTTGATACAAATAAATGAATTAGCATCGCTCATTGTGATGCTTTTACTGAATTAAACTCTCGTTATTTCGAATACAATATCGTTTCATGCAGTGTGTGCAGTTTAAATAAACTAACAGAAAGCGTCAGCGCGCGATACTGGCTGTTTAAAAAAGTACGATTGACATTATACTGAACGCATATCCTCTTAAGAATGTACGATAAGACTAATGAAAATAATTGTTTAAAAAGTGCAATTCCTTTCTTTCGATAAGAATAATAATCCAGTACACTGAATAATAGATGACAGTTGCTCACACTGTTGTGTAATTCTTAAACGATTATACGTTTGTATTCATTTTTTTCTTTTAGTAATAACTGGACTGCTGATGTTTATACTGATGTTTAGGTGTGGAAAATTTTGAGATATGAAAATATAAAATATACAAAAAAAGCTATTACGACATTTATCACTGCGAATGTCGAACCAAATTTCTATACGTAGATACTATTCTTTGTGTTCACGAAAATATAAATTTGCATAAACCTCAGTAGTCTATTAATAACAGCGAAACAATATTTTGTATACTGGCGGAAGCATATTTAGAAACATTAGAAATAAAAATAGAAAAAAAATGTAGGAATGATAGAAATATCGTGAAACGCGCATCACGCATGTAGATTTTCTTTGTTCTCGCTGCACTTGGCGAAAATTATTAAATTGCTTCTTTTCATCGATGAAGAATTGTTCTAAAAATATCTTTCGTCTTTAGAATTTCGAAACATTATTCAAAGAAGTGATGCGAACGCAATTTCAATATGTAAGACTATTGTTGCCTATAACTGTTGCAGGTTAAATAATTCATGCAATTATACTAATTGACTTGTTTTCGATTTCTTCGATCATGGCATACGAACGTCTGTTTTTAATGTTCGATCAATATTAATTTAAATAAATTTAAATAAGTTGCAATAGTCGATTTTAAATAAGAAAATTAATAATTACTAATAGCTCAGTTTTAGAATGTAAATTGCACTGAACTTTTACAAAATTGAAGAAAATACAATGTATAATTACTTCATGCTTCGTTCAACATTTTATCAAATAATGGAATAATTGAAATAATAAATAGTAATTTGTTTCGAAAATTAATGAATGATCAGTGAAATAAATAAACTTTCGCAGTTTATTTTAGAAATAATAGTTTAATAATTTTAATTATATGTAATTGATCATTGTTCTTCGTATGATTGCTTTTCTATAATGAAACGATCATTACACACTTAGATTATAGCACGTAATTATCAACGAAATCGACGAATGTGGTATCGTATTAAATTCATCAAATTTTCCATAATTATGTTTTGCATAATCTCTAGTACCTATCAAGAGATACACTGATTACTAGTTGAAAGGAAGCTAAACGATTAATACTGTATTTTCAATGGATACAGATGTTATCATAGTCTCACTTTACTATATTCATTAATACATAGAATATTTTGTAATGTTTTGTATTATATTGTATTTTTCTCTTGCTAAAGAGTAATGTAAAATATTTTCTAAAACATGGATTAGAATATAGATATAGAATATCTCCTAAAATTTTTGTATAGGTTAAATATTTTTGCACAATATAAAATAAAATCAAATAAATTTCAGTACTCTAATATAAATTACTACAGTAATAACCCAACGATACTTCGTACTCAAGAGTTGACAATAGTTCATTTGCTAATTGCTAATAGCCATTTGCTAACAGCTATTTGTTTATTTGTTCACTATTCACGTGGTAGATAATGCAAACGCAATTGTTCCAATACATAAATTTGCAATTTTATTTTCCACACAATGTCTTTCATGTAATAGAAACAGTAATTATTTTTATCCTACATTGCACTTGATTTCATAACAACGTTATTCAGTCGTTTCGTTTATAAACGAGCTCTGTATCTCACATGAGCGCATTGAAACGAGATCAAGTTCAATATGAAGATACTCGATTTGGCTGCTTTCTTATTCCTTTGTGTCGCTACCGGTAAATATAATTATTCATAATTTCATTATCCGAGGAAAAGGACTCAGTCCATGTTTCTCTTCGTATCCGTAAATCTTCAGAGTTTAATAAAATTATTCATAAATTCTCGTTGTTCCATGAAGGAATTCTTCATTTTCTTAATCCTTCGAGATTTTTTACTTTTTTCTTTTTTCATTTATGAGATTAAATATTGAATTTGTAATATTTGTGAACAATATTAACTATAATATTTGATTTTATTTGACTGCGGAATTTTTCATAATTTCTGCAAATGACTGAAATGTTTAAAACAGAACATTCGTTATATTTATTAAATGAAACTAATCATAGCACGTGTTCTCAATTTCCATAGATGTATAAATATTTGTGGCCTATTTATTAAGTCATCTCATAAGTAATGCGTCGTTGGTTTTGTATATAAAAAAAATTATTTCCTAGCAACTGATCAGTGATAAATTTCCCTATATTCTGCTTAAATAATTCTTTACTTTTTCTATTAATGTTTTTGTTCCAGTTTCATAAAATTCTAATAATAAAAAAAAAAACTTCTCTAGTCTCAACTGTATCACATTTATTTTATGTTGATGATTTTGTATATGTTATTTACAGTTCGTGGCAACATTTTAAACGGTATCGTAAATTCTGTCGAAGATGTAATTGAAGGAATTGAATACGGCATTGAAAGTTTGGGAGACACATATATAATCGGTCCTGATGGTATTCCTATTAGAGTAGACCTAGAGGAATTCATACCACCAACGGTGGAGCAAACTCAAAGAAACCTCCCCAACACTGTTTTTTTCTATCTATATACAAGAAACAATACATCAAACTATCAACAATTGAACGTGAACGACGAAAATACTTTACGAAATAGCAACTTCAATGTATCGAAGAATACCGCAATTTATGTCCATGGATGGATGTCTGATTACCTAACAGGAACAGGAGTTCGCGAGGGTATGCGTTTATTTATTGAAAAAAATCAAATTTCTTTCAAATCTAATTTGAAAGGAATTTGAAAGAAATTGAACATAAGAGAATCACTTAAATATTTTCAAAATATCAGTTATTCTGTTGGTTTCATATAAAATTCATTAGATTTATTGTTCACTTTGAAGATATAATACATTTTTATACGTAGCAAGTCATTTTTTTTTTTTTTTTTGTTCAATGCTTGTACCATAAAATTTACGTCAAGTTATTAAAATTCACGGTGTTTGATTCTATTTTGTATTTTACATCCCACCTAATAAAATCAAGTTCAATTAAAAATTTCCAAATTGTTTTCAATTAATTTGAAGTATTCTTTTTACCACGAAGTGATATAAAAACCATCACGATCAATAATACATGGTAATAACTTAGCAAATTTGTAATACTTTTCTTGTTTTACAGCTATTCTTCAAGTCTGTGACTGCAATGTCATACTACTTAACTGGGCGACCATAGCGCATGGACCATACATATGGTCTAGCGATCGTGCTGGGATAATCGCCGAGTATGTCGCCCAAATGATTGACTTTCTACATGCGGAAGGAATGGATGTATCTAGATTGACCATAATTGGCCATTCTCTTGGTGCACATATAGCTGGACTATCGTCCTTCTTCGCGAAGAACAAAGCGAATTTTGTTGTCGGTAAGTACATGTAGTATGACCGATGCAATGTCACCATCTGTTTTTTTCATTTTCATAATTTTTTCTTATTTTTGTGTCATGCCATTCGTAGAGTATGGAAATTTTTGAATTGTTGTTGCCAAAAATTACACTTTTAATTACCAATTTTGAACGACAGGAGTTCATATTATAAAAAGAATCGTTCAAAGTTGGTAATTACGGAAGAATGAATACAAATATTCTCATTTTCTACTCTACATGCTCATCAAGAAGATCTTAAAGCAGAAAGTTAAATATCAAATTTTATTCTTCTCTAAACATTATGAATTGTAAAAAAAAAAACATATTAAATATAAAATATTTCAAAGGAAAGTTTCTTATAATCTCTTTGAAAATTGTTATTCTAATTGTGATTATTCTGATTGCAGGTTTGGATCCATCTCAGCCCAACTTTCTTCGTGCTGGTGTAGGAACCAGATTGTCTTCTGGAGACGGAAACTACGTACAAGTTCTCCATACCGATGCCGGTGCGGCTGGACTTAACGTTTCTGTGGGTGACATTGATTTTTGGGCAAATAATGGTCAGACTCAAAATGGTTGCAACATCTTGGACAATAATTGTTCACATGGTAGAGCTCTCGATTATTACATAGAATCTGTTAATGGTACAACAGAATTTATAGGGACAGCATGTGACAATTACAACGATTTTACACGAGGAAACTGCGCGAATAACCCTACAGCTGTTATGGGTGGCATTATTCCGCAGACTAATCTCAGAGGTAATTTTTATTTCACCACGAATGCGGGCCCGCCGTATGCTAGAGGTGCCGAATAAATCGAAATATGTTTCTGTTTAAAAATCAATGGACGGTCATTCAAAACGAGATATGAACCTTTATGTTTTTACGCTGTGCACACCTTCCCTCTATTGTAAAATTTTTTAGATATTTCAAAAAGCGTGCAAAATTTTTGGAAAACGTAGGATTTTCATTGTAATTGTAAAAATGAAGGATTTTTTTTGACAAACCTTCACGTTCAATCGTATTTCGTAATTTAGAGGAGAAATAAAGAGCAATAAGTAAACGTTTCGTTAAATATTTTTTTGCAAAAATAGCTATGATACTTCGCTCCCTAATAAATAAAATCCAATAAATAAAAATGATTACGATAATAAATTAACGGTGTCAATATTGTTAATAATTTGTAATCTGAGCTAATGAGTTTTTAAATTACATTTCTCTTGTTCGAATATCTTACGGATTCATATTTTGATGAACAAATTTCGAGAAACGAAATCTATATGGAAGTTTGTTTCACACTCTGAACGCTCTAACAAATACCGATTATGTGAATTCGGTGGACAAATGAGAGTTCACTGACTCTCTATTAGCAATTTTTCGTATAATAGGAGTTCATGTTCAAATAAATAAATTCAGCAAGCAAGTGTATTTAAACAGCAAATTAAAATAAATTTAATTCGCATAAACGGAGTGCTGCTCTGTATTATACGAATTTTGTATCTTCATCCAAATTTAAATTTCTTATACATTTTTTAATTACGTCAAATATAATTATAATTACGTTCAGGCATAAGATTTTCATATTTCACTCTGAACCGAATCCAATAATTTCACTGGATCTAAATAGCTTTGTATATTTCCGAACTTATATTTCGAACAATTTTAAACGTTTCGTCTTCGTCCTCGGATAAACAAGACGCTACCCCACGCGGATACCACGGTTAATGTGTTAATTAGGAAGCTTTGTGAATGATCAGGTGGAAGGACGAACGTCGTTAAAGTTGTTCGAGTTTCGAGTCAATGGTCCGTTTGAAAAGAAGGGATAAAAAGCGGCCTCTCGTGAACGTGAAACTCCTCGGGTGAACAGGGGTGCGGAATGACAATGAACATACCTGAAACACTAACACGGAGTGAAACATTATCCTGCTATGGGATGTCCCAAACAGGAATGCACCTGATGCCGTTTCAAAAAAATCCTGGCTCCGGCTACAAAGTCCTTTGCGGATCTGGGTAGCATGAAAAAAAAAAACCACCTTTCAAAGCCATTCCCCCTTCCGAAAAAAGTCTTTTGTTCGCGTCATTAGAAAGGTAAGTTATCGCCGGCAATTGTGCTTCGATTCGATTCGTTGCTATAATGTCAATGAAGAAGTTAATCGAGGCGTTCCTTAAAGGTAAATAATATTTTTATGAAATTACGAAGAAGATTGAAGACTCGTGGATTATTGGTTTCTAATTGTTAGCAGACTGTTGATATTTATATTATTTTGTACATAATATTTTTCACAACTGAAAAAAGTGGAGTCTGAATAACGAATATCGAACTAAAAGTTTGCTTCGATTATTGAATAATACAACAAGTGCTCAATTTTGAATATTATTCTATATCCTACTAACATTAGACTAATATTTAGTAGATTTCTGGGACCTTAAATTTTCCAAAAATATTTAAATATTTGTAGTCTACTCTTTAAATATAGAATAGAATAATGAAAACAGTATTTAACATAAAATAATAAAAAACGTGATATCTTAGTTTTATTCAAAGCAAATCAATTCTTTCAAAGTCGTACGATTTTTTAAATAACCCTCACAAAATCCTCGCTTATCAATCATCCCTCCCTTTATTTATATATTTCTAAACCCGTCGTAAAAGTTAAATATCGGGTGAATGTTAGAAATCAAGTGTATTCCTGTCCAGGGCACACTGGTATAGATATCCGGTTTGATACGTTCAATGAAAGACTATTTCAGGTGAAGGTGTTCCGGTTTGGGATGTTTTTTGAACCCTGTCAGCTATCACATTAAGACTTCAATTGCAAATTTTAACCTGTTGAATGAATTTCAGATTATACCACTGATCATTTCTCTGTTCTATCCTTTTGCATCAAATTTATTATTATTAAATTTCAAATCCCATTAAAATCCCACCTCGACTGTGCTCGACGAAATAAATTTTAAGTCTCGATTCTAAATGTGATAAATAAAGAACTCTACGGACAACGAAGTGATTATATTAAGGTATTACCGATCATAATATAATTGAATCTCTCTTTATTCGATCCTAATCTGATCTCAATACCATAATTAATAAGCATGATATAGTAAATTTTATTTTTTATTTTTTTTTTGCCGATATATTTTTCACAAACTTGTCAATTTTCGCGACAAATCGGCTCACTATAGAGTAAAAATCGTTATTCCGTCAGGTGCGATTCGGTTAAACACGAAGTTATTTAAAGCGACAGACAAGTGACAAGCATATCCGCCACATCAAAGTAGAGTCTCGATCTCCTTTACTAACAATAAGCGTACGATTATCAGCTTTGACTCCAGCAAGATTCTGAATCGAATGCTAAGCAACGCCTGTGTCGTTCTCATAATATCGGTGGAAGCCGAAGACGTGTCTGTGTAACCGTACGTACACAGATATATATATAGTAGAACGAAGTAATGCATCTGGATTCGGTAAAAATTGCTTATCGATCAGCCTCCTGTTCAATTTTCGAGTGGTCACTTTACTGGGAAGCAATTAATGTTATTTTCTGTTCTAAACTGTCTATCACTAGCAGTTGGTTTTTCAATTGATCGATTCGGAGGCAATTGGATCGTTTGACAATCTAAACCCTTTGCCGTGAATATTAAAACTTGCTCGCGTTGCCAGTAAGTAATTCAGTGGTTGTCTCCCCATCGCTTCCAGATTATCTTGCAAACGATTCTTTAATTCGATTAAACGTTACTGCCGTACGTTTCAGTCCCTTCGTTCGATAATCGTAGTTTATTGTGTTTCATTTTATCGCAGAGAAGAGTGCAAATGAAATGAATTTCATTTCAAACGGAACTTGAATTAATGCTATGTATTACTAGTGTAAGATGAAATTTTGCCTCAGTGTAAATATTGTAAGATATTTATCGAGAACGTACATTTAAATAATAGTTCTGACTATTGGACAATATTTTAATATACATGGCGGCGACTGGGCCCGATTTTACTTTCTGTTTTATGTTTCTTTTTTTACAAACCCGAGAGCAAATTTTTATTTCATCAGATTTCTCTTTTACTAAAAATTTTTTATTTTGTAAATTGATTTATTATGTAATAATTCAATGGAGATTTACGAATGTTATTATTATATTTTTATTAATATATATTTATTTTATATGAGGTACAAATAATATCAAAAATTTATCAACATGAAAATACTTTTGTGATCCCTAACGAAACACATAGTTGCGCTAAATATTTCCAAATTATTACATATTTTTAGATTTGATCAGAATATTATCAATACTCTCGTCGCGATGAAATTCTGTACTGTACGTGTAATTATATTCACGATATAACACATAACATATTCATAAACGGTTCCAACAATTATCCCAATATTTTCACGAGCCACCGTATTTCCGTTCGCGTGACAATTAGTAGAACGAACGAGTCCGTCTGATCGAATCGTCTCGAACTGTCGGCCATCGGGAAACGAATCTACCGCCGGTGGACATTTTATAGAATTTCAGCCATATTTGCGTTGCACTTGTGCACATTGCCAAGTGAAAATTGCCGGCCGGTGGAAATTGTCTTCGTACGCGCGGAAATCGCGGCCTAAAGAACTCGGTGCTGCGTCGGTGCCAGTAATTCTTGTCACCTGGCCGCCACGTGGATCCGGTTGGCCGGTCAAGATTAAAATCCGAAATTGACGCCCAGGGAGAAATTAAAGTTGTAAAGTTTCTGGTATCTATCAACGCGGCCGGGCTCTATATATCAACGAACACGGTCTCTCGGTTCTTTCGTTTCGGCCATCAAACTATTGGCCATGCTTGCCTCGTTCGCACCCTCGCGGAAAGTGGACAATTTTTTCCCGATTGCTAGTCCTCCGACTGGTCATTTATTTTTCTCAGAAAATTGATGCCGAACGAGATCTCGCTTCCGCACCTCTCGTTCTCTCTCCCTATCCCTCTCTTTCGCTCACCCCTGTCACTGGAAAATTCTTCTACGTTAACTTCACGCACCGAGAATTAAAATTTCTCAATTCAGCCTGCTCGTTTTCCAGCTTCCTTCGTTAATCCCGGAGGAGGAGGAATAATACGGACGTGCATGTTCTTGAAGGATTTTTTTCCACGACGTTCACTGATATTTCAGAAATTGATATTTATGTACTTTCTGCAATGAAAATTAATTTTAGATCTCGTTTACTTTAATCAGTGTAATTGTAAATTAAACATGAAACTCAATAAGTGTAGAAAGCAGATTAATTTATGTTAATTTATGTTAAATATTAATATTAATCAATTAAACAAATTCTAATGTGTTAATTTATAGCAGCTTTCATTTTTAATTGTTTTTCAAGTTTTACTTACACTTCATAGAAAAGAATATAACTTCCTACAGTCTTAAACAATTTTTTTTTTTTTAGTTACTCTGTATATACAAACATGTCATAATTAAAATTACATTGTATGATATTGTCAGTAATTTTATTAAAATTTTATTAAATTTTAATAAATATATGTAAGTTCTAACAAGAAAAAAATTTCTAGGAATCAAGGTTGTAAGAAGAAAGGAAGCCAAATCCTGAGAAGAAGAAAAGCACGGAAAAAAAAGAGTAACACGTATAATTAACGAGAAAGTAAGGTACATGTGTGTTTTCTTTTGTGTGTGTGTGTGTATGTGTGTAGGTATAGTAACCCTTCGACGTATATTTAATAACCACTCCTCATTTTTTATACCCTTGCGGAAACTCGTTTCGTGACCACTTCTAACCGTGAGAAACCAGGTCGAGAAGGGACTGAAAAACCTACTTTCTCGAAGGATATTTTTATCACGTGTATTCGGTTATACTGCCCTCTTTATTTAATTCTCTATAACCTATAACATCGTGTAACTTGAAAGTTTCATACCCATGTATCCACATTTTGAAAATTAATTGACAGTAATATTTAGCTTAATAGTATTAGTCGCTAGATTTTAAATTTAAATAAATAACTACATATACATTGTTAATTAATAATTCTTTTCATAAGTAAACAAAATTTCGGCTATATCGTTTCATCTACTTTACTTAATTATAACAAAAGATTCTTATAGAGTAAAAAAAAGAATCTATCGTCGTTAGTTCAATAATTTAAATTAAATTTTCAGAAATTCAATCGTTGAGTAATTTTTAAACAAACAATTCATTGTGTAATAGTGATAAATATTCTTTTTGTCTATTTCTATCTAATTTACATACATTTATATGCTGTTGTAACTCTTTGTACTCTGAAGCATCTTTTCTACGAGGAAGAACAAGTATAACGAATTGATTGTTTGTTTATCAGTCGTTTTCCAGCGAATTTCATTTCTTTCGTTGATCCGCAATTAGTCATGAAATTGATCAAATTACCAGGTGGGATCGGGCACTCGTTTCGAAATTTTCCACTTTGTTGGCCGGACAAGCGTATGCGTACGTGTTCCATGACGTCTTTTACTGAATTTACGCGTGCATTGCATAAAATAATTGCTAAATGAATCGCGACCCTGTTTTTCCCCGGCGCGTACTTATTAAGCAAACGTTTCGATTAACACGGTGATTAATAACCAAGGTCACCGGTTGATGATGATATGCATCATATTTACAGTGCGGACCGCCGCGTTTCGCAGCCAGAAAACAAGCGAAATTTTAAACGATCATCGAAAACAATTTAAAGCTCGTATCAGCCGGTAATATCTCCGATAACGTGCTTCATTATGCCCCCGATCAGAAGTAGTACGTCAGTAATTAATTGAAAGTGTTAATCGAATGAATCGAAATTCGAAATGCGTTACCGTTTCAATTGAACTGTTCACCTCGAAAGGGTTTTGTCCGATCTTCTGTCATATGTTCTATATGTTTTTCTTTTTTCTTTTTTTTTTTTTTTCTATATTATTTTGTGGAAGTACTGTGTATTGCTGATTTCGATGATGTATTCAGGATTAAAGAATCTCGATCGATTATACACCGTGTCATTCGCTTCAATCAAAATCGAATTGAATCAGCGATAGTGAATTAACTTTCTCTATTTGATTTAGCGTCCATTCGTGCTTTTCTAAGATAATAAATTTAATAGAGAGAACTTTCAAGATATTTTTAAGGATTAAGTGGTACAATGTTTGAAAATCAAACGGACATTTAAATATTTAAATGTTATGGTTGTGAAAGTTTGCGGTGGGAAATCTAAGATATCATTTATTTGAAGGAAGCTTGAATCTTTTAGTAGGTATGTGACATATTTCAAATTCGATATATTTCCAGAATACAAAATAATGCAAAACTCTCACTTTGAATTCTATACCACAACTCAATTAGTCATTATTCGATATAACTTGACTGCGGATTTTTATGCATTTATGAGAAATTTTAAAGTGCAAAAATCCATAGAATGCGTACAATATATAGATAAAATATTCAGAACTACAGTACAAGTTATAACATTCGATAACTATATTTTGTATCGTCCATTGTACTTCCACTTTTTTTTAATTATATTCATAAAAATGCCAATGTGTATAAATACCCACAGTCCAGATACACGTATATAACTCCTTCACTTCTCGATGAAATATTAGAAATTAGAAAATACAACTCCAAAACTTTGACCAAGTTTTGCTAATCCAATTAAATTTCACAATTTCACCATTTTAAATTTCGATCAAAAGTAAAGATCATTTGTGGCCAGATCATTTAGAAAATCAACGGTCCTAATGGTTTTCATACGAAGAGCTAAGTTTGAAGGAATCGTGCGACAAATAACGGGAGATCGAACTACGAAATGAGCATAATTTCAGATCATAAATACGTAACCGGAGCTAAGCCGGTCAGCCACTTACGTTTAATTGGTTCTTATGACGGTCATCTTAATTGACCATCTAACTATTATCGGATTGGGTTACCATTTGTATTTGCACGGTGCCTTATGGTCTCCCGCGGGTGAGTCAACTTCCACCCAAGGAATAACGCGGCCAGTACGACCTGCGCGGATTTATCTACTTCGCAAATAAGGCGATACGTCAAAGTCAGCGTGACGCAGCTAGATAAGTCTAATCGATGAATTATATTACCGAGCGATTAAAGCAAGTTCCATGCCCATTGATATCGGCGGATGAATCCAAAATCCAATTGCATGCTGATTTGATCGATCGTTACATCTATTTTGGAATTTCCTGTAGCTATTTCAGGTAGTACTTGTCCCTGAATATTGTTAAGAAATATGTTGAATATCAAAAGTAGGTGGGTGGATTGCGAATTTTCGTACAATTCTGGGAAATTTAGAGATACAAGATGCACAAATTTAATTTAATTTGAAAATGAATTTAAGGGTGCAAAAATTTGGGTATATAAATTATGAATTAACGTACGGATATATATTTTCAAATTGTCTTGTTCTACATTGTTTGACAAACCTGCATCGTTGTATAACATATTATATGTTATTTGGTTGCAATACAACTACATTATTTATTACGAGTGAATTTAGTTCATTAAGTATCCCTACAAGGAGATACACAATTACAATTATTTTACGCTAGAACTGTCGAACAATTATATTTTACAGTAAATTTATCCCGTATGTCATTAAAGTTCTGGATGCTGGTAATGTGGCAATAATAATCACGAATAAAACGATAATATTTGCTTATAAATTTAATATCCTGTTCTACAATAAAATTGGATAGAGTGTTTTAGAAATGAGAATCAAAAAATATAAATTTAAAAGCATTTCTTTGAAAAAGATATCTTAAATCAATCGTCAATTTATGAATCTAGGATCGATTTTTTCGTAGTAAAATGTAATTTTATTCGATGCGATAGAAAATGTCAAATCACGGTGAAACACATAGACATAAGTAAATTTTAATGCAGATAAACACTGTAGATATTCGTTGTGAAATTTATTAAAAACTTTATGAAAGAATTAAAAGTGCAAAAATACATATAATTTTCATAAAATATTTGAAATATAACAGTTTCTGTAATTCCTAATCAAAATACTATAATATTTATTTATTAGTTTCAATTAACAAATTTACTTTTAAATAACAAATTTAAAAAATTTATATTTAAGTTCCACCATTGTAAAATACTTGAACGATTATCCACAATGTGTAACTACATTTAATGATATCTCGTTCTAATTCTTCTAATAATCTAATAGACGATAAACACGAAAATTTAAATACACATTCTTACGTAAATTTGAGGAAACGATCGTATCAAATATTACATTTGAAAGAGAGAGAAACTATCCGAAAGTATTATATATTAAAAATGGACCGGAGTATTTAGAATTCAGAGCTGTTTCAAATTTAAGTAGACAACTTCTCGGCTCGCGTAAAATCCGATGGATTACTCGAGACCATTACTGCTAATTTTGAGTAACTGAATTAATTTCCAGGAGCCTAAAACTTTCGAACACTTCACGTAATTCGAGGCAACTCCGCGTAATGAAATTTTCAAATGTTTGATCCGTTTCAGGCATCCAACATTTCCTACCTACGTGATCTGAATATGTATTCTTCCCCGTTTTATTTCCTTAATTATTTGATGTCATTGACGTCACGTCCAATTCATCTCGCTTTTGTGATACTTGAAATTTCCAAGATTTATAAATGCATGAATCGTTTTTGCTAATGGTTAAATTTGCATAATAATACGATAGATGAATTATTTTAAAAAGATTTTTCAAAGGAAACTTTTTATCTTTTCTCCTGTTTCCAACGTGACAAGCTGTTTCCTGATATTTCTAACACTTTCGCTATTTTGATATAAAATTTGTTTGAAAGTTCCAAATTAAAAAATTTTTTAAATATCTGTATTAAACATATGCCTCAAATAGCAAATAAAAATTAAATAAAATTATTTTTTTTCCTAATAAATTTGTTTCTAATAAGATCAAAATAAATTTCAACAGCCTTGGTTTAATGTAATTAAATAATAATCTGTAATTAGTCGAACGATGAATAGCACATTCCTATAATTATTCTTTACATCGACAGCTTTATTTCTGAGGAATACCTTTTAGTATTTTGGACTCATAATGGACGAGATGAATATGAACTGGATTCGATATTGAGTTTGATCGAAGGTTGTTAAATTAGATTCCCGATATGCTTTTAATATCATTATACGTAGGAAATATTACACGATCGCAATTTTAGACTCCTATAATATACCATGTGTTAAACATTTCATTGTGTCAAACTTGAATCTAATAATCTGTAATAATCTTCATTAAACCACACGATCACGAAAATCTAGAAAAAGAAATTTATTACATTTTTCTGCTATGATTTGTACATTTCAATTTTTCAACGGACAATCTTGAAAGGTACAACTAGTACGGCATGTGTAGATTTCCTATTCTAAAATCTACTATTTTATTTTACACGTGAAAACTGCGAAACGAATTACGGCATATGTATATTATAATGTCGACTATACAAAAACATATACATATTGTACAACCAATGTACAAATTTCACATTTTTATGTCTCGAAGTATCGTTACTTTAATCAACAGTGAAAAGGGTTAATCTCGCCCTCGTCTAAAAACATCTCGTCTAATTCTTCGTCCATTTAATTTTGCAAATTCTTCAAATAATTAGAAACCGTATTCCACTCACTGAGGATCCGCGTGAAATTTCGGAAAAAAGTAGTCAAGTCAGGACCGGATGAGCTCACCAGCTCAGACAGGCCGTTAATAAACCTCGAAGGAGATCCATTAATCATCGGCTATCTCGTGGTCGAGGTTTGCTCGTGTAAACATCGGCTAAATATTTGACTAAACGCGCTCAAGTTGGCCGTGGCCATTTCGACGAGACAGTCGCAAAGAACTACCGGCGATAAACAATGAGAATAAAGGAGAGAAAAAAAAGGCAGGAGAAGGAGAGGGGCGAGAGGGAGACGCGAGGGTGTCCTTAATTCAAATATTGACCGTTCATTTATCAAGCGGCGAGGCCTTCGATCCGCGCTAATTAGCTTTTCCTGCTCGTTGCCGGATTCCGTTTCCGCGCTGTTGGCCGATACCTCGAGCGAGTTCGACGCTCCTTTATTTATCGGCCGTTTGATCTTGCTGCGTTCACGTAGCGATAAGCAGAACGCTTTGTCCTCGCGACGTACATTTGATATCGAGGGTGAGGCCCGTCGAAAAGGGTGTACGCGTGAAAAAGTTAGCGCCCGACGACACCGCCCATCTAACGCCCTTATTAATTAGCCGGCTGCCGATGGATTTTCATTAGGACCGTGAAATCTTATTAAATTAATACGAGCGATGATAATGAACGTTCGTTTTTGAGAGCAATCTCCATTCAAAGACACACTTGGCAGTTTGTTGTAAATGTAATAAGAAAATAAAGTAAGGAAGGGAAGTTTTCATAAAGAGCATTTTAGTTTCACATAAATTGTACGTGTAGGTACTTTTCTTAGACGTATTAATATTTAGGTTAGACAGAAATATGAAAATTCTCGAGTGATTCTTCCGCGCGATGAGAATGACCTGAAAGCCTAATGAAACCCAATATCACGGTAACTTCATCGTTACCTACAAACGTATATAACATGAACCTATTTAAAGTGTGAAATACTAAAATATAAAACAAAAGGTCTCTACACTTTCGTCAAAAAGAACCGAGACTACGCAGCGAACTGTAATCGGTCGAGCCACCGTTTAACGTGGTTATCGTAGACAGTTCTCCTCTTTATGCCAGTCCTAACAGTGTCAACAGTTCTCGCGCTTTCACGTCAAAGACATCGAACCTGTCGAAAGCTTCTACCCTTCATTTACCAGCCAACAAACGAACCTCTATAAATCGACGCACTTCCGAAATCAAACACCCGGCACACCACTCCTTCCCTACCACCAGCGACTCGACTTCTTAATTCACAGACTCTGCTAACAACTCCATCTGCCTGCCATGGTAACCTTTCGGGACGAGATCGGTGGAAGAAGCGCAAGTGTCGGCGCGTGGTCCTTAACACGCGGCACACGTATCGGGCCGCGAAAGCTCGCACGGTCGATCGGCGTTACAGTGAACCAATAAACGTCACCTATCCGCCTCCAATTCAGATCAACCGCAAGATCGATTATCCGTCTCGCAGACGCGCTTAACAAATATGGCCGACTACGAACCTGCAGGGCCGTGCGACGCGCTGCTCTTCGTGCACACCGATGTCCAGCCAACAACGCTGCCCAATGTGTGTATTCGTCACGCACACGCGCACCAATACGGGAAATGCACGCGCAATCACGCCTACACATGCACACACACACAGAGAAGCCGGAGGAGCACGCGACGGATCACGAAGCTGGAGAACCACTCTCTCTTTCTCTCTCTCTTTCTCTCTCTCTTTCTTTCTCTCTGCCTCTCCTCTCCGGATCTCGTCTTCGACGACCGGCGAATGAACTTCACGCATGCAAGCGAGACGAGACGGAGAACGGGCGAGAAATCGCGCAACAGAAGGCACAGATCGGCTACGTATAGGAGAGAGGTTGATGCGGCTACGACTGGCTGGTGATGCAACATAAATTAAACTGCATAGCTAGCCTGCACACCCCAATCAGCCCCGTGTCCCATGGTCATCGTGCACAGTATTATCGGACAGCTGTGTTTGCGTGGCCGTGCGTGGGTGGGATCCAGCAACACGCCACGTATAAGCGTACACAACGGTGCACGGTGCGTGTGCAAAAATTGGCATTGCGCGAGGGTTACGCGTCCGCTGGCCGCGCGATACCGCGACGCGTACCGAGCCCTGCTGTTCCCCAAAAATACCACCCACCCGAGGACCACTCTCTCTCTCTCTCTCTCTCTCTCTCTCTCTCTCTCTCTCACTCGCTATCACTCTTTCTGTCTCTCTGTTCGCTTTTACGCGATTACGCCGTCATCCCTGCGGCTGCTTCCCTCCGCTACCTTCACGTTGCTCCACCGCTCTCCGCGCCCACCCTTCACCTGATAACGTTCTCTCTGTTCATTTTTTCTCTCTTCTCTCTCTCTCTCTCTCTCTTTCTCTCTTTCCCTCCCGTCAGAACCGACGTTGCGCCGATCGCGTTTTTTTTTAATTATGCGCGTTTCATGCGCCGGGAACGATGGCCGAAGCTTCGCGAGAGACGACGGCTAGAAGACACGGTCGGTGCTGCGATTATGAAAGTCGGAAATCGCCTATTATAGACAATTATAGTTTTCGGGTACGTGACGTGGAATGTCGTGCATCGAGCGGAATTGAAAAGATGAAGATGTTTCAGGAATCGTTAGACATTCATCCTAACAAATACTACTACCTTTTATAATTCCTGGCTCATTTCCATGATTTGCGATCTCCATATATTCACGCTAAATAGTTTATAATTTCTATATGCAGTTTCGAATCGTGGTAGTTCCTATTTTTTAGAAACTATATAGAACTATGTAGAATGGCCCAGTACGCGTTATTACGGAGAATACGAAATTAAGAATATTACGTGATACAAATGCCCCTCGGAAACGAACTTACAAAACAAATCGGTTCCTTCTCTGAGCAACAGCTTCGTTGCTATAACTCCCGGCCCATTTCGCGACCCTTCTACGACTGCTCTACCAAGGCAGTCTGACGCACGAAAGTAGAAAAGGCCACGACAACTCTAACAATTTACCCAGGAACACTTAACTACAAAAGTGACGGAACACCAGAAAGAGAGAACACGCGAAGCTCCGGCTAGCTTTCACCGCACTGGCATCAAGTGGCTGTACGCCGCGCGATAACGAAAATACCGAACGGTTTACACACAGAGAAACTTTAATAAATCCTTGCCAACAGGGCGAAAGAAAATCAGGCTGCGGTTGTGTCCCGTTCTCCTGTTGCCTCCCCGCGGGCCAATATTTCCTAAATATCGCGCGGATAGCCGTGACATCACCGCAGAGGCAGATTGGAAACGAGCGATCCGATCCAGCGAATTTCGAGGCGAGAGGGCCGCGCGTCGCTGTCGCGACGACTCGCGTTCGAGAATTCGGAAACGGGGTGAAGTGGAAACCGCCGCTGCACAAGTGCCGCGCAGGAATTTCAATTTTCGCGGGTCGCCGCGTGCATATATACAAGCTGATGAAAAAGTCGCGAGCCGATCGGCTCCATACCAGCCTCCATAGAATATTACCGATCGCTGGCGAGTCCACTTCAACAGTTCGCCAGCAGCGAATCGCCGTTGTCGCGTGGCGATTTCAAAGGCTGGAGCTTAAACAAGCTCGCGAGTCCACGGTGATATCGGGTGGAATCGGCATCTGATCGGTAGCTGAAATTGAAAGCATCCAGATTTTGCATACGTGATCGTAATAACATTACGATATTGTTCTAGTTACTCTTAATTATTAGGATGTATAATTAGTATAATTAATCCAGTAAATGTTACTAAACAACGTATATTATTCTATCCCATTTTTGGCCATGTTCGTTCAATCGTATGAATATTAATCATGTTCATTTAATCGAGTGAGTTATCCTATGTTTATTTTGTAGTCTGAAATAACGATTGTTCCATTAGTTAGCAAATTATTCTGCAAGGCGCTGATCGCCGAATCATCTAGATTTGCTTCGAAGGCTTCACCGGATTGTTGCTCGCGAGAAAGCAATTCGTTTTTTAAACGTTAAACTTGAAAAATTGGATTTCGCCCGCCAAAATGCCAGACCGTTGTTGAGGTCATGAGCTCGTTCGTGATACGTAGCATTCAGCCAGATAAATCCGCCAGATTGCCACCGTTTAATATTGTCGCCGTTGGGTCAAAAATCGGCCGGAATAGGGGACGAGTGGCAACAACGAGGGAGCATAGAAAAAGGAGAGGCTAGAGAAGAAAACGCCGGGAAGGAGGAGCGACGGAGAGAGGTGTAATATGGCGAAACCGTGGAAGAGAGACGGATAGAAACCGTCAGTTCCCTTTTAATTGAAAACTCAAGTGCCCTCGCGATCTTAATTAAGGGTTGGAAATTTTCAGCTCGATCGATTGGATAAACGAGAAAGACTGGACCCTATCGGTTGCTCCGTACTCGACCAATGGTCACTCGCGTACCATGCACTTTACACGGCTATTTTTTCATCTCTCCCTCTCTCTCTCTCTCCCTCTCTCCCTCTTTTCTGTTTCCACCCTCGCAGCTTTCACTGCGTTCTTCCGACTGGCCGTCGTCGTCGCGTTTCTCTCTTTATCATCGCTTCTGCTCGCAATTCCTCGAGTTCTTTTCCTTGTTCTATTCGTATCTTGCGCACGAAGACCGACCGTGCGATGTGACCGAGGCAAGCCGAAGTTCACGAGCCAAGGAAAGACGAAACATGAGCGAGAAAGTCGCGTTTAAATTGGATAATGATATGTCGAGATGTCCTGTGATACTTGAATTGGAAATTCTTCTGCTAGTATAATTACAGAAATAAATTCTAATTGAATTTGTTTCATCCATTAAATATTGTGACTCTGTTCTTTTATATATAATTCTCGTTTATTTGCCATGTGTTACATCATGAAGTAACACGCAAATTATTTAATTCACAACTTTTCCCATTAGATAGTATCTTCTTCAGAATTTTCGAATTAGCAGCGAAAATAAAAGTTGAATTCGTTAACGATTTCTTTAATTCATCATCGATAGCCTGCGAATGTCAGGCAAGATACTACGATGCAATGAATCGAAAATCCTCGGATCAAGAATTCCTTCCGCCCGATTACTCCTTATTCGTAACAGAATCTCGACAAAGATGCTCAAAATTACACAGTTTGAAACGAGGCCGATGCTCGAGGCCGTTTCGAGATCCTCGAGTGGCAGAGGCCGAAAGCTTGCTGCTTGGCTCGGAGAATGATCGATATTTAGACTCTCCGGGGCTTCTGTTTCTCGTGCACCGTTAATTCTGCTCGTTGGAAACACGGCTGCAATCGTAGCTTGATGCTCTCCGCGACTAATTTGCGCGTAACGCGAGCCCGCCAACCTGAGTATCGACTATGCTTGCCGGAAAATTTTGGCGTTGATTACGCTGACAGGCTCTTTGTCACGGTGTTTAGATAATAGACGGATCATTGTATTGTATTGTAGCGGATTTTCACAGGCATTTCCAATATCATGTGAAACGCGTGGATCAGCCTCCCCTACATCACTACGGGGCATAATGCAGAAAATTGTTGGCTATTTTATTAATTTCATTTAGTCGTGAAAAGGTGATTGTTTCTTTGACAATTTATTTATGCCATTCATATTCTTCTAATTTCATCGTTAAATAGAATGTATTATATGAGAAATAGGTACTACAAGTAGTTATTACATTTTGCATTATTTGTAGTTTAGTAAGCAATTTTCTAAATTTATTAAAGAGAAATCAGTTCTAGGGAAGTTTATAGAAACTCGAATCGATTGAAATTTCACAATTCATTAATTCATCAATTTGATTCAGGCGTCAATAGTCAATTCGAATTCTACGAAGAAGTATCAGCTTTAATTTTTTAAGGAAATATTTTATACTTAAAAGACATTAAATAAAATATTTCCATAACGTATAATTTAAAGAAAAACATTTGTTTTCTGATATATTATTATTGGCATTAATTTGTTTATTCAGGATAAAAGAACGTCACCAAATAATGTATTCCATTCTGGCGTTGCGACCATTGCACCGAAAGTGCAACGAATGGACGCCTGCAGTCTGCAACCCATCGTGCAAGCAGGCACGAAAAGAGTCAACCCTCGGGAGAGGCTGGAAAAAAAATCTTTATGAAAAATTGCCGCTGCTCGATCCTCGGATTTTTATCATTTTTTCGGATACTTTTCATTTTTTTTTCATTTTTTCCACGCATTTTCTAATTTTTCACGAATTTTTCGTCACTTTAGAAACAGGAATTTCGCAGCGAGCTCGTAATTTCTTCGCGCTATTGATCTCGTTAGGAATCCTCGTTACCGACCTTCTCTATTTCTGATTTTTTTTCTGTGCGACGCGCATGCGCCGAGGCAGGTTAATTCGCTCCATGTACGCCAGATGGCACCAGCGACCTACTTAAAAAGCGGTCAAAGTGTTGTCTACGATACTCGCGGGAATTAATACCGCGGCGAATCTTTTGACCAGTTCCGCAGCATTTCACGACGCCCTTCGGCTTCATGCTCCAGCCTTACGGCTATTTCAGTAATTAATTATACGAATTAGACCTGCATGCTTACTATGCAAAAACTTAAAAGAGAAAAAAATCAGGTAAATTTCATTTAACGAATTGCTACATATATATATACTTAATATTTGCAGCTATTGACATTTGCAGTACTACCAAATATATTATGCTTATAGAAATATAAGTGTAAATAGTTTTCGTGGAATAGTTTATCAATGGAGTACATGTAAGACGTCTAATATATTTGAATAAAATTATAAACTATTTAATATCTCTCAATAGTGATGCGATGTAATAAAATTTTATGTAGTTCAATAGATTGATAATATAGAAGATTTTTCTTTCTTTAAATTAGTATAATGTTTAAAAGTCCGGGAATAATACATCTAAAGTATTATAAGAAAACTCTACTTGTAATTAATTATTATGTGAATTATTAAATATTACTTATAGTTTTTTACAAGTAGTACAGTATTTGCAAAATGTAATTACAAAAAATATATTTATATATTTACTTACGTATTATCTCTTCACTATGCAATAAATAAATAAACTAATTAAATAAATAAATTTCTTTTCATACATATTTCTTCATTAAGTATCTTATTTATAAATTGAAATGAAAATCAATTCGTGTACAAATAAGTAAAAACTATTCAATCCTGAATTGAATGCCGAAAGCCGGGCACTTGAAGAAGTACGAAACACACCTGGGTGAGAATGAAATAAAATGCGACAAAACCATGGGAGAAACGTAGTCACAACGAATGACGGCCAACGGAGACGCGCGAACAATGCGGAAAGCATTTATTGAATTCAAATTTAAATAACGATTTATTTATTTAGCGTCAAGTACAATTCGATTGTTATAATATATGCTAATTGAATCAATTGGTGGCCATTAACTTCTACTTCATAATTAAAGCCTCGTTATCAAGTGAAATTTGTTATACCGGGAATAAAATAATTCCGGAAATTATTACCGAGAGTGTAAGCTTTTCCTTATTCGTTCGACTGGCCATGCTCTATCGCATTACCGCGATTCCAGGCCACCCCCAATAAAGTTGTAAAAGTCGATTCACGTTTGTACAACCAACATCGAACAACATGTTGCGCGTTAAATTAATAATTTACAACTGGATTTGTATCCGCCTCTTTGTACGCAACTACCGTACTATACTACTGCTGGTTACTGAATCATAAATCATGCACCGATTTTTAGAAGCAAATCAAGCGTAGATATTTTATCATAATTTCGTTTAATTGCGTGTGCGATAATGCAATTGAATGCAATTGAATATGAAGTGTATATGTTTCACTTACAAGCTGAACTATTTGAACGCGTGTTGTAAATTCACGCGTTCATTTTCTGTTTAGACTTACCGATTGCAATAACAAATTCATTTATATTATTTGGCATCACAGTAGAACCGCGACTGTACGTAAATGAAGAAGAAGAATTCATATTAATCGCTTATCGCGATTGAAATACTCGGAATTAAACTACTTAAAATGATAAATTGATGACTCTGTAAATTAATTCGGAGGTAACACATTTTCAAATGAATGTTCGATCAGAGTATGTTCACATTTCATCAAGTTCACTCGTATTTTCGACAGTCTATTTCTAAATGTTTCATTGCATTTATTGAACGTTTTATCTTAGTATAATCCTCAGGTTACTTTGCCTATGATTTGTCTTTATATTTTACATAATGTAATGTCTGTTACTAAAATTAAATATCGATGATGAACTCTGTTAGTTGAAAATAATAATATTAGTAAAGAATTACATCAACATCCAAAATTTTGTAACAAAAATTTTTGCATCTATGATAAAAATTAATTCGCCTATAAATAAATAAAACATAATTCAAGTATCAAAAGTTCTAATGTTAAACTTAATTTTTAACAAATACATCATACGTTATGCTACACTATTTGCAATATAAACCGTGAAACGCTACTTTCCTTGTCAATGAGTGAACAAGAGCATACTATTCTAAAATACGCGTGCATACTGTTAGTTCAACGCTGTAAACGATAGTAAAATACCGTTTGCTAGTTACATCGTTGCAGAAAACTACACGATCATCCTTTTTTAGGATCTGCTCCCTATAAACCGAACCGCGGCACGCCTGATGCGAGATAACCATGTATGCATCGGAGCACAAGCCACGTTCTGTCCCTTTTTACGATCTTTCGCGTGTTTTTAGTGGCGTATTTAACAAAAACACATCCACAATCCCTTGCTTTTTTTCCCTCCTTTTTCTATCGTAAACGTCATAGAGAAAATGTGAAGCATCTTACTGGGAAATAAATATTAAATTTTGTTTCATCAAAGTACCAATACCTACCAAAAATAAATAGGATAAAACGAGCATTGCAATAAAATAGAAAATATAATAATAAAATGTCAGAATGTGTAGCTTCCATTCAATGTCCAGAGACTCTCAATACATTTTACGAGCAAATAAATATATTTTTACTAATACATGTATTTATAAGAAGTTGCTAGGTATGTTCGAATACTTTTGTGAGCAATTGTATATGTATGTACATACGTAACTATAATTTAAAATCGTATCGTTATTTTCTATTCTTTTGCTATATTATATTATACAATATTATATAATTATATAATATAATATAATATAAGATATGATATTATATTCTCTTAATATGTTCCCTTCTGTAACATTTTCAAGTACTACTTAAGAGTTTTAATTAATCTTTTGTAGCAAGAGAGTCACTAATACATTTCAAATTTTAATCCACTGTTTTGCGTTGTTGTTAACGATCGAAAAGTCAGGTCAATTTCTATCGATATCGAAACAAATCGGTCTAAATCAAACTTTCGTCTCGTACGCATCGACCAAATTCTAAAAGTGAATTTAAATAATATTTCTGAATATTATAATTGCTTAAACTTTATCTAATATTTAAAAGTAAAGTATTATTAGAATTAAGCAAAGTAATATTTAAAAGCTTAAACTTTATCTAATATTTAAAAGTAAAGTATTATTAGAATTAAGCAAAGTAATATTTTAATATTTAAAAGTTAATATTTAAACGTAATATTTACGTTGCTGAAGGGAGTTTGAGAATGTTTGAGATGTTCAAAAATGTTCAAACTGTTCAAAAATATTCAGAGACGTCGAATACAATCAAGTGTAAAATAAAATTTTAGTTTATAATCATGAGTTCAACGATCGGTAAGTCGTATAGTCTTGTTTCTTTAGCGCTGAGTTATATCTTGATTATGATGATTAGAAACTTAATACGAGTGCCATTGTTATAAGTCGTGTCATACTCATACAGGATATATTTTGATAGTTACCATCCTTTCGTAATTACCATACTACATATTATCTTTTTGCAAGCAAATACGTAATATTAGTTTAATATATTACTATTGTTATTCAAATAACATCAGATACTTCAAGTACTTTTATTTAAATTTATAATTACAAAAATAATTTTGTCTTTTACTACTAATTTTTTAACAAGAATATTTACTTCGATCTTCCAAAATTAATCATTTCACTATTTTCGAATACCATTGTTCTGTTTCTTCTTCTTTCTTTTAAAATTGCTTAACTTCGATACGAGTGTACAATCGTAAGTCGTCTGATAAACATATAAAACAGCCTGACACAAAATATACTATAATGAGACCCGTGCGTAGTCACCTCCACGTGGTGGGTCTTGGTAATTGATATCGTTTTCCAAATATTAATATCTCGGAGTATAACCATTCCGAAACTGAATCGAATTTCGATTCCTCCGAATATTACTCTTTGCAAAACGATATCAAGCGAAGAATTACGCAAATTACAGACAAACAATTAGTGAATAAGTAAACAATTAGATCTACCTCAGGAGGCACACTTTCTTCACTTAATTCACTAAACTGGATTATAGGAATAATTAGTCGCATAATAACAAGCAAATAACTCACAAAAGATAAGAATTTTCATTAAAGAATACCTCCTGCAATTGAGACATTCCAATAAATAGATTTTCAGAAAATCAATTGTATCAGGAGCACACGAGACCAGAGAAGATGGCACGATGGGAACCAGCTGTGCTCCTGATAATTCAAATTTTGAACGAAACTTTAGGCAGGCATATCTGGAAAAGAGGGCTGTCATTCTGGCTGAAATTTTATATTTTGTATCAGGAGAACATGATACTCGAGGAGGTGGCACGCCAAAACGCGGGAACCAGCTGTGCTCCTGATAATTCAAATTTTGAACGAAACTTTAGGCAGGCATGTCTGGAAAACCGGGTTGTCATTCTGGTTGAAATTTTATATTTTGTATCAGGAGAACATGATACTCGAGGAGGTGGCACGACATACCGCGGGAACCAGCTATGCTCCTGATAATTCAAATTTTAAACGAAACTTTAGGCAGGCATATCTAAAAACCGGGCTGCCTTTCTGGCAGAAATTTTAGATTCTGTATCAGGAGAACATGATCTTCGAGAAAGTGGCACGACAAAACGCGGGAACGAGCAGTGCTCCTGATAATTCAAAGTTTGAACGAAACTTTAGGCAGGCATATCTGAAAAACAGGGCTGTCATTCTGGCTGAAATTTTATATTTTGTATCAGGAGAACATGATACTCGAGGAGGTGGCACGACAAAACGCGGGAACCAGCTGTGCTCCTGATAATTCAAATTTTGAACGAAACTTTAGGCAGTCATGTCTGGAAAACCGGGCTGTATTTCTGGCTGAAATTTCAGATTCTGTACGAGGAAAACATGATACTCGAGGAGGTGGCACGATAAAACGCGGGAACCAGCTGTGCTCCTGATAATTCAAATTTTGAATGAAACTTTAGGCAGGCATATCTGGAAAACAGGGCTGCCATTCTGGTTGAAGTTTTATATTTTGTATTAGGAGAACATGATACTCGAGGAGGTGGCACGACAAAACTCGGGAACCAGCAGTGCTCCTGATAATTCAAAGTTTGAACGAAACTTTCGGCAGGCATATCTGGAAAACAGGGCTGTCATTCTGGCTGAAATTTTATATTTTGTATCAGGAGAACATGATACTCGAGGAGGTGGCTCGACAAAACGCGGGAACCAGCTGTGCTCCTGATAATTCACATTTTGATTGAAACTTTAAGCAGGCATGTCTGGAAAACCGGACTGTCTTTCTGGCTGAAATGTTAGATTTTGTATCAGGAGAACATGGTATTCGAGGAGGTGGCACGACAAACCGCGGGAACTAGCTGTGCTCCTGATAATTCAAATTTTGAATGAAACTTTAGGCAGGCGTATCTGGAAAACCAGGCTGTGTTCCTGGCTGAAATTTTAGATTTTGTATCCGGAGAACATGATCCTCGAGGAGGTGGCACGACAAAACGCGGGATCCAGCGGTGCCTCTGATAATTCAAATTTTGAACGAAACTTCAGGCAGGCATATCTGGAAAACAGGGCTGTCATTCTGGCTGAAATTTTATATTTTGTATCAGGAGAACATGATACTCGAGAAGGTGGCACGACAAAACGCGGGAACCAGCTGTGCTCCTGATAATTCAAATTTTGAATGAAATTTTACGTAGCATATCTGGAAAACCGGGCTGTCTTTCTGGCTGAAATTCTAGATTTCGTATCAGGAGAACATGATACTCGAGGAGGTGGCACGACAAAACGCGGGAACCAGCAGTGCTCCTAATAATTCAAAGTTTGAACGAAACTTTAGGCAGGCATATCTGGAAAACAGGGCTGTCATTCTGGTTGAAATTTTATATTTTGTATCAGGAGAACATGATACTCGAGGAGGTGGCACGACATACCGCGGGAACCAGCTGTGCTCCTGATAATTCAAATTTTGAATGAAACTTTAGGCAGGCATATCTGGAAAACAGGGCTCTCATTCTGGCTGAAATTTTATATTTTGTATCAGGAGAACATGATACTCGAGGAGGTGGCACGACAAAACGCGGGAACCAGCTGTGCTCCTGATAATTCAAATTTTGAATGAAATTTTACGTAGCATATCTGGAAAACCGGGCTGTCTTTCTGGCTGAAATTCTAGATTTCGTATCAGGAGAACATGATACTCGAGGAGGTGGCACGACAAAACGCGGGAACCAGCTGTGCTCCTGATAATTCAAATTTTGAACGAAACTTTAGGCAGGCATGTCTGGAAAACCGGGCTGTCTTTCTGGCTGAAATTTTATATTTTGTATCAGGAGAACATGATACTCGAGGAGGTGGCACGACAAAACGCGGGAACCAGCTGTGCTCCTGATAATTCAAATTTTGAACGAAACTTTAGGCAGGCATGTCTGGAAAACCGGGCTGTCTTTCTGGCTGAAATTTCAGATTCTGTACGAGGAAAACATGATACTCGAGGAGGTGGCACGATAAAACGCGGGAACCAGCTGTGCTCCTGATAATTCAAATTTTAAACGAAACTTTAGGCAGGCATATCTAAAAACCGGGCTGCCTTTCTGGCTGAAATTTTAGATTCTGTATCAGGAGAACATGATCTTCGAGAAAGTGGCACGACAAAACGCGGGAACGAGCAGTGCTCCTGATAATTCAAAGTTTGAACGAAACTTTAGGCAGGCATATCTGAAAAACAGGGCTGTCATTCTGGCTGAAATTTTATATTTTGTATCAGGAGAACATGATACTCGAGGAGGTGGCACGACATACCGCGGGAACCAGCTGTGCTCCTGATAATTCAAATTTTGAATGAAACTTTAGGCAGGCATATCTGGAAAACAGGGCTCTCATTCTGGCTGAAATTTTATATTTTGTATCAGGAGAACATGATACTCGAGGAGGTGGCACGACAAAACGCGGGAACCAGCTGTGCTCCTGATAATTCAAATTTTGAACGAAACTTTAGGCAGGCATGTCTGGAAAACCGGGCTGTCTTTCTGGCTGAAATTTCAGATTCTGTACGAGGAAAACATGATACTCGAGGAGGTGGCACGATAAAACGCGGGAACCAGCTGTGCTCCTGATAATTCAAATTTTAAACGAAACTTTACGCAGGCATATCTAAAAACCGGGCTGCCTTTCTGGCTGAAATTTTAGATTTTGTATCAGAAGAACATAGTATTCGAGGAGGTGGCAGACATACCGCGGGAACCAGCTGTGCTCCTGATAATTCAAATTTTGAATGAAACTTTAGGCAGGCATATCTGGAAAACAGGGCTGTCATTCTGGCTGAAGTTTTATATTTTGTATCAGGAGAACATGATACTCGAGGAGGTGGCACGACAAAACTCGGGAACCAGCAGTGCTCCTGATAATTCAAAGTGTGAACGAAACTTTCGGCAGGCATATCTGGAAAACTGGGCTGTCTTTCTGGCTGAAATGTTAGATTTTGTATCAGGAGAACATGGTATTCGAGGAGGTGGCACGACAAACCGCGGGAACTAGCTGTGCTCCTGATAATTCAAATTTTGAATGAAACTTTAGGCAGGCGTATCTGGAAAACCAGGCTGTGTTCCTGGCTGAAATTTTAGATTTTGTATCAGGAGAACATGATCCTCGAGGAGGTGGCACGACAAAACGCGGGATCCAGCGGTGCCTCTGATAATTCAAATTTTGAACGAAACTTCAGGCAGGCATATCTGGAAAACAGGGCTGTCATTCTGGCTGAAATTTTATATTTTGTATCAGGAGAACATGATACTCGAGGAGGTGGCACGACAAAACGCGGGAACCAGCTGTGCTCCTGATAATTCAAATTTTGAATGAAATTTTACGTAGCATATCTGGAAAACCGGGCTGTTTTTCTGGCTGAAATTCTAGATTTCGTATCAGGAGAACATGATACTCGAGGAGGTGGCACGACAAAACGCGGGAACCAGCAGTGCTCCTAATAATTCAAAGTTTGAACGAAACTTTAGGCAGGCATATCTGGAAAACAGGGCTGTCATTCTGGTTGAAATTTTATATTTTGTATCAGGAGAACATGATACTCGAGGAGGTGGCACGACATACCGCGGGAACCAGCTGTGCTCCTGATAATTCAAATTTTGAATGAAATTTTACGTAGCATATCTGGAAAACCGGGCTGTCTTTCTGGCTGAAATTCTAGATTTCGTATCAGGAGAACATGATACTCGAGGAGGTGGCACGACAAAACGCGGGAACCAGCTGTGCTCCTGATAATTCAAATTTTGAACGAAACTTTAGGCAGGCATGTCTGGAAAACCGGGCTGTCTTTCTGGCTGAAATTTCAGATTCTGTACGAGGAAAACATGATACTCGAGGAGGTGGCACGATAAAACGCGGGAACCAGCTGTGCTCCTGATAATTCAAATTTTAAACGAAACTTTAGGCAGGCATATCTAAAAACCGGGCTGCCTTTCTGGCTGAAATTTTAGATTTTGTATCAGAAGAACATAGTATTCGAGGAGGTGGGACGACATACCGCGGGAACCAGCTGTGCTCCTGATAATTCAAATTTTGAATGAAACTTTAGGCAGGCATATCTGGAAAACAGGGCTGTCATTCTGGCTGAAGTTTTATATTTTGTATCAGGAGAACATGATACTCGAGGAGGTGGCACGCCAAAACTCTTGAACCAGCTTTGCTCATGGTACATCAAATATTAATTGAAGCTTTAGGCGCTCATATCTGGAAAACCGTCTTTCTGACTGTATGTTAATATTTTGTGTCAGTGTGATGCTCGTGGAGGTGGCTCTCCAATCCGGGTTCCAGCTGTGCTCCTTTAATTTTATATTTTTATCTAAATTGTATGCGCAAATATCTGGAGAACCGGGTAATTTTACTGTCTGACATTTGAGATTTTGTATGAGGATAACACAAGTCTTAAGGATGTTGCACGTCACCGGTTGTGTATTATAGTATTGAATGTGTTATAATATAGAGTACATTCGTTTTACATTTACAAATATTGAGTTAGACATTTCGTGAGAATTTGTATATAGAGTAGAAAGTGTTCACATTTAATTCAGTAAATTGCGATGCAGGTGTAACAACATTGTTCATATTTTTTGGTTTTATTTCTTAGTAGTTCTGCACTGCAAGAACCTGTCTATATCGACATGTGATTTGAAAATGGTATGGTGGTCCAGTGACTTCTAATAGATGGGTGACAAAGAAGCATTGAATTTCCGATCTATTCTTTCTAATCACTGCTTGTGCTATACTATGTTATACTCGTAGCTGCTGCTATAAAATCGCCTGATAATTGACTTGCAATAAATCGAGGTGGATTCTTTCATCGTATCCAATCAACACGCAACAGAGGCTACGAGTATTGCAGGGACATCCATTCTCTCGGCTTCTTCGATCGACGTCCACAATCACGCGTCGACAGAGACGCACGAGGGCCATCGAGAGAAAGAAGGCCATTGGTAAACACGAATTTCGACGCGATCCGGTCAAGACTCCGCTGGGACGTCGTTTAATTTCCTCGAGGACAGCGGCGATCGATGTATCGGGCGTGAATGTACACGCGGATGAACACTCGACATTTTTTAGTCTTCACTCGACGAGGAGGCAAGCTTTTTAAAGGCTTTTCTTGCGGCCGTTTAGGCTATTAGAGGAGAACGAGGGCAGGGACGAGAGCGTTGGTCAAAAAGGGTGGCCATTTCCTAGCAATTTCCTGACGCTGTTTTTCACGTGAACTTTTGAACTGGTTGCCTCTCCCCTACGTCGCTCGACACCTTTTCACTGGAAAATATCCGCTAAGTAGCCACCGCCAAGACTGGCCGATTATAAATGGCCACGCTCCGGCCTTTTGTGTCCAGATGCGTCCTGTATATTTAATGCCAGCCGGACACAACGATCGCGAACGAAAAAGTCTCGAAAATTAACGAGCTGCCCTGGCAGCTTGATTTTACGTCGGAGAAAGTTTTCGGTTAAAATCAAAGATCAATCGAGCGATGTTCGTTATTATTGAGACAGTTGAAGCAAAGAAATGTTTTGTACGTTGTGATCGAATTGTGGAAAAATTGCACGAGATTGAATAATTGTAGTGTTGTAATACTGTAATGCAAAGATGATAAATTTCTCGAGTACATTTCATCGAGAAGATCAGATATACGGAAAGGAAGCGTAGAAAATTTAACAATTTATTTAAATAGTCGTGAAATAAGACACTAAGAATATTACACATAGATTTACGATTAATATTAACTTAGAATTCGTTTTTTACATTCGATTATTTCCTATTGAAATTCTCACAAGTGATAGATTTTCATCGACACCTTGTTAAAATTTACATTACGATCGATTAGCTTCTCTAAATATATAAGGGACAAATGTTAACTGATATAAAGAGCTATGTATCACGGAGATGACAATTTTTCGCCGTGGCGTTAAATTTTCAGAAAGCTTTCGTTCTTCGATGAAACATTCAATCTTTTATATTTCTATTCGCCGAAGGAAATGATCGTTTCTGCACGGGGACGATATCGTTCCACATTTTCCACTCACTTTCACGCGGGCAATCGTCGGATTTTCCATCGGATATCCCTGGTTTTAATACCTCATCTGCTAACCGTATATGCATAATTCGCTCCTTTGCGTCGACGAACGAGTTAGTCATTCCTTGGCACGCGATTCGTGATTAAAGTGATTCCAGGCTGACTGAAATATTCATTCTGCTCGGTCGAGCATCGTGATTGATAAGATCGAAAAGAAGGACGGCGCTCGCCAGGGTATAGTGCGTTTAACCGTTTCAGCTCCACTTTTTCGATTTTTGATTAAGTGATTTAATTCGTATAATGCCCCTTCTATTTTGTAACAGGTACACCATCGTTTAGATTTCTTAGAATTGACATTATGGTAATACTTAAAAAATTTTATACTTAAAAAATTAATAAAAATATCTATAGGCATCATATTGTAGTGAGTGTTTTAAAAATTAAATGTTTAATAAGGCAAGGCATCAGCAAAGCGTTAATAATTATAATACTTTAATATTTCAATTCGAACTTGAATGCTTTAATGTGAATCCTGCATTAAGTCCGAAGAATTTAAAAATGAAAATGCACATTAAGTTTATAATTATATTTTGAGAAATTAACAGTTTTACCGTTTGAATAGTGGAGTTAAAATTCGTGCGTATAAGATGTCAATGGTTTTATTTTTATGCTGCCAATGTTAAATTGAATTAATATAATTATAACGTATAAATGTAACATATAAATTAAATATTAATATTTTCATCACGCGTACAAGTAAAAATCTACTCGAACAGAAAAAGATTTTCGTGTAATTTTAGCCTACGTTCGATTCCTACGTTCACGAGTTTTTAACGAGCCATTCTACGTATCGTTTCACTCTACCATTTAAGACTGACACTAAAATCGGAATTACACGAGGCTGTATACTGCTCGTCAAAGATATTTATTTCGCCATTTCTAGCAGTAGTTTCATTGTAAGTATCGATTCCTTTTTATCGTATCTGAAGGCTATTACCAAGCTCTCTCTCTCTCATAAGAGATTTACCCAAGAACGTAAATTTAACTTCCCACGTTTGTTCTTTCTTACTTCATTTTTCTTTTCTGTTACTACAATTATTAACTATATTATTATCTCAACTGTAATTATTAACAACATTATATCATAATTCTACTCACGAGCGAGTTTTTCACTCGCTCCTATTTACAAAGGTACAAACCAGCTGAAAAGTTCTCAAAACCAAAGCGAGGAGCCTAACAAAGTAAAGCGTAATTTACGATCACAAAGTGTAACAAAAATTTTTCGTACTGAAACGTTTCAGCAAGCGGGAGAACTCAGTTCCAGAACGGAAACTAGATTTACCTTGATAAGTAAATTCGCATAAAGCCAAATGAAAGCTTCCTCTCGATTGTCGAAAACACAGCAACAAGAAAATGAATGAAACGATATGTACAAACGACACATATTTCGAATGATGTTTCTTGACCATTCGTCAACGCGACATACAACACGCATATACACACGCGCAAATACGTGCATAGTAGCACAAGCGATGCTCAGCTTAACCTTTCAGCGAAGAATCGTAACAACGAGAAAGCTCCTTCACCCTTGATGAAGTTTAACACGATCTCAGATTACCGTGCACGCTCGGGAGAACAAGTCCCGGAAGAAATTACGAAGAACCGCTCTTCGCAAGGCGACGACGACGCGTATTGAAAGAAAAGAAAAAATAAAGAGAAGAAAAGAACGACGGAGAAAGATAAGAGACGGTGGTGGATCGCGAGTGGAAAACGGTATCCGGACACGTAACGTGTAATATTTAAAACACCTCAAAGGCGATGTAACGACAATGGCGTGCGGGGCGAAGAGGGGACCGCGAGCCTTTCTCCCGGAAACTTTATCCTCCCCCAAACGTTTTCGTTTCACTCTCCCCCGTTCTCATGCACACCTTCCGTTCCTCCTCGCCGCCTGGGGTGCACTTTTTCAGCCTGGCAGCAGCTAGACGCGGTAAATACAGCAAAGGAGCGCGCGCGGAGGAGAGAAGCAGAAAAGCGCTTTCTCTTTTCTTAACGCGCCCCGACGCCCCGGTTGCCGCTGCTGCTGGCCGCGGCCTCTACTCTCTGTCCCTCTGTTCCCGGTTGCCTCAACCTTCTTCCACTGTCTCTCTGTCTCGGTCGTAAGAGGAAAGATTTATATACACGGGTGCGCGTGACCGCAAGAGGCTGGCAAGAATAAAGCCACATCGTGCTCTCGATTCCGAGCTTTTTACTACAGCCGAGAAATCCTCTTATGCAACAGATAAAACCTGAGACTGCGCCTCTCTGTTTACCTCCCTTCCTCCGCACCTTCACCCCATCCACCGTTGTTTTTCACCACCTTTATCTTTCCCACCTCTCCGCCCCTCGCCACGTTTTCCATTCGTTCGCCACTTCCTCTCTGTCTATCTGGTTACTCCTTTTAGGTTAATGGTTTCATTCGTTCCGGTTAGCCCGATAATACGGGCCGGCGATTTACAAAGCCACCACGATGATGACGATGATAAAAATAATAATCGTAATTCGAGGACGATAATAATCCGCGGTGGTTGCCGTCGTATTATCGTGCGTTGGTTGTCATCGTCGTTATTATATCGTCGAATAATTACACGAGAAATGCAACGCGTTATATACAATGAGCGATTCGAACGCGGGACTGGTTTGCTCGGTGGGCGGAGGGGGGGGGGGAGGGCGGTTGGGTGTCTTCCGGTTAGCGAGACGGGTTGAAATCGCGGCCGCACAAATGCTGATTAATAAATTATTGAATTTATTTAACACGAGTGTTATTTACATTTAATGATTGATTTTCATACTTTTAATCCTTACGGACACGAGGGAGGGGTTGGGGAGAATTCGCGCAATTTACTCTTCGTCCTGATGGCCGCTGCGGCCAGCAAAGTAAATTACCGTTTATCGCCGTTCGTTGGTCGTCGTTTTTTACTTCGCGGACCGCGGTAATCAATTAACCGGCTCGGTTTAATCACGCTTTATGCGTTATTAATTTATTATCCGGTTGTATTAACAATATTCAATGCCGTCGAGAATATTAAATAACGATATACGAAATCGAGTCGCGTTACCGCGAAAGACGAATACGCACGTTCCTTCTTCGATGATGCTAAACGATTTCAAGAATGATTAGTGAAGTGTGTTCAGTGATGAAGAAGAAAATTGCTCGGTTTCTTTTCAACTGACCTCCGTAATTTTTATTTATTATACATGTAAATGATCTTATCAGAATGAATTTCGTCAAATTTTGTCAAATCAAATTTAGGAATCGAAATAACTTATATTAACTCTATTGAAAGAAGCTGAAATGAGAATTATTAAAGCGTCATTTTTAATTCTCTCAAGAAACAACTTTGCTAAATCGCACGCATTCATCATGTTAATGAAACTGTAAAACTTCTTCACGTACATTAGCAGATAACCATCTCGCAGATAAATCATGCGGCGAACTTGTACGTCGTAGTCGCACAAACACCGTGAATTCCTTATCAAACCTACTCGAGCAAAAATCACGGAAACTGAGCTTCATTTAACATTTTACTCTTCAATCCTGTTCAATTCATTAGGAAATTGCGATCGAAGGAAATAATGTACGCATCAGTTGCAATTGTAATTTGTTTGAAAATTAATTTCAATTGTAAAAATAATTCATCGACGTATAATACGCATATGTTGAAAAATAATCCTTTCGTACAAATTTAAAATACTTTAATAAAAGAATACTTCTTGAAACTATTTGTTTAGTATGTGAAAAACGAACGCATCGTAGAAAAGAAAGGAAAAACGTACAGCCGCTGTAAATTTCCTCGAGCGAAAATATTTGAAAGGAATATCGGCTAGATGTCGACGAAAAGATTCGTCGGCCCGGAGCGTTTCACGCGACGAAAAGGCAACACCCTCCGACGAATTTCCAAGTTGCGAGTTCAGCGAGGCCAAAGTGGCGAATAAACGAAGAAACAACCGGCTGCCAGTTTATTTTCTCTGGCGACGGTTTTTCGTACTTTTCTTTTACGGTTGCCTCGTACGACGACGACAACGTGCACGAAGTAGGTGCGCGTTAGCCGACTTGCCAACAGTGTGAAAGGAAAGAGGGAGAAAAAGCCAGCGATCGTGTCGGCAGCTTTCGCCCAACGGCAGGGAAAGCTTTACGAGGTTCTTTCTGCCACCTCGTCGTTTCATTTTACGGGTCGTCGCCTTCTTCTTGCAGCGCGAATTCGATTCAACGCGAACAGCCTATCCGCCATCGAACCGCAGGCAATTTTCCTACGACCGTTCCCACGTTCTTTTATGTCTTCTCTTTCGTCTCATACCCGAGTAACCGAAGCTATCATTATCGGTGGCTACCAAGATCGGGAAATTATCGTGCAACGATTTATTCCTTTTCCCCCCTCCCTCCCTCTTCTCTCTTCCACCTTTTCTGCTTTTATTTTTAGTTTACTCGCTAAGGGTAAGGGGAAGATACAGGATCACGTGTTAAGGGGACGTTCTATTATAGACCTTTGCAAAAATCGATTCTTCCATTATGTATATATATATTAAAATTACATAAGGAATATAATTTTAAAATTATATGTACAATGTCTGATTTGAAGATATAGAACAAACGAAGCTATAGGTATTTTCAAAGAATTTGAGAAGAGTAAATGGAAATGTTCTACAAGAAAAATTCTCTTTATCAGATATTACTTTTTAAGAATGAAACACAAACTAAACATTTCTTTCACTTTTCAATGAACTCTAAATACCAATTATTTGTAGAATTGACAAGGAATAATAAAAATTCTTTCCACTTCAATAGCTCTTTGAAGACCTAAGACACTGAAACACACTAGAACTGTAATTTGTTCTATTATTGGAATTGCACGGGATAGTAAAACATCGTCTAGCTACGGCAAGCTACGTAGTTTTAGTTAATTCGCAGAAGATGCGTCTCGACGCTCTACGCCGATCGTCTCTACTTTGGGTGTTCGAGGGTGGGTGCATTGCGCCCCCTTCCCCCCGCACGAATGGTCAGCTGGACCCTAGTGTACGTAAATCACGTTGCTGCCGCAGATCCAATTATCAAATTGTCCAGCACTTCAGTCGAGTCAAGAGAGAACCGACCGAAGCCACAGGAGAAAGAGGGATGAGAATTCGGCACGAAGGCGAATTTCCAAGGAAGAAAACAGACGTGGATGCGAAACGCGTCAAGACCAAATCGAGACGAACCGAGAGAAATTGGAAAAGAGAAATAGAGAGAGTACGAGTGTCAAGAAAATGAATCTAGATTGCTTCAGACATGGAATGAATAATTAGTGGCGTTTATAGCAGAGAAATGTTCTCTGATTATTATTACTTTTTTTAATTTTATAACTAGATGTTCGCAAAATTGTGGAAATGCAATGAAATACTATTGAGTTTTCAAGAATGCTCGAAACTATCAGAAATTTGGATGTTAAAAAACGCTGTTATAAAATTAAGGAATTGAATTGATGAATTAATTAATAATTGTTAGTTAATAATAATAATTTTTTTGTACTAAAGTATAAATAAATAATAAATAAAGTATAAATAAGTGTCTGATATCCAGTACAATTTTCTAATAACTCGTTGCACGCAATGTTGGTATTAGTTTCAGTTGGTTACATTAATGGTACTTTGATACATCATAATGGCATTTCCATCTGCATAAGCATTTATGTATACCTGGATTTGTATGGAACGAACCATTTACCATAACAAGGTAACTGCATCGAATACAAATGACATTGTCAATATTTTAACGAAAGAGCAGTTAAGATATGCAAAATAACCTGAATCCACGTAACATGTTTTAATAAAATTAACAGACTTAATTTGTTACATTATTTTCTTTGAAACATCTTGAAATGTTTTAAATTTTTATAAATCCATCAATCTATTTCAAGGAAAATAATCCACACTAAAGCAAATAATCAATGAAAATTAGGAATCTAGGATAACTCTAAATTTTCTGCTTTCTAAAATTTTATCATCTCTTATAGCGTTCTGTCTGTAATTTTGAAATAGCCACTATTTCGGTAGTAGAGAAGACGACGGGCCAGCCTAAGTGCCGTGAAATGGCCAACTAAGGGAGCAATAGATTTTGCCGGGCAAAACCGCCAAAGACAGCTCGACGTTAGCACTGAAAATTTATCACTTAAGTGACTGGGAAGCACGCGAACCCTGGGGAGTGTTTCGCCGTCAGATAAGGTGATAAATCGATAAGAACCACTAGCTGTAAACATCGAAGAAAGAATTGACGACAAAATATGACAACCAAGGATCAAAGTGATCTTATCCCTGTCTGTTCTTTTCACAGAAATTCGCAGGCAGATACGGTTGCATGTTTCTACGAGATTAAAAATCATGAAAATTCCCACAGTTTACACGAATCGTGTTCATCGCGTACACTCAAATTACGCGAATTATATGAAATTATTTTTTAACGTATGAATCTATGATAAATGAATTATTCGAAATAAAAATCTTATAATGCTAGAATAATTTCGTCGATGTATGCTGCAGAAATTTAAATGTATATACACGAAAATTTGTGTTCTTTATTCTTATTAGAAAATTCTTCCTCTAATCTCTGTATTTAAATTTCTCCAATAGACATACACTTTGCTTCTAATCAGTAGTTCTAGTATTAAAAATAAAGTGTGAAAATTATGTATAATACAGTAAAGTTGTACTAGAATAAAATATTAGAAGTATATACAGAAAGATTACTTGAATTCAAACAAATTCACCGACGTATAGAAATTGTCGTAGAGTAAGAATTTTATTTCCTATCTTTTCTATTTAATTTGATATTGCTCACTCGATACGATGAAGTAGGAAAACAAAGACATAAACAAGGAAAACGTATAATTTGTCAATATTCTCTTAAACATAACAAATAAATTGCAATAGAACGTTCCAAGAAATTGCTAAAGTATTATCGCGAAAATTATAGTTTCTATTAAGATGGATAGCTTCTTTGTCTAAGATGATTATCAGCGAAATTTGCAACGAGCAGTTTTTAGGTTACTACGTAGCTCACCGATCTTTATCAACCCCAAGAGACGCGTGAACGATATAATTTTTTGTTCTCCCGTGGTAAGAACGCTTACGCTAATTTCCTTCGCCCTCAGTGTTTCCTTGGGGTTAAGGCGACGCGTGTACAGGAAAATGGTTGTTAGTACCTGGAAATGCAAACCGGATGTGCGTGTAGAAATTGTACCTACACACCCCCTTCTGCACGCGATTCTAATGCAGACATCGTCTTAGAGGCCGAGTTTAATTCAGTTACGATACACGCAACGTTGTGATCGCCAGCAACAAGTAACTGACTCTTCAACAGCGAGAGTTATTGAAATAGGAAAATTGGACAGGATAATTTCAGTAGTAACTCGTTTATATTGTTTCAATGGAATCTTTAATTCTAAAGCTACCAACGAAAACACTAGCGTGTGTGTCAAACGTTATAAGACCTGTTTTATAAAATGTATTTGCAAGAAAAATCGATTTAAAATTAAATTTATTGATCTGAACTTTTTAAACAAATTATACTAATTATAACCAAACAATAATAGAACTGAATAATAGTTTAAAAATTCTACGTTTAATATCATACTGAAGCAAAATTTTAATAAAATTGAATAATTTTTCCTTATTCTCTTTGATTAAGCCATATAATTAAAAATCTCTCTTTCTAAACAAAGATTATCAATATACTTTGTAATGTATAATATTTACGGAAAAATCAATACATATTTCCTTTCCAAGCGGGTCACAACATTTACGCTTATCTCTTTGAGATTAAAAATCGAATGGATTTAAACCGTGAACTGGATAATTAGGTATTAACCCTGAAAATCGATCGATATCGCGGAAACGTACTCGCGATCTGTAACAAACAAGTTTTCGTAGCCGCAGTGTATTCAATAATTTTCCAAAGATTGCAAGCATAATGTAGTTCTCGGAAGAGAGAGATATCACTTTTATCGCTTCTTCGTAACTGACCCTGAGATTGATAGACGTCACCTCGTTTCAGCGACAGCTTGTTAGATTATGCACATTGGCATTTCGCGTTTAATAGACGATCGCGCAATTCGCCTATTTTATAAATGTTATTTATGCATTTATGTTGTATATACATTTCACTTTCGCTGAATACGAATTTTCGACATGAGCAACGTAGGAAAATTTATTAAATGCCGTTGTAATCGTGTTCAACAGGAAAATGAGTTAGCCGGGAACAATGTGTTATTTGACACAGATCTTGCATGATGGGAGCAATATAGAAGAATTTATTAAATGCTCCAGCAGTTTAAAATAAAATATTTGTAAAACATGTGTATAATTTAAAGTAACATGAAACGTTCAACAAGGGCACTTGAAAGAAAGAAATATGGTTTAATCTCAAATGCACGAATGAGAGAAGAAATATTACAAGTAAATATGAAAATAATTAGAAGATTGAAAAGTTTGCGTTATGAAACCTTAGATAAGATTAGTTTGCAAGAGGAGTGGCATAACTAATTGTGAGAGTAATAAACGCAGAAAATCACGAGAACTATTTATTTTAAATGTTTATCTGCCAATTTGGTAAAATAATTATTCGAATGAATTTCGTTAGACTGAATATTTTACCGGGATAATAATTATTGGTTGATTGTATTATATTATTCCATCTACATATTCAAATGATTCCTCATTACGTATTCGAATAATTTATCGAAGTAACTACTCTGAAATTATCCGAATAATGATGCGAATAACTATTGACAGTTTTCAGTTCCACGTACGTTATGTTACCGAGCATAATATTAGAATAATAAATGTTGAATCAGCGAAAGTTGATTTGAATAACATATCGCGTGAAACATATAACATTTAAAAATACACAACCACATAAAACAGATTGTGATGTCCTTTTTCAAATACTTTTCTAAAATTCTTGTTAGATTAAAATCTTAAATAATGCACTGTAGAAATTATATTTTATTTGAGTACTCGATTTTCCACATCATGCGAGAAGAATCGTACAATTATGAAATAAATATATGCTAATAAAAATATGCTAATAATATTTATAAGTATATTTTTTATTACTGAGAATAACTTGGAAAGCTAAGATATTCACATCTAATAAAAATTTGGTATAAAAATGTTATTAGATGTAAATATTATAGATAGAATCAAAGTTGAGTTCAAAGATTAACTGAAATATTAAAGCTGAACTCAAAATGTTAAAGTATATCGTCGAATGCTCTTGGACTGTAATCTTGCTTGACATAACTCGAGAGAGAAAAAGAAAAACAGCAGCGAAAGATTGGTAATCCCGATGACATTGGAGCGTTTCGATCGGAGCAACAGGAGCGCAACAGCTTGATCTCCTTCTGGATGCAACGAATTAATCGGAACGGGCATTTAATTATCGCTTCGATAAAATGACTGGTCGCTCGTTTGTTTGCCGATTATCAAAACCGCGCTCGATAAATGTTTTAATTGTCTTCATTGTATTAAATTGCAAGCAATGATGCACTTGACCAGGCGTGTTCATCAGTCAGAGAGAAATATTATTCGTGGTTAACGGAGCCCCGGTTGCATACATTTTATAATAATATCGTGTTTACGTTAAACACGTGATCGTCGATTCAAGCAGCTCGTTGGCCTCTCATCGTTCTGACTCTCTCTCTCTCTCTCTCTCTCTCTCTCTCTCTCTCTCTCTCTCTCTCTCTTTCTTTTTCATGTCATTTACACATTTTCCCTCTCTTTTCCGCTACAGAAAATTCAGCGCGAGCTTCGTTTTTGAATTGGTAACGGAGATCGCTTAAATTTTCTGTATCAATGAACGTAATTTGACCTTGCGAAACTGATCAGAATTTTTGAGCTACACGGGTTTCGAATTTTGAGGCATTGTAAATTGTATTAAATTCTTGTTTGCGGGAAACGGTTTCGATTTTAATTCTGCGATATTCTGGTTACTTTGAGTTTATTTCGCTTGATGTGGCATTAACTCTGAAGAACGTTTAACATTGAAATGAGGGATTCACGTATCAACGCGAGAAATCTAATTTCTTAAAGTTCGTAGAAACAATTTATCCTTTAAAGAAAATCTTTCAACAAACTGAGATACTTTATAAAGTCGTAAAACGATTCATTGTATAAAATTGCAATATTTCAACTGTCGTTAATTTTTACACTTGATTTGAATCAGTACGATCAACGAGATCACACACCTTTCGTCTACCTGTACCCAATTAAAACGAACGTAGATCTTAGATGCCACAATTGATTGAAAAATTAATATATGTAAAAGCGATAAGCGATATCAGCGCGCGTGATTCTGAATTTTTTTTTTTTAAAGGTAAAACAGAGCTTCGGTGGCCGCAGTTTCCAGGCAGTGGCAACGTAAATATGTGCCATGATAAAATTTTAATAATATAAATGATATTGAATTCCATAAACGATTTCGTGAATCCTTTATGATCGTGCAAATAATAAATTTCGTCACTTTGTAACTTTCAACGGTGCGTTTTATTTTATAATTTTTTTTTTCCTTCGTTTACCGGCCCCGTTTTCCGAACCTCTCGATATCGCTCTTTTTAATTTCGTAAAAATCCTATCTGATCTTGCGATATTGCTCAACGCTTTTAATGAAAAATTCCATTTGCCGTTTAAAATTGGAAATGAGAACGAAAACACGGCCTAACTAATTCGATTTAAAACGAGGGGTGTCCGATAACCTTGAATATTCCTTTCGATTCGACATCGCTGATACATTACGATATATACGGTGTAATACAAAAATCAACTTGAAAGCTTATTATCAGATCGTACATTCTTATGAACGCGATTAAAAGAATGGTGTCTAGATAGAAACTCGTTTCCACTCCTAAATATTATAACAAGTGTTCTGTATATTGTGTGCACTCTCTGCACTATTGCAAACTTTCTCACAAATGTACAAAAACCTGCAGTCTATTTACCACGCAATCTAACACTCGCCAGCGTGTCGTCGAATATTATACGAGCCTGTATATCAGGTCGTAGCTCGTATTGCCGGGAAATATCTGCGATCTGACGTTAGTCGTAATTGTCGATTGCATTTTTTTCTCGCGGCATGTCGACGATAATTGGCGTAACACCGGCGTAATATTTCAAAACACCTGCCGTGTAACGCGTTCATGTGTCGTACGGCCTATCAAAACCGCCCTCTAAATTGATTCAATTGTCGTTCCCCGAGGGAAAGAGTGGCCTCCTCGCGCGCTTATTTTTCGGGAACCCGGTAAATCCGTTGACCGCGACTGCTATTACTTTCCTCTTTTTCCCACGTGTATGCGTGTGTACGTGTGTGCACGCGTGCACACTCTTTTTTCGTTGTTGTTGCTTTCTTTCTTTTTTTTTTTTTTTTTCCCCACCAGCAATCCCGTCGCTTTTCTCGAGGCTAAAAATTATTGTCGCGCGATCGAACGTTTCAAACTCGCGTGCATGGGAATGCGCGCGCCCGATAAACTTCCGAGCTAAACGTTTCAAGGCGTTAAATCGAGTGCAACGTGTTCCTCCTTCGCCGGCCGGAATTGCTTTTTTCCCGTGCTTGTTATTTGGAAAACGATTCTTTTCGATTCTGTCCGCAACAAGTGGCCAGGATATTAAAAAAATTTCATGCGCGCGGTGGTGGTGCAACTTTTACGGGGGGACGTTTCAGCGACGTAAAGGTTCGCGAATGAGAAAATCAGCGGAATAAAGTTGTTATGATAATGGCGATTCTTAGCTGGTCGCGTGCATTTCGTCTTTGAAATGATGAAATAAATTAATCTAGAAATGAATATCGTTGAGAAATTCTTTATTTCGTTAAATCTTGCGCTAAATTTGTGATTAACGCGGTAGATACTAATTTATACTGTGACTCTTTTTACAAATTCATAGTTTTTTTAAAGATATTTAGGAAAAACGAATCTGATGAAAGCAATCCAAAAATAAATATTACAACTCTATGTTGGATATTTTATAAGTGTAAATTTTGCATAAGAGGTTTTATAGTTGACTTCGTTTGCCTATTGAATATTTGAATTCTACATTTTTAAATGATCTCATTCATTAATAGAGTAACTGAATTCAACAATATTCACTGAAGACTTGTGAACTGTAATCTCAAAATTAAGACAGACATTGGCGTGGTTACATAGAAATATTAAATCTTCAAATTCTCGATTTATTTAGATCCAATTAATCCAATGCATTTTCATCTTGGTCAATTCTTATCATTGCATTTTGTTAATTGTTTGAAAACGGATCAAACTATTCGTTCGCTTCATCCCTCCAAAACTCTGACCATTTTATCAAAAAATTCTGATACGTACGTAGTTCGATTTTCTTCAAATTCTACGCCATGATGATTGTTTGATGATTACATAATAAAGAGATGTGTCATGTGTACGATATTTCATCAATATCAATTTTTTTACTACATTGTTTAACAATAAAAAAAATTTAACACTCCCAGATTCCACTACCATCGAATAGTTTAATTGCATGAAACTGAAAACGAGAAAAACGATACGTATGCGCGGTGTATGTATTAGAAGTACGTACATGCATTTTCAAGTGTTCTTGTTGACTTAACTACAACAGTCCATTCGAGTGGGAATGCGTAAATGTTTGGAAGTTGATGGAGAGCGTTTTGAACATCTATTACAATATTTTGACCATGTTAAACATTTAGTAAGTAGTAATGGCTACCATTTTTTATGTTAATCTTGTCAGCAAAGCACGAGCTTTATCAAAAAGACTTTGTCAAAATCTAAAAAGTAGAGTAATAATGTATGGTTTCTGCACGTTTTATGTAATTACGATATTAAAAATATGGAATTTCGTTTAAAATGATGAAAGTAATCTTCAGAAAATTTCTAAAAATATTTCGTTTGTCGCAAAGAAAAAATCTTTTTAAAATAAAATTATCATAAACGTTCTGTTTCAGTTTTGTAGTATATCATTTTATTTGAAAGATATTCGCATGTCAAAAATGCAAAAACATGAATTTTAAAGTATAATTTAAGAAATAATTTAAAAACTCTTCGTCGTTTCAATCAATTGCACGATATTTCCTGAGTAAGACAATGTGTATTCGTCTTTAAAAAATTTCATTCTTTTAATAGTTGGATTTGTTTACTTATATTTATAAAATTGTCACTATTGTGCTTGAAAAGTTTTGTCGCCTGTGAATCATTTCAACTTTCATTTTTAAATACGATATAAATTGTCTTTAAAAGAGATATGATTAAATAATGCGGTTACCGTGGTGTAAAATAATTATTTCACAGTTAAATAGCAATTACTCGCGACTCTTAATTAGAATTTGCAATGTAATATTAATCAATAAATACAAATAAATGCGACTGTTTATTCCGCTTATTTTGTTGAAAGCGGTGATTTTGTAAGTCCATCTGTTGGCGTATAATATATATATATATATATATATACATACTTCCTGCTCATTCAAAACTTTCATATAATAATAAATAAACATGCATGACAAATATACTGTCTCGCATTGATTTTACACTCGTTCCTATATGTCATTTTCATAATATAGAGATATTATTTACTGATTTCAAACGCGTAATAATAAACTTTAACAATTTTAATAATTTTAATATATCCTTTGAGTCAATCGAGTAGTTGAATTTTCAAAATGTAAATGATTAAGGATCGCTCATTTGCGTAATTTATTAAATTCAGAAGAAAATTATTAAATCATGTGAAACTTCATTATCTGCCGTTTCAATGCGGGAAATTCAATTCATAAAAGTGAAAACACAACATCGATCAAGAGAACCTATTGTTTTTACATTATGTGACTATTTGAAGGGTAGTATTAAATTTCCTGTCGATTAAAATCTTTATTGCATTGTTATAATTATGTGTAATGTGATAGAAGTACGTATTAAATGTTCTACTATTTTAATTCAATCTAGTACCATGTTATCTACTACGGCAAATCGGTGTAATGCCTGGCGTTATTATAATTTAATTGCAGCTATAATTAATTGTAAATTTGCAAGTAAACGTTTACAACATATCAATTATGAAGTGTCGAATTTTTTGGAATGACGAATGAGTGTTTATGGAAATTCGTACCTTTCAAAAAGTTATTAAAGAAATTGTTCCATTTACTAATCCTTACCTTTGTTTGAATTTTCTATATAATTTTATTTGTATTATATATACTCTGCAAAGTATTGCATCTTTAAACTTTCCACAAATGCACTAGGATTTGCAATCTATTTATCATAATATCTAGTAATCTAACTGAACACATGGATTTTCGTCGCCGGCGACTAAATTGCGGATGTTTATGCAAATTCACAGTTTTATAAACACAACTAACGAAATGAAATCAAAATATAGACACCTAGAGTGAAATTCCTTTCACAAGGTAAATTTTGTAACGCCACCCTTTACGCTGTATATTTTATATATTTTTAAGTGTTATGCGTAATTTGAACTCTCGCGGATCCAAATTTCTCGTAAATGCATATTGGTTCTACAAAGAGAAGAAAAATAAAAGGGGACTTTATTTGAAACGTTGTCAAAATACAAAAGAGAGCAATCTGCTAACGCTAGAAAAGTAAGCGCGATGTTAAATTTTTGTAGAAAGGAAATAGAAGATAAAAGAGACTTTAATCGATACACGGGCAAAATAAAAACAGAGGATTCGGCGATGTGCAAAAATTTGCCGAACACATAGAACTCTTACATCAAGTTCCAATATTGTCCTGGTTAACAACAAACAGAATAATATGTACACAACGTCGTACAAAATTCAATCATACAAATTAACTGCTTGCATCAATTTCGTTTACCTTGTAACCCAGTCGAATCGCTCGATTCGATCGAACAACCGGCGAAAACGCCAAGTGCTTGTTATACTTTCAAATTATGCTATTTCCTGAAAACGTTGGCGATCGACGAATCAATGACGACCAGGAAACACGATATAAAACTTTCATTTTGAGAATAACAATCAGTTTAGCTTTGAAAGTTCGCAACAACGCAATTCGATAATTAATTTTAATGACAATCAATATCGATTGTTTACGATTCTTTGATTACTTCGCGCGGTTCTAAATCAAATATTTAAACGGCACGAGTTATTACGCGTTTGAATTATGAATTCATATTTTAAATGAAAGAAGATGTGTAAATAATTTGAAAATTCGGTTAATAATATTGGTTAACAGCAGTGAGTAATTTTACATTAGAAATATGGGTTGCTCACCACCGCGTTTATTAGTGAATAATGAATTTGCTAACTATGAAAATTAAATTAGAATGTCAATCTTGGTATTACATCAAACTAACCAAAGCCTTTTCTGTTGCTTAAATTCATTGGCACGAGGGAAATTTAATATATATCTTTTATTTCACTTGGCTCGAAACATTTTTTCAATAAATTAAGACTGAGATCTTTCTAACTATTTCATAAAATTTGAAATACATTTTAGACGATAAATATATAAACTGTACAGAATAATTTGACAATGCAAGTAATATTCAGTGTTACTTAAAAATATTTAAAAAGATGAAAGTAATTTTGCATAAGAATTTAAATTTACGTGAACTCAGTCTACTTATTAATTAGCTAAATGATAAATTTGTTTATTCTAAAACCAATTTTTCAAATTTCAGCGCATTATATTTTCTTTAATCAAAAATGTGTTTCTACCACTAACAATTGTAAAAATACAATTCTCTTCTCAATTTAAGAAAGAATTTAGTGTTGGAAGGATGAAATTCAACTCGTTCCAGTTCGAACAACTTGCCTAAACGAAAACTTAAGGTCAAATCATCACTCTCGAATCTGACCAATCTGAATAGGAACGAAAGTGTACGAATAATTTTCCAATTCAGCGGATATACGTAATATCACTAGACATTTCTTTAGAGCAACGAAGCTCTTGCACGTCGTCCGGTAATTTTTCGAAATTTTTGTGACGCGTCAACCGGCTCTTTCGTACGAACGTGAATGGCTAATCATCGGGTGTAATTTGCCGTAGTGCTCCGACGACAAAGACTGCCGTGGACCGTTCGTATGCAACCTATAGGCTGGCCAATGCACCAAGAAAATGAATCCGCCACTGCTGCCGTCACAAGCAAATCAGCTACTAGCCGACGCATCACCTAGCAATGAATCGTTGATCAATCGATGTCAACGTTATTTCGTTGGCTTATGACTCCAGACGCGGTGTTAGAATCTTAGAATTGTCTTTTTCTATTATAATATGTCTGTATATGATACATTAAGGCAAATATATGGCATGTGCATTAGGAACTAAAGCACTAAATTATTTCCTAATTATTTAAATCTAGATTTTCCCCTGTTTTTAATCCTTTGCTACTATCAAGAGCTGTAATTAGAAATAAAACTTTCGTGGGAAATTGTATCACATGCCAAACATTAATGAAAGCAAATATACAAAAATTGACAGCGTAGTCGTGATAACTTGAGTTTATATTATTTGATTTTGGAATTTTTAATTTGATTGAATTTTATTATTGATTCCTATCTGAAAGAAAGTAAAATGTAAAGTACTTAGTATAAGTACCCAAAGTTTTTCTTAACACAAATTATAACTAATCAATTTACTAATGTTACTAGTTCGTAAGTTGTTATGTAAGTGTAACCAAAACAATGAAAGCGAAAGTAAATTGATTTTCTATTTTATTGAATCGAGCCACATCCGATTGTCAATAATTACTTAAATAATTTCGAGAAAGATGAGTATATGTATAATTATGGTTCAATTTAAGCTTATACTCGTATTCGCATTGGCAAATAATAAGAGTGGAAAAACGTTCACGGACAATCATATTTTTCAATAAAACATAACATGCGTTAATTATCGTTTGATAAATATTGTCCAATTCCTTTGCTCGCCCGATAGAACTTTCTATTAGTTGTCAGCTTTATTGTTTCTGAATTAATTTATAGAGAACTTTGCCCACGATTAAAAGGCATTGTTAATTCTAGAATAATAAAAACGACAGGTTGTACATATCGGTATGTAAAAGATAAAGTTGGAAAAATCCAGGATCCGATTATTAGTAACTGCGTAACATCTACACACATGTTCAACGTATACTGATATCTCTTCTTCGAAGAAATTATTGAACCCTCCATATCAAAAAGACAATAATATTTTATGATAACGTGAATGTCGGTCGATTACTTTGCCTCCGCCCATTTATTTACATATTCTGCTATTTCTAAAAGAACTTGAAATGATGCCAATCGGTTAGTAAAGGATAATCTTCACATATGGTTTACAGTTTTAATATTATCATAAATAAGTTTAATAGGATCCCTTAATATGTAAAAGTATGAAATTATTATTTGACGGAGAATTTAGAAATTAATTTTATTAATTTCATTACAAGAAATTTTAAAATAAACGAAAATAAATATTCTAAACACGATTTTCATACATGATTCGTTCGTGTTAAGTTCAATTTTTTTATTCATACCGAATAAAATAACAAAGTTCTTCGAGAGTTATTGCAATTATCAAACAATACTGTTTGCACAGATCGTAAAACATGGTGGTATCATCTCCTGAAGGTATAAAACGTTCGCGAGCCACTATTCGTCAACAGTATTCGTGAGTTGATCGTCGGTGAGTACACTTTTTGCCTTATGGATCATTTTTTCTCAGAAAGCTCTTGCATTGATATTATTCATTTAAATATTAGCTATAATCAATAATCGTACTTCCAACGTCAACCTTTATTTCAGAACGCCGGTTGATTGTACTTTTAATGAACATCTAGCCCCGTTAATACGAAAGAAAATGATTTAAACAAATGTTTCATACGGGGAGGAATTAAAAATTTGCGTTTTATCTATTTTGCCGTTGCGAAACGTATTGAATCTCTGTTCTGTGAAATATAATTATTAAATTTTTGAGGAATAATCGCAGAACCCGCTGAACCATACGTAATAGAAGTAATGTTTCAATTTCACTGCACATTTTGTGTCGCGCAAATATAACAGCAAAAACGAATGTAATGGTGAATTTTTATGAGCTATGAGCAATCGGACGGAATTCAACGTGAAATATGAGAAAAGTTCGCAGTTATGCTCGCAACGTTTCTGTTATGTTTTTCTATTAGATCTCCGTGCAGAAATATGTATAATCAGCACGAAACGTTTATAAATAAGGAGAATAATAGAAAATTTGTCTATTAATTTTAATTATAATCTTTATTCAATTTCTTGTTGGTGTTTTCAATGCCTGAGATATCTATTACAAATAAGAAAAATTTTATTAGAAATTACAAAATATAATAGAAAACTCACAATTAATAATATATTAATTTTAATTATAATCATTATTGATTTTTTGTATTATGTTCTCTCTATCTTTATGTCTAAATTTTGTTTGATAATTGTTGCAGCTTCGATATCTACTGAAATGAGATTTTTGATTCTTACTCTGCTATTTGTGGCAGTCTTCACTGCTGTTTTATCGTCAGCATCAAAACCAGACATCCGTTGCAGCCCTTTGGGAGGAAGGGTTAGTTTTCATTACTTATATCAATCACGAAAAAGAATCCATGAAATATTGTATATTAATATATTTTAAATGCTTCGGTTTTTATTCAGTCTTCTCTTTTTTTTCTGCTTGTTCGAAAATGATAATCGAGACTTTCTTTTGTTTGAAATCTTAACCTACATTTACTTCTGTTTACAAATGATAGGGTTAAAAGCAAAGCACTTAAAGTGTGCATTTCATATTGTAATCTTGTGATAACATGGCGATGAATCGAAGAAAACATGATAACTTGTTATTTGAAAAATACTTTTCTTTCGTTTAAATATTTTATGATACTAACATTTTCCATCTATTGTTCTAGTGTCGACTTACCGAAGATTGTTGTGACCACCTTGCTTGTCTTTTTTACTTAGCCAGATGCGTGCAAGCTCTATAATGTATTCCAGGATTCGATAAAAAACTTGGAAATGAATCATTTCTTTTTGGATATCCAAGTAACACTTGACTTAACCTCAATTTGATATATTTCTGTACTGTCAATTCGCTTGTTTATAAAGCAAAACATTTCTAAATTAAATTAATACACTAAACATGTATATGAATCTTTTTATTGTATAAAAATAATAATATTTAGTGACACAGAGTAACAATAATTCTGTCAGTATAGAACGTTTCGTATAACATATACAATAAAAAGATGAAGTTGAAATATTTTCGTGAGCCACTGTATCTTCTCCGCGTACATTGTTGTCACCATAAGTAAACGAAATTACAAAAAGAAAGATGACCAAATATAGAATGTAAAAATTTTATGTTTGAAACCGTTCACTTCTGCAGTGGCGATATTTTTCAAAAGTAGATTCACCAGCGAGAGAAAGAGGGAAAACCGCGGTGGCTCGATGATACATAGTGAAATTCAGTGTCGTTAAAGGAAACAAAACAAAAAAAAGGGAAAATGAAATAAAAGAAAAAAAATATAAAACGATAGGAGGCGGGAGAGAAAGGAAAAGAGAAATAATCGACGTTTTCACTTGGCTACCGTCTAGGGATAAAAGGACAATATTACCGGATGATTCGGTTTTCTTTCCTGTTGTTTCCTATTAAGCGAATTAAAGAACAAGAGGGCTTTGTCGGCAGATCAATGGAATGTATAAAGCCTGCAATATGCAGTCGATGGAATATCGGTGCAGAAAGCAAAAAGTGCTCGACCATTTCATAGCGACGAATGGAAAAAGAATGTTCGCGGTGGCTGCCTCTTTTCAATTGTTATACAGTTTAGAGTATAATCGGAGTGAATTATAATTGCGCGGGGGAGGGGGAGAGGGGGGAGGGGGTGATAGTACATCAGGTTTCGGCTTTCTCGAATTTGCCGACATACACGCAAGCTTCGAAAGTATTATTTCCCCGCTATAAGCTAAATACCAAGCACGGAACAATCCGCAGTTACTATAATTTAACCGGCTGCGCTCTTTCTCTTCTTTATCTTTTCTCCGTTCTTCCTTCTCTTATTTTGTTAAAACGGGAAAAAAGTAAAGGTATGTACGCAGTGTCCCTGGAATCATGTGCAAAAATAAAGAAACAACATTTCGGAAAGAATAAACGAATAGCAGTTTTTCATTTGAGGCATTCGTTTGAAAATTTCTCAGGCACACTTGAATCTGGCTAATATTGAGACGTAAAAGAGTGAATAGTTAATAGTAAACGTATAAATTTTCAAATTTAACTTTCTCGAAAACGAAGCATCTTAAAATCTCAAAATTGTATTCTATACTTTGGATTTATAGAATATAGCAGGTAGAATAACTTCTTGTTCGTTATTCATCCCTAACCAGTTTAGGATAAGCTAAATTTAAATGCAGTTGGTCAATTTTCAAACGTGATCTTCCCTTGATTTGATAACAGAGCCTTGAATGAAAGAATACTATTGTTTCGTTTGACATAATTTCCTGTAAAGGCAATAAGGATCGAAGGTGGTGTTTCATCGCTTATGCTCGTACATTGTGTCGCGAAATTGAAAAACGGACTGCACAAGCAACAAAGACAACGGGATTTCCCAGGTTTATCGACTTCTTTGTTACTTTTATTCGCGTTTCGCCGATCATTTATATTCTCTAAACGTTATCCATTTGATTAATTCTTCTTTTCTTCTATTTGTTTTTTTTTATGAGCAATAATTGCGCAAAGTTACTTTGTGGTCTTAAATTCAGTGAAATACTTTACCGATGAAAACTTGCACGAATGTTTAAAAACAGTCTGTGATAAAAAAAGAAAAAAACTGATAGAAATATATTTGTTGTGTGCATACTCGTTGTGTACATTCAGCTTTCAAGAACAAACTGTATCACGTATTTCCGGTTTCCGACAAGTTGCTCGCTTTTTCCATTGTATCTTGAAAACACTTTCAGTGCAATGAAACGGGTCGGAGCATAATTATATACATGTATTCTGTGTGATAATTGAAAAATAAAAGCAATTGCCTTGTTTGCCATTAATTACAGTTCTTCTATGGCTTGATTGCAGTTTTATTTCTTCCCTCTGAGTTATGCTCATATTATTTAAATTTCTTCTAATTATATTACAATCATTTATGTATGATTTAAGTATCTTTCAATCATATTTAAAACATATAATTGTAGTTAATCACCTCTTTACTTAAACAAGACAGTATTAATCACATTTAAATTTGACTCGTGTTATTTTACAACGTGAGTTCTATTTACATATTATTCATTTCTGTGTAAGTGGTATAGAATTTCCTTACCTAAAACTATAGTTCTTGAACAATTGAATGAATAAGATGAATTTAATACCGGTCACAGAAATCTCATTATCATCTATAAACGCTTATCAATCTTGCAAGAATAGAAATAAAAATAATAAAATTAATTAATTAATTTAATAGTAAATCATAACACAGTAATCCTAAGAGACAATTGCTATTCGCAAGTGTCTCTGGACTAAAAGTCCCAACAAAGAGAAGAATTAAAAAGAAGAGAAAAGCGTGGACAGCTAATTGCTGAAGTGAAAATTCATTTGTGCAACAAAGAGCGAGACACAACCGTGTGGTGCATTTCTTAAAACCGAGTCACGTGTACAAGAAGTATAACATTTCTCGCAATTACGTCTTACACTCTTCCAGCTACGCACACGTACTCCGCGTGCTGTATGTATAACGCATGAGTTAAAGACTGGTCAGAGTGATGCGATGTATAAAAGCGTAGTATATACGAAGTTGAGAAATCAGTTAAGGCCGAACTGTCGAGACCATCGTTGTGAAGAAAACGTTGTGAAATCGCTCCGACGATTCAAGTCGTATCTGGTGAGTGGCATTCAGACGTAGTTTCTCTGTACGAGCAAACAAATTTCTTCCAAGTAGATTAAAGATACATATTTCCGACCATCGTGATAAATTAATTAAAACTAGAAGATCCGATTGTGAACTTTAATGACAAATATTGGCAAGTAATTCTTGAGACGAATACACGTTTTGGAGTGATCGAATACGAACAAAATATGCAAAATCGTATGAAGAGAAAGTTAAATACGCGGTCAATGGTAAATTTTCTTAAATCTCCAAGTAATTTCTCCTCGATGCGTTAACTAGAACGTACATTGAACTTTGAACAAGTGCTGTTGTCACATATTGTTGTTATTTATCTCAAACTACTGTGCTTTTGGAATGATTGTCTTTTCGCGAATCAAACGTCACGATTTTAAACGTATACTTGACAATCTTGAAAGTTGAAAATAAAATCGATAAATCGTACCAAAGAGAAAGAACAAATTTAGGTTGGCTACGTTGCTAACAATTAATTGAAAATACTACTCGAAAGCTAAAATAAAAATTAAGATGTAAATACTGAAACTAAAACATTGACTGAGATACCAGTTTTATTAAATACGGTCTAGAGTAGTTGAAAGTACTGTTCTTACTCATCCCTAACAATAGAAAATTCGAGATATAACTGCACTGCATATTTAATGACTTGCATGATAAGTAATGTAGTACAGTTACTTAAGCAAACAGAGATAATCAATGCGCGACTTGTCAAGAATTGCTCACGGAGGAAAAATAAAGTACGTTTTTTATTTTAGTCTGGTTACCTCGCTCGCTAATTATAAATATTATGTATATAATATAAAATTAAAATGAACCTAAGAAAGAAAGAATTAAGACGTCGGTCTTGTTAAACCTAGTTTAACTAAAAGTATTTATACATTAACAATAAAAAAATCTCGAGATAATAGCATTGCATATTCATAAAATTTGCATGAAAAGTAGTGTAATAAACACACTGAAATAGAGATAATTAATTCATGATACAGTAGCGATTTTTTAACGAGAAAAAGATCGTACAGTGTATTTATTACTGTCTCATGATTTCTGAGAAACGAAAGAATTCCGTCATACGAAATACGTGACAAGGATTTAGCGAAGTAGATTGATACCGTTCACGGCCGGCCGTGGCCATGCACTTTAGCCCGTTCGCTATTCAAGAACGAGTCAGGTCAGTAGTTAATGACTCATTCACGGACACCTGTATACATTGCTGCGTATGGATCACACACGTGTTCGTTGCGTGATGAGAGTTTCATGAAGGACGATTTTCGCAGATCTTTGCACAAATCAAAAAGATATAAATATATACGAATGAGCATCGTTTTTCTTTCGAATTCGTTTCTGAAATACGATCAATCGCAAAAGTGATGAACAAGAAAAAAAAAAGAGTTTAATATTAGCGTTAAAAATATTAAACTTATGATATTAGTGAAAGATATATATTCAATATTTTAGGAACAATCGCGAGTTTCATGACTGCACTAAATTTCACAAATAAATGAATGTGAAAAATGTTTCGTTTGTTACGCCTCTTCGCAAATAATAATTTAATAGGTAACAATAAAATCCTTGGTGCTGCACGGTATTAAAAAATTGTGGCAAGAGAAAGTGATACAATTTTTTCTTATTTTCAGCGTGAAACTACATCAACAAAATGTCCAAGTTTATGCTGTTCGTTTGCATCGTTTTGCTGGCTACGACCGTCATTACGGCTGCTCCCAACTCATGCGGTAGACACGGTGACCCTGTAAGTAAAAAGTTATTCCATCATTTCTCCAACTGTCTACGTAAAAAAAAAAAAAATCATGTAACGTGTCGGTTCATTGTCAATACTGCGATAAAAATTTACAAACTGCGTTGACGCAAACTTTCATTCGCAATTCTTTTCAATGAATTTATATTCAATTTTTCAAATATCGGGACAATGTTCGAAATCCCAAGTTCGCTCAATATTTTTGCATTGCTGCTTGTACTTTGTCTAAATTTTATAACTTCGTGAAATTTAATGAAATTCGTGTATTTATAGTAAACTAATTATTGTTAGATGATAGAGGACATCAAGTTCAATTTTATTCGCACGTTGAAGGATAAAAGCGACGTTGGAAAATTAAGTTAAGATATTTAAGTATCCCGAATCTTTGTATAAAATGGTGGAAATGATCTCTATTTCGTTCGATAAAACTTGTACTATTGTAATGACTGTCATACAGACATGTGTTGATCAGGCACGTTCGACGTTAGCTTAACACAGGTCATAAAGAGAACCAGACATAAAAATAACAACAGGGTTACGCGAACCAGTTCCGCTAACTAGAGTCTCGTGCGCGATGACAGCCTAAAATAGAATTTTAAAGCAGCCGTAATAATATGCGGCCAGCGGTTGCACAACGTCATTTATACCAGCTGATAAATTCGCTAACGCGGATTTATTTCTTCATTTCAGTGCGTTTCTACCAGAGACTGTTGCTCGAACACGAGATGTCACGTGTACGCGCAGAGGTGTCAGGTACAGATCACTGAGGAGGACTTGTTAAATGCACGGGAGAAGATCCTTGGTCGGAGAGGGAAGGATTATTAAGTAATTAACTGCTTCAGCGATAAATATATACCGATCAAAGTTTTCAATGAATCAGACTGATTTTGAAAACTGTCTGACATGTCTCGAAGTTAATAAAATAAATGATTCGTAAAAGCACAATTCAACTATATTGTTATGTTTCTTCACTATTGAAAGTGCAGTCTTGTCTGGTTAGTAAAGTCTCAAATTGTGAAAGCCACTGGAACTTTGAACTGAAGAAACAAACTTTAGAAAAAAGTGATTCTTGAATCGTGATGGAATATCTTTCAATCCTATTTTCTAGTCACGAAAGAGAGTTTCAAAAGTTTGGTTAATATTAACATCTTGAAAATTTATGAAATTTTTTTCAATTATGAATATGATAAAAATATTTTGTATTATGATTCAAAGTTCAGAAAATTTACAGTGGTTTGCGAAAGAATTCGAACAGTTGCATATGTATTATATGCGTTATGTGAAACATTTTGAAATTTCATTAACATTGTATCGAGAAATGATTATTTTGATCATATTGCTAAAATGTGAAAAAGACCAATCTAAAAATATATAAAGAAATTACAAGACACTCGTTATGATTTCTGCAAAACATGTCCTATATAAAATCTTGTATTCTATATAATATCCTGTAATTTCTATATGTATTTTTAATTTCATTATATTTTAATTTTTATACATATTTTCGGATTTATTTGACAATATGACCAATACAACCATGACAGTTGAATCTCATTACAATGTTAATGGATAATGTTGTGTATCGCACACAATATATATATATACATAAAAAAAACTTCTTGCAAGGTCTGCCTTTAAAAATATTAGTGTTTGTTTTTTAATTTCGACGATCTACGTTCGATCGAATATCTAACAAGAGAGTAAACGCGAGCCAACTCCGCGACACTCGCCGTATTATAATTTCCATTCGGCGGAGAGGTCACGATTACTAAGCTGACGATTATTATTATCAGCTCGTACGAGATTATTGCGTTTCGTTTTTGAGGCAGAGACCACCGCACGCACGATAATATCCCGTGGCCGATGCTGGCCCGACGTTATGAAATGAAATTCCGTCGATTCCACGCGAAATCGTTCGAACAACAACCGCGCGGTTACTTGGAAGATAAACATTTTAGAAAATTATACGCGATCAAGCATGTAATTGCACGGTGGCCGCTGGAAAATTAAGCCGCGCGCGGCGTTCGATTGCGTTACATGCTGTATTGCCCGATCGCGTGTGTGTGTCGCATCGCGTTTCGAGCTTGCTATCGCCTTTAAATTCGCCGTGTTCGACAACATTATCATTGTTCGTTGAAAATGCGCAGTAAGGCTGGGTCTGTTCGAACCAACTAAGCACCAACAACATCTTGAAACAGTGTGCCGAACTTCGCACAGAGTAATCAAACTCGTATATCACGAATAGATCGATTTCAAAATGATGAATATGTGTATAATAATAATACGTAACACATGATAAAAACAATATAACACATAAGGCAAGTAATAAAATGTAGTGTAATTTAGATCCACACAAGAAAAAAAAAGATACACGAGAAAATAATTCAAATAACACTACGACGGAATTATTTGAGACAAGTTACTTCAAAAAGAATTAATAAAACAACTAAAAATAATAGAAATGATAAAGTAAGGACAAAGTAACTCCTAAAAATTCCAACAGATTTTCTCTTGGCCACAAAAGGACATTTGAATTAAGAACGGAAAAGTACTGGGAGGCAAATAGATGCGTCAGGAACCACTAATGTTGAAAAAACAGTCGATTCTCGGCGAACATTAAGGTTCCTAGACCGTGCCAGTTGCTCGACAAGGGAAAAAACCAGAGGCATTCAGGACGATCTGTTAACCTATCTGGTAGGAATCTCGAGACACACAGAAAGAGACCTCGTCCACCGGCGATTTCGATTAAGTCACATATGGCTGATCCAGTTGTCGTTTTATCGAATGATATCGTGGCGATTAAACGAGACCCTTTCTCTTGTCGCGCACCTGTTCCTTTTCGCGTCAATTTTATTTGCCAGGTTCTCTTTACTTCCTCTTTTTTCTTCTTCTTTTTTATTAATCGATTCGCATTTTCGATCAGACAAAGAGTGCCTTTATCAGGAAGACGAGGATAAGATAGGATTGTTTGAGTCAAACTAAGCAATTTATCTTGTAACTTGCCAAATCCTGTCATAAAAACTTCTGAGTAATTTATACGTAAAAAATGAGGTGTAATATATTGTGTGTATTAAAAACTAAATGGTAATAGTTTATTTAAATTATTGATACTGTGCATTGTAATATAACTAAATTGTGGATGTTCGAAACTCTGCGAAATCATGTCTCTGAGAATATGATTTAAAAAACATTGGACTTCGATGGAAAATTGATGAAAAGTAGTGTTGCACTTTAAATAATCATTAAACACTCGAATTTCAACAATTTCTTCTGCATGCGAAAAATCATCTGATTTAAGAATGTAAAAGGCCTGATGTTCTGTTCTTAAATCGGATACATTTTAAACTTGCCATTATATTTTTATTACATCAGTGTTGGAATGTAATCAAACATACTGTCTGTAATTGAATCTGACAAAATAACGAGTGCACAAAAATTCAACGAACGATTTCACAGAATGATATTCTACTACGTACTTTACCTTGTACTCGTAATTCGCGAGTTGACGGTGGAATTTTCAACTTCGCTGTTCGCCAGATGTTAGCAAACTTCGCCAATCGCATTGGAGATTTTAATTTCGACGGAAACGGTTGTTAAAAAATTGAAATCAACCGAAAGGGTAAGCTCTGGCCACTTGGGGAAAAGTTGGCGATCGTCGCTCGACCATACTCCGTCGTGCCGTTAAAAGGCATCCTAATTTCGAAAAGTAGACGTACTTTGAATCAAAGACCGAAAGCTTCTTCCGTTCGTTAGACGACATTTTACGTGGTGCTTCAATCTCATTAGTTTCAGCTTAAAGTTAAGCGCCTCAACTCTTTTAGGCCGAGCTGTTTCCGTTCTTTGACCATCGCCGAGTTTACAAAGTTCTTTTCGACGGAAGTTACGCCCAATGGTTACGCCGAGGGAAAAAGAAGAGCGCGCGCGAGCAACGCTGCGCGCATTATTCGGAGTTCTAAATTTCATCACGCCCTAAACTCAACGAATCTTTAACATCTTCGATGAGTTTCACTGCAATCGGTGTTAATCAAAGTGAAGCGGAAGTAAAAGTTGAATGGAAGTTTGATACAGATAAAATTTCAAACGAGATTCATCATTTTCTTATATGATCATATCTTAAACTAATTTACAAACTTGTACATTTTTCAAGTGATAGATTTAAAATTGATAACACGTACTAGTATAGTATAAAGTACTATTCGTGTATTTCTTAGCTTTGAACAATTACATTTGAAATTAAATATCTAACATACATTTCCATTCATTTCCTACCAGCTCTGTAAACAATTTTGAACTATATTTAAAATCGTTATCTGTCGCACGAATCGAAAATTCTGATGAACCAGTCGTTTATTACGTTCCACATGAAACTAACAGGTGTCCTAATACCTACAGAAGAAATGTATCAAACTTTAGTTCCCCGGTTGATTAAAATATTCCGCTATTCAAATACACAACTTTTGCATTAGAGTTTCATATTTGTAAGAATGATTCATACGCTTTCCAGTAAGCCACGTACTCAAAAGCGGAAGCTTCCTTTGTCGACGTTTATTTAATTTTTGTATTCTGGAATCTCGATTAGCGTGACACCGATAAGATGGTAAAAGTCCTATCTAGCGGATCGAAGGTAAAGGCATCATCGGACAAATATTTGTCTGATGTACCTTATCATGTTCCAGCTTAATTGCCATATGTTATACTCTCATACTTTCTAGCACACCTTCTATCTTGAGGTGAAACGCGCGTACGTGCTTTTATAAAACGATCGATTTCCATGAGATTTGACGTTCTATTAATTCGAAGCGCTTTCGGATTTAAGCGTTAAATTAATCTTTATTCTTGATATTACTCTCCTAAGCTTCAATATTAAAAATATATTGTCTGACGTCATTTTTACGATAGCGAGTGAATAGTACGTATGAAATTCATATAATTCAAAGTAATAAGAATAATAACGCTAGTAAAACAATGTTAATAAAAGGAATTTAAATTTTTATATTAAAAGATATTGAAATTCTTATCGAGATTTGTCTCGACACATAGATATAGAGTATTTTGTTGAAGTACTCTTCAAATTTTCTAACATATTAAAATATATTACATCGTTTTTATTTCACGAAATAGCAAATTAGTTGGAAGATTCTTTGCATTTTATTAAATTACTTCTCAATTATCTCAATTTATTTAAATTACCTCTAATAATAAAAAAAACAATGTATTCAAACAAAATACATTGTATTTAAACAGTGAACATGAATGTAACACTGCTAAATTTCTAAGTTAACCAACAAGAGTTATTACTTCTTTTCCATTGAAAAAGACAATAAATATCGACGCTTATAATTTTACCCACACAGAACCAATTCACCTCGTTCACAATCCTAAAGATAAATCGAGCCACGTAAGTATTACACTTAGATGGTTTGACGGTGATGAAAACGGAGGGAATCGCTCGCGCGAAAGAGCGAAGCTAACCGAGAAATCGTCGCCGTGGCTGGTAAATCATAAAGGGACGGAGTGGGAACGAAGTCGACGACGAGTTGGAGACAAACGGGTGAGCGGAGGAAAGCGCTCGAGTGGCGCGAGTCGAGTGTCCCTTTTCGTGGTTCCTTTCAAGTTCTCTTCCGGGAGGCAAGCCAGTAGTCCTTCACCGGCTTTTAAGCTCGTTCTCGTCCGGGCGCGAGAAGCTGCTCGGATGCCAAGAGACACGTTTCGGCGCAATTCCACCGGCGCCTGGCTCACCGCTGGCTTACCGGATGTGCCAAGAACAGCCCATAGCGCCGAGCGCCGGTGAGTTCGAGGGAGGTGGAAAAACGTCGAAAGGACTTAAGTTGGTGGAAGAACGGCGAACGAGCGACGGGCGAACGGAAGAAGAAGCAGGGGCATGTAATGCAGCTGGCACGCCGTAAACATTCGTTGGGCCATAATATGAAAACATTGTCGGATGTAAGCCGGAAGGCACACAGCAATGTGCTGAGCTTAGCTGGGCCGAGCCCCGGCACACCGAGCCCTGGCTCTCGCTTCTGTCGGCGCACTGCCACGTCAGGACGTCAGGATTTCAGGCAGCTACGCCACACGCCAGCCTCTCGTTCGACTCGCCTAGTCGAAAAGCGCTCTCAGGCCGGGCAGGGTTGGAAGGACAGGGTGCAAGGAGCGCGCTACGCGCGGGAATTCCGAGCGCGCCGCTTCGCTGGTGAAACGCTGACGAATCTGACGCGCGCTTTTTGCTGCCAAAATGCTTCCTTAACTCGGCGACTCGGGGTCCGCGGAAAAAAATTCGGGGATAATCGATGCGGCATGCCGCGGCGTTTGTTTGCCGCGCTCGCGACTCGGATCCCCGGTGCGCCGTAAGTCGCGATCTCGGGGCTTGTAATCGTCGCTCGGCGCATTCGATGATGGATTAAGCGCGCTTTCCAGACCGGCCCGTGTGTTTCAGCCGATGGATGAGTCACAGACGAAAAGTGATACTGGATTTTCATTCGTCGATGGTGGTGTTTGTTCTTTCGTATTTTTCTTTGCATTCGACCGAGAAACACGAGAACGTGCCACTTGTTCGCGTGAGGTTGCGAATACGTTAGATTTATTGAATATTGATGATACATAATTGTACGATTGATGTAATATTTTCCTTTAAATAGTTTTTTTTAATAAAAGTTATTAAAAAGTTCTTCCCATTTCTACGAATTTCAATACTACCACTTGAAGCCTGTTTTAACGTCAATGACAAATGTATATTAAATCTGATATCATGAAAATCAAACACTATAAAAATTAATTCTTCTAGCCACTACACGCGCATCGTTCACCCCTACAAGATACGAAAGCTTTTTGAGGAAGGTTGATCCAGCAACGTCTTCGTCGATTTCCGTAAAACATTAGTGATTTCCCCCTTATCGTATCTCGATCTGACGTTCACGAGTAAAGGGGGTGCGCGTAGGCCTCGACAGATAGTTGTGTTGGTGAGAAACGCAATAAGCGAAGCAGGAGGCGACTGCACGGCCTATACGATACAAATACCTAGAGCTACTTAGAGAACAGGGAAATGGGACTGGCCATTTAGGGCAAACTACCCCCCGAGTTGGCTCACGCGACTGATCTTATCGTTCGCCAAGCCAGTTCCCGACTAGGATCTGCATCTACGTGCACGTACACACGCGTGCACGCGCGGTTATCTCTCTCTCTCTCTTCTTCTCTCTCTCTCTCTCTTTGCAAAATTGATTTCTTGCATTCGTTATTTTCCTGAGACCTGGCCTGGTGTCGTACGCCGATTGCGCTCACTACACACGCAACAAAGCATCAGCAGAATCTGACGTGGGTACGTAATGGACGAAAGATAAGGTAAAATCATGTTAATTAGATGTTATTCAAAGTTGATGATGTTTTTATCGGATTGTATCATAATGAATATTCGTGGCTATTTTTCGTTGAAATTATTCGTACATATTCCTTAACGCGTTTAAAAAAAAAAGTGTCACACTGCTGGTTATGAATAGACCATTTCTTTACTTCTTTATTTCTATTACGGAATATTTATTTTTTAAGACATTTGTCTGGATATAAATTTATTACGTACTCTGTATCGGTGGCTGTGACTCGATGTTGCGAATAAATTTTGTTCAAAAAGAAATTTCACTGTCCCGATCATGGAATTCGATGGGACACCATGATCCAAGACACGTGTTGATTCGATTCGTAAGAGATTCCTGCTATGGGCCGCGGAATTTCGTGCCCCTCGTGTTTGCAGTTTGCGTTTGCAGTCGACATTCGTCATATTCCAAGATTTCGATTGAAATCCATCCCCAGGCCTGAATTCCCTCGGAACTGTCACGCTCGCATAGTCGGCGCGCTGAATTTTCCTACGGATCCTCGCAGATTAAACCCGGGTTCGATCTTCGGAGTAACTCGAACCGAACTTAACAGTCGGTTAAGTCCGATTCGACTGATCGTTTAGTTTGGTCCGTTTAGAGCAGAGACCAGGAAGTTCTAGTTGTAAGCCAATTTAGAGAGGGTGTGAGAGGGTCGGTCGAGATTGCAGAGACTTGCCAGTCTTATCTCGATTTGCATAAATTCATAGTTTGCCACTTGGATCTACGAACGTAAGGAAATCTCGATGAAAGTACCTCGAATGCCCTTGCAGCAAGATACTGTTGTCTAAGATACCTTAATATTTCAGCGAGATATAATTCTATTAGAACTCAGTTCAGTTTTTAACAGTTGAAATTGTTCTTGATTTTAAATTATATTAAACTCTACGTACAACCGGCAAAACGTGACGGTTTTACAGAATTGAGTTGTAATTGACGAGTGCAATTATAAAAGGAGTTCGATATTTATGCAAAAATCTCCAAACTGCCTTCTCTTTCACAGCTTACAGAACGCGATCGAAATTCGTCGAAAGTTTTCAGCAACGACGAATATACTCGCGGCGTGTGCACAGGCGGACAGTTTCTGCGCGCGCTTTATGGAATTAATAAAATATTCACTCGACGGACAGACGGCAAAGTAAGGCATATAATAATTTTCAGGCACGCCACCTTGTGTGCTGTCTCCGGCGGCGCGGGTCGTACGTGACCGCTATCGCGGCATCTGATCAGAAAATGGCACAAACTCCGATAAATAAGATAAATAATGTAACGCGACTTCCGTATAGGACAGTGCAACCCCTTCCAGCGAAAAACTTCGAAAGTTCGCGTGCACGTCCATCAGCGTGTTCAGCCCTAATATCGTGCTTGGCGCGCCAAGTCGCCATGATTGGCCTCGTTCAAGGAGATTCGCTCTGGAATGACCATTATCAGCCAGCCTTTTGTCCATCGAGTAAAAAGTCGTTACACGTCCAATCCGTATCATAAATTACCGCTGGTCTAGTTTTCTTCGTGCCGTGTCAGCCATACTTCAGAGGTAATGGTACGCACAGACCGTTCCTTTCGAAAGCTATTAGAATCGATAATAGATGCGTCGCCGAAGTGAATTTTAATCGCGATCCTCGATCGTTGTCGCTCGTCGATCGACTCTGACTGCGATCGACCCTTTTAGTACCGACGAGGAGAATAATCGCGAGTCAAACTGACATAGTTTGAGAAAAGTTGAGAGAAAGTTTGAGAAGATTTAGTTCCAAGTGAGAAGATTTTTGGACATTGAAATTTATCTGCAAATGATGTTTAATTTGAACGAAGTCAGCCAAGCTAACGTAGTTTGATGAAGGAATTTAACTTGAAACGATAATTACGAAATTAAAAATGAAACACGTTGAGAGACAGAGAATTCCAGAAGATGAATAAAGAAGACTTATTTTCAAACGCACAATAGATGTGTCACGATTTAGCAAGGTTATTTTTTTTCTAACTGCACTTGGAGGAAAATCATACATCATTGAAATGGAAGGTAGATACATTAATCAAAGTATATTGTACCGATTGCAATAATCACCACGTCGCATGGTAATTTAATGTTCTGTGACTGAAGAGCGTAAGGCGTATGTATGTACATATGTGCAATAGAATAAACTCATTCTGAGCTCAATGTTAATTCTCTATAATATTTTGAAAATTTTAGTTTGCTTCAGCATTGTATTTCGTCGATACAACAAAATATCAAACTGACTTAGCTTGATATTTAGTTCTCAAATTTCAAATTGTTACATACGCAAATAGAGATTGACAACGCTTTGAACGAATTGAAAATTAAAACTCTATATCAAGTCAGATGTAAAAGTCAAATTTAATTGAAGTAAAGCACCAATCATTTCTCATAGAAGAGTAGAAAGTTTTTTTCTGCAATTTAGTATAATTTATCTGCATTTGCACGTAGTAAAAATTTCTATCTGTACCTATTGTTCCCACAACTCTAGACCGTTGCTATCGCACAGTAATCCCATTTCTCGAATCGCTACAGGTTGGGAAAAAGGAGAGGGAGCGCGAGAGAAAGAACTGGATAAAAAAAAATGTATTGTATCTAGAATATCAAGCAAGTTTCGTTTTTCACAACATGGATACATTGTTTACAAAATATTTTAGATACACAGGTATCGTCCCCATCCTGGTGCATACATTTCACAAATGCATTTCATGTATGCGTCATGCATATCTATTATCTCCGGCGATACTATCCCTGAAGCTCTAACCGTGCAACTTGCGATAAATTTTACGTCGAAACCCGAAGCTCTCGAATTTTCCACACTCTCAGCCAATTCGGTCTTGAAAGTAACGATATACACCGCGGAAACCCCAACCTTAAATCCAACCACCAACCACCAATGAAAACCAAAGTACAAACAGTAGATTCGAAACCATGGAATTACACTGTCCTGTTCGTATACTTGCAGAAAAAGAAAATAAACTTGATTAATCGTTAGGAAATTATTCGAACTAATTATTCGAACTAATGTTTAAAATGATTTCCCCGATTAGAACTTTGGATTGAGCAAAATGTACAGGATGTACTACGTAATACACATAGAAATGTACAAGATATTCAAAATATGTAAATAAAATTAAGTGAAATATTGTCTTATTTTTTTAATCACGTTTATGAAATGTGAATTCGCATAAACATCCAAAAATTTGTTATTACAACATTGCGTGATATTCATTTCAAAGTTTTTCAATGAAATATCTGGACTGTGCGACATAGACCAAAATATCAACAGAAATTCTAAAAAAAATCCTTGATAAAGCAAATCATCGTGCGTTTCGAAGTTATTTTCGAAATTTTAATCGTACGTTTTATCTGGAGTCAATGAACGCCAGTGTCAAGAGCATACTTTTGAACAAGACTGTACCATCCCTTTCCACTTCGCGTTTTTCAAAAAAATTACTCCAAATTATTCGACGAATCGTTCCGCGTCACACGAATTCGAACATCAAACCGTACGTCGCGTATTTTTCGTCGATCTTCCAGCCCGGTGAAAATTCACAGGAGCACGCTGACATTTTTAATGAACGCGGAAGTCTGAATTTTCATGGGATCCGGACGGTCTGAGGATGCGCGATAATCATTAGACATAGATTCGCAGGGGTGACTGTCCGTTCCCCCGCGGCCCATTCGCCCCTCTACCACGGCCAGCTAGCGCCGCACTTATCCACCGAAATTCAGGGTCCCTCCGACGTCGTCCCTCCGCAGCTCTCTCTACAACCCCCCCTCCCCCGACTCACCCCTTCGCACTGCTCACCGCGCCCCCTACCCCGTTCTGCAGGATGCAGTTCCGCTCGCAAACTCAAACTGCAGCCGTGGGGGATGCACGGGGTGGCGTGGTGGTGCAGTCGGTTACCATGGCGACCCATCGTCACTGGACACCCTCACACCACGTTCCACCCACGTTCAACCCCCCTGTGCACGGTGATCCAGCGGCCGGACAACATCGTCCCATGCCGAGCCAAAAACACTGGTCCCTTATTACGCGGCTAAGCCCGTGAATTGTCTTCCCTCCGAGCCCCGTTTGGTCGCTCGCCTTTCATGCGACTCTACCCAAACCCGGTTCAACTTGATTTTCGACTGCCTTCAACCCCTTTTGCCGCGCGCCTTCCGCTCGCCGAGCTCGCTTCTCCCGTTCCTCCAAGACGCCGCGTTTGAATTTTGAAGTGTTCTTTAAATTTCAACGTTCGGACATTTCCCGATGTAATTCCGGTCCGTCTGTGTATTTTTCGCTTGAACCAGCTCCTTTCGAAGCATCGACTATTTTTGGAATATTTTTTAAATTTATACGGATACTTTTCGTAACTCTGATCTCACTTACGTGCTTTCCCCTCGAATCCACTCTTACGTTCTTCGAAAAAACGCCCGAAGTTCGAATTTTGAAATGTTTGTTAAATTTAAAAATATTTTCGTAATTTTTATCAATCGTCAAACTCGCTTCCACGTTCCTCTAAGACGATGAGTGTGAGTTTTGGAATATTCTTCGAATTTCAGAATATTATTAGGTTAAACGAGGTATTCAGTATATTTTCCGTTGTCGTAATTTTGAGTTCGTAAGGGTAGCGGGTTCGAAGTAACGGGTAGAACAGAGTTCGCGAAATTATGGACATGTATCGATCGGGTGTTATTAATGTGATACCATGGGAGGTTGGTTTCGACTAGACAGGTTTTGTACTTAAGTTGAATTTTGATTTCGTGGATGATCAGAAATGTGTTTCTGATCGAAATTTGTACAATTTTTCTAGGGTAATTTTGCTTTACAACATCGTGGAAAATTGTACCTACTTTAAAAACTCAGTGAGTGATAAAGATAGCTGAATATTCCTGTGACTGTACTGTTCGTAATTGAATTTCACAACACGAATATGTTGAGTTTAACTACATGTTCTTCGAATTAACAGCATTAAACATTGTAAAATATTCCAAATAATAGTGATAATTATTTTGTAACTTAAAGTTTCATCAATATGTGAATACAAACACGAAATATTGCACAAAATTGTAACCAACTGCGTCAAACGATTTTAAAAATGTATGATGTACCAAAGAATAGAATTTTTTCAGAATATTCCGGCAAATTCATTTCTTCATTTGACTACTTGAAAAAAGGAGAGAAAATTCTCTGTACAAATTCCCTCAGTCAATTTCTACCCTCTATTTTTTTCTTTTGTTTCTTCTTTTACAAAACCACTCATAATGTTTTTTATTCTTTAATATCAAACAAAGTTCGTAATATAGGGAAAATTCTCGATCTATTATTATTTCACGAACAAAATATATAATTGTAAAAGAAACGACAGAATGAAATACATAATCACAAAAGAGATAACTATTTTCGAATCTTCATCGATTTCGCGATTAACAGGACCGACGAAAAATATTTTAATTGCGGCTAGGATGACATGACAGAAACTTAAAGAAACTAATCAAACGGATTAGCCATATCGGCACGGTAAATGAAATAACAGGTCGCCCGGAGCTTTTACATAACCGGTGGGAAGCGTGATGTCTTAATATCAGATATCCGTCGACTAACCGGATGACAGCCACACCCTCTCTTGGTCACGCGAGAGACGACTTTTCAAAGCCGCCTCAAGCAGACATAATTAATGAAACACAAGGGAGTGGAAAGTGTAAGCATTTTAACGACTGAAGTCCCTAAAACTTCTGGATCATTTCAACCCGCTCCGCAATACGTTCCTCCGTATAATTCAGAAATATAATGTCGTGAAAGCACCCTTTTATTTCATCTGAGAACATCCGTTGCCGCTGCTGTTTTCAAGATATTTAAAACGCGAAGGATTTAAAACTGCCTGGTTATAAAGGAGAGAGATTAAATTAAATCGCTCGAAGTGCATACCGATGAAAAACAAATTTTAGAAAAATTTATACGGTTCGTTAATTTCTTTTTAGAAAAATATAAATTTCATATTACAATTAAATCAATTCGTGCAAATCCTTAGAAATTATCATTTCTAAAAGAAAAGAAAAGATTGAAGCGACCAGCTAATCCATCATATCCGATTAATAAATTGGTTAATACCAAACAAAACATTCAACAATCTACGAAACAGTTCGTCCCAGCAATCTCCCACGATCCGACAGACGAAATAAAATTTAACTAAACAGCCAATCATTTCCGCGCGTTTACCCCACGCGACCATTTGACATTAATAATTCGACTTACGTAATCGCTGTCAATAATTAGCACACAGAACACGTGCCTAAAGCGACAGTAAATCCTGGCGACGCGTTTATAGATACTAAAGCGTTGGGCTACAGCTCAGCTACCGAGCAGGGATCGATCGATCGAACTTGACGATACGATCGGTCGTTTACCATTACGTATCCGTATGATCGTATCGAGGGGGTGCACAACCCCCTTAACGTGTGTCCCACTGGCACAGTGACCCTGTTACCCGTATACAAAACGAGCACATTCTCGCCGTGCACACAGCCACGCGTCGTGCCTCGGCCATACCACGTTTCTCCCGTCTGTTGTGTACATGGACACGCACGTATTGGTCCTCATCGATACCGATCAAATACCGAAGATTCTGAGGCAGCCCGAGTGTATGTGCCCTTCGACCGAGGCGCCTGTTGCACGTCACCTCTTCCTACGAAGCATTCCTGAATTTCGCGCTTCCGATGCCTCCGATCGTCGCTCGCCTTTCGATCCGCGTGTGTCGTCGGGATTTTTCCCGTGGACTCTGAAAAAGAAAGAAAAATTTTGGATCGACTGGAAATTCGAAAACTCCTTGAAAGCAATAGTTATGTATCAGAAAGAATTGAAAGTTTCTGTATCTTGTTTAATATATTTCTCCTTCTTTTTTTGTAAATAACGATAACGACGTTAATTGCTCCTAGCCCTGAGAAAATTTTACGTTGTATTTCGTAATTGTATTTCATTTCATGTATTTTGAACATATTTTATGCCCCTGTATCTCAGTCGTCGATAGTGCATTATAATATTAATATTTTCTAGCTGATAATAGATTTACATAATAATGAACAGGCTACGGATGTTTATGCATTTATGGTAAACTGAATCTCATAAATATTTCTATCTTCAGCGACGAAACGAATCTCTATTCATTCGAGTTCAATTTCTTCGACATCAACAATTCAATAATAAAAAGAAACCTTTTCCCCTGAAATCCGCTGTTTACACATACACACACACAAAAAGAACAAAAATTGAACTTATCCAATAATTTCAAAAGAATCAAAGAGCTATCGCTCTAATAAGCCAGACGGTGGTTCTGATGCTAGTCGCCATTGTCCTCTGCCTGATGTCATTAACTGGAAACGTTGTAAACGCGCGATTGACCAATTATCGAAGGATGCCGATCGAGATACCGATCGAAATATCGATCGATCATTGATACCGAATTTATTATTGCATGTATTTGTCCAGCTTAATGAACGGCGTACGACTCGACTCGATCGTGTCGTTGTTGCACGCATACGCGACCCGACGTATCATTGTGTGCATACGCGTCATAGACGCAATTACACGCGCGGATATAATATATACACGTATATGTCGCGCCCCGTGCGATCCCGTGTTTATTTCCACAATCAGGCGAGTCATAATACTATTATCAAGGGGTGAACCATTGGGGGAGGGGGGGGGGACCCACCGCGTCGGTGTATCGTGGCACACGACCCACTGATACGATGACCCTATTGAATGTGCAATATCGCGCGTGGGTCGACCCGTAGTTAGGCTTCAATTTCGATCCGGCTTCGACTGGTCGATACTACTGTCAACGGCATGTTCTTTGAAACTTTCGACGAGATTTCTTTCGCCTCGACTCGATGGAAGGTGTATCAAGTCTGAAGAACTTCTCCCTATGGTTAAATTTTGTTAATTATTACTACATTGCGTAGAATTCCTACGCAAATCTCCCACTACGATGGGATTTTGTTAATTAGTTGTTACATATTATTATAAATTATTATAAATTAGAATTTTAATTTCGTTAGAGAAAATCTTGGCAATATCGATGAATCTTACAAACTTACATACTTTTCTTCGTGACTGTTACTTCCTGTTATGTTTAAAATATTAACACATGAAAATTGTGCTACGTGTACTATAATTTTTATTGTATTTTTACAATAATTAGTTTCTACGTCCTTCGCATCCAAATTCTACTTTCGAGTGAAAAATATAAAAAAATAAGACATATTATAGATTCTTACTCCCCTGGCAAGTCTAAATTATTCCTCTAAATTTCAGAAAAGTCAAGCTTATTACTTCACATTGATCAATCATGTATTTAATGAGGAACGACTCGATTATAACACGATTAACACCATCCGCCAAGAATTTACACCTCGGCTACTTAATATGTACCGCGTATGTCCTATTTGCATATAGATCACGAAGGAACAGTTCTACGAAGAGTAGTGGCGCGCTTCCTGGACGAGTTAAGTTGCGAGGCATCGGATCAAAGACGCGTCCACCACCGGAAGTCGAGGACACTCGAGCGGGCATCCACGAATCATTATAATCGGCATTTCGTTGGAACAATCGTCGTCGGTGTACGCGGGCACGGTTGATTTATTGTGACGGCGTACCGTTGTTGCCAGTAATTTTATCTCCATCGAACGTTTTTCCAGGAAATCGAAATCAAATGGGGGTATTAATATCTCATTGTACAGTCGCGTGCCGGCGACACTTTCCCGGCGTGCGTCGCGGTTTTCCATCGGTTTATTTCCCCTCCCCCCTTTTTTCCATGCGCATTAAAGCGAGGCGAGAGACGGCCACCAGTCCACGTGCAACGAATCAACCGTGGAACTCGCTTTTGGAAACGCCGCAAAATATTCCTGTCGATCGTCGAAACAATTACTCGCTGTTTGCGCTCATATTATCCAATCGCGTCGATGTCAATGAATATAATGACGCCAAGTGTTTGCGCGTAATTAGCACGAAGGTGAAACGACCCGTGTGAAAATGACGCGCGCCAACGAAAAAGGAAATTTCTGAAACGGCGCGGCTGAATTTGTAAGGTAAATCGGTTTCACCGTTCGCCCCCTTTGTCTTTCGTCTCGATCAGGCCAGCCCGTTGTTTCCTCGATTAATCGGCTGTTTGCTTTTAAATCATACTTTCGCCTTTAAAATCGAATCCAAACGTTGTTCTCTGTCGATTGTATACATTTCAGTAACATACAAGTAACTTGCTCTCTAGACTAACGTCGACGGATAATTAACGATTGGTCCATGATCCGAAATGTTACGAATTATCGCGCGAGATTAGGTACCGTTGGTTTGCTACTCGATACGAAAACCACGAATCACTATTTTTTTAAATAAAAATTAATACGAGTGTATTTATACGTAGATATAGTTTGTTAATAAATTGTTTCAGATTACATGTTTCACTGTGTGTTCTAAGGACATAGCGATATCTTGTTAGAAATTTCATTTGTAACAATAATGAATAAAATGCATTTCTTTCGTTCTATTCATAAAAATATAAATTTTCATGGACATTCGCAATCGACTAATAAGCTTTATCGAGTCGTTCGAAATCGTATTGATCAACTCCATAAATTAATAATGTCTTCGATCGTTTCACGTGAATCATTGCATCTTTATTCCGGAGAAACCCTTAGCCAACCGGTTGGGTGTTGCTTGAATGTCTGTTAGTTCGTGAATAGAGTAAGTTTCGAAGGTTATTGCGAATAAAGATAGTCCCTTCTTGATAACGCCGTGCTAAGATACCATAATACCGAAGCAAGTGGCGTATCTTGATTGGAATCTTCAACCCTCGCGCAATCCGACCTTTGCAGGCGATGCACAGAAGATTCTGGATTTGTGTGTACGAATCGATTCTACTTGCATCAAATCGTACACTGGCACGATGAGATACTCTTCGCGTGACAAATTACGGGTAATTTGAGAATATTTAAATATGAGAAATTTTGCAGATAATTGTTCGTTTTGTAGACAATTCAAGTCACAGAAGAAACATGCGAGCGTATTAAATATCTAAAATTAAAATTTGTTGACGACTAGCCGAAATATTTAACAATATTAAAAAAAGGAAAACCAATGAGTAACGTAATTTTCAAACGGAAGAAGAAAGAATAAAACGAACCACAGAATGTAATGTCTAACGATTAATGGAAAGGAGAGATACATATTTGCAAAATTCCCAGAATATTGTAAACGTTCGTGGCACGTTGGTGGTACGTGCGTGATGATCATTCGATCGATCAGCAGCGCTCGAATTTCAATTTTTGAATTTCACCGTGCACACGAAAGTGGTAAGTAAATTAATGATATTATGCCCGTGTAAATACGGCAATGGCAGATAATATGTAAATAATTTCAAGCGGCATCATTAAACGAACTGTTACATGTTGCAATTGCATTTATCAGACGCCGCAGATAAATCGTCATTTTAATTACTCCGCGGATACTTCCAACCTTTTATGCGTCATTTTCTTCTATTTCCAATGTTTAAAACCATGTGTGCCGCATTCACACACGCGGGGAATAGACACATTCACTTTCCTCCGACTGAGTGATGTATTTCAACACGGTAATGAGAATATAAAGCGCAACAACGAAATACTCAACGAATTCGGTGTTTTCTACTCTGTATTTTTTTTTTTTTTTTTTGGTCGCGAGGACTAAATGAGAGAACGAATCGCTAGAAAATAAAAAACTGTGACAATAATAATTTCGAAGCGAGAAGGTAAAAAGAAAGAAGAGAGTGAGAAAAGATGTATTGTATGAAACATTTGTGAATGAATGATAGTATTTTGAATGAAGTTCGAAATCATTTCACATTCAGTTAATATCCATATTATTATTTACTGTTGTTATATATTACAACTATACTATTATTATTTATTATTGCGTTATTATTACAATTGATTGATTGTGGTATACAGGATGATAAAATCTATTATATCTTCTAATTTTCATCTACGATATATTAATATCTGAAGAAGAAGAAAATAAATTTTTCTCCCAGTCATTGCCAGCAATTTTTACCTTTAATATTATACCATGTACTATAAAATATATTTTAAACAAAAAATATGCCACGTTTATGACATTCTGGGAATTTCGTAAATATATAAAATAATTACAATATATAATATATACTATTTACTCCATCAAATTACCCACCGAACTACAAACTTTTATGTACTTACTTAAAAATACGAAAATGTGCAAGATAAATTAACATCCAAAAGTACACAAAACACACTCATCATGATGCCTTAGTCACGTTTCCAAAAAAAAAGAAAAAAAAGTACCAATTTGCACAAATACATACAATCAACTGGTATAAATCGTTGCCGCGCGTTTAAACACACAGGTAAACCTGAATTGTTGATTCAACGGTAACCGCAAAACGGGAGTCGTTGTCTGTCGGTTCTCGCCCCCCTTCGAGCGATTCACGAAGGAAGGGTTCGGTGCGCCCGAACGAATTTCGTTTCCGGCGTTTCGCATCGACGTTAAAAGTCGCTGGTGGTAACGGTGCGTGTGTGTACGGGCCTGCCGTCACGCCCTTTAATTATCATACTGGCCATCACGCCATTACACTTCCGTATACAATTACTTAGCCGTTCCATCGTCGCTGCTCGCAAGATTCATGCGAAGATGTCGGACATCAAGATTAAACGCGGGCGCTCGCTCGCGTTTACTGTTTCCTCGAAATAGAATCGTCCCGGTAATTTATCGCCGCCAACGCCATTGACTTACCTAGGTGCAACACCTAGTGCAACGCCGCGTTTTCTATGGGGGGAGGAGGAGGGTGTCTTTTGGTAAAATAACTCGGTACAACGAGCGCGGAGAATTGCGATCCGTTTTTGTTGCCGTTGAATCGGCGCGTTACGTGCGTCATCGAAACGGCGATGAAACAATGAATTAGTCAACAAGTGAAAAGCCAACTCTCGGGGATCGGGGCCGATGGAGTCGCGATTTACGGGCACGGGAATGAGGCGCGTTATTTCAGTAAAATTTCCTCTCGCCGCGTCGATCGACGCAGAAAAACTAATATTTCTGCGCCGGTATTAATTACATTATAAATCCACATAATCCCACATTATCGCGCGCCCTCTAATTGCCATCAATAATTATCGTATATCTGTCAGCGGCTGGCGAGCGCGTTGTTAAAATAATGTTTAAACTGCACGCTTTAATTACATTGCTACCTGTTGCTGGCTGATTGCAAAATAAATATTTATTTGTTTGAATATTAATCCGTTGCCTCTCCGTTCTCCATCGTTGCGAGGCGATACGAGTGGGGAAAAAGTGGAATCTTTCGAGGGAACGCTTCGCGATAAGGAGCTGCGAGAAGGTTGATCGAGAAAATCTAGAGATTTCAATTAGACGTTTTGGTTTGTGAATTCTTATTTAATAGGTGGTTAATTGGATTTAATTATTGATTAATACGAGGATGTATTTACTGTTCTTTTGATTCATTCTTTATCATTATTACAGTACGTGATCATTAAGTTTACTTTTATAATTCATACTGGGAATTCGTACGACATTCTGTATGGATAATAAACTGAAATCATTTAGGATTTGAGATACTTTTTCGACCATTCTTTCAATTTCTGATTTTTTCTTTTTCAAGATCTATGTACAAAAACAACCCAGATCGATAGAGATATTTAATTTTGATGAAATGTAAAAGAACCAAGTTGAAAGCACAAAAAAAAAAGACACCGATATACACATATGCCTTATACATTATTTGTTTCGTGATTAATTTTGGAAATCTTTGAAGATAATACGTTCCAGGTAATTTAATAACCTCAAAAGAACATTGCCAAGCTACAATAGGATAATGTTGGGGAATTAAGGATGTCATTCTGGATACACAAAGCTGACTTTAATAGCATAATTAAAGAAAGGATCGACCTTAAATGCATTATGCTTCGTATAATCTATAGACGCACGTGGATACATGATGTTGCATGATATAATAAATTGAAATGGTTTAACATTTTTCAATCTTATAAAAGATATTTCTTTTACTCGAAGAAACAGTTCAGATCGAAAATGGGATAAGGAATGTGACATTAATACAACCCTTCCTAACGCAAGTAAGGAGAAAAGTATAATTTTCATTTAAACTAAACAAAAAAAAAAAAAGAAAAAAAACAATTCAAGAAAACCACGCCGTACACTCTCGATTCGTTAAAAAAATGAAAAAAATGAAAAGACGGAATACTCGCTGCCTCTCATCCTTTGCGAACTTTCTGCAAACGATGTAAACGCGTGACAGTATCATAACTTCCGAGTTTGAAGTGCTAATTAGAAACTTGCGAAACCGAACGTCAGGGGAGGAGGGAAAAAACGTCAAGGAATAAACGGGTAGAAGCTCGTGGTAACTTCGGTAGAAAAAATCGAATAAATTCTATGCGAGGAAGCTCGAAAAAGGCGTTCACCTGTCGCGTATTTCGTACGGCCAGTTTAAAACGTTTAATAGTTCATGTATATATCCGCGCGCGTATTAAAACCTTGCAAACTTCTCGAGCCACGTTACGGTAAAAGTTATTAAACAGCCGGTAAAATTTACCGCGTCAAACTTTCCTAACTTTTCCAACGGCCGCTGTAATCGCTTCGATATTTAAACGAGTGTCCAGCAGGAAACCGTTACATCCAACGTAGGAACAGTTGCGATACCTCGAGCAAGATAAAAAGTCAAACGAGTCAACCGACAAGACGAAGGAAATCGTGGTTAGAGAGTCGGTTGTGAAACGTATCGCTGTACGTTCGACTTGGAAGGTGGTCAACGTGCGTATCGCATGGGGCGCACCTGTTGGGGGCCCCCCTTAAGATGCACCGTAGCAGAACTCCACGAAACTTCTGTTTAACGTCCGTGACGAAGACGTTGGTCGAAGGTGAACGTTTAAAAGACCGGCGTCTGTTACCAGGCATATCGTTTTAAAAAAATCGCCTTTTAAAAAAATCCACCGACAGTTTGCTTCGGTCAGGTAGTTGTTTAAAGAACGTTGGTATTTATATATTCGTTTGGTTATTATTCTAACGATGATAAATACACGTTTTGAATAAAATATTTATAAATAAATCGTATTGATATGCACGACTCCTCGTTTCAATTTTGTATGAAAAGTTATGTTAAAAGCAAGGATAAAAATTCGGGGATGGTATAAAATAGAATATGTGCATACAAAAAATATACAGATGAATATTTTGAATTATTTTGAATATTTTGAAATGCAATTGAAATTCAATAATGCTCCGAATAACATTTTGAGGTTGATCCATAATGTTTTGAATTCATTAAATTCAAATCAATTTCAACCATACAAAACATTCTAACGATTTATTAATACCTTATTTTGAATATTCTGTATATTTTTATACACTACGTTATATTTCCTTTCCAATTAATAAATAAAAATCCGCAGTATTGTCAATTTATGGCCAGTTGAAATCATAAGTTAAAATTGATTTATTTCGTTCGTCCATTAAATTAAAAATATTTCATTACATTTCGCTTGTTCCTCTCAATACATTGTCCCGATATAACTGACACTACGAGTTGACACTCTTGAGACGATGCTTCCCTTTCTTCAACGTTTCAATAGCAATTAAGCGGCGGACGATGCACGTAATCAAGAAAATAAAACCATCCAAGAAAAAAAAAAAAAAAAAAAACGTCAGAACGCAATCGAGTGGCGCAGCACCTTTATTATAAAAGCCCAAACCGACGCCCGCATCGCGTGCACGAAAGCTCGTTGAAAAGCGCGAGATGAATCGAGCTCGTGTATTCCTTCTCCTCGCTGCCAAAGAAAAAGCTTTCACGCCGTCTAAAGACGTCCCTTAATTGAACGAGAGTTGGTGCGTTTGCACCAAAATTCAACCAGCCGGTGGTCCTGTTCTCCCGCGCGTGTCACTTAACGGGCTTCGTTGAAAGCAGAAACGTCACGGCGAATTATAATAGCGGGTCGCTTTGCCTTTGGGCCTCAAAAAGGCTTCGATAACTCTCTCCACCGACTGAAAATCGTTTTTCCATTCGAACACCTTGAACCCGCGGGTGCGCGATCGCGCCGAGGTGAAACGAATGCGACCGATTCGAGCGTTAATTTAACTGAAACGCCACTCGTCGTCGTTTTCGAAAGTGAAAGAGTCCGAAATTTTCCGAGCACCGCGGGCAAGTGGTGCCTCTTACACGGGTTCGCATTCGCCGGATCGGCAAACGCGGCGTTATAGCGAGTGCGTGGATGCGTGCGTTCCTGAGTGCGTGGAGGAACGTGTTGCGGGTTCGCGCCGCAGAACCATTCGGAGAATGTGCTCGGCCGGAACGGGGCGGGCGGGATTTCGACGCCATTACCACGGACATTGTCCACCGGAAATCATTAAACTAAAATCTAACTACCGACTAATATTGTAAACCTGCCTATTCTGAACGCTTCCCGGAGCAAAGCACCCTGGACACTTGCATAGAATCGCGAGAATTGACAAGGCCGGGTAAGTCGAATGACGAGTTTCGCTGAATTGTCGAGCGAACGGGCGGGGAAACAGCGCGATATATACAACGCGACGCGATTACCGAACCCGAAGGAACGCTCCGTCGTACGAACGCGTGTTTATACTACTGCCGACCCCTTTTGAGGTGATTTAACTGTTGCTGACAGATTCGTAGGAAGTTTGAGTGTTCGCGGTCGGTTAGATTTTTTTTAATGTTTAAATTTGAAAGAATCTTTTTCGTCGAAAAATTATACTTATTCGTGTAAAACTCTCCTCTCGTAAAATATCTTGTAAAATTTTTTTAAAAGTTAGACTGTAACATATGAATCATATTCGTCTTTGTTCTGGACATGAGTCACTCCTCTTTTTTTCTGATTCAAAAAGAAAAAGGTATGTTTTTGTACAGTATCTGCTATGAATTTATTACTTGCTCCAAGAGATATTAAAGAAATTTAAGAATTTCGCATATAAATTCTGAAAAACGATTCAAGCAAATACATATCTTCAAATTATTCAGTCACGCCGATTTCGAAATCTTAATCAACTGTTCGATCCGGACGACAGAGTATATTATCAATGCGTTTTATATTATTAATTTTCAAAGAGTTCGGTCGTTAAAAGCTCAATTAATCCTTTTATCTATAAAATGTATAAAGCAGATAATTGTTATTTCGAATTCTCCACCGTGTTACACATCCTAGTAAATCTTTAACATTTTTCATATCGTCTGTCCGTTGAACTTCAAATGAAACCATTATCTTTACCTTACTTGCAATTCATTTACTAATATTTCATTCAGTTAATGAACCAATAACGAACATATTTCTACCGATGCAAATTCATTAAAATATCAGCAACTGTCTGATATTAAATAAAGGATGTTAAAATGTAAAAATTACCCATGACTGCTTAATTCTCAAGTAATATCACGGGATTATAGATGACCGGTGATAATTTGTAATATCGCGTTACAAAAATATAAAGTATTCAATTTCACTCTACATTCTCTCTCATCGACAATAAAATTAAATCAAATTAAACGTTCCAAAATTGCAAAATTGTAAAACCTAAATTTCTGTATCTTCGAATTTCCAGCCATGTCAATCATGAAGTTAATGCAAAAGTAAAAAAAAAAAAAAGAAAAAGAAGAAGCATCTCAAATCCGTAGACGATCAAAATCGACAGCGGCGAAACGCTGACTGCGAGAGGAGTCGTGGCGTCTGTCTGCGAAAGTAACTCCCCCCCCCCTGCGCGCGTGTGTCGTTTGCGAAGTTTAAATAACAATTTTACGGGAGAAAATGAGCCATCAAAAACAATGCGACAGTTAAAAGGTTTAATTCGACTGGTCAAAGGTGGAGAGCAGAGCAGAGTCTGTTTGACTGCAGTCGTGCACGCCGAGGGAAAGCGAGAAACGGACCAACGACGGAAGGGTGGAGAGTAGAAAGAGAAAAAGAGCAACGAAGTGGTAGAGGGTGAAGGCGGACGAGGCGGTGGCGGATGGAGAGGAGAGAAGTTGAACCGGTACCTTTCAACCGACGTAGCCGACCTCCGTGCAAACGTAGATACGCGTGTACTTGTACGTCGGCGAATTATTATGGTAAAACGGGTACGAAAGCACCCCGATATCCTCCGTTAGCGGGCCGTGTTCAAATGTACCGTGCTCGGCGCGGTGGCCGGGGATTCGTATGTATGCGAGGTCATACCGACGTGCGTGGACGCGCGCGCGTGTTTTCACGGCACCGCGTATATCCTCGGCTATGAGTAGTTACTGGTCGGAGTAGGAATGTTAATACCGGCGGCTGTCACCGGCAGAACAGCAGGACCACCAATCCGTCCGACCGGCTTCAGACTTTTCCCGACTACTCGCGCCGCGTGCAAATCGAACGCCAACGATCCCTAAGCGTGTCCGGCTGTGTACCTTTCCACGTTGACGCGAGTTTTATTTCATTATCAACAACCAGCGAGAATTATTTTTAATGGCCGATCCCCTCTTCAAGCACGTGATTTCTGATCGAATCGCTTCTTATAAAGGGTAAACGATATAAGAAAAATGTTTTCACAGAGATGTTCTAAACTAGACAACTTAACTCAGAGCCCTTAAAATGTTACACTTTTACCTGTAATAACTTTCTCGATTTCCTCAATTTAATAGATTTCAGACTTTCGAGCTGGAATATAGGTATATATCTGGGACAGGTCAATTGATTTTTCGAAAAGCGAGAAGCTGCAATACTTCAACAATACTGATGGTAGTCATTGAGTATCTGAAAGATAAGTTTCGTACTATCAGAGAGATCGAGTCGCAGGAAGGAGATTAAAGGTATCAGATAGAGCAAGACCGTACTTATTGTTACGCAAATATCGCTGATGAAACTGATACAGACGCCTCCAATTAAAGTTCTCGATTATCACCCATGAGAAATCAGTGAGCATCGTTCGACGCATTGATCACGTATCGAACAATTTGTTTCTCCGATCTAATCCCTCCAGTTTCGTAAGGAATGGACAATAATGACAAAATCATTGATCACGTTGAATCATCTGTACTTGAAATTTCAATTACGCTGGCACGATTTTATAAATTATAACCCAGTTTATTGATTTGCTATCGTGTGCCCTCTGTCTTCCAAAAAATCTCGCGTGATTCATCTGTGTAAGCATTACATTTACACAAACGTGATAACGATATAATTGGAAGAACTGCGATCACTTTTTCGATAAGAAATTCATGAAACATTTAGTTTTAAATGGAAATTTATCAATTCCTAATTGAAATGACTTGCGAAAGGATTGACTTTTAATTTCTCCCTGTGTCTACAGGGCAATTTTAGAATTATATAGGATTCGATATAGTTTTCTGATCTACTGGTCCTGAAATACGTCTAACTGTAATTTCTTAATAACAGCAGGTATTGATCGTGTTGAAAGAGTCAAGTCGATAGAGAAAAATTTGAAATATTCCTACCTCTAAAAATTTTAACAATATAAAACAACCGACGCTTTTTTTTTTCTTCAATCTTACGAGAGATCTTCCTTGACAATGGAACAAGCCAGCGTCCCCTGACGTGTACGCGTTGGGTGAGATCAGTTTGTACATCGGTCGCTGTGCATCCAACGCTCGTATATGTGTACACTCGAGTCTGATGGAGTAGGAAGGTGGAAAAGACTGACTCTAGGGAGCCGATGCTATCGATTCGGTCGATCTATGGAACCTGAACGCTCACAAATCAACCTCTACACCCGTTTCCCTCTATTCTGTGTACGTTGCTAACCGATAACTATTACTTCCCGTTGCTTAAACGCGTCCTGTTCCCTGTGCATTTTGTTCAACATCCGGAAGTGAAGAGCGAAAGAGAGAGAGAGAGAGAGAGAAGAGGTGCAAAATCGTGTCAAACGGTAATTACTTGTAATTATCGATTTCGATGGTGCACAATCGAAGAAAAGGTATCGCTAGTCGAAGGGAATTTTAATTAAAATTCTGTCAAACGATCGGCATCGCCGGAACGAAATTAACCGGATAATATGCAATTGCGCCCTGAACTACTTAACGAAGTTGCAGACAATACAGATATACTTTTTTATTCGAAGAAAAAAAAAAAAAAAAAAAAAAGAAGGGGGAAAAGGTAGGAGAGAAAGTAAAAAAAAAGAAGAAAAGTAATGCCGTTTTTTCGTTTGGTACATTAGCCAAAGGGGGAGGGGGACTCCTGCCCGCGCGTAGGTTTTCCCGCGCGATTAAAAGCAAAATGACGTTAATTAACGTGAACGAGCTTACAAATATACCGCCGCCCTGTGTAACTCCATCAACTTGGCGATTTTTCAATGCGTTTTCTTCCGTCCGACGAACGGTAACAGTTCGAGTTTCCCTGGCCCCGCGAATATTCGATTTCGCGAGACACGAGCAAAACCCCTGGACTTCTGGACAGAGCCGTATTCGAAACCGTGAGACCCGTAATTGAAGCCATTTACATACGGCGGATGAAAGTCAATTTGGAATTTCTCATGGTAATTCGTAACGCGAAATGAAACGCGGTATTTGTGAAATTTTTAGGTTCGCCATCAGTTCTACATTTCAATCGGGAAGTTAGGTGGATCGGTTGTGAAGGATAAAAAGAATATTTAAACGTATTGATCGCATTTTGCGATCCGCGAACATCGCGTGAGAAGTGAGTTGCTCGAAAATCACACCGCTGACTGAATTGTCACACGTAGGAAAATGACATTCGTAAATATTGTTCTTCCAAACTTTCCCTTCCTCGAATTTAAAATACTAAATGATTGTACTGAAATACTAGATTGTGATAACAGATATGAAATACTTACTATCCACGAATTGTATCACGGTACGAAGCCGTAACCAATTACAAAATGCTGAAAATCACATGACGCTACAGTAACATTACCGGTCATTAAACACGTGACGCCACAGTAACGTCACAGGTCGTTATAGTGTTAATATCATCTTATGATAAATAAATTTATCAACGCCTGTCACAACGTTCGCCGAATGAATTGGTAACTTCATAAAGAACAGAGTTGATCAGTTTGTCTTCCAATTGATTACTTGTACTACTTGCATTCTGTAATGACGTGGAAAACGAACGAGGAAAGAAGGATAACACCGTGGATTTTTCTGCAACAATGTAGAAGAATACATGTGACGTGCAACACGTAAAATAATTTTTTATCTAGGTGGCATGGATATATTCGGCACGATGTATTCACCGACATAAAATATCAGACGTAGTTTAAGTAAACTACAAACGATCACAAAAATACTCTCGAATCAAACATTCATGCACCTACCTTTAAACCGTGCCGTGTGTACCGTGTACGTATAACGCACAATTGACTTTTAACTCGCTCGAAACAAGAAGAACAGCTCCGAAAACAAAACGTAAATGCGAAGCTGAATGAACGGGCGGCGGGAGGGGAGGAAACAGAACCCGTTGAAACGAAACGATACATCCCGGGTGGAAGAAACGCGAAGGTGAAGAAGCGAAGGCAAAGAAAAGCCGCGGATGATACCGTTTCCGTTGTTGTTGTTTTTGTTGCAGAGCGGGGGAGAAAGAGGAGTACGTCACGGCGGCTCGGACTAGCGAAAGCTGCGCAAAAAAAACCGCAACGGTAGAACCCGGACGGTCTGTGAAAAAAGAAAGGAAAAAAAAAAAGAAAGAAAAAGAAAAAATCGGGGGGGCGGAGGGGGGAGAGGGGGGGGGGAACAGCGAACCGACACCCCACCACTTTTCCCTTCCTCGCGCTTCGTGGTACGGTCGGTCGATGGGGGTGGGGTGGAAATGAAATCGACAGGGCGTCCACCTATCGGTCCGATGGCACGTATACAACACACGATCGCATACAGGGAACGACTGGCGCACACACGTCGATGCCGGCCCGATGCTTTGTCCACGTGTGTCGCGATACGATGGCACGGTGGCGACCACACGGCCATGCGACTGCACGCACGCCCGCCGTGTGCATGTGTGGGCGCGCGTGTTGACTGAACGTGTGTACGCCGACATAACTAAACAAGCAACAAGTGACCTTAAAATCTGCGAATAAAAATACTGGCTACTGATCGGGTATCGTGCGCAGCTGCGAGCCTGCCAGTGGCGAAGGGGTTGCAGGGTGTGTTTTTGCCGTGCCAAGGAACCACCGGCAACCCGTTGCCGCGTGTAAACACCGGGATCGTAGTTTAACAAAAAAGAAAAAAAAAAAAAAGGAAAAAAGAAAAAAAGAAAGAAAGAAAAGAAAAAAAGGGGAAAAAAGACGGAAACGAAAAAAGAACGACGGAAGAAAAAAGAAACCGCCGCTGGCAATGTCAGTTGCGCTTTCCTTTTTTCCTCCCCCCGCCTCTTGCCCAGGCACGCTCTTGTTTCTGTCAATAGGAGAAAAGTTTTACCAATCGGTTACGCGCGCGTAACTTGAACCGATCGCGCCCTTCGTCGTTGATCGATCTATACACTGATCGTGTAAACATATGCATGTGCGTGTTTTTTTTTCTTCATTTTCTTTTCTGTTTTTTAGGTCCTTTTCCCTTCGTTTCTTTGAGACGTGAAATTGGTACGCGCATTGCCGAGAGTTAATCGCCGGAGTTATTCACGGTGGTAATTGGTGTACGCGTGTATGCCGAGTTGGCCGAGTTGAAACGTAGGCACCAGCCGGGTACCTTCGGTAAAGAGCCAGCAGAGTGGTTTGCATAATGGGAAGCAAAAATCGAGCGGCCAACTGTGTGGGTGGATATTCTGGGCGAAACTGCGTAATTCGTCGAGCACTCGATAATAATATCGTTCATTTACGAGTGACGATAATAGAACGAGGAGAGTGCTTGGTCGGGGGTATTCGGTCGTATAAATGTTCATTTCCTTTTTTTCAAATGGAAGGTTTGAGAAAGGAACCGCCGCGAATTATTTCGTTGCTCGATCGATCGCCGGCTATTCCTTTCTGCGGAAACAGCCGCTTTTTTTTTTCACCCCCGAAAAGGGAAACAGGGATTCGATCCGTGGGCCGAGATATGAAATTAAAGAGCAACAAGTGACCTCAAAATGAACGAACATAAAAATGCGAACGGCCGATCGAGAGTTTTATGCGGCTCAATCGAACTCAAAGCGGCGGGCGAGATGATTCGGAAAAGGGGGATAGAGTAAACCGAGAGAGAGGAAGGTAAAAAGGGGTGAGAGCTCGACACGGCCGAGGGTAGTTCAGATAGATAAATACTTAGAAGTCACGCTGCTTTATTGACCATTTCTGACGTCATCGGCGACTACAAAGAAACCGAACCCCTCTCGTCGTGCGTATCTTGGGGGATGAAACGAAGGGGCATCGGAGTTTTCATCAGAATTAAAAGCACAAACATCCAGATCGCGAAACTGCTTATGCAGAGTTGAACGAACTTTTCTTCTTCTCTAAAAAAAACCAATTTAAACAAAACTGAAATTTCACTTTCATCTTGGATCGTTTAGAAACTGTATTTCATCAATTATCAATTGCTAGGTAACTTCGAGCCATTAAATAATCGAACGTCTAGTAACGACGGACGTGAAACGTGCAAATAAACACGTTTACAAGTATGAAAGAAGAACATTTCGATAGCGCGTGCAAAAAGGCCGAACGGATTAAAAGGGGAAATCGCAGCGATGGAAACGGTCACAAAGAGCGGAGAGGTCTTTGATTCAAGCCGTTTCCACGTTAGTTCCGATATCAACCGTCTAAGCAAGAGCTCGCCACTGTCCAGCGACCCTTTCACCAACACGAGCGAACGTTCAACCCCTTAGCGCACACGGACGTTCCTCCACAGACGGGGGTGATTTTTCTTTGGAACACCTATACAGAGCCAGCTCCGTCTCACCGTCAGGAACACGGACTCGATACGAACGTGCATCAGTGGGGTTGCGCGTATCCTCGTTTCGCCCCGAAAGGGATTGCTACCCCTCTCTTTTCTCGTGGATCGCGCATGACCGAAATTATTCGCGCTCTTCCTTGCGCTACCTTCGTCCAAGCAACGTCAAATGAACCGCTCTTTCCAGAGGATGTGAAACTACTCGATTGTTATCGTTAACGTCGTTCACCAAGGCTCGTATCAGTACAAAAAGGGGAGTAAAAAATGTACCGTGTAGATTCTCGATTGATTAAACACGTTTCGTAGCTTCGTTACGTTGCAATCGTAACTTACGTTGCGAGAAATTAATTTAAAAGAATGACGTTACTCCAATTTTGAACATGATTCCGTAATTCCGCGATCGATCTTACCTTTTCTTTCAAAACGAAACTTTAAATAGTATTACTGTAGAACAAACAGTTCTTGCTGTGCCTACTATCGTAGAAAACAATAAGTTACTAAAATGACGTAGAATGACAGTACTGTGTTAAACACGATCCATAATCGATTTGTCTTCTTTTTTCTTTTTTTTTTTTTTTTTTTTTGCTGTAAAGTAAAAGTAATCTACGCTGTATAAACCATCTTAACCTGCCTAATTTCCTCTGCATTTGTTCGAAGCTTGCACGCGTCCAGCCTATCCGATATCAGCGTATAGCATCGCCTCGAAAGCCCCCGTTACACCTCGACGTAGACGTGCACATGTACACGAAGGGGCAGCGTGATAAAGTAGAAAAGCTCTCTGTTCCTGTCCGTCCGGATGCAACGCGTCTGTCCGTCCTTCTCGTCGGTTCACCGTCGCGAAGCATACGAGCGCGTGGTCAGCTTGCGAAAAAGCTCTCCGTCGTTCCAACAGTGTCTATTCTATCATCCTCTTCGTCTTCGTGCACACCAGTCGCGCGGCAATTCCTCTCTTTCCGACTGGGGATCGTTGTGCAAGCTTCGTCTCCGTCTTGCCAAAGGCTGGCCAGTCGAGTACGTCTCGGACGAGTTCGGGGATGTTCGTGTCGTTCGCAGTCGTCCTCGTCGCGCCCTCGTGCACGTCACGGCGCGTCATCTTCCTCTCGCAATTTATCCCCTTCTCCCAGCCATAACCTGTTCACCCACCACCGACGATTCCGTCGCAAGCTTTCACGATCGAGATCCTCCTCGTCGCACAAACGAATCCCTCGTTGATATCGTCTTCCTCTGAATTCGTTCAGGGCCGGCTGCTGGACCACGGTAACCCCAGCATGTGACGAGCTTTCTAGAAACTACCCTCTTCTTTCCTCGCTCCTGTCATTTACCACCGCCTGGAAAAAAATTCTTGCCTGCTAAGAAAGCTACTGCCAACAGACTGGAAAATTATAGTCGCCAATTCGCCATCCCTGACTCTTCGTCCGCGTCGAGGGCATCGCGTCGGATCGAAAAGTTAGATCGCGTGTAGAAAAAAAAAAAAAAGAGAAAAAAACGAGAAAAAAAGGGAGGTGGACAACGACCGAGCGGCAGATGAAACGTTCGCGTGAAACGTCTCGCATAAATCTTGAATTTTGCCGGGGCGAGTGAGAGCGGGTGCCGCTAGGCTGGTGCCAAGGGGCGGTCATGTCCTCGTCGTCGTTCGGCCTCGTTCTTTCTTTCTCGCTTGGCGAATGCCCCCGTATAAGTGAGTCTTTGTCGCGCGTCCGGCGTTCGTTCTCTCTGTTTCGCGAATCGGTTGGACACGATCGCTCCGGCAGCCCGCTAGGAGAAGCAGGCGGCGAGCTTTCGCGTCCGAACGACAGGGGAGCCACCGTCCGGGGCAGCGGCCAAGAGGGGCCACCGGCTTGCCTCTGCCTGCTGGCCGGCGCGCGTGTTTCTCTCCCTTCGGCTTACAGCATCCGCCGGAGCTTCTCCTCTCTCCGCCTACGCGGTGTGCGAGTGTGCCGTGTGCGCCAGTGCGCCCGCAAGCCCGCAAGTTCGCGCTCCGCCACGCAGCCCAAGCTCTCTCTAGCCGCGCGCTGATCGGCCACGTTCGTCAGCCGGGCCCCACGCAAAAAGGCAGCGGGGCCGCGCGCCAGCCGACTGGACACACTAGACGGACGAATTTCTTACTTATAATTCGTATAGACAACAACACGCGTACGAGGACGTATCGGGGCCGGCTTGTGTGCGAGCAAAACGCGTCTCCAAGACAATTCTTCTCGAAGGAAATCCGATCGTTCTTATATGTACTATATATACATACACATAGATACACACACACACACACGCACGCACACACACGCACACGCACGCACGCACACACACACGCACACATATGTAAGTAACGTTGTCGGTCGCCGCTCAAGGAAATCAGTTCGACGACGTGGTGTGACACGTAAAACACGAGTGAAACTCGCTCGAAACACGCGCGCTCCGACCCGAATCTGAGAACCGCACGACACCACTTGGAAGAAAACCGGGCAGTGACTGTGAACAAACGAACGGGATAATCACGGACCCCTTATCCAGTGCGCTGTTTTCGTGTTGTGAGACACACCGTTTTACGCACGTCCTCGAACGAGTCTTCTTGGGATCGCCGCGATTGTAAAAGGTGAGTCCATCCCCTCAACGATCATCAGGATTTTCTTTTTTCTTTCCTTCTCGATGGTTTCTTTTGTCATCTTTTGTTCTTTTCCTTTTCTATTCTCCTTTCGTGCTTGGTGGTTGCTCGATCTTCCTCTCATAGGAACGATGGGGTAGATTGTTCAGTGGGGTGGCAGTAATTCGGGATATACCAGTGTACGACGAAGATCCTTTTCGATGTTCGTACATACGTTGTTAGAATGTCTAAGGTGGTGATGTTCTTTAGCGTGGGAGATTGATTTTTCGAGTGACTGATAAGCTACTGTGTCGTGATGAAACGTCATCGTCGTCGCGATTCCGGTTTCCAGTGATCCTCCACATTTTCTCGCATCACTTTTCAATAATCGTCAAGTTCTACTTCTTTTCGTTTAGTATCTGCTTACTTCAATGAAGTTTCGCAACGAAACTGACAGAAACGGTGTAGCGTCAACGCAACGTGTCTCTCCTGAATTTTTATATTTTCACCCCTGAATTCCTCAAAATCGTCAAATAATCACTCTGCTATAGTGTTTTCCGTTCCCTCGGTGAGAATTGTAAAATTCCTCCGGTTTCGAATCACACCCTCGAATTATTGATTTCGTGGTTCGATCATTTTTTTCTTTTTTTTTTTTTCCTATGAAATTTTACAGGAAACGGTGTGCTTTCGATGGTGAAGGACAGATTTTTCCGTCATGGTTAGGCAACTCTCTCTAGAGCGGCTTGTCTGTCGTATACGGATACGTTCCCCTTGTCGTAGGCACTTCTCAAGCAAAGACGCGTCTCCGATTGTGTAGTGACACTCGTGGTGATAGTGTATCAGTGGTGGTGGTGCTAATTGTGGGCTAAACGGCACGATTAAACGGCACGATCGCGAGGAACGGGAATAAATTTCGAGGACTAAACTGTGGGATGAATCGCGTACTGGTTAATCGTACCGAGACAGTGGAAGTGACGTTCGGTTCTCTGTATATTCGGTTAAAAACGCACGTCGCCGGAGGATCGTCTCGAGGAAAAAATTCCACGTTAAAAAAAAAAAAAAAAGAAAGAAAGAAAAAAAAGTCGACGTTCGTTAATAAAGTGACAATTACACGTATTAATTTCGTGATTATTAAATCGAAAGGCAATCGGCGAGGTGTGAGTACGATGAAAATCAAAATCACGTGTGCGCTTAATTAAAATATCGCAAATATGAATGTTTCAATTCGCGATGCATTAATATTTCAATCGGCGTGTATACTAATAAACATACGACGTCGGTCGTTGAAAAACTGTGCGGCTGTTCTTGAAACGAAAAAAATAGAAGAATATTTTAATAGAGAGGGATTTCCATTCCACCTGCGATAAGTCCAGTGAAACATCCAGTCGTTTTTCAATGAGATGGAATTGAAATTGCGTCGAAAGAATCTTCGATCAAAACGTGTAATTGTTGCAAAATTTTTATCATATCAAAATACTTTTTACTTTCATATAAATATATATATATATATATATATATATATATAAATATATATATATATATATAATGATGTAAATTTATTGAAGATAAGATAAGATAATAATGAAAGTATAAAAAGCAACTACTCGTGGAACGTGCGTCTAATGAGAAATGTACCGTTCGTCCGCCTCGAAGTAGATACGGTCGATTCTCGTCAGACATAAGACGACACGGGCGAAGTACTCTTCCGTCGGCAGCTGGAGAGAACGGGACGTATTTAGATGAGAAAACATCGAGGAACAGTGAAAACTAAATATTCTAAATTTTTAAACGTGACCTTTCAAATGTTGAACTAAAAATAATATTAACGTTACGCGAAATTAAAAGATAAAACACATACGTATCGAATCATTAAAATAATACACTGCAAACTAACAAAAATATTTCTAAATCTCTCGTTAATACGAACGTATACCTGTTTAACAGTAATCAATCGCGTCATGATAATCGTTGCTGCATTAAAGAGATAAAAACCCCGCGATTTAAAACCGACGAATACAACGAAACCGTTCGAAATTTCATAAACGATCGACGCGACAGTAGAAATTAACGAAATCAACGTCCGTGAGAGCGTTTCACGATTTTAACCATGAAATCAGCGTCGAAATAATCTGCCGGGTAACGTCGAATCAGGCTGCGTTCGGAGGGCGAAACGAGGCGCACAAAATGGTCTTCGCCGGTAATCACGAGAGCTCCATTGAGCACGAAAAATTAGACACTTCCACGACGGTATAAAGGACCCCTGATCGTGGCGGCGTCCCCGTGGAACTGAGGGTTCACGAAAATGAGTATCCATCGCTTCGATCGTGAATCCGGTGGAACCAGTTTCGCCGGTCCGAGGCAAAGGGTTAGGCGGAGGAAAAAAAAAAAGATGGAAAGAGAAAGAAAATGCACGGACAGGCAGTCATGCGGAAAGGGTTAACCGGTGGAACGCGCGGTGGAAGCGTTTTGTTGTCGAGATACCGCGTGGCAGTTAGCAACTCGATCGATGACCGCGTATAAACAGCTAATAATCAAACGAATCGTGTCATAAACAATCGTACGGTGGGGCGGTCGAGTGGTGGTAAAAGTATAAATGAGTTTCGACGGCGCGGAGTGGGGTGCAGCAGCGGCGTGATACCGGGTGGGGATGATCAATTTGAAAAGCGTAGGAAAGCCCGACCCGTTGAAAAATTTCGTTTCGATGTCGAGCTTCCATCTGGTATGTTTCCTAGTTTTTCAGTTGCGTCGTTCGGTAACATCGACCGTGTCGTAGACCTGATTTCTCCGACATGTCCGAAGTTTTTTCGCCATTTCGACGTTTCGAATCTGCTACAATTACCGCTGTAATTTTGCTTGACGATACTTCAGACGGATTTATTTTGGACGGAGAGGGATCGTAACGAAAGAATGGAAAACACTTGACGCGCTCGATCGATTTCGAATTGAATCTTATTCAAGTATCGATGCGCCAACTTCTGAATCGCTGGACGCGCTTAGGATTTTGCGTAGGTTGCATTGAATACGGTCGCCGGTACAGCGGAACGCGCGTTTGATCAAGCCCCGTTGCTGCTGCTACTTTGAAAAGCTGAACGGTACTTTCGCGTTGAAAGGTTTCATTGACGTTTGTTCTTGTTTCTATTAAATCGTAGAGGCGATTGCACACGCTACGGGAAAGAAACAGAAGCGCGTTCCACCGTGCCGAGAAGTCAGACAGCCGGGCTTCGCTCGGCTTATTCATCTTAGTCCACGGCGACGTGTCGCTAAATCAAAATGTACACCAGCTTTCACCGTCCGTCTAACTTGCACAAGTTTTTACATAAACTTCTTCTTCGTTTTTACCTCTCTCTGTACTTTCTCGGAAGTTTATACTAAAAAGCAACGAGCGAAATCGAATAAAATTCGGGCAAACGATACTTTCTCTTTTCGCTCGTGAAAAATCAATTTCGTGATCTTTTCAGGTAGATTCACGTTCAAATTTGAAGCACGCATCTTCCGGGAATGCTGTATTAAAAAGTAGCAAGAAAAATACAAGTAAAGTTCAGGGAAATGAGAATCAAGTAGTAGAAGTAGAAATTTTCCAAGAGCGACGAAATTTTTTGACGTTCGAAACAAAGTTTGAAGTCGTTGCCATCCGTATAAATCTCGCCAGAATGTAACAGGGATCGCCGACTATATTTCACTCCTCTCTGTCAGCCATCGTCAGTTTAATCTTTTGCATCCCTTTACGCTACGTGTCAACACTTCCGTTAAAACCAGACACCCGGCCCCTTCGTTAACTCGCAAAACTCGTTTCTAACAGGGCAGCGAATCTTTCACTGTCCGCTTGTCAAATAAGCTCCATATTCTTCCCGCATCGTCCATGACTTTTGACAGCTCGAAAAGTTCGAGTCCTGGCCTCTTTCCTGATTTACAAAAAAAAAAAAACAAAAAAAAAAAAGAAAGAAAGAAAAAGAATCCAGGAAGCTTCTGGAAGGAAAACTGAAGCCTCGAAGCCAGCACAAGTCCGATCGGAGAAGAAACGGGGGCGAAAGTGATCTTGCCAGTCAGGTCACAGCGGCACAACGTCAGAACTGAATACGTACCACGTCGAAGATCGATGTGCCTAAAAAAGGTTAAAAAAAACACATACACGCACACGCGCACACACACACACACACACATAACACACGGACAACAATATATACCGAACTCTGGTGAAAAAGCACGAGGTCGTTCTCGTTGTTGTCGTCTCTCGCTGGTGGGAGATCCTGGGTGGTCAAGGTGGGGGGTATGTATGTTCCGAGGGTGAACGGTATGATAACGTCGAACAGGTCGACACGCGATGTATCGGTCAGCGAAGAGAGAAAAAAAAAGGGGGGGGGCCTGAGGGGGAGGGGGAGGGGGAGAATTGAAGGTTGCCCCCGAAAGAATCGAAAGTCCCGTCGAGTCGGACAGAGAGGAAGAAAGAAAGGAAGAAAGAGAAAGAGAAAGATGGAAAGAGAGAAAGAGAGAGTGCGATCGAGCGAAGAAGAAAAGAGTAGGGGAGGGTTGAAAAAAGAGGTTGGGGGTGAGTCGTGGTTGCTTGCAAGGGCTAGTACATAGAAAAGAGATAGAGAAGGAGGGAGAGAGAAAGAGAGAAGCAAGACAGAGAGGGAGAGGTTAGGAAGAAGGGATAGCCCGGTATCGAGAGAGAGAGAGAGAGAGAGAGAGAGAGAGAGAGAGAGAGAGAGAGAAGGAGATAGTGGTAGAGAAGGTATAAGGTGGGGTAGAAGGAAAAGTCTGTACGGTTGGTAGGGGTTGACGAGGCGAGGGTGAGTGGGTTAACTGCAAAACCCGATCGTCCGTGTTTTTATCTTAAGACGACTCTCCGGCTAGAAGCCGCGTAGGAGACGGAGAGAAGAAGGGGATGATGGTGGTCGGTGGTGGTCTCTGGAGAAGGGGTTCTTCTCAAGCCTTGGAGTCCAGCTGGAGGGGTAGAAAGGACGGCGGCGGCGGCGGCGGCGGCGGTGGCGGTGGCGGCGTGCGTCGCGGGGAATAGAGGTTTCTGGTGGTGGCAGCGCTGGACCGTCTGGGGGTGGGTGGGGGGTGGCAGTCTCGCTCCTACGGAAGAAATGGTGGGGATAAGACTACCCTCGGAGGCAGGAGTGCGTTTGCGCCGCCGCCGTGGAGGTGGCATCGGGTGCTAAGGGTTGCTTATTCGCCCCAGTCCCTGGCGGCGGAGGGGTGGTCTCTCTCTCGCCCGCTCACGACGGGGGTGGGGAACCCCTCGTCCCCGACTGCAGGGTTAGGGTGGTCTTTAGGTCTGTCAGTAGCAAAGCGGCGGCCTCATCATACGGAGCTGCCGGGCTGACCAGCCAGGCCGAAATCACTTAAGACGCGTACACCTTGTAATATAACCACCGTAGAGGCGCGCGCGCGCTCCCGCGTCGTCCGCACCTATACACCTACTCACCACGTACATATACACGCATACCGTACCGTACGATTACGAACCCGCAACACCACACCGTGTACATATATACATACGTGTACACGTAAACGCGCGCGCGCGACCAAAATTCTATATGTATATATAAGCTCGTACACGCACCAACACTGCGACTCACATACGCACAACTGCCCAACCAATACAGGTCGATCCACATCACGCTGATCTACGACACGCAAACGGGCTGTGCCGAAACACGCGGACAAACACCTATTCTCTTATACTACGTTACACGCCGCGCATCATACCCGTCGCGTACACCAGTCAACAACGCGAGCGCGGTCACCGGTCAGTTCTTCTAATATACGCGCGCCCTAAGGACACGGAGGTGCGTACCTTGTCTCGCGGCGGACGCGCGTACTTTCGAAACGACAGTGGTGGTGTACGACGACGGTTCGGACAGAGGTGAGATGTGAGGTGAGGAGACACGACGTGGCAGTGGTGGGTCGCCAAGTCAAGAAACGCGAACAGACGGTGATTCTTGATGTAACACGCATTCAGTGGTGGACGCGCGAACCTAGAAAAAGGAACGAAACGGAATCTATATGTGTCGTGATTGGCATTCGTCATCGTGCACGTCGTCGACGTCAGTTGTCGTCACGATGAAACGATCGTGGATTAGTTTACCGCCGTAACAGGACCCACCTGTTTTTTGATTTTCTTTTTTTCTTTTCCATCGTGAATGAAACATGCTCGGGATTGTATAGAAGCGAAAATGACTGGACGGTATCGTGAGGATCGAGTACAGTGTGCAAGAACATTGTGAGGCTGCTGCCGGTAGAAGGCAGTAGATCCCTCTGCTTCTTCGTCACGTTGGTCCAGTGCTTCGTCGACCTTCGACTGAGACTGTTCCTAACGTACACCTCCTCGCTCGTGTAATCGACTCGACTTTCTCGACTGTTCTCGTTGATCAATCATTGTGTTGTGTCATATCGTGACTCAGTGTGACACGTGTATTTTTTATCGTATCCGGATAAACGTAGCTGCGTCGAGAATAATAAGGTAATGCATCGTGAATGTCCTGTTAAAATGTGTTGTCGTTGAACGGCTCGGTTCGAGTGATCCCTAGTGATTTTATATCTCTCGATCGCCCCGGATTGCACATTAAGCATCGTTTCTCTTGGATTTCGATGAGCACGAGTGTCGTTTACGGAAGAAACGTTCTTCTTCTCGACTCGTTCCGTGATCGTCGAGAAAGAAGCTTGTGCTGCGATTTCGTTGGGAGAGACTCGGCCGTATACTGAGCTTTCACCATTAGTGAGATTTCACAATTCCTTCGCGAATGCCTTACGAGTCGAAAGAAAGACGCTCGTGTGATACCTCCCTCTTCCGTTAATTAATCACTGTGAAGTGACGAGAATGAATCGTCTCGGTGGTCGATGAACATCACCGTTGATCGGTTTGCAATCCGACCGGTAAAACATCCCAGTATCACCGAGTCTCATGAAAAATTTCACTTGTCAAAATGCGGCGACAATGAAATCGCGGTTGTTAGCTGGTGACTATCAGTGGCCACGGACTGTAATTTTAATGAAGCCACCTTTGCGATTTGTACGGAACCGTTGTTCGACAGTGATTGCGTGCTGTTTTTCAAGCTGAATGAACACGCGGGCGGTGTTTAACGCAGACAGAGGGGAGAGAGAGAGTGTGTGTGTGTGTGTGTGTGTGTGTGAGAGAGAGAGAGCGTGCGTGCGTGTGTGTGTGTGTGTGTATGAGTGTGTTAGTGAGTGAGAGGGGTATTTAAAAAAAAAAAAAAAGAAAAACGAGTTCGCTTGTCGAACAGCGTTGAAAAGAGCAGCGGATCGTATTATTCGGTGGTGTTTAATTGAGATTTAATTGACCCCTCCATTATTCATCGCGATTGTCAATGAGCGGTTTACGCAGTGTATGCAATCAGTGTTTCACTTTCGTTCCCTCGAATCCTTACCACGAAATACAATTTATGATTTTTTTTGCGTTGTGTTGCATTTTTATTTATTTCTCCCCCTTTGTTACCCTTTCACCTTCCTTACGTCGTCGACTTGATCGTGCAAGTTTCCATCACGTTACATCGTACACATTTACCACTTTTCAGTGGTTCTATCGACGATCGCATATCGTGATGGTAGTTCTTTCGCTTTGAAGAAATTAACGGTAGAACTACCGGCGACTAAATTTCCATCAGGAACACAAGCAACCAGCAAACAAGAAAACGCTTGTTTTACTACGAAGCGTGCAAGTTTTTATCTACGAAACGTCATTCGGATCTCTCAAAATTCGCAATTTAAAGAATTTTGAATTGAACATCGCTTTGGTAGTTCTAGTGTTAGAAAAAAAAAATTGCAGAAGAGAATCTTGCGCGATCAAAGGCACTTGTGCTGTTGCATTTCGTTTCTTTATCGCGATTTATTTGCACGTTGATTGCCTGTCGCGGCGTGAAATTTCAATCGTCGAACGTGTCGAGGCGAAAGGTGGTGTTACGGTTCGGCGAAAGAAAAGGATGGGAAAGGAAGAGAAAAGAAAAGAAAAATAAGGAGAGAGAGAGAGAGAGAGAGAGAATTGAAAAGAAAAGAAGGAAACAAGCGTGAAACACCGTGACAACGATTAATTAGCACGGGAACGAGCGCATTGCCGCGACACCGCGGAAGAATGGGTACGCGTGACGTTTCAGTAATCATTTTAAACCCATTTCGTCATTCTGCGTCCCCCTCCGTCGGGAGTCTTTCGTATCGGGCCATAGACAGACACCGGGTCCCCGATACGCGACGCGTATCATTGCCACTCTCTCGCTCGGTTTTTGTCCATCGCCAAGTGGATTCCATCCAATAATGCATCAAAATCGTGCTGTCATCCAATGAAGACCGATATTTCACGCTCTCGCGCCTCCGTGACAGCTACCTCTTCTCAATTGTTCAAACGATTCGTTCTACGTTCCTAAATTCAAAGAGCCAAGTTTCAACGAGAGATATCTACGGTAGGGAATTCGTCGTCCCTACGTGTCTCTATCGCGGCGGAAATTTCTGTTTCTCTACTTTGCATCGAGTCGCGAAAAGTGGCGGTGTTTACGAGCGAGGAGAAGACGCGAGATACGTTCGTCCGTCGATCGGTCTTAGTAGTAGCGGACGTGTGTGGTCAGGCGCGGCCCGATAGACACGGCGAGCGCCAGCCGCCTCAGACGAGAACCCGTCACGCATAATAGTAAAGCTCCATTCAAGGGGATTATATTTGTCGTGATCAATAGTTCAGTATTCTCTTCGACATGTCGAACAACTGATCGCGCCGCTTGCCAACACCGATGACTTATTTATCAGAAACGAGAGACGCTCGGCTTGTTCTTCGATCTTCAATAATCGAGCCCGATGTCATTATTTCGGTGTACGATTCTCATCGCGGCAAGAACGCTTTTCATTCTCAGTGCACTCCGACACGTTCGAGCTGTCAGCAGGACGAATTAATTCGTTATCACTCTTTCGAAAATTTGACGCGTTATCGTGAAGAGTCGAGAATAATCATCGTCGAAACGCAAATTTCGATCGTTTCTGTTCGAATCTTCTAGTTTATTCTATATATAGGCGTTCCGGCAAATTCAAACTGACGATCAAGACGAACGAGAAGAAAACGAATTCATTCGTTATAACTTTTTTTAAAGGAAAGATAAATTTCGGAAAGAATATCAATCGATTTTGCTGATAGAGCGTAGGAGTAATATAATTATGAAACACAAGAGAATATTGAAATATAAAAATACATGAGGAATATTCATCTGCAACGACGGTGATGCTAAGTTTTTAACTGATTAATCCATCCATGGTAAATTTGATTGTTGAGTCATTTAATTCACACGTAGTATGCGAGAGAACTCATTTATCGCATTCTCTTCGGATTATTATTTCTTGATCACATCGTGAAAACCACACGATCGCATTGCATTCTTTTTACACTAGTGATTTCAATTCGATTTCATCGAGTCGTTTAACATAGAGCCGCTAGAGTCACGAACTTCATTCTGTTCTTCGACACAAGTTTCACATTTCGATCGTCGGTGATTCCAGCGTTGATATTTTAACGGCCGGTTGGTAATTTCGAATGATTCTCGAAGAATCGTCATGGAAAAGTCGGAGGCAGCGGGAGAAAAAGCGGCGTTTTTTTCCCTCCCCTTCGTTCTCGTCGCGTAAAAAAGGAAAAAAAAAATGTCGAGTCTTTCTTCGATAATTCTTTGATTCGTAAGGGGCCTTTGACCTATAATCAGCGAACGTGTCGAACAATACGGGGCAGCTGTCACTGTCCCTGTCTCTGTCGCTGTCGTCCGTTATCAACATCTGCCTCGTAAAGCAGCGCGGTCCGCGTGTGTGCATGTACGTACGTGTACACACGCACGCACACACGCACGCAGAGGAACGCGCTCGCGCGCGGGTGCAAACAACGCCGGAGCCAGCATAATCTACGACAGCTTCGAATTCAGAGTTTCACGCTTATCGCGAGCACTCCTTCCAATATTTGTTCTCGGCGAAAGGGGGATCGAGTGACTTTTATCAAATGGATGTATTGTCAGCGAGAGAATGGACTACACGCTTTCCCACACGGGAGCACACAGCCTCCTTAACGTTCGCGAGATCGTTTTCACGGGGTTCGTTAACCATGCACCGTGCCCAACCTTCCCGTGACAAAGCTCTCTCTCTCTCTCTCTCTCTCTGTCTCTCTCTCTGGCATCGTTGTCCGTAAGGAAACACGGATGCCGTGACTCCCTTTTGCTTTCGAAACGCCGCGCGATTTGACAGCTCCGGTCCCCGTGTAACGATGGTGGCGCTTGTTTCTGGCTACGAAAAAACAAAAAAAAAAGAAAAAAAAAGGAAAAAGAAAAAAAAGAGTGAACCGTCGAATACGATTGGAGGTCGTTCAATTAGTATCGAACCGTGAATGGAACAGTGACTCGTTCGAAATTTTTTTTTCTGCAATTTATATTGCCACTTTCGAGTATAGCGTAGAAAAAATGGTTGTCGAATTTCACGAAGTCGCAAGATGGTGCATTTTTTTAAAAACTATTTTACGATATTATCGATCCTTTGCGAGCAAGCTGCATTATCGTCCACGATAGCTGAGTTCACGCTCTCATGTTTTTCGACCGTTCCAGGCAAAAGTGTCGAGAGATTTTAAATTACTCGACAAAGTCTCCACTATGTGATACAATCAATTTTTGTAAGTAACTCAGATTGCACACGAAGGATTAATGACAGTTGGGAAGGAAATTTAGAACGAAGATATTCATGTTACATTGTCGATTATTTTACAATGTTTCTTGAAATTGATTAGTCGAGGAAGAAATTCGGCAGGAAGAAAGAAAAAAACTGTTTAGGAAATTCTTTAATTAATGGTTTCATTAATCTGTCATTTTATCGTGCGATACTGTATGGAAATTGGTCTTTTCTGTTCCATGTCACGTATCGCGAAACTTTTCCGCTCGCTTAGTAACAAGATAAGAAAATTAAATATTTGTATAACACTAGATGACTAATAAATTTAGTCGCAGTAACGTTCACGAAGAAATATATTTGAGATCCATATGTGACAGTTCTCAAAAAAGGACGTCATAAAACCTGTCACATTCGTGATAAAAGTCAAAAGTTCAGTCATGTAACAAAGAGATATGCTTCTATTAACAATTCAAATACTTCAAATTTCTACTGAATATTCCCAAGTTTAACTATTTTAATACTTATCCCTGATGTTCACATCTCATCTCTCTCACGATACTTTGTTCCCGAATGCGTGGAAAATATTGCGCGAAATCAAATAATAAAAACTTACGTAACTGAATATCATAATATCGTATTAGTATTTTCGAGTATTTTCGAACGTCTTTAGTTTAACCAGCCTAAATATTTTCCAAAAATCGCAGATTATCTATCGGATGTCGCGTTCTGTCAAAAATTGACGGGGATCAGTGGAGACTGAAGGCCAATCGGACAGAATTAAACTCCACGCCGGTTCTTCTAGTTTCTTAGGATCTTAGATCTCTCCGGCTTCGGATCTTAATTAATTTCGCTGAAACCAATTTGCCACGGGGATCACGCGAGATCTCCCCGGTTGCGCAGAGTCGACGGAAACTTTTTCCTCGGCGCGATTGTTCGAGGCTTAAAACGGGAACGAGGGTATACGTTTGCCTAATGAAATCTCAGAATCTCGCCATTAGGAATCCCGGCGGGGGTGCGTCGCGTTTCTCAAACTTCTCGTTCACTTCGCCCGCGAAACTTGAGCTCCGCTTCCGGCTTAACTTTTCGCCGAACGAAAACGTCGTTCACCCCGGAACGTCGCGCGAACGGCAACGCGTTGCGACGCTTTCGTTTCGTTAACCTCCGACAAAGTTTTCCACCACGATCCGCGGAATTGCTAATTTATTTTTCGAAAGCTTGCGTATTTTGTTTAGCTTCGGAAACAAGCCGCGTTTCACGTCCCTGTTCTGTCGAAATTTTGACAATTATCTTTTGGAAAATGAAGTTGTGCGTGGTAGTGAAGTCGTGTTCTTCTGTTAATTTTTAATCAGAGGATCTTTTTTGCCATCTTTTCGCACTTTAAGAGAAATTTACACAAGATTTTGCATTTGGTTTCCGTGGAGGAATCTGTGAAATTCGAGAGGCAATTCATTTAGATTTTTTCACAGCTCGTGAAGTTACCAACTCATTTTTGCAGCACATGTATTTGAGACACGTTCAAAAGGATTATCTTACAATTTAAATTGCCGAAATTGTCTTCCGTTAATTTTGACAGGTGACGTCAGTGTTTCCTTTCTCTTTACTAATATTAGTTCCTTCTGTGCAGAAAAATATGAAAATTGAGAATTAATTCGTTCAGATTTTTTTATTTTCTACCGTGTAGAACTCAGATATTTTGTTCAGTATTTAATATTTCTGCCGCTGAAATCCGTAGAATTATACTTGTTAAACAATTATCTTACAAGTTAGATGCGTGATAATTCGCTTGGATTATTCTCTTTGCGTTGTACCTCTTTTTTGCGCGAGACTTGCATTTTTTGAAACTGACAAGGCTTAAATTGGAGTCGAATTTCGAAACCTGTCATTTCGAACGCACAGTATCTAGCCATAGACGGTTATTGAATGTTCGTAAAAGCAACAGTAGATGTTTTAATAGCGCTCTCCTAAAACACGATAATCGTGAAACTGAATATAAATTTACATTCGTAGCTGTCAAAAATTCTACTCGCGTTACATTAAAAAGAAAATACATTGTGGATTTTATATTTTTTAACGTCCACGAACGTTTTATAGATTTACACTCGAAAAAATATTTTAACCTTTATCACGAGTTTTCGAGTTCCTTCAAATTTTTATTTCGAAACGTCAAGAACGTTACGAAAATTCTTACACTAAATGTTCCTTAATTTATTCATCCATCCATTTAAAAAAAAAAAAACAAGCTTTTGATACTGAAACTCTATCGATATTGTCAGAGACAAAACAACTTTTTCAAATTTCTCAAAAACACGTTTCTTACTCGAAAAAGCACATCTCACTCCAGATTGCAAGCTATACGTAAAACAATTGAATGCATTCGTTTAATCTAAACGATCTTACCGATTTCAAAAAGCAAAAAAACAATTTTCACATTTTTAACACTGAAACTGCATCGGCGGTGTCAGCAGTGGAGCGAAGATCGAACGATTAGGCGACGTTCCAAACGCGTGCCATTTCATCGAGCCGGCGCTAAGCTTTCAGAAACGTTATACAACGTTATGTCTTGGCAACTGTTGGGAACAACGACTGCTAGACACTCCCAAATGGCGGCCGTTGTCAGGATTTGCTAAGTTCTCGAGTGCCGCACTGTGACGCATCTTAACGTATCCTCGTCATCGTCTGAGCAACAAAAGTTTTCATCGTCGTGGCTCGATTGTCGAGCCTAATCTCATGGGAGGCGAGGTAGTCGCTAGATCGCATACGAATCAACCGGATTTAGAACTGTGAGTCCTGTTTCGAGAGAAATTCGTTCTGTCACTTTTCGAAGTGACTGATTCTTTTCTTCATTTTTATCAGATACAGCGATGGACAAAAGAAAGTTTATAACAGAGACACTAGAGAATGGTAGTAACAGTAACGATCATTTATTCTGAAGTATATTTTACATTTAATTCATTGATCTTGTTATATCAATGTAATTTTATTTTATAGAAATGTTTTTTAAATTTTCTTTTGTTCGTCGCTCTAAGTGGAAGAAATTGAATCGTGAGTAATTAGATGTTTGTTAATATTGTGAGCTTCGTTTAACTCGGACAGAGTGACTTTCTTTTAACATTAATTTTATCTTAGTTGTTTGTTATAAAAAACGTTTTTTATAAAAAACAATCTACACGTATTAAATGAACCTGATACGTGAAGAAAGAAAAATGTCAATGCGTTATAATTGGTAATTTATCAGAGTATATAGAATGTTGTATTATGAAGTTTAACTGTCAAGAAACTGTTGACTTTTTAACATAAATATAATTATGAAGTGTAATCTACATCGCTATAAAGTTATATCGATCTTTCGTGATGAATTGATTATCTTGATTTTCCGCAAAAGACAAAAATAAATGTCCTTAATTTTTTCGAATTATCCAGCTTTACATTCTTCTTAAAATTTTTTTAGAAAGCTACGAAAGCTTCGTTTGTTCTTGTTCCCTCTTAACTCGAGTGAGATTATTTGAGTAAGATTTAAAATTGACGAAATGAGCATATCGTTACACTTTCTCGCGTGAAAATAGATTAATAAACATTTACTAATAAACTATCCGTCCAATTTTATTACCGCTATCTTCCGTGACACATTAGATAATTAGTTGATTCTGAATTGAAAATAACTACTTTATCATTGATCCAAGATAACAATTTACTGACGCACGATAATTTGACTATTGAAGATGTCTTTACACATCGATCGATCGTCTACTTCCAATTAATTTCAAAACGATTTATTGACTCTGCGTGAATATTATTTGTATCTTTTCCTTTTTTCTTTTTTTTTCTGTGGTAATAATTTTCTATGAAAAATATTTATCTCTAACACTTCCTTTCGTCAATTTCTAGATTTCAAAATACGTAATCCAATCACAATTCGTTGTCCAACGAAATCCAAAAAAAAGAAATCGTTACTCGATAATGTTAAGATTTATCAATTAATTCGATACAAAGTTTCAACTATTTACAGTAACTAATTTAACACGGTTCCATGTAAAATTACGTACCCTATGAATAGTACACTCAATACGAAACAAATAATCAAATTTTCCTGTCCAGCACGATAATGACCGCGATATTCGCGAGCTATACGTTTCATACATTTCCCGAACACGTTTCATCTTTGTTGTCAACTCGCAAGACGCTAGAAACAAAGGGCCAAAGAGCGAGAAAGGAAAAAAGAACGAAAAAAGAGAGAGAAAGAGAAACGATCGCGACTTGGCAAACAACGTTCGCGCGCACGGTAGCCGTGAAAATGAAATCGAGACAATAAAAGTACAGGAAGGTGGAGGGCGGAGCTCCCCTTGTTTTTGAAAGATTTGAGACCAAGCGGCGGACTTTTATGAGCCCTACCGCGAAGGAACCTCGCCCGGCTTCTAAGCTCGTTGAAACAAATGTAGCCGAATGCCGGCCTATTTGCATACTCATTGTAAGCCGTAAGTGCTTCACCCTAAAGCCGGGCGGTTAGCTGGTCTCGCGACGAAACCGGGAAACGATAGTATGAGAGACAGAAAGAGAGAGAAAGACAGAGAGAGAGAGACAAAAATTTTCGTCACAACCATCATCCCCCTGGTTCGTCTCTCTAACAAGAATTTATCATCGAAACGAGACGAGACGCGCCCTTTTTCTGCTGCAGTTTTTAATACACGACGCGACTCTGTTTCGTTGTATCGAAACTGGTAAATTATACCACCGGGTGAACGTGTGATCGGGCTTATTTTTCCCAGGTTTCCCCAGTCGAAATATCCGATTTCAGTAGCCGGCGTCGAAAAATAATTTTATTGATATCTCGGTTCGAAACAATGAACAAAAAAAAAAAAAGTGAAAAAAAAAATAAAAAAATAAAAACAGAAAAAAATGGAAGCCGTAGAAGTTCTTACGAGCGACATTCGGTATCGACGTTACGCACTATCGTTTTTACAGTTTCGCTGAGGCTCGATGGGGAAAAATATTGAAAGGATTCCTCTGGCTGAAATTCCCGTGTTCCATTATTTATGTTACGACAGGAGAGATCGACGACGAAAAAAAATGTTGAGAATATTTGAGAACGACTTGCTGCTCGCTGGAACTGGTACACTGGTGGTACGCTGTTTGAGTTCTGGAGAATGTAGGCGCCTTATGATTGATAAACCAGTTGAGAAATCGTTCTATGCGCAATCGTCGACTTCCGTTGGCAATTAAGAGCGATTAAGAGACCGCAGAACGTTGTTCCTTTGGTGGAAATAGTTATTTGGATTGACACACGCTAATTATCGACTGTTAATTACGGTTCGTTGAAAGAAAACCGATTTTCTGATGAATTTCAAATCGAAAGATTGTCGTCGCGTGAGACTGGATAGTCCTTAACTGAGTAGAATTGTTGCCTTTACGAACGTTGTTTCAATTTTCTACGGTGTTTTGTTTATATTGTCGATACGAAGATGTCGTGAATATCTTGCATTACAATAATCGATAGGATAAATGAAAAGACGAGAAGTTTTCACCAACTGGAATTTTAAAAATTGTTTCAAAAATTTTGTAATTCTATTCTTTGAATTCATTTACACCTCAACTACGTATTTTTATTATTAACTGATTTCTTACAATCGAGAAGAAATGAAAAAATCGTTGTTGCTATGCGCGATCCGTGACCAATATAATTTAGTTGGTATTATTGCATGAAAAACGAACAAAAGGTCAATAAAAAGTAAAGAAATAACCGAGACATAAAAGTTCAGAGAACCCAGTCTGCATTTTTTTCAAAATCAGAAAACTAAAATGACACATTGACTGAAAACTGAAGTGACACGTAAAAGGTTGCAGCAATTACACGTTACAATTGTAACTGTATTGCATTGATATATTAACAATTGTGTTACAAAGTACACGTGCAGTGGATAAATGTCATTGTCTACGATAAATACTGAATACTAAGGAATAAAAAAATATGTCCTAAGACTTTCGAGGGGTAGTGTACGTGATTAACCGTGGGGATTCTTACGCGTTCCTTCAATTATCCAGCGACAGGCGCGAAAAGCGTCGGTTGTCCGACGTCGGCCGAAAATGGGGAACTCGTCGCAATTAATAATATTGGTAATTGGTGTACGCGTGTCGCGTGCCGGTGAACTTCAAAGGTCATCGATTGGCAGCCAGTTTAATTAACGCAATCAAATGAAAATATTAATGCACGCGCCGCGGTGTGCGTGAAGCATGCACGGGGGGGGGGGGGGTGTGGATCGTTGATGGTTCGCCGTTCGCAGCCGCCAGGCTCATTATGCAAAAGTTCGTCGCGCTTCCCCACGCCGTCCAGCAATTTCGATATTCGTTCGGCCTCCAAAAAGACTGGATACACGCGTTAAATCGTGGCATTGACCCACATCGAATAATTTCGAGTTCTGGCTGCATCGTCACGCCCAAGTTCTTTTCTGCTGTTCGTTTTAATTCTGTTTGTTGCATGATTTCAAACGACAGATTTCTCTTGCGTGATAAGACAGGACTATTTGAAACAATTAATGGTGGAATTGCCAAGGGCCAAAATTCTTATTTTCATCTCGTCCTCTTTGCACTTTACTGTTTTACTTGCAAGAGTTATGTAATTAACAATCCAAGAACTAATCATTGATAGGAGATAGATGATGGAATTATTTCGAATTTTTGTAACGATGAAATGAAATAACGCAGGCGATTGGCAGACGAAAGAATATTTTCACAAATAAAAAAGATATAATTCAATGATCGAGTATACGGATGTGTAACTTTTAAGTAGCATGTAGAGGGTTCATCGAATCATTTGGAGACCCGTAGCAATTTAGGCTTATATATTAATGAAAATTAATAAAAAGACATTGAAAGTTCTCGTTTGAAATGAATCACAGATCAGTCGAAGTCGACAGAACTTATCAAGGAGGAAGGATGTTTAAAAGAGTTTGATTACGGCGACGCTCGAGGCCGAATTTATCGCTCAAGGAAACCAGCAAAAGCGTCGCGGCCACAGAAAAAATAACATTCAACGTTTAATTGAAGACACGCCGCGTCGGTAGATACATTAACGATAGTTTCACGATGGAGATGAGGAGGTGGGGGGAGGGGACGCAATCGCAATTTGAAAACGACTTTTAATTGCGTTTTCCCTTCCTTCTTTCTTCCCTCTCCTCTCTCCCTCCTGCGCCTCTTCCGCCCCTCCCCCTTCGCCTGTTTCTCATCCTTCTTTTTTCCTCTTTTCCTTTTCCTTTCTTTTTTTCCTCCTCCCCCCCCCCCTCCAAACGATCCCGCGTAGACCGTGAAATACCATTAAATTATCTCGACGATCGTTCCGAAACTAATTTCGAAAAAAACGTCGGTAATAAAAGTAAAAACTCTCGTGCTCAACATTTTACGTTTCGAACAATGCGTCCCCCTATTGAAAGGAGCACTCGAACGAAACGACACTCGACGCGAAAGATCCGGAAGACCGCGATGAAATTGCGAATTGAATATGTTTTTTAATATTCATTTCGACCGGAAACCGATTACCACGTCTTCTTCCTCTCTCTCTCTCTCTCTCTCTCTCTCCCCCCCTTTGATTGAATGAAAACGAGAAAAGAAGAGAAGGGAAAAGGAAAAGTGAGAGAAGAACGTTCGATTAGAGTCTCCGTACTTACCATGCATGATCATGCATGCACGCTGGTTCACGCTGGCGATGTTAGATATTACCGTCCCGGAAATCGTGTGGCTTTCTGCTGTGTTGGCTCAGTAGCAATTGGTCGTCCTTCGTCACCCTCCGCAATTGTCTCGAGGATGCGAGCCGATTCTCGCACGGTAATTGCGAATCGACGTGTCGCGTTAATGCGTCACAATCGCGTCACGTATCCAGCGGCTCTCGGCTACGCCATTAAAGCGCGGTCTTCGAGCCGTGGGAACACGTGTCCGCGGGATACAGCCTTCGTTGAAATAAAAGAAGAACGCAATAAACTGCGTCGTGTCGGAGTCTTCGTTGCTCTCGTTCGCGTCCGGATCCTGTTGACAAAAAGTTTCAATAATAAGTTAGTTAAATTTTTGAGCAGCACTTTGCGCAACAATAGAAATTACTGACTACCGTGTATGATAGATAATATTTAATAACGTATTAAACGACATTGATGGCAAGATTGAATTAAATAGTAAAGTGATATTCTCGATAAACAGTCTGGGAAACAGACTAGAAATTATTGCAATGTGTTTAAACAATTTTCACAGTTTCTCCATTCCTAGTTAAACATTTTCAAAAATTTAACAGTGACTGAAACAGTAGATATTCTACATAAATAATATATGAAACAGTGGAGATCACACTTACACATGCATTATCCTAGTTAAACAAAATATATACGAGGACCAATCAATCATGGACCGTGTTTTTAAAAATTAAATCCAAAGTAATGGAGTTTGTTACCAAAGCAACATTCTAATTAAATATCCTTAAATACGTAAAAGTTTAAAGAATCGAATAACCAACCTAATCAAAATCGTATTTCGTACTTCGCATGGAGATATTCGTATCAAGCGATATAGCGTGCAATAAGCGATGCGTCAACGCACAAACGCGCACACGGTTTCACTGGTGAATCTCTCAGTGTACATATACAGTGTTCGTGTGTGTACACGCGCGCGCGTGTGTCTGTCGTGTTGTGTAGAACGCATGTGGGCGAGTAAAGGGCACGGTATCGCGACGAAAGAAACGGTCTCGGGGACACGGAGACACATACTAATTAAACGACGGTATTGTCTGGCTCGTTGTGCAAAGACATGCTAATTACATTTCGAAGGAGAAGTCTTTTTTCGCCCCATAGACTTGGCCATGAATGAAGCGCGAATCTCGCGCCCGTTTTCTTTTTTCCACCGAATGAAAAGGATCTCTCCGTTGCTCGCTCCTCTCGCTTCAGTCTGTCTCTCGCGGGCTCGTCTCCTCTGAATCGACCGGCTGCTGTGTTACCAGTTCGTACATCCACGGGACCGACCCTAACGTCACCATTGTACTCCACGTGCATGCACGTACGCACCCGAACACGCGACTCCTTTTTAAAAAAGAGAAAACTACTCGGCTCGTTTGTGCCTTCTCCTCCTGAGAAGTCTTTTTCCTCCTGAACGATGACGATGATATCGGCCACGATGATATCGACCACGATGACGTTCATGGGCTGTTGACGTTCGCGTGCGAACTATACACGCTTCTATTGATTGGTGCACGAGCTGACGATAAAGAGATCGCGAAGCCTTACGCTAGGCAATTAAGTTGACTTTTCATTGAATGTGATTTTCGCGAGGACGAATTTAAAACAGCGACAATTTTATAAAATTGCAAGAGTGACTCGATAGAAGGTGACGAGCAATTTAAAAAAAGAAAAAAACTAATGAAAGTAATGGAATAATGCATAGGTACCTATATTACCGATCAGTTAAATAATATCATCATTTCATGCTAATAGAAATTCACATTTACGTCGCGTTTTCTTCTTTCGCTCCGAATAAATATAATCGCTCTTGCATAAATATAATAAATAACTGATACGATTCTATTTACGAACGAGACGCAGTAGTGGTCATTTATTTTTTTCTTTCTGTCCGCTGCTGCGAGTCCTAATATGCTGAAACACGTACCGTTGCTCTAATCTAAAATTCGAAAACGAAATTCTAAATTCATCGATTCCGAATCTATCGTTCGAAGAAAAAATTCAACGGTCACGCGAAACGAAACGATAGTTTAATTCGCTAGAACAAGCGACACACGTCACTTCGTATACCATTGAAACGAATAACAAAACGTCGATGGTGATAATTAGCGATCGAGGCACGATAATGAGGTCGGTTTGTCGAGCGGCATTGTGCCGTTGGCCGGCTCGTTTCAATTCAACGCGTTTTGTTGTTATTTTGTATAAATATTTGCGGATTTTAATATGAAGTGACCGGTGAAACGCGACGGCATAATGCGAAGGTGATGCAATTTAATAGAAATTACTTGAAATTCATTAAAACTACCGGCGCGCGAGCATCGAAATTAATTTATGCCCGTCGGTGAAACATGCGCCGCAATAAAATCGAAATTATTATAAATTCCGATGCCGTTGCTCTTGACCTTGTTGCATCGAATTAAATGTTTAAACGGATTTCGAGTCCTCTCTCTCTCTCTCTCTCTCTCTCTCTCTCTCTCTCTCTCTCGGCTTGATGCGCCGCTTCGAAAATGAGAGGAAAGCAATCGACAAGTACACACTCTCGAAAACGCTTTCCTACCACTCTTCACTAATCGTTCTTTCACCGTTTCGTTTGTTCTTTAGATTGACGAATGACGACGTAACAGAGAGCTGGCTGGTGCGCGGATACCGGGACACAAGAGGTAAGTCGAATTATAATTTAAACAATGTGGATGGTGATGGATTTCAAACTCGTCTCAAATATCAATATGTAACTTTGAATTGAAATTCGACACTCGCGAAGTTACACACTCAAGACTCGGTGTTCTTGAAGTTTTTTTTTAATCTTGGAACTCTTGAAGATGATTGGATACTCTGATAAATCTTGATAAAAATATTAAATCTTTTTCACAGTATTTAGACAATTAACTGCATAATAGGCAAGATGTAAAAACGTTTTTATCTTGTCTCAAGCTTCCTAATTATTCCAGAGTGTTAATTATATCAGTACTTCTGAAATATTAATTACTGCTATTTCTTTCACTATTCCATCTCTATAAATATCTTCCATTCTTTGCAATATTCTATTTACAGGAAGCATGAAATATAAAGAAGATCGTGTAATTACTTGTTTTTAAAAAAAACTTTTTATATTTCAATAACATCTATTCAATTATCACGAATCATTCAAGACTTCCAAAGACTATCAAGACTATCGTTCGATTCGAACAACCATCGCTAACAATAAGACTAGTATTTTTCTCTTGACGACGATGCATTCGTAATTTCCTAAGTGTCGCCGGCGTGTCGCGTCGCTCGAAAAAAGAAAACAGCAAAAAAGAAAAAAAAAAAAGAAAATCATCGGCCGCGCGTTAACAAGCGCGAAATTAAGCGAGCAGAAAAAAACCCGCGAGGAAACTGAATGCATATTGATTACGCTCGCCTGAGAAGAAACGAGGGAAACCCCGGGTATTTATATTCGATGAAATATGTATCGCATTGACACGCCAGAAGAGCCTGAACGCAACACGTGTGAAAGATAGCTTTCAATCTGGATGTTTCAATATTTTTGTCTGCTCTCTGTTCCTTTCGACTTTTTCGGCCACTTTTCAGCCGTCTCGTTAAAATCTCGCCGTACGAGCTGCGCGCCGCTCATCGCCGCTCCTTGCCGTTTCATCGATCGATCGCCTCGTTGCAAAACGCCACAATCGGATCTTGTTTTGTCACGTGTTTATAATTAAATGTACTTACACGTACATGCAGAAACTTTGTAATTTTATCGATACAGGCGAGCGTAATTGAACCGTAGTCATGACGTTTAACGATCGATACAGATTCTCGTCAATCATCATTTATACCGAAATAAAAGGTGGAATTGCGCCAAGGATATTAATAACATTATTTTTACGCCGAGCTTATTGATCTAAAATGCATTCACACGTACTCGACGACGTGAATTTTTGTTTCGTTACCTTTGGATTCAATCGTTTCGGTGATAGACACCTACGTGCAAGGGGAAACTTTTGTCATCGCTGGTACTTTGCAGCGTGTAATAGAATTCTTTGTGGTAACAAAACAACTCTGCGATGTTTTCGAAGCGACGCATAATCGTATTATCGATTGCAGAATAGTTTCGTATTTTTGAATTCACTTTGGCACGATACAAAGTGACCGAACAATGTTTTCTTTTTAAACGTTTTGTCCATTGCAACAAATAATCGTGTTCGATTCTACGATTTCTGTTACGATTTTTATCACCTTTGAAATCGATCCGTTTAAATGACACTACATTCTTTGCTGCGTGGGAATCATTTTTTCAAATGTATTTACAAAATGTTTTTACAACACGTTACTTGAAGCCAGTTAATTTATTATCATTATCTCAAGGTAAACGTACAATAATGATAGAAGGAACGATCGATCAGTATCTAAATCCTATGATAAATACATACGGTGTATAATACGATACTTTTGTATAATATTGTTACATTTTTGCACGGTACAACAAATTCTTGTTACCTTTCTCTTTGAGAAAAAAGAAAAAAAAAAAACAAAAAAAGATTTACCAATCTCCCTATCGGTACTTTTAAAACTACACGCCGAACATAAGCTTGTCAACTTTCTTTTCTTTCCGTCGACGAGATCTCGTCGCAGCGGTGAACTTTGTATCCTGGCAGGCAACAAAAGCCTCTGCCGTTTACAAGCCAGACGGAACTATTCATACGAAACACCACGCGATGGTAAACGACGAGAGACACGGTCTTCCGTCTTCGGCCGGGTGGATACCGGCGAACGGAAAGTTGCGTGGCCTACGGCCGCGGAGGTATCCGCGGCAAAAGTCTCTCTCTCTCTCCCTCCCTCCCTTCCTCACTCTCTCTCTCTCTCTCTCTCTCTCTCTCTCTCTCTCTCTTTTGATTCGACCAGTGCATTTTAATTCCTCCCCGCCGTTGGGGCTCTCCGCCGTTCTTTTTTAACTTTTATACATCACCGGGCAGGATTATGCAAGCAAAGAGCCGAGGTCTTTCCATGACGCGGAGCGAATGCTTAGAATTTAAAATGCATTTCATATCGTTATGCTCTCCGCTTTCTCTTTCTCATCGCGCTCTTCTTTTGCCGGGCACCGTCTCTCGCTTCTTCGTACATCGCGCGCGCGGGCCGCCCGTCTCCTCCACTTTTTTTTCCACCCTCTTTCTCTGAACGACCCACACCCCCTCTTGTACCGTATCTGTTTCCCTTTCTCTCTCTCTCTCTCTCTCTCTCTCTCTCTCCTTCTCTTTCTCTTACTCCCGCCTTCCTTCTCTGTCTTCGTTCTACTCCTCTTTTCCAAGAATCAGTCCTCTTGCCCGCTACGTTCAACAGACGGCATATATGTCTTTATGAACGGTATGTGGAGTAGACAAGTGCATTAAAACCTCGGGCGTTAGTTCAAGCTTCAAGAGGGAGGAGGATGACTGGGTTGTAGGAGGGTGGAGATGGAGGGCTCCGGAGGACACACAAAGGAATGCAAAGTAAGAACCACGACCTCCGCCAACCCCCCGGTTCTCGCCGCTGCCCCTTCCATTCCGTTTGCTTCATCCGGCCTCATCCTCGGCAACCTGCTCTTCTTCCTCCACTACCTCCGTCGTCACCAACCAACCACCGTATCTACCTCCTTCTTCACCGGTATCGTTCTCCTCTGCCGGAGGTTACAACGCATTATCGTACAAGGCGGTGGGTCCTCTCCTCGCCTTCCCTTAATTGTTTTCCACCCCCGGTGTTCCCTTCTTTTCCTCTCCCTCCTCGTTCTCACTCTCGCGGCGCTTGCTCGCTCCACCGCACTGTGGTGTTTCCACCGCCGTTGTCTTGCCAGCTCCGTGCTCTCGAACGTTCCCGGACAAACGTCGTGCCCCCTCGTCGCGCCGCGCTGATCACCTGAAACGACGCGGAAAGAGTGTTTTTTCCCCCCTTTGCCTTGGATGGGGGACGCCGCGACACTCGTCGCGGATCCACGAGTGGTCACTCGTCGGGCGCCGAATTCCACGCCTTCGGGCGCGATCATCCACGAGACCGTTCGACATCAAAGGCAGACCCCTTGCAACACTTTGCATCTCGCCGGTTGAGCCTGTGTAACCAAGAGAAACTCGGAGAGAAATCCTGGCCTCTCCTCTTACCCCGATGCTACCCTCCTACTCCTTCGTGGATGAAATAAGAATCAGTGAATCAGTTTGGTGAATTTTGAGCACGCGCCCTCTCTTTCCTTCTCTTTGGTCGCCGAGCACCCGAGCGATTCTTCTTTTGAGCGTGACTGATTAAAGGAGCGACGAGGTGTCGAAGGATCTCGCTGTTTCAATTATCACGACCGCTTCTCTCTCGTTTGCACTCTCGGTTCGAGGACACCGGTTAATAATCGGACGGTCTTTTGCTGACGGAAACTGTTGGTCGACTACTTTGAATACGCTGATTGCTGAATTCTTATCTTTTACTTCACGACGGTGCATTCATTCGCGGCATACACACGAGTTTCGAATTCCTGTGCGTGATATTGGTTGGACGGTATGAAGGAGACTAGCGATACAAAATTTCTCGTTTTATTTCTCATTCAAGAGAAATAACTAGACAGCCTAACTGGAATGAGATTTAGAAGCCGGGTCACAAGTCTTGGCAAGTCTCGTTGTTCTCATTCGTCGACAAAGAAATTATTCTTTCTTTAGAAATTACAGCAGATGTATAAATATTACAAGAGAGAGGAAGATTTAGATTTCACGATCAACAATGCAGAAGCTTGTTATCCCTTATGAATTTATAGTACAAGTTCGAGCTTCACCTTTTTTGGAGTAACCAAAAAAGTAACTCCGATGTTTAAATTATTCTTTTTCTCTACAATTATTACAGAAAAACGCAAAAGTCCACTACGAGTTTTAACGATTTGATTCTAATCGACGTTCAATTGCTACTCGAATTCCACCTCCTGTAGTGTCAGTGCTTTCAACCCTAACGTTAGCTGTCCGAAGACAACCATCTCCCCTACTACTGAACGTGCCTAATGCGCAGGAGGCAAAAGAGATTCCTCGGCCGCCGGTCTTCCCACATTTCGCTCGTATAAATTTTTTTTTTCCTCTCGCGACGCGTTTCATTCGCGTTTCGCTCACCGATTACAATTTGCTGGCAAGTTGTTTGCCGCGCCAATTTATATTCGCTCAGCTCCCAGCACGTACTCCGCTAACGTTCGGTTGCTAGGAGACGAACCGGGCCGCGGTCTGCAATTGAAATTAATTTGGTTGACTTTTTGAAAGCGAGCACGGACAATGGCTCGTGCGCAACCCGAGATGCTTCTCGCCACGGTTTCCGGCGAAATTTCGCGTTCGATTCTGTTCGCGTTTTCTTTTTTTTTTCACGCGGCTCTCGTTTCACCGTCGTTACATTTGTGATTTAAGGAATATTTAATTGGCGAGAGGAAGAGAGAAAAAGGAAGGAGAATAATGGTTAACAATTCGGGTGAAGGAACTTGCATTTGTCAAAATTATTTGCCAATAGGTTTATTGACGGAACGGTTCCGCCAGGTATTCGTGATGTATGCGTGAAGTGTCTATTAGCGAATAATTACCTGATATTTATCCATGTAAATAAATGTGGTGTTTGAATACGCTGTTTATTTCACTAATAGGTCAGGGAATCGAATTATGCTTCTGCTCCGATGGGGATAGCTTTTAATTTACGACACACGATTACTCACAATACATAAGTCTATGTAGGTACGTCTGTCAAAATTGAAAAATATGTTTAAAACGAGGAAAGGTGGATTTTAGAGATTTTATATATCCCAGTGATGGTTAGTTGAAATCTGATCAATTGTAAAATATCAGAACAGTTTCTCACGGTTATTTCTTTACGAAAACATTTCTTTACAAAGGAGACAAACAAAAGAAAAAGCAGAAGAAAAGTAGAAATAAAAGTTTTATTTCAAGTTCGTTTTAAGAAACTTCGTCGTTTCCTTGCAAGTCATATAACTTTGATCAATAAATAAATTAAATATTTAAATTTGACAGATGTAGACACATAGACTTCTGTATATATAGACCGATTATATTTCTATTTATTTATTTTATCTTCTTTTACGGTTTAATAATTTAATAATTCTGACAATGAATATTAATAATATTCAAAAACAGCTGTTTGAGATTAAAGAATTAAAGGAAGTTTCTTATCTTATGAATTCTTTTTTTAAAAAGCTCTTCATCTTTTTGATGTTCCAATAATGAAAAGTTTATTCGTCGGAAAAATGAAGAACATCGTGGAATTAGAAAATTTGCGCAAACGAAAGTGAAACTAAATATCCCATATATTATATATAACACATTACGTTTAATCTAATGAATCATGCATAATATTTTATGGCAGAGTTATAAATATGAGTAACGTTCCTATAGAATTAAATTTACATTAGTTTAAAGGATGATAATATTTATTTAACATATTATCCAATTACTGTATAATTACTGTGCAATTATAATTATACGTACATAGAATAATGTACGAAATAATTGCATCCAATTAAAATTATAAACTCGTTGTTGCTTTTGGCGATAGAGAATAGAATGTTTCTACAGTTTTCAGAATATAGAAATATATCGTGACTAATTAGGTACAACGAGAATAAATAGTTATATTGACTATTAAAAATCAATGATTTTGTTTCATCGTGAAAAGTGACACATTTTCAATGAATCTGGAAAAAAGAAATTCGAGATATTGATTGACAAAAGATTGAAAGAAGATATGATCTTGAAAAAGCATTTTGCAAGATATTATAAACAAATAAATATAATCAGCATTCAAAGTTAATCGCCATTATTTATCATGTCACACTTATTTCATTTCTACTCGACACCATATAAGTTTTCAAAGATCACGGAGAGAGTCGACGATTAGCGACGACAAGTTTCTAAAGTTCGGTCACAATTTCCCATTCCAGATCGACATCTGTTTAAGATGAAACGGTTCACCCTCGATTAACCTTGTCGGATATGACATTTCTCAAACTCTCGTTAAGGATTCCAGGGTTGTGCGATTCGCTTCCAACCTAGCAACTAGTCGTTCTCTGGCTCGATTAGCATTCTCATTTTCGAAGATATCGCAAGTTGGCTCCGTTTCAAGAAAATTAAAACCGATTGAATCGAAGCGAATATCGTCACTCTGACAAAAGAAACAGGATTCACCCATCAAGAGCCACCTTAGAACCAGATTATAAAACTTCTCTTTCTTTAACAAAGAAACGAGTGGTAACGTGGCCTCTAGTTTGAGATTTTTTTTTTAAACTCTGATTCGTAATCCAAGTGCAGACGAACCGAATAAGTGAAAACTTATTCTATTTTCCATAATTAATAAGGGACATTTGTCTCTACGAAGTGTATATTAATGTAACAATATTTTTTGATACTGATTATTTTTCATTTATTGTCTGTGAAAAAAAAATTCCAAAAATTCCGCTTTCCATCACTGCGTCTTCCCAAGTTAAGTTTTACAATTTTATAAAATTTCAAAAAAATTGTGATATTTAGGATAACAACTATAAAGAAAAAAAAAATCTATGAAAAGTAGTAACTGAATTAATGAATTAACCAACTCCTGAATGAATTAATGAGATAATTAAATGAAATAACAGCGGCTGTAACACGCGGTCGTAGGCCGCGTGAAATTCGAACGGGCATGTTTTCAAAAGTGACAATTCGCCGCGCGAACGAGTTCACAAACACTTTCTTTCATCGGGTTTACGATCGTGCGCCGCCAGCGCACGGTGTAACGCAATTACAAAGCCGTAACATACTAATTCGGTTAATTCCAAATTATCACCCCTGATTTTACGCGTCGTCGAGCATCGTTAACGCGGTGGGCTCATGCGCGAGAGCGCAGGCGTGCGCGCGCGAGCGCGCGTGCTCGCGTGCACGATAAAAGCGATTCGCGTCGATTATGCATATGAGCGACGGAAACCGTGGCAAATTTTATTACGACAAACCAAACAGGCCGCGATCGCCGAGCGAGAGAGGCCCTCCACCGATTATAATGACGAAAATATTAATTCGCCGACCCTCGATCAATTGTGTGCGAATCGTTGCTCCGTTCGAAAGTTTGGTTACCTGGTTGATCTTCACGAGAGTGCGATCGGCAAATTTTACGCATGAGATGGTAAGAAATCCGAAACTTGTGGCAGGGTGAACTTTTGTTTTTTCTTGTTATCTACAAATTACGAGTTATTCGATTGACCTACTTTGCGAGAAATTCGAAAATGCAGCCTACGATATAATCCGCTGATTCGCTACATATACAGTAATTGGAAAATTATCCTGCAAAATAGCTTTAATTACAGAGAGGAGGGAAGAAAAATGTTAATTGGCATAGCAGCGAGATCGGTGAACATCGGGTGTGAAGTTTGACAATGACCCCAAAAATGCGAATATAAAGGCAGACGACCTTGCACCGATCGCAATTTCTGATATCAAAATACATCGATTTACACCTCTATTGTTCCTCGACTCGAAATGTATCATAAAATAGCGGAATGTGTGAATATCTGCGACGCGTCCCTTGCTTTGTGTCGTTCAATCGGCCGACAGGGTTAATGGTTTTCTGAAATTTTTACTCGATCCGCAAAATCGCCGTGTTGTTTGCATTTTTTCTCACAACAACATACAGATTCGTAATCGAATCTGAATTTAAAGCCCAATCTCCGAAACGATTGAAGGAAATCCAGCGTCGATATCACGAATTGCATTTTAATTGTGAATTACAACATAAACGTCGCAAGAGTGAAAATCTCATCAGATCGGTTGACTGAATCAACGCTAGTGTTTGCAAAATGTAAAGTTTTCTTTCCCTAGACTTTATAGTTGCTAATTCGATATCTAAAAAATTTAAGGAAGATTACAAACAGTCTATCGACTTCAGGATAATACTTTACCGATTTACGACTAGAACGAACTTCTCAAGGATTAAACGTACAGGTGGGAAACGCGAAACGAAAAGATACAATAAATGCTACGGTGCAAATAAATTTGCAATTTTTCAAACAAGCGCGCCATTTAAAATTCAACGTTCCAACATTTCAAACGGTAAAAAGCGCTTTCAACGCCGCTTAAAACGCTCGATATCAAACAAATCAATCGAGGCAACGAACACCCGAACACGCGTTGTATCGTCGCGGATTGCCGAGCAACAAAAGAACGCGACGCGAATCTCCGTGATTAGCGACAGTCAAGAACCACCCCACGTGGACCCGGTTTTCTAATCACGCGACGAGGCACGGGAGAGCCTTGACAACTTCCCGAGAGGCGGGGGCCCGGTCTCTAATTAATCGGGGACGGTTCGATGAGAAAACAGGCAACACCGGAAGCCGAAGGTTTGCCGTGACTCCGGAGAACGCGAGCTAATTTCCCGGAGGTTTATAGGTGGAGCTCTTACATCACTGTTCGTCATCGTTACAACGGCAACAAGAGAGAGAGAGAGAGAGAGAGAGAGTCAGCGGACAACAAGAGTGATTCCGCGAAGGCGTGCTGCGAGGTGCATGGAATCGCAACCGGTGGAACGAAGGCGAGGCAATGGACGGTGAATGGTCATCGAGAATGGCGACCGACAATGAACGATCGGCGTTCTTCCGGAGCGATCGTCGTTTCTCTACGCCCATTGCCTGGCGAACGGGGCCGGATCTTCGCTCGCTGGGCCCCCATGGACGCGCGATTCCAGTCTACCGAGGTTGCCCGGCCAATCGCGACTTTCCAAACGACAGAATAAAGAATGTGGATAATTGCAGCTGGCTCGGCGAGCTACTAGCACGCTAGAACCGATCGTCTGCTGCCTATGCAGCCGCCAGTTCTTTTCGAGATGAAGGCATCGATTTTTCCGGACGGCCTCGAGAGCATCCATCCTCCTCGATATCGAGTTACTGACCACTTGGCGACGTATTATTGCTCAGAATGAGATGTCTAGGAACGATTTTGCTACGCTCCGGCAGTTAGACGCTTATGCGACGGCTATTTCTCGTTAACGTTTGCTATCGGCGCGATTCTTGAATGGGAGAGATTGATTCTCCAGTTGTGTGTAGTTCAGTTACTCGAGAGTATCGTCTCTGGACGTTTCGACATATTTAGGTGGATAATTGTAAGTTTATTGGTACCATGGATTTTCTTTCGGCATGCTTGATGGTGCTGATGCATTATTCGTTCAATTCGCACGTTTTGGAGTCAGACATTCATGTTATGGCTATTTCTTATTACGACATGTTGAACAGAAGTACGTAAATGGGACTAGATTTTTTATATGTATCTGTTATGCACCTAATCCAGTTTATAATTTCTCTTCTAACACGATAAATAGTATTTTTTTAAAGATCTGCTGGAGAACTTCGTGAATCTGGTATAAGTTAATTATTAGAAGTTAAACTTAATATCAATTTCGCAGTTCGAAAGAATTTTATTAAATGGAATCATTTTCTGGGAGCGATTTTATCACTCGTACATATTTTCATAAGTTCATCATATTTCTACTAATTATACTTTGAAGCAAACTAAGCCTAATGTCTTCGTACGATCAACTTGGCATCTCTGAAAAGTCTCCCTGTCATGATTTCTATCCATCATGAATCCTTCAAACAAAAAGAAAAAAAAAAAAAAAAAAAAGAAAGAAAGAAAAAGAAAAAGAAAAAGAAATAGAAATAGAAACGCGAGCGAATTATGTCACGGTTTTTCACGCACGTAGACGAGCCATGAACGATAAATGGTGAAACTAGAGTGTTTATACGATATCACGGTATATAATGAACGTCGTACGAAGATTACGTTCGTGGATGGAGAGCCTATTTACATAGATGCGAGGGGTGTGCTTGGGTGGATAGGGTACCGGAGAATTGCGTCGTATGGGGGAGAAGTACGTTCGCTCATGCACTTGCACTCGCACGCATAACCGAGATTATGTGACGCGTGTGTCATGTGGTCGGAGGCTTATGAATCGTCAGTGACGGACACGTGAAGATGATTCTTTGTTCGCCGTCTTTATCGTCCGACTGATAAAGTCGTCAAGACCCGTCATCCTAGAAACCACGTGCACTCGTCAGTTCCTAAAACAAAGAATGTTTTCTACGATAAAGTTTACATGAATTTTGAAGGATTATTATTTCTGCCGAAATAGAAACTTTTTTTCCCTATCTATCTGGAAGAAAATTTTCACGTTATATTTCTCTTACACTTTAAACTGTACTCTATTATTTATACAAATATTGTTTTTATTAACACATACGTACTTCGCAATTACCATCGCCGTTTTACGAGTTAATTAATAATCAATCGTATATGCGTTATCTATATGCTTTCCCTTTTCCCATTTAAGTTCAACAAACCATTTGGTCGTAGTCAAGCGTTGAAATTATCAAGTGTCAATGTCCCTCCTTCTTCAAAATCCAGAAAAACGTAGATGTTAGAGAGAGAGAGAGAGAGAGAGAGAGAAAAGCCCGGTCAAGGAGAGTATATCATCGCGGATCTTACTATCGTCCGGCGATATTTCCGGTTCCTGCCCAAGAAGCGTGCTCCCGAAGATAAACGATTTATCGCGCGGCGAACCGGACCTTTCTGTCGCGAGCAGAACGACGCAAGACGGCGAATGACGACGCGGTGGCGAACTGTCGGCGAGATAATTAACGAGAGTGGAATAATCCTGAATCACAACGTTCTCGAATGCGAGCGAAACGTTGGCATTTCCTCTTCGAGCGAACGCCAAACGGATACGCATTGTGCGCACGGTTCTTGCGCGGTGTTTAAAGACAATCTCTCTCTTTCTCACTCCCTCTCTCCCCTCGTGAGAACGACGAGAGTGAACGTAGTGACGTAGTGATCTGTAGAGTCCTAGTTGGTACGCGTCTGTCGCGTCTTCTTTCGCTTTTGTGCGGCCGCGAAGGACAGATTCGTTGAATAGATTCACCCGCGTTGGCGAGCGCGACAAGACGCCCGATCGGAAAGCTGTCGTCCGATCGCTTACGATATTTTCCATTCGCCGGCCGTCCACCCTCCCCGCCCACCCCCCGTCCGGCCCCCTGGCCACGAGTATTGATCGGAATCTCCGGTTTTTATGGAACTCTCTTCTCTTCTCGCTCGGCCTGGATAACGCTCTCTCCGCGTCGAACGATAACGCAACCAAGTTCGCGATTCGCCACGGCGGCAATCGGAGTGGGCGCACAAAGATGGGATTTTCTCGACGAGTCAGATCGCATTTACGAGCAATGTTTCAGTTATTTACAACCGTTCGGCATTCACGTCAGGCGAGAAATCTCTGACACGCGTGCATCGGAGCGCGTGTGCCTGGAGGCTCGTCGGAAACCTCGCAATTTCACCTTCGCCCTTTCGCCCCCAATTTCGATCGTTCAGATTATCGGATTAGGAGAAAAACATTTTGAAACCTATCCTTTCTATTTGCTATTTTCTATTTATTTTACGGCGAGTAGCTACGTTCTCGTCGTACGTCGGTATGTGACCGAAATCAAGTCGACGGGATTAGTAGCTTTCGAAGCGTTGTACGGACCGTACCACGCGCAATTGCATGGGGGTTTTCCTGTTCCCCAAACTCTGCGATAAAACTTGTTACAGCAATTCGAATTATTTGTTTTCTTTTTTCAAACAGATGTCGTATATTTTTAACGCACGCACGATACGTCACGATACACGATGACAAAATCACAAAAGTATTTGTAGATAGAAAGATGATTAATATTCAACTTTCATACAATATCAGTGCCAAATAAAAATACGATTCTTATGTTGTAATACGTAGAACAGATACACGTACCCACCTATATATACCCCATTCCTCGGAAAGAGAAGGGTTAAGGACCGTAGACGAAAGATGTACTCTCTAATACAGAACCACGGGACCAAGAAATGTCATAATAGGAACGAACGAGGAGGGGGACCTCGACGAGCACAGAGAAACTCATTTTCGAACGATCCACCACCGTTCGACCGAGCCGAAACAAAACGACGCTCCGATTGGCTGCATTTTTCGCGAAGTCTTGCAAGTAAGAACCGAGCTGCCCTCCCCGACGGGGAGGAGGAACGACCGGGGTGTTCGATCGGGAAAGAAAATCCAACGTGCACGAAGGAATTTCTAGGCATCGTGGAAAAGTGGTGAGTGAAGAGGAGACGGAGGCAGGCTGCATCGGCGATTGCCGAAGGGAAAGAGAGAAAGAGGAAGAGGACGAGGATCGGAACGGTCGAGCCATCGGGCCGGCTCGTCTCATGACTCGCGGTATAAAACAATATTGATTGGTCGTACAATGCGGGTGGGATTATGGGGTGGATCGGTCGTAGGGGAGGGGGGAGGCGGAGGGGGTGGACCACGGTGCATTGTGCTCGCTGCGTCCGGTCAAACTTTTCATCGTCCCTCGCAGCTCTCCTCTCTTTTCTGCCTCTCCTCTTTCTTTTTCTGTCCGCGCTCACCGACCTCTCTCTGTCCCTTCTCACCCCCTCCCCCGTTGCCCTTCCGTTCCTCCCTTCGCCCTTTCCTTTTTTCTCTTCTTTCGCCCGAGACCCCCGATAATTATTGCAGACTGTCTCGGTTTCGTTGGCCGCCCCGATTCCACCCGATTCTCGCCAACCTTGCTGCACGCTTCTCAATCATTCCATTGGTTCGTCCCCGCCGATGCTCCGAGGAACAGTTAAGACGTCGCGTGATTGCCAAGAAATCGTTCAACTCCTTCGACGATTTTTCGAATGATGGCAGTGGAATGTTTCGAGCGAAGGAAAGTTGACGAGTTAATTTGTACGATGAATTGTTATAAAGAGTATTCTTGAAAACTCCAGGGGGTAGTTTTACGTGGGCAAATAAATCGAGAAGATGGAATAAAGTGAAAAGGCAAGTGTTTCCTCCTTTCGATTTATTTTTGTACGTGAAGCCAATTTTACCGTAATGTCAGTTTCCTGCGTGATTTAAACATTTCATGTTCGATATATTAACGAATGTTTCTTCTTTAAAAAAAGACCATATTAACACTACGCAAAAGTAGGCAAATTACTACGTGTTAACAATTGTATGAAATTCTACTTTGTATTTACTAATCTTGTATATTTTACGGTACTAAAATTTAATAATTTGTCAAGTAAATTATTTTTTCAAATCCTTGATTAACAATGTTACTCGATAAAATTACTCTCGTGTTCAATTTTTATTCTCAATCCTTCCCATAAAAACATTTCATTAAACTCAACAATTCTTCAACTAAATTATCCTTTCGAATCCCTGATCAACAAGGGTTGCAATTTTATATTATTACGTACAATCAAAAATCGTCGCATCGGGAGAACATCGTAGTGCTACATTCGAAACGACAATCACCTGTCGAAGCCGATGCACCGGCCTGTATTAAAAAAAAAAAAAAAAAAAACAAAAAGAAAAAACAATTTTTCCGTGGAAACGAAGTATTACAGAACTTTGGTAATATTTAAAGCTGTTGCGCCGTCGATTTCGTCGAACGGTATGCGGAAACTTTGCAAAACTAATATCACCGTCGGACTCCGGCTGACAAAGGCTCGTCCCGGCGACACCACGCATACGTTCCTTCCACCTACACACACTGACATTTTATAGACGCTCTCGCGCAAACACACGCGTTGTGTACACTTGGATTACTCGCAATTACGCTTCGTAGATCAGATGACTCTTCTCAGGCAGCGCCTTTATTGCGGCTTTATTAAACGGCGATGGCGATGCGATTGGTCGTGGATCCTATAGTGCTCTATAGTCACAAAGTCTGAAGGCGACGAATACAAGGAGACGCGACGGAAAATAATAATAATAATAAAAAAAAAAAAATCATCTGTGTGATAGACTCAGAAAGGAACGTGCTCACACTCGTTGCACGATAAAGAGAGAAAGGGTTAAAGAAAAAGAGAGGGAGGAAATGATTCACGTGCGTATGTTTCTTGCCAATAATCGAATTGCAAATCGTTGGTCTAATATTACAATATTACGTGTGTAAAAGATATTTGAAGAATCGAAGAGATTTTATGAATCAAACTGATTTTTTTCTTTTCTTTTCTTTTTTTTTTTTTTGGTTTATATTCCGATTTTTCACCAATTTCCAATAATTCCAATTGCATCTCTTATCCAATGTCAATAATATCGTGCTAAATCCAAAACAAATCATTTAAGCGAGCTGTGTGTAATCCCATTTTTCTCAGTTTCTCGCAAGAGTTCAAAAGACTCTGTCTGACTTTTACACCAAGGTCTTATAATAATCTAATATTCAGAATAAACACGCTAACTTTAGACAGACAGGATTGTTCAAAGCCAGACGTCCGACACACGAAACGGAACGTTCTGAACAGTCTAACACGAGAGAACGGAGGAAAGGCGAGACGATAGAGTCGGCCGGATCGCACGAGCTTCGAGAAACTCACTTTGAAAAGCTGTAAAACATCTGAAACCGTTGCTTCTACTTCTCCGTGAAAATAGCGGCTTTCCAGCCGTAGAGAGACCGAGCCCCCAAGTATCGTGTAGCTACGCGATAACTGTAGCGCACGGCCGCGATACTTCTCCAACAGGTTCCGCGAAAGCGGACTCGAAGGGTACACAGAACACGAGAAGCTGGTTTCTATGACCGGCGATTGCCCCACGTATGAGAGAGGAAAGTCAGAGGAATCGGCGGCAAGGTGCGCGCACTCCTGGACCGTGGCACCGGAAAAAGTCGAAACTCGGTAAACTCTCCGCGAACCGCGTAATGATACACACGTGTTATGACCAACTTCGCTACTTCAGACTGGCCGCCTTGTTACTATGGGCCAGGCTCGCAAGCAGCCAGCTCGTCAAATTTTCCAAATATACCGGCCAACTTTTACGTCGTCGTTTTCTTTCACGTCCTGATCCGGCCAGGCTACTGACGACAACTTCTCGTGGGAAGTTGTCTCTGCGACGATGGCTTCGCTGACGTTCTTCGATAACGAGCTAGCACGAGCATCGAGCGGTTACAGAATTTTATTCTCTGCTCGTTTAATCAGATAATTTTATTCTTCGTGCGAACGTTCCGTGATAGAGTAGTGGTAAATACTTATGAGATCATACTTGGAGATTGATTTTCTTTTCGATTGTTTCGATTACCCGGTAATTAGTTGAAGAATTCTAGATTAATTTTTCCAAACGCTCGCAATTACCGGAATGTTGATTTTTATGCATTTGTAAGAAATTTCCAAGTGAACGTTGCACAGAACACGAGAAAAATATAAATAAAATATCTAATATTAAAGTACTTATCTGTAACATTTAGTATAACCGAGATATTCACTTTTTTTTCTCGTTACACTTTCAAAAATGTGAATTCGAACGAAAGCCCACAACAAATTAATATCCAACCACCACAACCACCCCTTTCGCCATCTATTCCTTATTAAAGCCAAGGAAAAGAAACAACCGGCCTGAATCGTTCATTTCCCCAGTTTCAAAATTTCGTGTATTCACCGAATCGATTTCTCTACTGGAGCACGGTTCCGCTCGGTTCTCCCCTCAACGGAAGTGACAATCGAGCCTCGTCTTTGCTGTCACCCCCCCCCTCCACCCTCCCCAATCCGAGCGGTTACGCAGAGGGAAAGGAAGAACGAGCGGTTCGAGCCGCGCCGAGATTGTTTCGCGAACTGTTCGACGTTTCGGAAGAAGGGTGGACATTCTTGGGAGCGGCGCGCAGTTTGGTAATTTATTTCTTGCCGGATCTCCTGACCACAGGATGCCTGGCGAGGGTGGCGGCGCGATGCTCAGGTTCATTCCCGAACTGAACTCAGTTCGGGCCCGCGTTGCCAACTATTTTGGAATTAATTAAACTATCGAGGCGACCGAGTGTGTACGATTGAATCGTTAATTAGCAACTGCCCTCCCGTGTTCGTCCCTTCGTGTAGATACGCGACTAGCACGTCCCTTTATTTACACTTGTCACGCCTTTGAATGAGCGCGCGCGGCGATTTTTAGCATTCCCCGTGTATCCCTTAGCGCGGTTCATGGCGTTTTGTGTGGTAAATTCTCGCGAATTTGACTAAACAATGTTTAACTGACATTGTTATAAATATTCTGCAGTTGAAATTCATTGAAGGAAAGAATATTTTTCAAAAATGTAGAAGGCGTTGTCTGAAGTACGAAAAATATTCAAAGTGTAATAATTAACTAATTTTAGTAAGAAAGATAGTAAATATTCTGTAGTTGAAATCCACTGAAACAATATTTTCACGTACCATTATACAGCATAATACGTATGTACATCAACACACGCGAGATATTGAGTTGAAAAATAAAACGCGTACCTATCTGAGACACGAAAAATTCCAGACATTCAATGTACACTTCACAGCACTTGCGCTTCAAAATGCAGCTATGGCTCAATAAAAACAACTAGGTGAAAAATCAAATAATAAAACCAACAATGGCAAACAACAGAGCATTGTTCCGCGGCACTCGACTTATAAATTCCTTGCCCAAGAATGTACAAATCCGAAATCAATAGCTCGCTCGATCAAAATCTAAAGCAATTCATTAAAACTCTAATAACCAGACTACGGATTTTTATGCGCGCAACACGAAAGAATACGCGAGACATCTAAAATATTTACACGAGCCCTATCGTTTCAACAAATCCTTGAAAATATGAATTTGCATAAAAATCCGCAGTCTGCCAACGACAAACGCTGTCTCCGCTCCGCGAGTGTTGGACAAAAAAAAAAAAAAAAAAAAGAAAAAAAAAAGAGAGAAAATCTCGGAGAAAAATCGCGACTAATTGCAGCCGGTGGCTGGCATGTCCTTTGAATACGCCGGCGTACTTACACGCGAACGAAAAAAAAGAAAAAAGAAAAATTATTCGGCCGTGGTCCAGCCGCGATTTTCTCCGCAGCCTTTCAACCGCGAATTATACCTGCACCGGCGCCGAAAGACGCGCAAGATTGTTAAGAATTACACAATGCCGCGCGACAAATGAAGCGTTTCAGGGGAACGCGAAGTCCACCCCCGCGCCTCGTGGGCGAAAACAAGGGGGAGCGAGCCGGAGTTTGAAAAACGAGGAAAAAAAATATCACGAGAAGAAGAGAGAGAGGAAGGGAGTTAGAGAGGAAAAGAGAGATGGTCCGTGCGGCGTACGAGCCTCGGAGCTCCATCAAGCCCTTCGAAGGGTTATGAATAAGGGATGAAGTTCATGCGTAGCGACGCACATACGCCGCCGGTGTCCACGCATTCATACGAACTCGGCCGAGTTTAAGCTCGATTGTATGCCGGTAAACGAATAAATGTGCAAATTTGACGAACCAGCCCCACTCTCCCTGGCCTGTCCTCTCTCTCGTCGTCCCTGTCTCCCTTGCCCTCCTCTACTCATCTATTGGAAAACGGACGCGCGTACAAGCACGCCTGTCAGCAACGAGTGTACGTGAGAGAAAATAGAGAAAAAAAAACAGATGGATAGACGGATAGATAGAGAGAAAGAGGGAAAAATTGACAGAAGGAGAGAGAGAGAGAGAGAGAGAGAGAGCATTATGCGCGTGCATCATACGTATACATACGCGTAGTATACTTTCGAGAATTTTTCCTGGTCGCGACCGTAGGTCGGTAAGGGAATGTGGACGCGTTTTCGCCGGGTTTTCGAGGAAAATTCGACGCGCATCCCAGAAACAAGTGCGTATGTGCACACGTGCATGCGTGGATATGTGCACACCGTGGGTATATAAATGCGTACGGGTATATAAGCCTAGACGTACACGTATGTACACGATAGACGTTAGTGGACTCTCGAGTGGTGGTGGATGTTGACGCGTAGATCGGCCCTGATGGGCGCTTGCTGGGCGTTCCTACGCGCGGAGTCGTGAATAAAAATAATTAACGGAAAATATATACGAACGTCGAAGCGGCGATTGATTTACGGGAACGCGCGAAGGTACGAGGCGGGACCCGTAATTTCGCAAAAACCGCGTATCTGCGGGCTCGGCCTCGATTTTTGTTTTTACCCCCGAACCAACCAGATCCACTGCACACCTCGAGCCTCTTCTTCCTTCTCTTTCCATTCTTCTCTCTCTCTCTCTCTCTCTCTGTCTCTCTCTCTTTTGTCTCTCTGTTTCTATTTCGCGCTTTCTCTTCCTCTCTTTGTTTCTCTCTGCTAGATACACACGTATAAACACAAGAAGTGCGTGTGTGCGCGCGCACGCGAGTGTCCGAGCCTGTACAAATTTACGTTCGCGCACAAGCGTTTAGGTGTGCGTGAAATTTTTTTTCCGCTATTCACCGCTCTCTCAAACCGGTCCGCGGATTCGCCGGTCCATGATATTCGTTGCCGCGGATATTGCGGATAATTAAGCGATAGCTTTTTGCATTTAATCAAATACACTTGCTGATGATCCAAGGATACTTTGCCCACAGACAATCGTTTTTTGCAGCGTCAAGAGGGTTTTCGCGTTTTGTTCGACCAGCCGGTTTTTTTTCGGCGTTTATCGTCAAAGCGAGATGGAAAGAAGGGAGGGAGGTGGGGTTCGTTTGTTTGTTCCGCGAGAGATCGATATACTTTTTGTCGACTATTTAATCATCGAATCTCCTGCTTCCTCCTCGCCGTCGTCCTCGTCTTTCTCGCGTGAATTTACTTCGAATTAAACGATCATATTTCGTAAAATCCACTATTTGTATACTGCAAAATTTATATTACGTGCGTTTGATTGTTGATTGATATCTCTATACTCAAAGTGCAGCTCGACTCTTTATACCGCGTGGAAGCAACGTGGCTTGAATTGTTTAAAATGTTATTAGTTTCAATTTTAGCGCGTTACCATCCTTCTCACCTCAGAAAGACTCGTATCTTTTACTTGCAATTTCCTGATATTAAACGAGGTAATTCACGAACCTACTAGTAAATTCTAAAACTTAACAACCTGTTTCAAATGCAATAAGATAGTTCCTTAAAGAGACAATAGAAGGAATTTCCAAACACTTGTCGATAAATCTAATCAAGCGTCGCTCGAGCATTAAAACCCTGAACTGACACCAATATATCCAAGTGTACGAGCGTGTAAGCATTACGAACCATAAATTGCGCGTTTCGCTCGTGACTGCCGGTGATTAGCTTCAAGAGACGTAGCAGGTTTACACGTTTAAGTAGTGTAACTCAAGGCGGAACGTCACATAATCTGACAAAGCTCTGGCTGACGTATCCTCGTAAAGGAGCGCATGCGCGCGGAGAAAAGGGTTTCGCTAATTAATCGCTCCTTTCTTAATGTAATACCGCGATTGTTCTCCGTACAATCTTTCCCGTTCTCGTGGATTCTCTCGTCCGGCCACCGTAAAAGCCATTCTTCGCTGACGAGCCCCGACCACGGTCAGCAAACACCGTGGAAGAATAAATACGCCGCCCCGGTGCTTCTCTTTCTTCCAAGATAATAACTTTTTTAATTAAAGGAACCGCGCGGCTAGCGGAGCGCAACGGAGAAAACACGCGGCCGCTGGCAGAGAAAGAGAGGAGAAAAGCGGAAAGCGATGACACGGCGTGTCGCGTGACGTAAGGCAGATAGCACGCCACCGCCGCGTTGCACTCTGCATTATCTTATCCTCGAGAGGATGGAGGCAGTTTACAAAGCAACGGGCGCGAGCGAAGCGACGCGAGCCGAGAAGGCGATTTAACGCCCTGAACGACTTTCTCACCCCTCCGGACCTAGAGACACACAGTCAGACAGACAGACAGGCAGGCAGGCAGGCAGGCAGGCAGGCAGACAGACAAAGAAAGAAAGTGGTAGGGGGGTTGAGAAACGAAGCACGAGGCGCTAGAGAGAACTAAGAACCCTGGAACGTGGCAGGGCAAAGAGAGAAAGACAGGTCGATAGAAGAATAACCCGGCCGAAGAGGGACGGAAGACGAGTCTTGTAGACATAGGGCTAGGGTGCTTAGTTCGCCCGGTGTGAAAAGCGGAGAAAAGCGCAAGAGAGCTTTTTTTTTCCTTCTCCAGCGGGCTCTGAAGTAAGTGGCTACATCGTACATAGCACCGTAAGTCCACAGGTGTCCGCGGACAATGACTCGCGTCCCTGTTGTGCGTCTGCACATACACACGTGATCTCGTTGGATAGAACCTGCACCCGCGCGATCGTCCACCGTGCGTGTGCGTGTGCGTGCGCCCGTGTCACAGATTCGCAGCCTGTGTATACATGTACATATATCACTGCATACGTGCCTACGTGTACGCGGATCCTTCGAAGGGGTTGGGACTACCCGGGAGAAAGTCTCTTAATTTCCGTGCTTCGGGACAAAGGGGAAAAAACGAGCGCTCGAGAAAAGAGCCGAAGGTAGGAAGAGGGCCGTCCGACGTTTCTCTCCCTCTCCCTCTCTCTCTCTCTCTCTCTCTCTCTCTCTTTCTTTCTGCTTTCTGACGATCCGCGTTTCCTCGCGCATCCTCCTCTCCCTCCCCCTGCCCATGTCTTCGTCCTTCTCTTGTCGCGATCCTACGTGCCGCTTCTTCTCTTCTCTTTCCTTCAACTCTCTTTCTCTCTCTCTCTCTCTCTGCTCTTCGATGGTAAATAGTAAGAGGAAGAGAGAGAAAGACAACCAGGGCGGCCACACGGACGAGGGTGCACCGCGATTCGATACCACGTATATATATCTATATATACGCAGACATTCGCGCACAGCAGACGAGATCCTTTGACTCTATCTGGTAACAGGTTCGCTCGGTGAAGCAGCCGGCAGGATCGCCGTGACTTTAATTCCGCGATTGTTTGTTCCGCCTTCCCTCAGAAGTTAACTGAAGTGGCACAGAAGTTTTACCGCGTCATACGTGCCATTATATCTTCGGTTTATCCTGCGATTGTGCGTCCCGCGGAACAAGCCCGGCTCCGTTTCCCCGCCGAGTTTCCTTTCATACCACGCATATATGCCCGTTCCGCCAGTAATCTCGTTCTCTGGCTCTCTTTCTCTCTCTCTCTCTCTCTCTCTCACTCTCTTTGGGTTGATTGGCGCTGCTCCGGTTCGTGTACGACGAAACCATCGTCGCCGCTTCGTCGATTTTTCGAAAGGACGGCGAACCGATGGTTATATCGAAAATTTCAGTGGTGTCGTTACTGGGACGGAACCGGACTAGATTTCTCTTCCGCTCGCTCGGTTCGTTGATCTTCGACCGCTATCGAGCCTCCTTCCGTTTCATTGTCGTTCGTCGCGATTCTTGTACGGCCATGTTCCTTTCTTTCGGGGTTGACGGCGGAAACCAGCCTTCTCGTTGTTAATATTTATTGGTGCTTATTTGAGAGCAGACAAAAGGAAGGATTTATCGGGATAGAAACGTAAAGGACAAGCTTAAAACTGTAAGCGTAGCTACCAGCTAACTATCGATCGTGACTGCTCGAGATTATTCTCTGCTCCATTGTTTCTGCTTGAATTATGAATAACATCGTGAGAACTGTTTGTCTGTGTTTCTCCTCGTGCACGCGTACTATAATCGCGTCCGTTTCTCTGGCTTGTTGTTGGTAAGACGTAGGTATAATTAAGAATGTAACGAGTATCGCGAGCTGAATTGCTGAATAATACATCGTGGCTACTCCATCCGAATAAAACTAATGTTTCTTCGTAACAGAATGAAACATTGATGAACGTCGTGGAACAATCGTATCAACTGGTGGTTGAGACGATTCCGGGCGAAATCTCCTTCGGCTCGTTCTTGATAGATCAATAATATTTCGACTTTTCGAGTTTCACGATCTCAAAAATACATCGATGCGTTATCACAAAAGTACCAAATGAATTTACTTGCGACAACCAGTTAGTCGTCGGATTTCAAATCGGAGCGATCCGTTCACCTCTCACAGGCAAACGAAATCGTCACAACATCAAACTTAAAACTTCTCGTTTCGAAAACCAAAGTTCGATCATCGAATCAATCCGCCGTTCCTCCAAAGATATCGACATCACCAGGTTCTCGACTTAAAATCCATTATCCTCGCGTATATTGTCTCCGCGAACCGAGCAATTTCGACATCTGCCGTCGAACGCTGCCAGCTGAGAAAGAACAGCATCATCTCAAATTACTCTCCAGGAATCCTCACCCCCCTCGAGCCGTGTAATGTCCGCCTGTCGCTAATCCCGAAAATCCCCCGGAAAAAGGTTCATCATCTGCTTGTGTAGTAGGTGGCTGTTTGTCTGTCTGTCTGTCTGTCTACGACGACTGCATAATGCCCGGTCGTCTCGTGTTCACGGGCGTTTTGTGGGCAAACAGAATCGCCGATCTCCTCCACTTTTCTTACTGCTTATTTCTATCCTCACCCCGCCGGCCCCGCGCGCCAAACGAAACGAAGGCCTCCCTTTATCTCCGCGGTTGGCGCACCTTTTGTCGGTGTTCGCCCGAGCGGCGCGCCGTTGCTCTGCATATTTTGAATATATCCGAAAGGATCCCCCGTGCTCCTCCTTTACCACGTAGCGGCGCGCGCTAGCCGTCTCTCCTCTTCTCTCTTTCTCTCTCGTCACGCGATCGAGAGCCAGACCTGAAAACCCCGACGTGATCGAGTGCATCCCGCCGCTGGGCGTCCTCCTGTACCGGAAGAATGCATCCGGATGCACGTTCCGGGGAGATATTGACGTAACAGTACGCGACGCGGAGGCTTGTTAAATATTTATCCGCGTGTCGGGTTTTAGGTGGGTACAATGGGCGATTCTTTGTCGAGAGGACGAGAAAAGAACAGTTCTTGGGTTGGAAGTCACGCGTCGTTTGCCGGCTAGATTTCGCGAGTAGGTATAATGCCGGAAGGGAGGGTCTTCTCATGGGACACCATCAGCCTCTCTCTTTCAGCCTCGCCGTCACTCGCTTGTTTATCCGCGTGACACTTTTGGCCAATGGTACTCGTATTTAAGATTGTGTCGGGCCTCAAACCTCGAAGCAACCCACGCATCGAACTCGCATCTTCTTCGCGGAACTTTTTTCTCTTCTTTTTTTCTCCAACAAGGTGCTGTAGGTACTCGAAGGTAGACGAAGAACGATAGGATCCGGAAGCAGCGACAGCTGAGAGGATCCCGAACGATCAATCCTGTTAATCGACTGGAGACGCCGTGTACGCGGGCGTACATTCTTTTGACAGTAGATTCGAGGAAATAGGGTGAGATAGAGTCGATTGTGCAGCCAGCAGGCCCCTTTGTCGGGATAATTCTTTGTCAATCAACGAGACAATCGAGGTGAACGGAAGATTTTGGTATCGGACCGAGCGAGGAAACATGAATCCGATGGAACAAAGGAGGTTTGAAGTATTTGAGTAAAGGGAGGTGATGTTCTTTTTTTCTTTTTTGTTTTTTTTTTGTTTTTGTTTTTTTTTTTTTTTTAGTGCTTTAGGTTATCGGATCAAGTAGGTTTTTATTAGTTGTATTTGATTTGAGAGAATCGTTTGAGAACGATGGGTAGGGAAATCAGAAATTGACTCGGCGTTAAGACTGCACCTGTAATTTTTTTCAAGTATATATCGCACAGTATCTCCGCGGAATTTGTCGTAGAGTTTTCTTCATTAAAATCATCCATAGAACTATTTAATTGATACTAATGATGCTTGAAACAATGGCGTATATCTTTGTAACATTATCATCAAAGTTAAGTAGAATATACGAAACTTAATAAAGAATATTAGCAAAGTCATTAAAAGTAAAGTGAGTATTCAAAATTTAAATAGTTCGATAGAATTACAAAAAAGGACAGTCTATATAACGATCTAACCTATTAACCTAATCGGGTTATCCCATAATTAGACACGTCTACAGACGCAGACTTAGCAATTAATGAAACTGAATCACTGACTGCTACATACGTCGATCTTACTCCTTGCAAATGTAAATGCGATATAATTTATTCACAGTAGAAACGGAATTGAAATTACGTACATTCGAAATAAAAGAATAATCATTCCATCCAAACGACGAGTTGAACTTGCCTTCCCGAATTAATGGATCAAGAAAAAAAACAACACTCAAAGAACAAAAATATCGTACGTTCTGGCTAAACATCTCAGAATAATTACACGTGTGGAGGCACACGCGTGGCGTAGTTAATGCGACGACGACGAAGGATTTTATCTTTGTTTCCACGTAATTTCCTCGTAACGTCAATTTTCCTCGAGACTGCTAACCCTTCACGCTACGTTCGAGCGCCCTCTGGGAAAACAAAGGTGTCACTTCTTCAAAGAGCTCTTGGGCTGCTGCTCTGACTCTTCTTCTTCCGTCTCTCTTGGCCTCAGGGATTCGCCCAGTGTCGCGTCTTCTCGGCCGGAAAGATCTCGGCTATCGTTCCTTCCTTTTCGCGCCTCGCCGCTCACCACTCTATCTATGCCGCCCTATAGATTTTATCCCAAGTATCTCGAGATTCTTACGAAGCCAGAGGCCCCACCCTACAACTAAACTTGCAGCCCCTTTCTTCATCGGGCGCCAAGAAAGCACTTTATCTCTTGAGGGGTTGCTTCAACAGGTTACAAGACAACGGCCGTTTGGTTTTTCTTAAGGCGAGCTTACTCACCCTAAGAAATGCTCATCCCCTTGATCTCACCCGGCTTTCTTAGCCTACAGAGCGAACGTCTGCTAATTACTACTCCCTTTCACGGTGATTTTCTCGGCTTGTTACCCATTACCCATGGACAATAAAGCAATAAACTCGCCGTGGAGAGCGAGCCGTCATCAAGTAGACGATGCCTTTAGACTTTGACGCTTCTTTGATATAATGATACGCGTCTTTCTTTAAGACTTTATACAGGAAAAAAAAAACAATCACGTCGTTGCACGTACGTGGTACTCTGGTTTTGTTACTGTGATTTTGATGAGAAATATAAATTTCTGTAAACTTCTATAGCAACGGCGAATTTTCAAAAATATATTCGAAACGTAATTTGTTCATATTAAATTTTTTAAAAATTACTTCGCACCAGTAATCTAATTATTATCTCCGTTATTTTGCAATCTCATTGTCGAAATATAAATAAATACAGTACCATGACGATAAACAAGTTTACGCTTTTTACAATAGTTAATTGGAGTCCCTTTCTTCAAAATACACTTGCAAAAATATTCGCGGTTCAGTCACAATTGTCTCTACCTTTTCATCCTATCACCTGAATCAATAAATCCCAACTAGCTCAAACACGATATTATCGCGTTAACTTGCCACGGTAAACAGGCTTCCATAATCACAACATTTCACAGCCCAATAACGCTCACATAGTTCAATAAGGAGGCACTTTATCCCATTCGAAGAGGGGTAACTCCAACAGGTTACAAGACGCCGAGAGAGGTTGAATCGTCTTCGCGGCTGCCACCCCTAAGGAAACACCGTCCCTTTACATCTTGGTCGCTTCCTGAAACTCCAAGGAAACGATCCACCCCACCCTCTGAGAGAATTCAAGCAGTTTTCTTAGCCCCTTCACGGGCCAAGAACTTCCCTTCGAAGATTTTCCGGCCTAGAGGGTACGGATAAGGAATTCGTTGACGAAAAAGGAGATAACCAGATGGGGGAAGGAGGCACGAAGAGAAAGGAAAAGCGGTTTTCTTACGACTCTGCTCCTCTTGTTGCTCGAGTCCTCCTACCCCCGAGGCCGCCCTCGAGGGAACAAGATATCAACTTGTTGCTGTCGGGATTGAGCGTGGGCCAAGGATCTAGAGGGTCGAGGTTTTTATTTTATTATTTAGAGACGGCACGCGAAACCAACAAGCCCCATCCTACGTCGTGTTTCTCCTTTTCTCTTTTTTTTTTCCACCCCCTCCACCCATGGATTAGGAGCGCTTTGTTCCGTGTTAATACGGAGAAACTTTGATACGTTGGAGAGTTACTTTTCTTCTTTCCCTCTTTCGTTTCTTTATTTTTTTCTTTTCTCAAGTTGTTCCTCTCGAGGTTGAAAGGCAAGGGGTGGAAGTGTGGAAATTTCTAGAAGTTAAGGTACTACTTCCAGTGTGGGTTTATTACTGCTAATAATACTAATACTACCGTGTTTGTACTAATACATTAATATTTTACTGAGAATTGATATATTTTGCTAATAAACGGAAAAGTCAGAGAGGGAGTAGCGTGTTAAACGAGTGGAAAATAGATGTCACAAATGATACGTATTAAATGTCGTGATAAGAAAATGTTATTCTTGACTTATTATCTACTATCATTTTACAGTTTTCAGAATGGATGCGATGAAAATTTATAAATCCAATGCAAACGTCTTTTCCGTGGAAACGGCGAAATTTCTTTTTAAATCGTACATTAGTGAAAATCATTTGAAAATATTAGATAAAACCATACAAGATTCTAGAAAGCATTCCTTTGCACTTATTTAATAATTCTTAATAACATATTCAATTTCTGAACTTCAATTTACGATTCAGAGTGCAGTTGTTCTTTCAAGTGAACGAACAGTCACAGTGCAATACTAAAAAATACCATTACCAAGAATGCTTTGCTAAATATATATTGGAATTTCTTTTTAAACGGAGAAAGTTAGTTGTGGTACGAGACAAAATGTTAAACTCTTAAAATATTAAAAATTATAAAATGAGCTGATATAAAATATATAAATTGTCCTTAAATATCAGAACAATTCCGCCTAACTGTACAAACGTTTCGTGACAAGTAGCCGCTTGTGCTAAACTTCCTGCGAAAGATTCCCAGGACATGCATCCATTCGGAAAACACTTGTTGAACATCGAACTAAGATTGCTTGAGCTAAGAAGCCACTTGTTGCTTCATCCTTCCTGTAAGGAACTCGCTGTCCCGTTTCAGGATACTTGGCGTAGCAGCTGGCTCTATCTTCCCTTACTTCCATCTTGAGCTCTCGTGATTCAGAGTTCATCAGGAAAAAATCGTTTGTATCGCTCATCTTTCGTTATCTCGTGTCTTTTTATGTATATATATAGACGTTTTATCTTGGAGCAGACACACCAAGACATAATTAGTAAATTTTCGTGGAGAAAGTTAATCATAAAATATATTTAGAAATGTTGATTACAGCGAGAGAAAACTAAAATAACGTAAGCATAGTTATAAAGAATCTTGTCGCTAAATTTTGTAATTCTTTTGAAAAAAAGCACTAATTATAGAATATTCTTCAAAAACACCGTATTTGAAAATTTCACTGGTGTGGCGAATAAGAATTATTGAGAATCTTAATATATCGGGTGTACAGTAGAATAATCCATAATAATAGACGGAGGATAATTATAGGTTTTGTGAAGGACGGCAGCGATCCCTCGATTCTTCGATTGAAATAATCCATTAGCGGTGCAACGATTAGATGAAAGGGGCGTCTCCTGAGGCAGGGGCCACGTGTTTCTAGCATAGTTCCAGACACATGTATAACTTGCACGCACGACACCCAGAGCTTAATCAATCGAACTACCTATCGAGCACTGACTTCCAACCGAGCTGTGTAACTCGTCAAAATGAATCTTCTCGACTGCTTTCCATCTGTTACTTTGAAACAGATATTCGCGCCGAATTTAACATATCCACCGAGAATATATACCGACTTTATTGGAAAATATAAATTCACCAACCATTGTTTCAATAAGTCTGAAAGTTAAATCAAATTTTGATTGCTACATAATATGTTTGATTTTTGATATACAATGACTCAGACTGAGTTTAGATAAATTGCTATGCGAGTGTTTAAGTTAAGAACTACCACGAATTAAAATTTTTCTATTTTAATGAAACGTTTCAAATATGTTTTGTGGCTCGTCATTATCGAAATATTCATGATGTTAAATCATAATATAAATATTACTAATTACTCATTAATATTAATACTAACCAATTTTTGTAAATTCCCTCATTTCAAGATAAATAAACTTCTGATTTATATTCAATTTTCGAAAAATAAACAGCTCTCTTTTATAACTCTTTAGATAGAGTTAAAAGAGAGAGCATTTTTCTAATACTCTGAATTCATCCTGCACATCATAATATCCAGTAGCTAAAAAAAAGTTCATCTTTCCAAATTAAGAATCTTTCTAATTTACACTTGTTTATCTATTATAATCAGTAATATGATGCTGCCAGTTAATTTATTATTCATTATATTCATTTCCATACGATTTTCAGCAAATTAATAAAAAAGCCATTTCTCGAGATCGATAGCCGGAGCCAAGAGACGTATTTAGAAACAAGAAACGTCCAATCAATCTCTACTCGAAAACCAATGAATCCTAATCGGAATTCGATAAACCGGTTGAACGATTGGTCAAAAAAAAAAGAGAGAGAGAGAAAGAAGAGAACTGCGAGTGTATCGAACACTAGCTGAATATTATAGTGCAAATTATAGGGGTTGAATTGCAAATCGTTCAAACACGCTCGTTCATCCAAGTATTTACGCAAATACCGTTTTGCGTTTCACGGAAACAACTCAGGCCCCATAGAGCGGTCGCGGATTAATAAATTTCCAGCGAGTTGGCACTCTGGATCGACAGAACTTGAAGAGGGAAAAGGAGAGAAAAAAAATATGCACAGGCTCACCCTGAGACTTGCGAGATGATTAGATTCAGCCACGTGGCCATTGTTGCCCAGCCATCGACGTAACGCCCCTTCCTGCACGCTCGTGTGCGTGCTGTTCATGCGTGTCACTGCCACAACCGTGAATCGCAAGACGCGGAATTGTGATCTCCCATCACAGTCACTCCGTATCGAGAGACTAGACTTTACGAGAATTGATCGTCGCACGGAATTATTGGATTCACGGCCATCCCTATCTCGCGCGAGTTTCGGCTCCAGGATTTCGGAATGTTATCCGCAAGAGGGTGGTTTATGATATCGTCGTTTTGCGAAAACCATAGGTAAAAAAAAAAAAAAAGAGGGAAAGAAAAGCGAAAGAAAAAAGCAATTTTAACGTTCGACCATGTTCAAATATTTTGAATATCGTTAAGTTGATTATTCATTGAAAATATTGCGACAGTAGCAATTCTTCGAAAAATTTTTATCTTTGACAATATTCCCTACTAACTGCCAAGAAAAGCAACAATGTGAAAAAGTTTAGCTTCTCTCGAATTCAGTAACATTGCAATTATTTATTTCCAATTTCACATTGCTTTTACTAAACAAAATTTACTTTCTCCTGAAAACGATTCTTTCTACTTTGTTACTTAAATCCCGATGATAAAATACTTTACACGTTTGACATGCTTTCGATGTTTTTTTTTTTTTTCGTTCCCTTCTTCTAAATTCAACGAATTCTGACCGAAAACCAGTATAAATTCACTGCGTTGTAGCGTTGAGCCAAAACCCGACCAGCCTTCGTTGAAATTATGCGAACGTTCCAGGACGGCCGTTCCACCGCCCATAAAACAGAAATTCCACCCTATAAGTCCTCTCCAACAACAATGATAAATGTAAATCACGTATTTACGAAAGTGTAACTCGAGCACGGGCAAACACGAGACAAACTACCAACGAGGGAGCGTTCGTGACGCGCAGTTCAAACGCACACGCGCGATTTGCGGTCACGCAGTATTTAGAAACGTTTCCCCTGATGCGATCCGCTTCCATCTCCCAAAACGCATCCCTGACGAACGAAAACGATGAAACAGAGAGAGAGAGAGAGAGAGCAAAAAAAATCACAATACCGCAGGAATACAGTGAAACGATGAAACGATCGTAATCCCCGTAGCTAATCCCGCGTCCAATAGTTGGTGTCGTAACGAGGTTTCGCGGAAAAGGGAGTCTCCTAATCGTCTAATCGCCGTGGAAACGACGGCACACCGTGGCTTTCGTCGTTTCGAGGGGGCAGAAAGTCGTCCGATTGACGCGATCGCGAAGAAAGATAAGAGCCACGGTCAACAGAGAAGGAGCGCGAGAGAGATTTCAATCTTGACAACGATCGAGGTTTCCCATCGAGACGACGCTATTTGATTTTCAACCCCATCGTCCCTTTGACGATCTCGTCTCCGCATGAACGCGGGAGAGAAAGAGAGAAAGAGAGAAAGGGAGAGGGAGCGTTTCGGAGGACCAGATCGACTTTGGGCGGTGGTTTTATCGAGTTACGCAACGAAAGGCAGTCGGCCAAGTTCTTTGTCTAACCGGCCATCTGTCACCCCCGAAGAGAAGAGAAGTGAAGAGAAGAGAAGAGAGTCGAACGTCGTCCTTCGCCCTCGGGAGAGCGGTATCAACGACGCGGGCGTTACGACGACCTACTTGTGTTTGTAAATGCTTGACTGGTTCATCGTCGTGGTCTCTTTATCGTCTGAAGTCGGGGCATGCACGGTGTATGACGGTGTGTTTCCCACGCGCGCGCCAATATCGAGCAGATAGCATCGCGATAAAAGTGAGATAGCGCGAGAGACAAGCAGAGAAGCGGACCTCGGCAAGGATACGCGGTAGTCGTATGTGTATCGGGTATTGATTTTCCACGTACGGAGTTACGCCAACGGGGTAAGCCGAGACGCGACAAAGTTTATTAATCCTGGGGGCAGCAGACGCGTCTGCGTAGCCCCGGTTACGGCGAAACGCGCGTTCCACGAGAATACGAAACTTTTCAACACACACGGCGTTGATTCGCCCAGCGCTTCTATTCTTTGTCGTTTTAGTTCCCCTCTGTCCGCTTCGAAGGAAAATTTCAGCATTCTCGTTTTTCTTTTTTCCTCTCTTTTTCCTTTTTTCTTTTTTTTTCTTTTTTTTTTGTATTTGTTTGTTTGGAAGGTTTCTTTTTGTAGGTGATATTGTGTCCATGTAGTACCACGAAATATAGGTATCTATACGGTACACTACGCAGTGGAATTTCGTTTGTACGAACTGCATTTGTTTGAAGTAAGTTTCAATCAGTAGTCGATCGAATGAATTTCTCGCTTGAATCTATTTATTTAAACGCGAACGAAAAATTATTTGCAGTCCCTCTTGACAGGCTTTCACTCAGAGAAGTATAGTAACTCACTGCTATTGTTATCTGTTTAGAAAAGTTCTAAATAGTTCTAAAAACTCAGTAAAATATATTTGATACAACTTTAGGAACTCGATTTAACGTGTATTTGATATTTATTATTAATAAAATTTAATAAATTCCGTGATCATTTATTCGAAGAACGATTGCAATGAACTTTGAAAAAAGAAAAGAAGAATTATAGAAGATATTTTTTGTGTAAGAAAGATTCAGAACGAAGATTTATATATCACGTAAGAAAGTATATTCTTCAGTTTATTTTCTATTTTAATGTCCAAGTCGATGAAAAATCTAAGTTAATCGTTCGGTATACGTACATGTAAGAGTTAGAAACTCAAGTCAAAGCAGTTCACACGAGAAATTCATTCATATTACACTCTGTCACAAGTATACGTATCTATAGCACTTTGTACTATAGCACGAGAATTATACTATATTTCACTATTCCGATCCAAGTCTACTTTTAACTTTTCTGCAGTTCTTTACTTTTCGCGAAACTACATGAAGTTAACTTATATGCAACAAGAAAAAAAGTAATACAGTAAAAGTAAAAAATGCAATTTTACGAATACATTTAGGGGATAGGTAGGTACATTTATGAAATGAATCGACGTAGCTTCTGAAGTTCACTTACAGTTTTTCATCTATGTGTATTTTATAAAAAGTATCGTTCTAAAATTTTTTAAAAATACATTTCAAATTCAAAAATTATCTCACACGCGTATCTTATGAAAAAAAAAAATAATAATTTCGAGAAAACACTCTTCAAACTCTTTACATTAATCTTAATCTCGAAATTAATTCACACCTTCTCAGCATTGAAAAATATCTCTTTGAGAAAAACATTTGCACTCACCCAGTCGTCCAAAGTCCAGACGTATCGCCCAGCAACTAGAGTGGTTAATTCGCTTAGATGGAAGTTTCGTCGTTGACTGCCCCGTGCACTGTATAAATTGGTCAGCCGAAAGGCGCAGGAACGGGTGGAAAGGAACGCGGCAGGGGAACGTCTAATACATCATAAACTTGGAGACAAAGAGTAGAGAGGATGTCGTAGCAACGCCGGAGAATCCGCCGGGCTCGGTATCCTCGGGACAAAACTTTGCCTATTTGTTAAGTCTTGCCACCGAAACTGTCTCAGATACTGGCGTCGAACTATGCCTCACACCTATGACCTCCTTAGTCTCGGTCCTTCTTCCTTCCTTACCCTCCGTAGCCAGGCGTTGTCTCGATGCATCCTTCGCCGGCAGCGAGTTTTGAATAGGGCCGCAGAAAGACGCATTCTGATTTTGCGGAATTTCGCTTTTCCACGGGAAATTGATGATACACGAGGACTCGGCGTCTCATCTCGTCGACGAGAAGCAAAGTAAAGGTTGAAGCGAAACGTTGTAACCGTGTACTCTGCGAAAATTATTAACAGAATTCGACGCTACACTTATCACAGCACGTTTGTCCCCGTGCTATTATACACTACGATCATCCACAATTTTCTCTCTTATCCACGATTATCGGAATCTTTTAGAAAATTCACTATTACTTTGCGATTTCTACCAACTAATGCGCAATTAACCGACTGTATCTCGCACGAATGTTACGCGTCCGATAGTTTCCGTACGACTGAGGAGCGTAAATAAGAAGACTTGGACGAACTTGTCCGGCTCGTGACTACGGCAAGTATTTACATTATTACGTCTACTTCGTAATAACATTCGTCTATCCTCTCGGTAATAACATTCAACGTGCTGTTTATCACACGTGAAACCACTTCCAAGACCGATGAAAATATCCACGCATTCTCTCTGCTGTACGATACACGACATAAGAAAATATAGGGTGTGCTATTTTACGTTCATAAAAATATAAATGTGCATAGACGTAGTAATATTTTCACAGTAATATCTTCATATTGATCGTCTTCCACTGGTTTCATTTGCTTTGATTTTTTTACCTCTTTCCTTCCCAAATTCAACCGCTAGGTAGTAGATTTTGAAAATTTTTAACATGGTATTCTTTACGTGTTTTCTTTGCTAGTAAAAATAGAGATAAAACTCTCTAAAGGTAAAAAGTCTTTCTGATCAATACCCCTTCAGTGTTAATAAAACTTCAAAACGTTTCATGCAACATACGTCGATATTTATTCATTAGAGCTTCTTATAAATGTTTAAATGTTTTTAGATTTTCGATAGTGTGAATTCAACTTTTGGACATCGAGTTCGAAATCGACAAGATGTTACAAATGAAAGATTTATTTCTACTCCGTGAATTATTACTATCCTGTAGAACATTAAATAGTAAAGCGCTAAAATTTTAAGAGCCCTGGCAAGAAATTACGAATGACTAAGAAGGTTTATTTCCACTTTGTCAATCAATTATTGTTATTATACAAAATGTTAAACAGTAAGAGTCTGAAATTTTAAGAGCTAAGAATATTCGTTGGGAAGATTGAAACGTGTTTGAAACTAATTTTAGGAAATCACAATCAATTTTAACTTCGCTGTGAATTAGCACATGTGGTGTTAAAAAGCGAGAATTAAAACTTTTAAGAGATTCGATTAATCATTGGACAACGGGATTATAACCAATATCTCTGAAATCAATTTTCCATGGTAGAGTGTAATTTTGTAGATATGAATAATTTTATAGGTACGATAGCTCGATATTAAATTAAACTGGAAGTAGATTAATTAAACAAATTTGGGAAAAAATATTGTATCGTGACGAAAGGTTACTGTTGTGTTATCAAAGAAAATATTTATAGCAAGGCATCGAATGTGTAATATCTTCCATTTATTTGCATACGATGTTCACACATGCAAATTTTAAATCGATACATGTGTGTCTTCGTATTTCTGTCTTTCTTCACGTATCTATCTACGTACATCTTGCATTGTTATAACTCTGCTACATTATTTACAATGGACAAGTGAATTAAGTATCTTTGTAAGAAGATACAGTATTTTATATCTACTTGAAGTATCGATTTTAGTTGATTAAACGTCTTTTATTTCACTTGGCGAGTACCGCGAGACTTCTTAGAAAATGAAAACAATTTTTATCTGTTTCACAAATTGAATATAACGGTACAAACATGAAATATTGTTAACAATATTAATTAACAAACTATTGGAAAAGAATTGGAAAACAGCCAATTCACTTTTATAATAACATGAATTATATTTCTTTTTTATCTACCATAAATGAGAGTTTACAAAGAACGATTATCCATCGTTAAAGGTACCAAAGATGTATCGTGAAACTTTGTTGAATATAAAAATATCTCGGATAAATAAATTGACGATGGATCGATAATGGATGTAAATATAAAGTACAGTAATAATTTAACTGCTAGCATTTTTCACATTCTCTTCTAATATAGGATATATTTCTCGCAGGAAATATTTATAATACAACCGGAAGTTCAAATGGTGATTTGTTTCACCTACTAAAAATTATAATTACTATTCTGCTTTGAATATTATATTTATTTTTACGAATTGCCTATATGCACATTTTTACACCTTCTCATTAATACTTCAAAAGTTCACAGTATCTAATAATTACAATTCCCAAAGAACTGATTATTTAATAACGCCTGATTCCTAATTTAATAACGAATTCCTAATTCTTAAAAATCCACAATCTAATTGTTCTAACTTTTCGAAATTAAACCCTCTCAGAAGCCCTCGTCACTCTGTTTCTACATCCCCATAATTGAGAACACTTTTTCGCTAAAAAGCACCAACTCGAAGAACACGTATGCACGACGGTGTATGCCGCCACCTGCAGTGCGATGTAAATTAGCAGAAAGCCTGGCGTAACTATTTCGAGAGCCGGTAATACCTATCGGAAACTAAATCCGTGCCGGGACGAGAATTCGAAATTAAAAAGTTTGAGAGCGGACGGGGCTGGTCATCTGCATCTAAATTTTCTCCGGCGCAAGTTTCGGCTGGCGCACCGGTTGTTTCAAAAGGATTTTACCGTGTCCAGAGGGACAATTCGAAAACTAAAAAGAGAGAGAGAGAGAGAGAGAGAGAGAGAGAAAGAGAGAAAAAAAATATAGAATCGAGAGGAGAGGAGAGGGGGAAAAAACAGAGAAAAAAGGCTGATAAAATTTTTTTTGTTAGCCGTGCCGTGATGTATGCGTGATCAGAATTCGCGAAGTTTCGCGCATCTGGTTCGAGGCGAAAGTTCGAGTGCGACACCCGCACATGACATCGCTGTGTCGGAGTGTGTATCGAGGGCTGCGATGGCGAGCTTCGGCGGGAGGGAGAGGGGGGGGGGCGGTTTCATTGTGACGACAATATCGCCTTGGGCGGCATTGGCGAGGCAGAGATGCAAATTTCGTGGAGGACGGCTCTGTTCTCTGCGTTTTCATCTACAGACGAGGAATTCGGTAATACCGCCGAGCGATTCCTCACGGTACTCGATTCTTCTCGAGTCTGTCGAGATCCAGCGATAGTTCGCTTTTGTTAAGACGATCACTGTCAGTGGAACGTGTAGAATGCATTTTATAGTTTAGAAATAATTCAACGACAAACTGTCTTTGATCGCTGTATGAACATACCGTTTCCACGCATATACGAAAATATAAAAAAAAAAAAGAAATATAAAATAACATACGAAATTAATATATTTGAAAGGTAATTCACTTTCCTTAAGACGAGTTATTCTCGATGATTGCACGTACAGACTCTTTTCTACGTATGAAATACTTCGAAATATTTCGATAACAAGAAACCATTCGATGATCGTCATCCTGCTCAAATTTTTACTCGTCTTTACGCGAGTCTAAACGTCCGCATCTTTTTCTTGTTACAGGGGACAGCATCTTTCAAATCGCCACGGCAACGTTTATCGTAAGTACCAATATCCGACACCTCATTGTACCAACACACTTCAACCTCTTCTCTGCATCACCCTCGCGAATAAAAGTTCCACGTAAGAAGCTAACGGAGTAAACTGGCGAGAAAGACGAGTGGCAATGGTATCTGGCATTTGGATTCTTCGTCGTTCTACGCCAATGCGTGCATACAGTCGTGCAGGGAGCAGTGGGTTGACGGAGGGAAGGGGTTGACAATGCAGCTGCGACGGGGTGGCAGCTTCGTAGTCGTCGTCGTAGTCTCGCCGTCGTCGTCGTCGTCGTGCAATGTCAGTGGCGATAGCTCGGTGACGGAGACGAAGTAGGAAGAAGGGTGGTTAGAGGGATAGGCGAACGAGGAGAAGGAGAAGGGAGAAACTGGTGGTAAACGGAGGTGGAAACGCTCTAAGGTACATAATCATGCTTGCTGATTCCTTCCCTAATAAAAGTCTCACTGTCACGGCCCATCCCCAAGCGGATCGGCTACCTTCGTCATTGCTACCCTCTCTTTCTCTCTCCGTAGAATCCCCGATGCGTGGAAATCTCTCTTGCGCCGTGGATTCTAGCTCACTCTGGTCTTTTCGTCTATTTTACGAATTAGAAGAAAAGACAGCCAGCAGGAACGATTGAAAATCATTGAAATCCTTTCGACAGAAACTTTGAAGATTACAAAATAAATGAGAAGAAGAACATTAAAATTATAGCTTAATGAGAGTTTCAGTTACAAAAAAATAATATTACGAACGTAACAGAAATCGATAGACAATTGTGCGATTTTTCATAAGACACATGATTAAAAATTCGTAAATATCGTTTTCTGTTTTCAATATCTCCGGTAGAAATTTCATGCTTTGTATCTTTCGAAGGGATTGCATTTCAAGTTTTTTCAATGATTCCTTTAATTAATTTGGCCACTGTGCGTCGCACGCGCATTCAGACAATAGTGCATACGCGTCTGGCAAACTGTAAATCTGGTCCGTCCCGGATGCACCCTTGCACGTAGCCGAGTCCCGGCGACCAGAGATCGGGGTGAGCCGTGTAAGAAGACAAAAGTAGCTGGGAACACGCGGCGAGGGTAAGGGGCCAACGAGAATTGCGCCGAGATACGGGTCAGAAATGCTTGCCGTAGCAGCATCTGAAGTTGCAATTTTTTTCATCTCCCGATATCCACTCGAAGATTACGCATACGTGTTTCGTCCTCGCGACTCTGTTCTCTACTCTTTTCCGTAGACTCGACTCGACTCGTTTCCTGCATTCGTTGTTTGGAATTCGTCGACAACGACGCGGGACTTACGACGATGAAACACACTTGGTATATCGATCAGGGAGCGGCCGACGATCCCTTGGAGATCATCGATAACGATTGGCAAATTAATTTCGGTTTGTCGGTGAACTCTCGCCGATGATCTTCACGGTAAACAGCCGAGGCACGATGCTCTCGATTCTCTTTCTACGGTTCCGTAAAATGTTAATTAACGTACATCGGAGTGATGCAAGATGCATGATCGTGGTAATATTTTATTTAAGAGCACGATATCTTATAGATTATAGATGCATTGTTCCACCGTTAAGACTATCGATAGAAATTCCATTGTCGTAGTTTCGTCTCTCGCTGTTTCGTGGAAATTCACTCGTTACTTACCATTCACCCGACACAATTTCGACATAATAACCAATACACTAGTAACCAAAGCTTTTGATATTCGTCGATAGATCTAATAGTACATATTTTTTCAATAATCATCTCCATCCAGGATATTTCAGAGCACATGTTCTATCAAATAATATGTTCAATAATAAAATAAAAAAAAAAGACAGTAAATTAAAAAGAAATAAATTAACACACAACAAACAAATCTGTATTGCAAACCTTTGGTTGCTACCACATCCAGACAGCCAACCACATTCTTCTAAATTGAACAAAAACTATCCACACTCCGCCTAAACACACTCGTTCGATCGAGAACTCGAATGAAAAAGTCAAAGGATCCGGGACGAGTGCATTAAACCCGATACAAATCAAACAGCCAAGATCTTCGTGAAGAAACATGATCCAAATCAACGGAACGGAAGAACGTATACACGTATTTAAAAAAAAAAAAAAAAAGGAAAGAAAAGAAAAAATGAAGACAGAGAAAGAGAGAACCTGACCACTGAATGGTGCGGTTACCCTCGAGGTTGTTAAGGCGAGCCCAGGGGTAAAGTCTTGGTGTCTTCGTTTCAGGGTCGATGTTTAAAGGGCCAAGAGTTCGAGGGTCCTTGGCCTAAACAGGTCTCAAGGTGCATGTCTCTGGTGGATTTAAAAGGCTCTCAAGGTGGTCGTGTGTAGAAAAAGAACCAGATGGCTCAACCTACCCCGCCTTCTCTTGTCCTTCTGCTTCTCTCCTCCACCCACGTGTGTGTCTAGGCGTTCGAGTCGATCTCGACATGAAAATGCATTCTCCTTCGCTCTTTACTACTACTACTACTCTCTCTCTCTCTCTCTCTCTCTCTCTCTCTCTCTCCGTTCTACTCTTTCTACACCCGCTACAATTTCCTACGCGAGAGAACGAACCGTTTTTCCCTCCTCCGGTGCGCGTTAATAACGTATCTTGATGCGGCCGGAGAGAAACTCCGTCGTTCGACATATGTTCCGAAGTCATTGTGCGGCGCACCGGTGAAAAAGACGATACAGTTGTGCCGTTCGATCGTGAACGCCGCTCGACGCGGCTCGTTTCTCGACGATGTTTAAGCTTCCCCGTTAGAAAGGAGGCGGCCATCGAAAATTGGGGCCGGATACCGTGGAGAGGGCCAGCCAATCTGTCGCGCACAGCCGAAGAATCGGAAGGCTCGCGAGCGAAGAAAAGATAGAGAACAGCGTGATAGATTCTAGTTCGTTCTTTTTATCGGAGCCACTTCAGCCAACGAACCGTTGCGTCCGCATGATTCCACGGCTCTGTTTCTCCGTTTCGATAGATATGCGCGTGTGTAGAGATACGCCATAACATAAAAAAACGCAACGGAGGTGGTTGCACGCGTTTTTGAAGGGACTTGCGTGGGCAGATGTTTCCCTGAAACAAGTTGTTACATTGAGAACGATAGGTATCGATGAACAGATTGGAGAATTGAATTAGAACCAGGTGAATCAGGTCTTTGGTGAATGAAAGTTTCGTTCAGTTTTTTGATGCTTACTTGGTGCATATAGGGAGTTAGGAAATTTGGTTACGTTGGAGAAATATAAGTGTAGGTCTTGGGATATTTCTTACTATTAATATTCGACATTAACTTTTTAAATTTTTCGTCATATGTCATAATACACCCGTTTTTTGTTGTACAAAATAATTACTTAATCTTCTCAGTTTTAAAACGGGGGTACAAGTATTTGGTAAAACCACTCATAAATATAAAGATTAATAGGAGTAATACGATCGTGAACGTATATAGAAGAGAAATAGATAAAGAAGAATTTTCCAGTTGAGAGAGGATCCCTAAATTTCGACGGGAGATCGATATACGATTCAGCAGAGTTTCCAGGTGTAACGCTGGAAAAAAGACCAGACTAGACACGCGTTCGGTTCGTGCGGAAAAGCCAAGGTACACCGCCCCAGACAAAAGGTTTTCACGGTCAGGACATTATGTTTACCACACGAAACGCCCCCGCAACGCCTTGCCCCGGAACGCCGGATGTCTCGTGCTGGGAATTAGCAGGACGGATTTACGACCGACGACAAATCGGCCTGTAGTTCCTCGCTTTGAAGCGAGGCGTGAAAATGGTCGAGTCTTTCTCGTTACTGGCCACTTTTACACAGTTTAAGAGATCCTCAGCCACTTTGCAGCAACACAGTCGGACAATGAACCGTGTCCTCACTTTGCGCCAGTTTTCGCACCTTTGTACACTTATATGGGGCCCGTTATAATTAGCTCGGATCCTTTTCTCCGGAGGACCAGAGGAAATAGCCGCTGGTAGTAGTGAACAGGAAGGTATTCCTTAATGTCCTTGGATCTTTTGTCCAGGTGTTAATAGCGCGAGAGGCTTACGTTGAGCTCTATTTCCCTCTCTTGGAATCTTACAATTTCATATGAAACGTGGCAACGAATTTTCTTCAACATTTAACCAATACATCGTTTTATTATTATCGTAGAAGAGAAACTATTTTAAATTGTTATCTCTCGTATTTTTTAATCGATCTTCTCTGTCGCTACTTCTTTCGCTAGATTTGATAAAACATTGCCCGATCCTTAATATCCAAATATTCCATTATTGGAACAGAATGCTGTTAACTGGAAAATCATCTGTTGTCCATATTCGAGAAATAAATGTTCCTACTCTACTAGGAAAAAAGAAAAAGAAAAAAAAATCTACCTAATCTGTACAACGTCCTAATTCGTACGAAGTATTTGGAAAAAAAAAGAAACTATTTAATTCATACACCAGAAACATCGTTCCATGATCTCAAGATTAATCTGCTCGGCGGTCCATGTCATTCTCCCGAAATAAAATATTGCATCTCTCTCCCCGTTTTTGCTGCATACGCGGAAGAGGGGTGCATCCCGAACAAATCGATCGAAAGTTCGTCACCTTAATAATCTCTTTCTTTCTGCCGGTTTCCCCCCTTGGGTTCACGGTGTTGCACGCAGCACGCGAGGGAGCAGCCGGGCGTCTGGCCAGACGGAATTTTAATGGGGCACGGCACCCCACGGCAATTCCGTCCTCTAATGTGGAAGTAGCTCGTGCTACCTGAGCAGCTGCGCGTGTGTACGAGGAAAAGGGGACTCCCTTGACAGAAGTTTTATTTTATTTTGCCTTGCCTTATGGGGCCACCGATGAAGGGAGGAGGGTACCATCGATATATACAGCCAGAGAAAGAGGGAGGCAGGGCGAGACGAAGAGAAAGGAAAGAGGCCCCATAGGTAGACGCCGCCAGGTACCCACTGCGGGCCGAACGTCACGCTTGAGAGGGGGGCCATCTGCCCCCTAACGAGTGTGTGACGTCAGGTGTGACGACGTGTGCTACGAGCTACTAGACGCGTCTTCTGCGTTCGTCGCCCCTTCTGTGTGTATCCCTTTTCTGCCAAACTCGCGTTGCAGAAGTGTTTGGATCAAATTTTAGAAAAATACGCGTGTTCCGTTCCAATAAATAATTTTTCATTTTCAACACGTAATTTCAATTTTGCCACTAACTTTTATTTCGTGCCCCCTACGAATTATTATTATTATCAAATTATTGATTTATCATTATCGTTACTATTATTATTCCACGAATTATTTCCATCGAATGGAATTGACGTTTAATTTTTCTAGGAAGAAACATAACTGGCGCATGCGTCGAAACGAATAGACAGTGAAAAATTATACGTTTCGAGATATTGTTTGTTATGTTTTAAGAAAATTTTTGTTTCTTTAAGGATAAGTATCTACAGCATACACCTGCTCACACTTAACCGTTTTATGAATTTCACTTTACCAAACATTTGATTACGTTCAAAGATTAAGAATACGTTCTTTCTAACGTCATTCTTAAATCGATTCACCGACAAAGTTCTACAAATCCGAAACTAATAACAACTTGAATCCACATATCCGTACCAAGGCTCGTATCGCACGTACACACATCCGAAACTGGCTTTTGGAAAATACCCCTCCCGCGTGCAACATCTCTCTGTGCATGTCGATTTTTGTTTGCAAGCGTGGCTGTACCGTAGGTACGCGCGCGGAATCGCCCCGGCGTGGCGCGGCGCGCACGGCAATTCATCGAATCGAGGCCGCCTGCGTTTCCGCGGCATCCATTTGCAGCGATTGTGCTCGCCGCAAAAATTGTCTCTTTCAATTTGCCGCTGGTGTCGCCGACTGTATAAAATATGAAGTTCGGGGTTTCCACGGTTAATTGTATTGGCGTCTGAAGGGTCACCTTTTCAATTCGCGAAATTAATTTCGCGCGAGCGGCCACCTCGCCCTATCGATTGGAAAGTTTACACGGATGCCTGGTGCCACGCCGATGCCGATTTCGCTTGGAACTTTGCCGCGTCTCAAAGCATCTCCCTCCGCCTTCCCTCCTACCTCCTCCTCCTCCTCCTCCCTCTTCCTCCACCTCTCCCCCCCCGCGACTAATGGAAAACCGTTTTTCACGTAACCGTGATCCTTTGTATAATTAATTATTTCCCAGACTCCGGGAAGGTTGGGAACGGGACGGAATTTTTTTTCGATCCGGGGGACCGGTCGCCGTTTTCGGAGCGGTCTTTTTATCTTGAGAGAAACGAACGGCGATAAAACGAGAACGCCAACTTTCGAGGGCGCAAAACCAGCGCAGCGGAGAGTCATGCGCCCGCGCCTTATGGCCATTTAACGCTTCGATACGTCGGTAAGTTCATCGAAGTAAAAGGATGGTAGGGATAATTGCCGAACTCCGTGAATTATAGTTAAATATGCCGGCCACTTTGGCAACGACTTTGCTTTCTTCCGACGACGAACGCTTGCCAATTCTGGGGAAATTTGCTGCAACCAATAACGTAGTTTCACGGTGTCGTTTATTCCATCTCCCGTCTCCTTTCAAGAGGCTTCTCTCAAAGCTTTCCGTATGAATAGATTTTTTTTTTTCAACGAGACGCAAAAAAACATAAAAATCTGTTTTACCGGTGCCTATAATGCGTCCTCTCTTTGAAATATATTTATTCTCGTAGAGTTCAAAACTCGCGATGATTATTAGAAATTAAGAGACGTTTGATGGATTTGAACTGCACATTTTTCGATCTGTACTGCTAACGAAAGTTAAAGAAATTATATTCCAGCGTATTTACGTTTTTGATATAATCGAAATCATTTTCCCAATAACAAGACAGAAGACGCGGTGATTTATTAAAAACCTCGATTTTCTATCAAGTGTTAAATATTCTGTCAGTCAGTCCATCGAATAAATTTAGAATCGCAACTAGACCGTGGATTTTTTTATTAACCTAGAAAGAAATAGAATCTAAATATACGAATTCATATCGTCCACTGAATGTTGCAATAAGTATAATAAATTGCATTTACTTTTACGTTATATATTAAGTGCATCTCGTGCATCTCTGCATTTTCAAGTTCCCATAAACCCACGAGAATCTTTCCTGTTTGTTTTTTTTTTTTTTTTTTGACAACAAAAAAAAGTTCTCACTGACAGAATGATTCGATATCCTTGGCACGCACATACTACGTTTCAACGATCGAAACACACACTGCGACTCACTTTTATCGCAGTAGGCGTATTTCGTATCTTTAACAAGACCGTTAAATTGTTCTTTATCACACGGCACGGCGTTATCGTGCTGGGCGGCTTCTGGAGATATATGCACGCACACTTACTTGTTCTCAGCACGCCCAGAAAGCCTGTGCGTGATTTCTGCTGTTTACAAAGAACGTTCACATCCGAAGAGACGAGCCAGACTTTTCCGCGCGCGTTGACATCCATTTCAAAGTCGTCGTTCAATCAGCGTCAAAGGACTCGAGTAAAACGCGTTTCCAACCACCGCCAACTCGTTAAAATAGAATATTACTCTGCAACAAAACAGTTGTGGAAGGCAAAATTATTATAACAATGTTGCGTTCTCTTTTTCACTGTCAATTTCGTCATTTTGTGACGAAACGCAATTGTCTCTTGTAAATATGCCTGTATTCTTTAAGATGAACGAATTTTTACGATTATAATTGTTTATACAACATTTGCAGACGTTCTACATTTAGTCAACTGATCTCGCAATAATACCTCAAAAAATTTTGGAGAAGACGAGTCGGATTTTTACGTATCTCGTATGTATGTATTTCAGTATTTCAATTTTTCGGCTTCATTTAGGTAACAGTACCTATCATTACATGTTGTACATTTGCACATACTGCTGTTACCATTCATTCGTAACGTTGCTACATTTTTCATTCATGTTTCGAATAAATAATCCAAGTAATAAACGAGTTTGTTTGATATTTTCTTTTCAACTGACGCATGTAGTAGATAAATTGGCAAATAATATCGAAAGTTTGAATGCGCAGAATTAATCTTCCATTTCCTCCGCGCACAATTTCGAATCCCGTAATATTAATTCAGTTCGTGTCATCAAACCTACCATTTTTTTTTTTTTTTTTACAAAATTTTAAACTACGACTATAATTTTCTTCAACTATTTTTTTTTTTGCAATCTTTAAATATTATATTTTTACAATCTTCTATCTTCTATCTATTTACGTCATCAAACTACCGATCATAACGAGCATCACGTACTGATAAAAAGTACCAAAGTAATTATTAATTCATACAGGACAAACACCAATATTAATAAATATATTTTTTCCCAATTTTACAAATTATGTAATACACGCAAAGATCAATTTCCCAATATCCTAGATCAATTTTCAATCCACGAAAATCGCACGAAAAGTCATCGTAAGAACATCTGCCTGGCATCTCCATCAATCTGAACGCGAAATCTCTGCAGAAACCGCAGAAACTGGCGCGTCGTTGACCATCCGGAAAACGCGGGATTGGTTGCGCAAAGGGTTGGGCTCGGCATGCGTGCAATCTATCAAAGAGTCAAGAGTTGGCCCTCCTTCAATCGGCGCTCGGTCGCATTCTTCGAGGCGAGTGTTCGCGCGCGCGCGCGCGCGTGCACGAACGCCGAGAGAATCGTGCATATGCATCGATCGATCGGTGGTCGGTCGCGTGTTGCGCGCCTTGCACGAACCGGCTCCAAGTATAAGTACGTAATACGCAGGAATGAAGGGGCATGCGTCACGGAACATCTGCCGCGGGCGCGTGGCCCCCGGTTCGTGCCCCAAAGAGCACACCGACTGAAGAGAAGGGTCCTTTGAGACAAAGAAAAAGTATGACGTACCGGCAGCTGCCGCTCACGGTGACGTAGGGCCCCCTCCCCCCTCGTTTTCTGTCTAGCAGGAGCCACCGATCACCTAAGGTGAGTCCTCGGTGAAACGAAGATTTATCATCGCGGTGATCGTTCGCACCATCGCAACCGCATCGCCAATTCACGCCCTGGATCGCGCGAATGCTTTTGTTTTATCTCGAATTTTCACCACTGACTCGTTAATCTCGAAGAAACTAATCTCGCCAAGTTCGCCATATTTTAAATATTAAACTCGTAGGCTGTGTGAGCTGCGTGATGAACGATCTCGTAACATTTTTCGAAACTAGAAATATGAAAGTGATGTGTAAGAACAACACGATGATCGTGACATTTTCGAGAAGCGAAACACAAAGTCATTCTCTGAATTTACAAGTAATTATCTTTCGACATTTAACTTTTTGAGATATTGAGTACCAGTGGCGTAATGACGTAAAATCATCTGACAACGTCAGAACAGTGGATGAAACAAAATTGCTATTTTAACTCGCGACTCGTTCGAAATATTTCAAAGAGTCAACATTTGATCTTCGACTGAGTCTATCATTTTCCACGTTACGGTCGTGCTCGAAAGAGAGGAATTGAAGTCTCCGAAGGACGACGGAAACAAAAGCTTCGTTCAACCTGGTTTCCATTATAATCCGGCGACTCGCGATCGTCAGGTACTTTCATAAACATCCGCAAAGTTGTTTAACTTGATCGGTGGACTGATGACTGGCGAAAATATCCGCGTAGCTCGCGGAACTCGGCGTAAGCCTCGATCTGGCTTCCTTTTTTCCTCCCCAGCCAGTGCCTCGGCCCGGCCGCCCGGCAGAGACGAAGCAAAGTCCGAGAGTCCATCCTCAAAGCTCGTGCAGGCCGCTGAGTGCATGCCTTTCTTCTCAACAGAGGCACGAAAGAGGAAGGGGGACAAAGACAGAGAGGCACGCGGTAAAGCGTACTAATCTCCCAAGTAGACACGCTAATGAAAGCTCGGATGCCACTGTCTTTCCCAGTTTTTTTCAAGGCTCGCCTCGTTGTACGCGCACCTTTTGTCTCCCTGTTTTCAACGGAAATTAAACCCAAGACACTGAGACTCCGTACGTCGTATTAAGGACTCCTTCGTTCGCTCGGCAGCCGCGCTCGACGATAAAATTCCAAAGTTTACGTCGTTGCAACGATACTCGTGCCTTTTCTATTTTCGACAGGAATTTTTAGCGACTTCTTCTTTCAAGAATGCCTGTTTAGATGTTGCTTCGTTTGACATTCTGTTTGAGGAAAAACGTTGAAAATTAAACTTCGACGCGAGTCTTTGGTAGATTTTGGTTTCGTTGTCCGCAGCCTACATTGTATAAAAGAATTGGTGGTAGAAGAGAAATCAGAGGGATTCGATAATTAAAAATAAGACCTTCAAAATAAGATCAACTTCCTATAACGAAATTGTATTGGAAAAGATCGAATCTGAGGATTTCCTAAATAGATACAGCTGACTTGCGTAAATTTAACTGCAGAGAAGATTTTTCGCTCACTACTTTTTTCGAAATAAACTCAACTTGAATCTCTCAGGTTAATTTTTCATTAAACGAGATCGATTTTCTCAAAAACGAAGTCCCCCAGTGTAATTTTGTCATTTCCAATTCATGTATTATTCTGAGCCGTAAATGCAACTTCGTTGCTCTTCATTTCTTTTCCTCTCGATGGAATCTTCTTCGACCATGTCAAAAAGTAACGAGAGATCATTCAGCGTTAAAAAAGAGCAAACGTGAAATTAAGAAGGAAGGTTGCGTTTGAATAGGTAAACATTTGAATAAGTCAGAGAAACGTTCACGTGCTACTTAAAGAATGGCGTTCCGGTATCCTTATTATTACCTGATGGTTTTTCCGCCCCCCTGACTAAGGGCGCTCCAGCAGTACCACTACCACTCCCCAATCTCCTCGCATCTGTCAGGGCACGCGAATCGCCCTTGCACTTGAAAGATGAGGTCCGGAAAAGAAAGGAATAACACGTCCACGGTGGTATACTTCCCCTTTCTAAAGAGATCAATTAAACCGTTCTTGTTCAATTGCACGAAATTAATTCACGTAAAATGGAACAATAGAAAAATATATTTCATCCACCCTGATATTTTTTCTTCGATTTTCAATTGTTATTTTAGATTCACGCTGCGGACGTTTGTGCAGTGATGGAGAAATTGAAATTCGTTAAAATTGGCAGGATACGAATAATATACAAAAATACAAAAAAACAGAGTACGATTATTATATTTAGAGAGTGTAACGTATTTTTATTTAGTTTTCATATATTTTTTTTCTTTTTTCAGCTTCATTTTAATGCAAAAATAAAGATTAATCGATTTTATATCTTAAACGTAAAGTGTACTACGCAAAAGAAAATTGAAGAAAATTCTCTTGTAAAAATATAGATGAGCTTAATATTTTTAAAATTTTGAATACTTTTAATTTTAAACTAAATACTTTTACTATTTTTGGATTTTAATGCTTTAATGATTCTTCTCTTTCAATGATGTCGTGCAAACAGAAATGTAAATATATATATTTAAAATGAATTTAAGTTGGATTCCATTTCTTCAGTTTTATTTCAATGCAAATAACAAAGATTAATCAACTTTGTTAATTTAAATTAAATTAAAGAAAATTCGTTTTCATTTCACAAAAGTGTATTTTAGTCCGTTTCGTTAATTTTAAAATTTTAACACTATGATAATTCTACGGAGATGTCAGTGATTATCGTTGGGAATTGAAGAATGAAAATTTAATATTCCTGCATCGGTTGTTGGTTGCGTTTGACTTATCCGTGTACAGAGATTTCGTTCTCTACTTTTTCGGACGCGAAGAAAGCACATGTTAGAATAATCAAGTTTACCTGAAAGAAATAATTAATTACCGAGGGCTGGAGCAGAACTGCGTTCGTCCGCCAGCGTGACATTTCATTTCCTGTACAAACAGTGTCAACTTCTTCCATTCCCGCGTCTGCTGAATATTTAAACGTCTGTATAAATATGTCGCGACTCGTATTTTTCCTGACCCCACCCTTCAGTTTCAAAGCGTCAATTATTCTTGTCCATTATGCTGCGCACACTTTTCCCACCAGTTTGCAAAACTTTCGAGAAGCGATTATCTTGACCACAATTTAACCTTTTGTGCTAAATATCAAGATCTTTCTGAGAACACTCTTGCACAAACTCTTTTCTGGTCGATGTCTACGATAAATAAATATTCAGACGAAACATCAAGTCAGACTTTCTCTGCTCCACGTTGTAGTAAATATCACAAATTTTAATTCCAAAAGAGAGATCAAAGAAACATGCAAATCCATGGATACACTCATATTCAAACACCGAGTATAATTTCTACTCATGTAATTGAACTGTTATGAAATTTTGACACGTTTTATCCAAAAAAAAAAAAAAAAAAAAAAAAAAAATGAGCAAGGCCTCTCTAAAAGCCATAATACCGAGCAAAACTAAACTTTCAAACACAATCTACTCAATTCGGCTTTTCGTCTTCCAGACTTTAGAAAGCCAGAATTATTAACAACCGCAATGTTCATTGGCTACTCTCAAGTTTCTAACAAGCACTTCGTGAATATTACACGCATGACCCAATAAAAGCGTACTAATCGATTCGCAAGACAAGCGAAACAATTCGTAGAAGCGAAACATTGTAATTTCCCCCATACGATAGCTCACGGTTACACGTTAATCTCTAAGTACTTTCGAAACACCGGCATCCTGCAAGGATTTCAACATCAACGATCTTCCTCCGCGGGATATTTTCGCCCGAGTCATTCGCCGGCGGTTTTCATGAGTCGAAAGAATTGCACAAGGGGTAACGAAGGGGTTGCAAGACAGAATTCCGCGAGCGGCAGGGAGAGAGAAACAGAGAGGAATCGAGAGCACAATGACCGCAGCGAATCACGAGTGAATTTGAGAGCGAAATCGCTGGATATTGTTTGCGAGACAGATGCATCATACACATTCGAGAGGAGAATGTGAGCCGTTGCCGATGAAAAGGATTCGCAAAAGGGCCCAGCCGAGAGCAAAGCCGCGATTCCTTTGCATTCTTCCATCCGGCAAGAACCCTTTCATTTGCATCTGTCTCCGAAATGCAAAAAGGCCTTTTCCAAAAATACAGATGTTCCTAACCGGTCGCGAGCAGTCGTTCGAGTGGAACGAAAAATAGGATATTGTGCGTTTTTCCGGCTCCTCCAAGACACTCGTTCTTCCACCCTTCGGGAATCCTTCGAGTCTTGGCTAGTTCGTAGTAGAAGGACCAGGTGTGGCTGATCGTCATCTGCTTTATCCCTTCGATCGAAGGAAATCGGGTTTAACGAGCGATCTATTCCCAACCACCCTCGCACACTGCGAGCAGACGACTTTGATAAATGCCTTTCACAAACGCGTCGCAACGTAGCACAAGATCCACAAGAAAAATTGCATTACTTTCTAAAACAGGAACAATCAGACAGATATTTGGAAATTAACGATCGGGCCAGCGAAGATAGCATTTTAGTAATTTCGTTAGGTACAAGTTATATTTCCTACCAAAAATCGGACGAATTTTATAAATTCAAGCTTTGCTAGTAATTTTCATCATTTTAGTGAGATTCTAGTTTATCCGAATCGCACGACAAATTGATTAATTGATTACCTACTTTTAAACAATCGTAGCGACTCGGCCGAATTTTTCCGCGTATAATTCTCGTTGCTGAAGCACGGGTGATCGCATACTTGAAAACGCGTTCATCATCGTTAAAGTATTCCGCGAGCGCCGATACGCGTTTTGAACGTTATTCACTGCTGTGTTCACGCTGATCGTGACTGACCGTTTCTCAATGGAGAAAGGGATTCGCGGAAGAAGCAAATGAGCACAAGGATAGGAGAGAAGAAGGTGGAAACGACGAGCGAAAGAGAAGTGTACCAGAACCAGAAAAGTCGAGGATTAAAAAACTCGCGAGAGAAGATGGGGTAGAAGATAGGGGAGAAAGATAGGAAACGGGATCCGTGGTAATAATGCCTATCTGGCATTTCGATTATCGAGATCAAAAAAGATTTTCAGTCGGTAGTTCGGTAGGTAGGTGCGCGTATTAGCTGACAGCTCTGAAATTGCGAAAAACGAAGAAAACGAGAGACGGAAAAGCGGTGGATAGCGTGCGCGAAGGGTGAACGGCTGCGAGCCGGAGGAGAGAGAGAGCGCGGCCGTGCCGCTCCATCGGTCAGACACGAACGCACCGGTCCAGAAAAAGAGAGTACGCGTTAGATCGAGTTTGCTGATTTTCTGTCGTACGTAAATTTCTCGCCTTTTTTCCACCTCTGCCTGCCCTCTCGCCGCCTCAGTTCCAACGGTTGGTACCGCCGCCGCCGTCTCCCTCTCATGGTCAGATTCCATCCTCCAGCGACCGTGCTCTCCTGAAACGCGAGGACGAGGGGACCGACGGGTATAGCGTGCGCACTTTTTGCGCGGAGATTTTTCGCAACGCCCTTCGGTTTGTCCTCCACCTCCACCTGTGCCACTGGCAGCAGCGGCTCCCTCCCGCCCCCATTCTCCCACAGCCTGCTGCCGCTGCTGCTGCTGCTGCTGCTGCTACTGCTGCTGCTGCTGCTGCTGCTGCTGCTGCTGCTGCTGCTGCCGCTGCTGCTAGCCTAGCCGCGTTTTTTATTTTACCCCGCGCGTCGCCGCTCGGACCGTCGGGCGATCAATGAATTGAAGCGTCCGTCCTTTTTCCTTTTTTTTTGGTCAGCTCCTGCCTCTCCTCGTTCGACGCACTGCCGCCTGCACGTTTCCGTCTCCTTTGCGCCGCGTTCCATCTCGCTCCGGACCACGCTCCGAATCAACCGCTTCTCTCCCCCTCTGTCCCTCCGCCGCGTTTCGTCCGCCTCTTTCTCTCCGCCGATTCTCCTGCACCCTCTCTGTGCATTTCCTCTTTCTATCCGGATGCTCTTTCTCTTTTGGGCCAACGCTTTCTCTCCATTCCTGTCTCTATCTATCTCTCTAGTTCTCTACTCGACCTCTCTACCCAACTACCGGTGCCGGTATTCGTTCGTTCGTTCGTTCGTTCGTTCGTTCCGTTCGTTCGTTCGTTCGTTCGGGCCTCTCTCTATCTGCATATCTCATTCTACTCCCGTATACCCTCCCGTGTTTCTCCTCTCCGTTATCGTCCTTCTCCACCTCCGCCGTGCCTGGTCCACCTCTGGTCCTTCTCGTTCCTCATCCGACTCACCCTTCTGGTGGCGTTCGAGAGAAACGGACTGGAAGCTGTCCCGCTTGCACTCTGATCGGCCTTCTCTTTCTCCGGAACGTCGTTCCACCAACAGCCTATTCGACCCTTTCTCTCCATCCCTCTTCCACGCTCGCCGGACACACGGGCCACCCTCCTCACTCTCTGTTACCCTCTCTCCACACACACACACACACACACACCCACGCACATACACACTACCCGTACGGTTACCACCGGTGCATATACCACGTCGCACATGCACCTGCACGCATGCAACCCTCGCGTTTCGCGATCTCGCATCGCCAGATAAATCTCACTGACGCTTACGTGCGAGCGACAGAGAGAGGGTGAAAGACTGGTGCATGCGCCCTGGATGAGAGAGCATTACCTTTCCATATATGTATTCGTTCTTCTTTCCTCCCTCTCTCTTTCACTCTCTGCCTCTCTCCCTTCCTCTCTTTGGCAATTTCTCTTCCTCCCCTCCCCTCCGTCTATCTGCCACTAGCCGTTCTTCCTTTCCGCTCTTTTTTTTCCGCGTTGCACTTTTATTTCGACAAAGATCCCCGGGGGGTTAATGCGAATTTCCACGTAAAGTGAGTGACGCGCCTTCGAGTAATATCGCGCGGGTCCAACGCGAGACGTGTGACCGTAAACAACCCACGCCGGAAATGGACGAGACCACTGCACGCTGACCGGCGCGGCGCTCTTTCTCGCGGGCTTCGGATTTTCGGTGGTGCGGACGAGAGGGGCTGGGGAGGGGGGAGGGATGAGAATCATTGGAATCTCGCTCGTTTGAAAGGCAATCGATGTTAGCCCTTCCTCGGAGCCAAGGTTCCTCCCCCATCCACCCCCAATCGGCATTTTTCTATTTCACGTTGATCGAAAGTTATTACGCAATTAATTAAAATAACACGTACAACTTGAACGTCGGAGTTCTGACGAAGAGATTGATTTTCAAACACGTGGAAATTGTATTTGCAAACAATTTGAATTCGCCAAGCTCGCGAGATGCGACTGCTTTGTTCTCTAGTACGCAGACTGTTTAAGGGTTTTTCGAGGGATTCATGCGAACGAAACGATTCGATAATTTAAGGAACGATACGTTGTATCTTGATCGAAGTATCGATGTTTTCGCAACGGTAATGTCGCTTCGAAAGCAAGAAAGGGAGAGAAAAATTAGCTTGCAATTGGTCGAGTTAGCTTGCATAGAAATATTCCTAGGGGAAGAAAGGGAGGGAGAGGGGGACGAGGAGGAAGATACACAAATTCAGAAAAATTATTACGAACGCGCCTGGCTCTCGTATCGGTGTTTCAATATTTTCAGAGATTCACTTATCTCCCCGCAGCATTCCTGTACCCTGTTATTCTTCAGAATTTTGTTTTACGTACTTCCATATCATATATCGCAGCGACGCAGCCGCGTGTGCTGTTGCCACCGCTGCTGCCTCCACCAGGCCTGCAAAAAGCGTTTTTCCCCCTAGAAACTCGTTGGTTGGCAGCGGCAAATGTAAAATTTATAATGCATTACGTGCTCGCGAATATCATGACACGCTCGTGTCTGGTTATCATCTGTGAAAAAAAAAAAAAAAAAGAAAAATGAAAATAAAAAACAAGCGCAACAAGGTGAAACAAAAAAAAAAAAAAAAAAAAAAAAAAAAAGAGAGAAGAAAAACGCACGCACACGCGAGAAAATAGTGACGTGATAAAAATAATAATTACGTTCCTCTTCCTGGTACAAAACTGCCGCGATCCCTACCCCTTTGTCCTTCTGTACTTCTCTGTCTCTCCGAATCTCCGTCCCTATCTTTCTAAAAAAGACGTAAGTTTATTCATTATCCTGGACGTACAGCACTGGACAGTAGTCGACTGGACAATTGGACTGCCAACCCCATGGAGGATAGCCTGCGAGCCCGGCGGCAAATAAAATCGTATTTCATCCCCTTGCCGGCGAAAATTTTGTCTCTCTCTTTCTTGTCTCCTCGCTCCCTCTCTCGTGCCCTCTCTTTTCGCGGCGCAAGCTCGTACATCAAAGCTCGCATGCGTCTATCTTCCTCCTCGAATGTTGCTGTGCTGTTGCTGCTACTGTTGCTGCTGCTGCTGCTGCCGCCCTTCCTCTCTCTCTCTCTCTCTCTCTCGCGTTCCTCGTTTCCCTGCCGAGCCATCAGCTCGAATCCATCCCTCCTCTCCCACTGCTCAACCCCGTGAACCGCCACATTGCCCAACTACCCCCTTTTGCCGCCCTTCCGAACGCCACCCACTCAACCCCATCCTGTGTACAACTCATAAACTTTTGTACAGAGCTTTAGTAGCTGCAAGCTAACTTCCGGTTCTCGTGACACGCTCCTCTCACGGTCCAAAGTCAGGCGTCGACGATGCCAATCGAGAAAGTCGCTGCTATACTACCGGTTTTCAAACAGCCTAGCCACCTGGCCACCTTCGGCGCAACGATCGCGTATGCAGTTACGTTCTTTCCACCGCGAATCGTATTTACCTGTTTATCCCCTCTGTATCGTCAGCATCGTCCCGCCAGCGACATTCTTTGGCAAGTGTCGGAGCGTGTATATTTCATTGACGGTATCGATGCCGATTTGTTTCCAATTTTACTGTTTCGATGACTTGCGATGGTAGAGAGAATAACAGACCAAGGATTTTTGCACGTTTCCTGGGAAATTAAACGTGCAGGAATGCGTACAGAGTTTGGATAACACGCACAGATACCTACATACGTACGTTAAATATCCAAGTCGCAGTAAGCTATATTTTCAATTATTTATATTAAAAGTAAAGTAACCTAGCGATAATTTGTGTGCTTAAAGTCGTTCAATAACGACGCCCAATTCTTAAGATATTGAAAGTGTTGAATTTACTTTTCTCTAAGACGTCTCGTGAAAAATTTTATTCTACATCTGTCGGTGCGAGTATATTTGACAATTTTCGAATGAAAGTATCAAACGACCGATGGAAAAACATTGAAAAAAACGTATTTTCTCATTGGAGAAGAATAAAATCATCGTAGACTGTCACCAACGAGAAGTTGTTCCATCGAATGTCCCTTCAAATGTGAGAAAACGAACATCTGATAGAATCGGAGACACAATGTAATCGGTCGCGCGGGAAGTTAGCTCGAACGGAGCATCGCGATTTATTTCAACCCTTTCGTGGCCCAGGCTCTGGCTTCGGGATGCAGAATGCAAACCCCGGCGGCGGCGGTAAGCTAGCTGACCACCAGTGGTTTTCATCGTATAACTCGATTAGCCCTGAAGTCTCTCTTTTTCGATATAATTCAACGCCAATGCAATTTTCAGTAATTACGGATAGAGAGCGTCGGACAAAAGAGGACGAGACAGAGGATAGTCGGGTGAAGGGTAGGGAGAGAGGGAGGGCGGGAGCGGGTGGATACCGGAGATCCCATCAAACTCGCGGAATCCGATTTTTATGGGATCGGAGGAAATTGCAAATCGAGTTTTCGTTTACATCCACGACCATTAGGATCGCCAGTAACGAGAAAGAACGCGTCGACGCGAATCTTTGAAGCGAATCTGTGTTACGTTAATTAGTAGAACGATCGCCAGCGAAGAAGAGGAGGAGGAGGAGGAGGAGAAGAAGAAGAAGAGCCTAACGAGGACTCGACTTTTCTCTCGACGTCTGACGCGCGTTGAAGTCGGCCGTGGTACGTGTTTCGCGAACGAGCGCAAAGGATCGCCCGAACAGCGAGAGCAGGTTGTTGGAAATTTCGTTCAGTCGTCGAGAGATCGACGTCCGCGGCGTTTCTATAGGCACGATGAGCGGAACGCCAGCGCTCAAAGAGGCGGGAGAGGCAGGAGGAAGCGTGCAGCCGGCTGGCGCACTGGCTGAAACACACTTCCGCGCTGATTCTTCAGGCCGGTTAACAGAGCTTAGAAAGCTGCGTTTCCTCCTTGCTGAATGCCGGCGGAGACCTTACTTATTAACCTCAAATTACACGAAACTAGGTTGGGAGGAACGTTTTTCAGCGTGCTTTATTCAACGACGGGAAAGATTAAAAGTACAAGGAGAACCAAGCCCTCCCACTGGTCCGCGCTTCGCTGTGCCCGGAACGCCGTAACCAGCCGCCCGCGCTCTTCCGCGCGTTCACTTACGCGCGCTTCCTCTGCCGCGCGTCTCGCCAATTAAAAAACCTCGACTTCTGCCAATGCGGTTTCGCTAGGCTCGCATTTGTGACTGACAGCATCCATCGGCGAGCGCTTGCCGCCTGCCGCGTTAAAAGAGAAAGCGACCGTGCCTCGCTGACTCTGCAACCAAGCGAGTGCCAGGTAGAAAGAAGGGCCGAAGGGTGAACGGAGAGAGGAACAAGGGTGGAGTGAGGAGGGGATTGGGGGAGGCGGAGGTGGAGAAAAAAAGGAGCCGTTTCCCGAAAACCCTTCCGAGCGTGCACATCAAAAGCATCGGGCCGCGGCGGATGCGGAGAGAAACGGTCCGCCCTCTTGGCGCGCACTCGAAGGCGCGCGCCTAATTGCGTTATCCGTCCGCGAGAGGAGAAACGAAATGAGGGAAAAAAACTGTTATAATTTTTAATTGGAGAACGCGCGCAACTGTCGTCCGTCAAATTGGACCATTTGGCACGTGGCTGCCACGCGAGATTCCCCGTTAAACGCCCCATAGAGGATAGAGGGCCGATACCGTTAGGGTCTACGTTACCACGCGCTTTCCTCCTCCAACTATAATAACAGGTGCTGCTGCGTGTAGTAATTATAGTGTAACGGTTCGCGCTACGATCGTCGCACGATCATCGCCGGGTATTAAGAAGACGTAGTGGCGGCGTTTGAGACAGTGTTTCCCAGTTTCGATGGCGGGGAGATTAGTGATGGCGATCGATGAAATTTTGCTCCGAGGAGGGTCGTTCTTGTTAATAATTCATTGATGGAATATACATAGTGAAACATGGTATATACCTTGGATTCTTAATTCATTTTCTGTACGAAGTGTCTCATGCTCGAAAAAAGTCTTGGGGCATATTTATAACATTTGTCGTAGATAATTTTAAGTTGTTTGTACATTGTGGTAGAATTATTGATACATTAATATTTTACAGATTATCTATTGCAACAGAATATCATTTTATTTTTATCTTCGTTATATTTCTCCTGCATTTTTCCATACTAGATCAAAAATAGCAAAATAAAATAGAAAAATTGAATTTCGTTAAGGACGAGACTTCCATATGACTATTGCAAAATATGTGCCTTTCATTTTATCGAACTGTTTGCTCAGATTTAACTATGTAACTTTTTTTATAAAAATTCGCGACGTAGTAATGTTTCAAATTAAATGTCTTGCCTTTGTAATTAAATGATATGGACGAGAAAAAAGATTCGACCGATCGCAATCAATTATGGGGAATGAAGAAACAACGGATATGTGTATAAGTATATAAATATTGGCAAAACCGTTCGGTATAAAAATGTTCGTGAAACGAGAAATATAGAAGATTTACACAGACTCGTCTGCTTTTATTTCTGAAAGGAATTTAGTCATTGGAAAAAAAAAAGTATACGAAGGTATTTGAAGATATTTTCGTGGTTCCTAATTTCATCTCTTTCCCAATTCGTTTCGAACAATTTACTTTAAACAAGCTGAGATACTTGGATAAATTAAACTACTTGGGGTTCTAGCAGTCACACCTATTTATATAGACGAAACTCTCAACGCGAGACTTGAGATTAAGATAAAACTCCCAAAGTTGTACAAATTTACCAAAACGACGAATCCAAGAGTTAATTATCTCTATCGTCGATTTTCCGAGGTCTGCTTACGATCACAGAAACATCGGGACCGATCTAGCCAACTGGCTCGCGTCAAGGTCGCCCGTGAATGATTGAAAACGCCGTTAATGCGTATCCCTGGCAGAGACCGTTGCCTAATTTCTGTTAGGGTTTTTTCAGCCGGCGCCTACCGACGCGGAACAGACGCGGCCAAACAGATTCTTTCCATTTATTTCGATTGGCGGACGATCGACGCGCGTTCTCACGGCCGGATCCGGAATCGAGTCGTGAATTTTGCATGCGAGGAGGGGTCGTTGCTGCATTCGCTCGCGCCACATCGCAGCAAGTCTCCTCTCTCTTCGTTATAGCGGGTGAAAAAAAGAAGAAAAAAGAAAAAAAGGAAAAATAAAACGAGAAGCAGAAAGAGAGAAAGAGAGGGATGGGTGGGAGGGTGGAAAGGGAGGGAAGAGAGAGGGAGCTTTTGTCGCGTTTGCAAATCGAATCCGTCGTCAAGTGCTCGTTCATATTTCACGCGGCAAGCTGCGAACGTTGTTCTCCGGCTGGAGGAGCTATCGAGAACGTCGCTGTCGAATGGTCAGAACGCACGGTTCTTCGAATGGTGATGGCTTCTCGTTGTTCGATGGCGTTCGTTGTTTTGGTGGGGCTTGACATTCGTTTTCGTTGTTCCCCGTGATAAGGTGCGACTAGACGACAGCTCGTCGATTATTGCACGATATATGACAATCCCCTAATGCTAAATATATTTCCTGAACGATGTAACGACAGAGGGTAACGAGCATTAGGACAGTCGCTGATGTGTTTAATAATCAAGTCAATCGCGTATTTGGTTTTCTTTTCTTTTTTTTTTTTTTTCGTCGTATTATTGTCTATCTGTCATTTCACTCGTCGCATGTCATATCTCGTATCCGTGCAAATTCAAATTTCTATAAGCACAGTCAAACAAGTTGAAACTTGCCTCATCCCTCAGATGCTCGAGACTTGAACGAACTTTTCTTTTAAATTATGAAGATTATCACAACTGAAAATTCAGCCAGCGAGAGCTGAATTTTGAATTTTCGTTTCATAAGGTGCATTTCACTTTTCTCATTTTGAAATGCTCATAAATAACGGGAAGTTATCCCTTAGTCTCTTGCTCGAACTTTCTCGTTCAACTGGGTTTCTTGAAATGAGACATCTCCATGCAAGGTGCAAAGTTCAATCTCCGATCTGTCCGATTTGCTCAACGATATCGAAAGAATCTTCGTTTTCTCGTCTGACGTTCATTATCCTCGTAACGCAATAACAATTCGCCAAGACAAAAGTGTCTATTTATTTCAAGAAGCGTATTCGAACGCGGAGAATTGATAGCCCACGTTAATTATCAGACTTCAATCTGTTAAACTCATTTCAAACGGAGTGAGAACGAAGAAGAACGAAAGGTATAAATAAGAGGAGAGCGAAGACAAAATATGTAGAACTAATAGCACACGTAGCGTTCGTACGACGAAAAATGAACAGCAGAGACGGAGAGAACCAAATAAAAGCCACGTATATACCTACACATGCATTTCAACACACACACACACACTCACATTCCAATATATAAATCGTCAAACCAGAAACGCATTGTAAGAGGAGAACGTTACACACGAAAGTACCTGTACGAGGGAATTCGCGACGAACGGTGGCGTAGTCGGGTGAGCAGAGGGGTGGGAGTAGGGGAGGGGAGCGCGCGCGGATATCAGGAATATTGATCGAATCCCATAAATCCTCATCGGAGATGTCGATAATCGGAGAGAATCCAATAATCGAGTCGCGGGGCCGACGTGCACGGCTAACAATCGCGGAAAAACGAAGAACGCGAAGGGGCGAAAGGTCGCTTTGCATTCGAAACGTCGACGATCCGCGAGGTAGCGTGTACGCGAAACGTGGAACTTTGGTCGGAGAAAAATGGCGATTAACCGATGGACGATGATTGGGAGTGGAAGCACGAACGATCCCGTGCCCCTCGAGTCGTCTCGTCTCTGCGTCGCGGGTCCTCGCAAGGAAACACGTTCTGCTTCACAGTGGAAACGAACGAAATCGGGCGCCCGGTTCTCTACGTAATTGAAGGAAAGCCGTTTAAAACCGGCACGGTCCGTCGAGTTTGCGCGGTTACGGGGGACGAGGGTTGGGGAGGAGGGGCTGTGAATTGTAACTTTCTCATGAGGAAAGAAACGCGCAAACGGCTCGGTGCTCGAGATTTTAATGCATTTGCCGCGGCGCGGGTCCGCGTTGCCGCTCATTCTTCCCGTGATTTCGCGTCCACTGATGCGTGTCCAGCGCAGAGTTTTTCGACGAGCCTCGCCGGCGCGTATCCGCACGCACCGAACCGCGCGGCTTGCCTCGCCCGAATATTTCTCTCTACACGTACACGCCCGGTTATTTTTTTTCCTCTCTCTCTCTCTCTCTTTCTCTTTTTATCTATATCTATACGCACGTACACACACCAGCAGCAACGAACGCGCGCGCACAGAGAGAGGAGCGATGCACACGCGCACAAAGAACGACAGAGAGGGAGAGCAGCGCTCGCGGATCCAGCCAGGAATTTCTACCATCGTCGGTCCTACCATCGTCGAATCCACGAATGCTGTCGTGAATTCTGCATAATGCACGGGCCACGCTCGGCCGAGCTTCCTGCATAAAATAATCTCTTTCCGCGATCGCGATTCGCGGCCCAAGCCGGCCAAGTGAAAGAGTGGCAGATGTCACGTTGCCGCGTATTTTTCACCGAGCTACTCCCTCCCTCCTCCCCCCCGAGCTGCTACCCTCTCCGCCTACCGGTCCCACTCCTCTTTACCTACCCTGCCTCTCGCTCGCGTCGTCCTTCCTCTGCCTCCAGTTTTATCTCACCCTCTCTCGTCCTTTTCCTCTCCCTCTGTATTTTTCTATCCGTCGTCCCTCTTTTTCGCGGTTGTCGTCGGCAGGGATGAACCGAGAGCCGAGGGCAAAAGAGAGAGAGAGAGAGAGAGAGAGACGAAATGGAGGAAGAGCAGAAGGACGGATGTAGGAAAGACGAGAGAGAGAGAGAGAGAGAGAGAGAGAGACAAGGGGGTGGTTAAATCGGGGAGGTAGCGTAACGGCGTTGGTGTGCGGCGAACGTGCGTTACGCGTGTATAAGTGCGCGGACGTGGTACGCGAGAGGGCTGGGATTACGGGAGGATAGAGAGAGAATTCGAGAGAGAGTGGCGACGAAAAATCATTTCGTGCTGTGAACCGAGCCTTCGCCACGACGATTATTATCATTATTAGCCGAACGAGGTGGAAATCTGCCGCGACGGGCAGGGGGGAAAGCGGGCCTTCGCTATATCGAAAGACGTGCGAAAAAAATCGGTGCCGCCGATGACGTTGCTTCCGTTGGATATTAATGGATTACAGTCGTCCTTGGATAGGTGTAATCCGTTGGGCCGCGTCCACGACGCAGGCAGAAATGAGCGAAACGGATATCACTTTTGCTCGGTCGCGCGGTCGACATTAATGCCTTGTTTCCTGGACGGCGCTGGTTTTTAATTAATACTTGTTATGTCTGACTAGCGCGCGCTGCCCGGTTCTTTCGTTTGCTGAAACACGGATGATATGTTGTTTGCACGCCGGGACAACGGACGCGGCGCAACACAGGCAGGATTAATGGGAGACGGTCCGATGATGTAATTCCAGAAACGTTTGATATTTCGCTAGCGTGGTAACAACGACCACCTTTTTCTTCTATTTTCCGCGTGTTTGTGCGCGGCCACGGCCGTTCCCTCTGTCCAAGGATCAAAGATACACGAAACGCTCCCAACTCTATTGACCGCCGGGACACCGGACACGGTAAACGCGACGAAAGTCTTGGCACAGAGAGAGAGAGAGAGAGAGAGGGAGGTCGGCGATAAAAAATTTTCATAATTATCCTTTGATATCCGATTATCGAACGTTCGGGTTTATACTCGCAAGTATAAAGAGGCGGTTATCTCGTAAAACGTCATTTTCTGGGAATATTAAACGGCGAACGGGGAGCAGAAGGAAAGGCGGGAGGGGGGAAAAAACGAGCGGCTACAATCTTTTCAACGGAAATCAAATATTCCGAAAGACACGGGCGGGCAAACGAGGTAAAAGAGAGACAGGAAGAGGGAGAGGGGGAACGAGGAGGCAGGAGGTGGAGACGCTGGACGCGCGGCGCGCTGTATGACGACGGCAGACAAATTAACTCCACGCGCAGGCAAGCGCTTATTTTCCTGAAATTAATAAAAAAATAACGGATAGCGGATGTTCCGAGCGCCCACGCGCGCGCGCACACACATAGAGAGAGAGAGAGAGAGAGAGACGCACGTTACATGCACGCATAATGTGCATAAAAAATCCCGGTACGTCGAGTTCGTTTAAAAAATTCAACATATCCGCGCTTCTAGCCGCGATGCTGGACGATTTTATATGTAAAAAAGACGAACAAGCCGCGGGGCGGAGGGGAAAGAACGAAGGGAAAGATAATACGAGAGAGAAACAGAGAAAGAGAGAGAGAGAGAGAGAGACACAAAAAGAAAGAGGAAAAGACGTTAAAGGTAGGAGAAAATTAATCGCGATTTACTCGATGAACCATCGCGTAGATAAAGCGGCGGGAACGTTCAAGGGTCGGCAAAAAGAAACGAACAGGAAAAAAAAAGAAAGAAAAAAGAAAAAAAAATGAACGACCCTCTCCGTCAAAAGAGAATCGCGTTTCAGCGATGCATTAGCGACATACGAGCCCATTATTTTTCACGAACTTAATCTCCCTTCGAAACGGAAAATCGAATTCGCGAGGAACGCGAGTTCCGGCAGCGCGAAAAGGGAAAATCGTGGCAGACGGCGCGAGCGATGCACCGGTGAACTATTCGCATCATCCTCGATCACGCTCGGCCATCCTCAAAGCTTTGAAGAGTAGCGGCGTGGATTTATTCCTAGAATACCGGTATTCTAATCAGAGTTCAATACGCTCAAGGACAACGAGCGGAAAAGCAACCGTGTGACGCGAGTGGATGGAAGGGCCGTGTACGCGCCGCGTGACGCTCGGTTCAACAACGACGACGACAACGACGGCGACGACGACGACGACGACGACGACGAGTTTCGGGCGGTGAATGGGAGAGGGAGCGAGTGAGGAGGAGGGGTGGGGCAGGCGTGGGAGAGAACGACGGCCGAGGACGAATTAGCCCAGCGGATTAGCGTCCGCATATTTTTGCAAAAACGAGATAATGCAAAAAAGCGCGCTGACCGGTCCGGCCAGGCTGGTACGGATGCTGCGTAGTAGAAAGGCAGGTGGAGGAAAAGGGGTGGTTGGGCGAGGATGGCTCGTGACGGACGGAGGGCAAGAGGTGGTGGAGGAGGAGGAGGTGGTTGGAGGTGGATGAGGGGGTTGCGTCGGGGGTGGAGGGCGTGGCCAGGCGGCCTCTGGCAGGTTTCGAACGAGAAAGAGAAAGAGGAACCCGCGTTTCCGTGGTACCAGAACTCGCGAGAGCGAGAGCCAGAGAAAGAGAGCGGTAGAGAGCGGAGCGCAGCAGAAGAGAGAGAGAGAGAGAGAGAGAGAGAAAGAGAGAACGGAGCAGAGAGCCGCGACGATGGGAAAGAGGACGAAGGAGAGAAAAGCTGAGAGAGAGAGAGAGAGAGAGAGAGAGAGAGGGAAAAGAGATGGAAGGTGGAACAGAGAAAGAGTGATCGTAGAAAACCGTGTACGAATAGAGATGCACAGAGAGAACGACAGAGAGAACGAAACGAACGAGGGAGAGACAGAGAGAAAGAGGAAAAGAGAGAATCGGAGAGAACGAGAGGGAGGACGACGAGAAAAAGTTATAGATGCACCCGTTTGCATGTGGTTCACGTACGTGGCCCGACAAGACGCGCGTGTACTGGTGCGTTGCATACGTGACACACGTACGTGGACGCCACGTATGCATCGGTGCATATACGATCCGCACACGGGCTCAGACGTACACGTACACGTGGCCGCGTATCGAGCACGAGCACTGTGTGCGTTTAACTATAGCCAACGTGGCCCGTGGGGCAACTGGGGGATGGGGTGGGACAAAGGGGTAAAAATCATTGCGCGGTCCAGCCTCGAGGCTGATCGATGGTTGCTGCACTCACCCCTGCATCTACTACCCTCTGCCTCTCTCTCTGTGCCCGTACCCCCGACGACTACCCTATACCACCTACGCTCTTCCCCCCCGCGCGCACATTCACTGATCCCTGGGACTCACTGACTGGCCAGACAAAAAATGGCCGGTTCGAAGCCCATCCGCCTCTGCCCAGGCTGACGTCGGGTGTTTGATGACCTCGGGGTGGTAAGAGAGGCCCGGGAGGTGAAGGGTGCAACTACGAGTCAGGGTGCAACCGACGGCGGGGGGACGGCTGGTGCACCCGAGGGCCGACGGCCGGAAAACCGACACCCTCCACCCACTACAACCCCCCTGCCCAACGTCCACCCTCCCGACCCACCCCCGCGTTTCGTCCACCTACAAAAGGGTGGACGCCGGGAGGGAATCGATGACGGTAGATGATTTTACGTATACTAGTTCGCCGGTCAGCTCTGCCCTCTTTTCGTGGATTCGGTAGCTTCGCGATTCGCAGCGAGCCAACCAACGTGTATATCCAATTCCGGCGCCGTCATCGTTGCACGCCTCGTTTCTCACCGCTCTCATCGCCTGTTTTTCAAGAAGTATCGTTCCGATGAACGCGACAGAGGAGGTCACGCTCGCCGGACGAGGCGAAAGAGAGGGGGAGGGGGATCGTGAAGAGGTGAAGAAAACGAGAAGCAGTTTTCAAGAACTTTCTTTCCTCCTCTTACTTCTTTCCTTCCTTTCTTTTGCTTTGCCACGTTTCTCGATGTGTGCGTGCGATTTCTCTTTTGCGGATAAACGGATCCTCGACGTTGTCGTTACGATCTGAAACTGACAATACAACATCCTCGGTATCGATCTGCGCTTATCTCGATCGTACGTAAATCACGCGCTTCTCAAAACGATCAAATTGCGTTTCTTTTTTTTCTTTTCGTTTCGTCTCTCGACAGGAAGAAAAAGAGAAAGAAAGAAAAAGAAGAAAACGGAAGGAGATTCAGAAAGTGAAACGAAAAAAAATGGAGAAAGAGCATGACCGATCGTCCCGAGTGTCTTCTCCTCCTGCCGACGTAGCCCCTGGAAATTTCGATCCCCGGTGCCGATGCTTTTACAGGCGGCCCTCTAAAGTCGATCGTTGCTGAAACACCCTCCCCCTCGCCGCCGAAGCTCTTTCCGCGCGGCAAACTGGCGAAGTTCAACGCCAATGACACGTCGTCAGGGCCGTTAATGATGCGCCCCTACCCCCGAGCGCGCGAGCAGCACCTACACTCGACTCCCGATCCTTAGGTTCGCCACCCCCGGAGACAAAACGCTCCCTCGGCAACCGAGGCGTCCTAAACGGATGTGTGTATGATAGAATTTCTTCCGTCATTAAGAAAGCCTTACAATGTGTACGGATTTCTAAGCGCCGCGCCGTACAACTCTCGTCCATCTCGCGAGACGAGGTGTCGCGCCGCGTCGCTCGTCGTCGTCGGACAAAACTTTCCCGATCCTCCGGGCGACGAAAGTACACCGGCGGGTCCATTCCCACCCACCCCCACTCCCCCTTCTGTCGTATATATCCGCGGTGTCTATTGAAGTAACGGTAAACGCGACTCGTGAAAATTCCTCGGCACTTCGCGCTCCAGATCCGCCCGGTTTCTTGTCTCCTCTTTCTTTCTCCCTTCCGCCTTTCCTTGTGTGCCCCCTCGTGCTGCTCCAGCCTCCTTTTCCGCTCGCGCGTCGCGCTTCTTCTTCGAGCCACTGCCACGAGCGCTTTTTTCTTTTCTCTCTTCTCACCCCCGGCCCGCGCGCGCGAAACTGCCGGCTCAATGGTTACGCGCGTCCCGGCGTCTGTGCTCAGGTGACGACTCCAGCAGTCGTTGTGCGAAAGGGGGGTTGCGCGGGCGGTTGCACGCCGCCGTTGTCGGCATTATGCAGCGAGTTTTCCATGGGAGGAGGGTAGAACGGAGATGTTCATCGGTTCTTCGCGCCGCAAGAGGATGTTACGGTTTGATATTTCCTCTTTGTCCTCCGACCGGCCTTTAGAGCCGCGTCTCCTCGTGTCTTCGCCACCAGTTCCTTTCCCCTTTCTCTCCCTGCCAAAGATACCCTCTCACACGTGGATACGTATACGTGCTCGTTTTTAGACTTGTCGTCACGTTGCTCCGTCGGCTGTTTGTGTCGAGAAGGAACGAATATTTCTCGGTTAACCCACGGAGGAATATATTTCGACGTTCACCGACTCCACAATTTCAGTCGTCGTTTCCCCATGTTCGTGCGGTTATGCCGAATGTTCGAGCACCATGGTGAAAGAAGACGAACCCGTGCTAAAATGAATCGAAGTTTTATTCGCGAGCACTTTTAACGAACGTCCATTAATTGGAAGCTTCTTTAATAAACGATATTGATCTTTCGCGATTGTGCGATTGCTTTGGCCACCGTTGAAGGTCCATTTTAAATACGACTCGCACCCGGCGAACTGGCGAACGAACTTGTCCGTATTATCGATTGCTTCAATTGTGCCTGATCGAAATTTAGTTTCAATCAGCTATGAAAGTAGCCCCGCGGAGAATAAACCTCGTGTACAATTGGCATCCGAATAGCTATCTATAAACGTTGTACAGGAGATTATTACTGCCTCAAGTTGCACGACTCTATCAACCGTACGGTGTACGGCAGGGTCGCCTCTTTCCCGATAAAACGAATCCAATGCGATTCATCGGCGAGGCATTCGTTGCATCTCCATCGACGATCCATCACTCGGCGGCGCTCTTGCCTCGATCCTCGCGCTATAATACGGTCATTCGTTCAATCGGGTCTAGAGACTGTAGCGCAGCGGATAGCGCGTGGCAAAGTGTCTGATCGTGTTTCGACATCTCGCGTTAGCACGCTTGGAAAAATGAAATTCTTTTTCAGAATTTCCACCGGCTATGAGGAAATATTACAGATTTCCGTTCTTCTATCTGTTGCTTTTCGTTTTTACTAAAATCGTTGCAAACGTACACTGAAAGTTAACCAGACAGTGAGAAACAATCGACAATGCATCTTTCAGTTCAGGAAATGTTCGAATGTCACAGGTGGATGATTCGTAGTGTGACAAAATGTACTTTGTCGATTTGACGAAATGTATCGTGTATTGAAACTTCATCGTTGTATCAATAGGTACATACTTTCGGTTTAAAAATCACAAGACACTGCTCATTTTGAGCGTAATAATTTCCAAAGTTTTCGATACAATTTTCTCGCGTACTTTTGTTGTTTCGTTTTATTATTTAGTTCACAGCAATATCTTAACGCGAAATTGATAACACACGCAGAATGTGTAATTTCGAGGTGAACTGACGTTCGAAGCGATCGCAATCAGACCTGAAGCTAATTAAAAATTTATGAGACGAACTGCATAGAAAAAATGAGAGAGGCATGTCTAAAATAAAAAAAAACAAAAATTTCTGAACGAATTTGGAAGAAGATCGAACTTGAATATCGTTGACAGTTGCCTTTGACAGTTGGAAACCTTTTACATAGAATTCGCATTAAACACGCCTGCCGATTTTATCTAACAATCATCTTTAGCGCAGAATCGTGATGAAATCTAAATTTTGCCACGGGTGAGACATCCGTGCGTCCGGTGCTCCTAGGGAATCTCACCTTGAACCGAGTCAAGTCGATCCAGAAAGCGGCGCAGGAGCAAGAGAGGCGCAAGAGGAAGAAGTATATGGATATAAAGTAGCTCGAGTACGACCGATAGAGACGGCCAGAGAGCGAGAGAGGGAAAGAGAAGTGAAGAGAAAGAACTCCAACCCGGCCTAACCTACCCCAATCGAGGGCTTACGTTGGAAAGCTTGCACGGCACAGCGTACCGCGCGCGGCGGCAGCGGCGGCGGCGGAGGCGGAGGCGGCGGAGGCGGCGGAAGCAACGGCAGGAGAATCATCGAAAAGCCCGGCGCTTTGCTGGGTGGTGCAGGGTGAACAAGCTACCGGTGCGCGGCGGTCATTGAATGGGCGGAAAAGGGAGTAAAAATCATTGAAAAGCGATGACTGCAGCCCGACGCTGGTCAGAGTGGATCATCGAATGACCAGAGGCCACCCCAGCCCCGCTTCTACCAGCCGCCCTCGTGTGGACCCCGCGCTTTCATGATTTCTACTGGAAATTAGCCAACTGGCTAACGACCAAATAGGAGCCTTTCGCCTTCTCCCTTCCTCCGCTGTATACACCTCTTGTCTCTGAATCTCTGTCTCTCCTCTTGCCCGCCCGCCCTCCTACCGCTCTCTCTCTCTCTCTCTCTCTTACCCCTTTTCTCTCTTGCTGGCCTCCCTCTCTGTTTCTCATTCTCTCTTCCCATCTCTCTCTTTCTTTCTCTCTTTTTGTCTGTTCCTCTCGCGAACGCGCCCTGTGTCGATCGCACGTTCTCCCTCCCTCTCTCATATGTATGTGTGTATGTGTGTATGTGCGTCTTTCTCTCTCTGTCTCTCTCTCTCTCTCTCTCTTGCTCTCGAATTTACGCCCTCCGCCGTCGGTGCACCCTGTCGCTCGATCGGCCGGCCATGTCCGCGTTTTTATTTCGCCAACTCTCCGGCAGCGGCATGATCGTCCGTCCGGCCAACGTCCTTCCTCGCCGAGAGATTTTACCTACCCGGTGCCCGATCAATGATCCAGAACTTCCCGGCAATTATTATCGCTCGTTCGGAACCAAGTTCCCAGCTTTCACGTGCTTTTAGACCGTTGAAAGTGGCTGCTTCGTTCTTTTCGAACGCGAATTACTGATTACTGTTCTTCGAAATTGCGTACAATTACTAATATTACATAATATTGCATATTACTTACGTAGCATACGTGATATAATAATGGGAAGTAAATATTTTCACAAATATTAAAAATGAACAACACTCCATTTTGAGAAAACTGAGTGACATTCTTAATCCATCGAGGTCAAATTCTCACTTTTTGAGAGTGGAGCTATAAAAATTTATAAAAATTAAAGTCTTTGTGGGACGACGAACGGACTACTCGGCCCTTAGTCTGTAAAATCTCGATTACGAGTTCAGTGTAAAAGACAAACAACACCGTGTCGAACATAACGTTCACCGAACAACAATTTACACACGGTGCGATTAATAATTTCATTCACAAACGGAAATAAACTCAACGATTCAATTGGAATGTGCAGTCGAGAGAGAAACGGGAGAAAGGGAAAAAAAAGAGTAGAAATTGAAACGCAAAGATAGGAGAAAGAAAATCTATACAACGTCGTTCGGAGCTCGCACGTACGGAACGATCAATTAAAATGCTCGTGATCGAGGGGAGGGGGGGGGGGGGTCGAGTGGGACGATGAACGCGCGGCGAACGCAATCGTCGAAAAACTCAAAGTTAAAGTTGAGTTCGCCGGCTTGTGCAGGCTGTGTGTGTCGGGTTCTCGGGGCCGCGCAAGGATATATCTCTCTCGGCCGAAGGAAATATCGGATGATACCCGGGGCCGATCCACGCGAGCCGGAAGGTGGAAGGTGGGACGGGACACGGGAACAAAAGTTTCGCGGTTCGTGATAGAATGATAGACGTTTGTTCGGGAAAGAAAAATGCAAGATTCGCTGCAGTCACGAAATGGCAAATTGGAGTTGAAACTTCCCTCGTACGGGTTTGGGATAGGTTGGGTTAAGGCGTGACGGCGGAGGGTGCCGAGGGCACTGACGAGGGAGGAGGGCGGAAGACCGGTTCTCCTACGGAAAACACAGGCCGAGGGTGAGAGTTCTGGTTAATCGAGTTTCGTCTCCACGTGAATTACGAATTCGTGCGTATCGCTTTAAGCACATCCCGCGATATTTACCACCACCATCCTCTCCCCCCACCCCTCACAGAGAAGGGGAGGGGCATTATAACATTTCTTACACCGACTTCTTTCTCTGTTTTTCCTTCTTTCTTTCCGCCGATTTTCAACTCGAGTCACTCTGGATCATTTACCGTTGAAAAAATTTTATGAATACAACAGTTGAGAATTTCATCGACACTGTAATAATTATAGTTGGTGAAATTTGAAGCTAATTTGGTAACGTATATAAAAGATACACGATACACTTATTGGAGATATAAATTTAGTTGTAGTAAGTTTAGTAAAACTTGTATCAAATATCTTACAATTTTTATACGCATTTTTAGATTTGTTTCAAACTTGAATATTATAATCGTAACAAGAAGTTCCAACAAGTGTTTGAATGTCTTTCGTGACCGACTGTACCTTCGTATTGTGACCGCTCGCTAAGTTCCGAAGAACCAAGTTTCTTTTCTTCCAAGCTATTTATTTGCGATAAAATTCGCGATAAGATCGTAATGCCGGTTTAAAGGGATGTAATTTGCTTTCGCAAATACTATATCTGTAAGCTGTTGAATGCGAGAATTTGACGGATAATTGAATTTGCGAGAAATATTCGACAAAGTGAATCTTGTTTCATACGGACAACTTCGACGTTTGTTTCTTTATGTACGTTTCCATACCGACAAACGGATTTTACCGAATTAAATTTCAATCAATCTGATTTAAATAATTCGAAAATGCACGTGCTTGCAGTGTGTTTGCGACAATATTGTTTATATTTGTTAAACGTAACGTATACCGTCGACGTACCAAAAAAGAAAAAAGCCTCGACTCGTTGATCTAGAAATCCTTTCTTCTCTACTTTCGAGAACGGATCTTCAGCTACTGTCCCCGTATACAGTTCTACGAAATTCAAAGAGATTGAAATTGATCGTCACTGGAGTTCAAAGACAAACCTCGAATCTTTCAAACGCACCCCGCGGAGAGGTAAGACGATGGTAAAGAACGACGTAGGTAGCGGCGGAACTGGAAATTAAGCGCGACGCGAAACGATGAAAGGGGGTGGTCGCGCCGCCATAGATTCTCTCGTAACCTTAAAAAATCTTAATGCGGCTTTCGGGGCCGGGTCGGGGTAAAGTTTAAATTGAACCTGGCGTTGGGCGAACCTGGTGAGGGACGCGAGATGCGGAAAAGAGAAAGACGCAGGCCAGGTTGGCGGGGAGGGGGAGGGGGGGGGAGAAGGTTAGGGGCTTTGCAAGATATAGATGCATGTAGCGTCGGCTCACGTGGCTCGTCGGTGGGGGTGGTTCGTAGGGTGTGGGCCGTGCGTGCGAATCCCCGAACGGAACACATGCAAGCTTTGATAAGCTTCGGCAACACATAGACACGGTACGCGAGCCATTCGAGCCTCTGGCGTATCGCGGCTCGCATAATATTACGTAACGCGCGATTCAACGCGGCTTCCTTTTTAACGCCACCGTACCGCGTTATGAGAAAGACTCCCGGATCGAAAGAGGAAATAATACGCGGCGTCTGGCTCTCGCGCGATCGGCAGCTACCCGGTTCTCGCCATCTCGCGCCGATTTCCTCTGACGGCGGCATTGATGCACCACCGGTGAAAGAAAATGCGCGCGAATGGCACGATGCAAAGGAAGAAACGCTCTGGCAATGCCGAGACTGATTGACTGATTAGGAAAACTTGGTCTTCCGTGCGATTCTTTCACCAAATAGGCTTTCGATGCCGAATTTAATGTCTTGCGTGTAGATTCGGCTGTTTCCTTCGTGAGACGGTCATGAATTATTCGAGTCATCGCTTTTGACATTCTCTTCTTTCAGTTGGTGTATCTTTTATTTGTTTCGATTGCAGATGTGTTGTTTATATTTCCGATATCGATATTTTTGTCTCATTATTTTTAAAATTATATTTATATTTAGTATTTCTTCCATGTAACAATAATTCCATTTAGAATAAATTTTTCAATCAGATTCACAGTGCTGAGTAGACAAGTTCATATATTAATTGATCGTTTTATATCAACTGCATAAAATGGATTCTTGTTGCCATTTTTAATAATCCACCTACGATTGAACAACGCTATCAATCCCAACGCGAATGTAACCGAACATATAACATACCAATCTATTTATTATACATCATGCATCTAACATAATCACGTAATCGATGCAAGATGACTCTTTCCGCGAGCGCGCTTGCCCAAACTTCCCTTCAAATAGCGAGTCGCAAGTTTCTCTCTTTGGCGTTCTACTCCTTGCGTGCTTTTTTTTTTTATCTGATCGTGTCTTCTCCGCGAGATATCGCAGAGCCGACGTTGAAACTAAGGGTTGCATCGGACAAGTAAGGAGAGGGCAGAATATCACCCCAACGGTGGTTTGGTAGCGGACTCCCTCCAAGAGAGGATACTTCAAGGAGGGTCCCCTACTGCTTATTTATTTCTCCATTTGAATTTTATTATCTTGTTCCGTCGTTACGGAGCCCCGGTTCGTTTTCTTCGTTCTTACGTACACGACACGAGACCCACGCCGCCTGTACCGCCACCAAGAAGGACAAGTGGGAGTGCCCTCTGTCAACGACACACAGAGGATTCCTCCTTCCGAGGGCAATTCCGCGGACGCAGCGGCGCGTTAATTCGAACACGATAATGGATCGCCGTGTTTTCGCTACATAACGCTCTGTGCCATTTTTTTTATTACGTCCTATCGATACCTTTTCCAACGTTGTTTTCCACAATCTTTCAAAATAATTGGCGTTACTTGGATGGTCCTCCTGTTGGGATGCAAGGATCTAAGGATGCAAAAACGCATACAGCGAAATAATAAAAGTAAGAAATACAATGACAGAACGATACATCTTCTGGAAATATTTAGCGGCGAAACACGAATTTGTGCTTAGACTACAGTTCTTTAGAAATGAGAAGTTTTTAGGAAGATTTGCAGTCCAGTTCTGATTTCATTATTATTATTACACATCAAACGAATGCAACAGCGAAATTAATATATTTTTTGGTAATGCTATTGATTCTGCAGAGGGACACTTGTGACGTACGAAGTTTATCCATTTCAAAGTTCATTTCAAATACGTCTTCCTACAACGAGAGTCAGAATTACATCTAATATTTTACACAACCCGACATATAATATAAAACTTTTGCGCGACAAGTGTCGAGATGATTCAACAAATCAGCGGGTAGTTGCGAGACGTAGCGCGTTTCGAGTATCCCCGGCATCGCATCTTCAGCAACGGTGTCCTAGAAAACAGTCGGCCCCACTCGCGGGATAAAATCAAGCCGCGTCGAACGACTAGTTTTGCCTCGACCGTTTGTTCTTCCCTCTCGAGGAGGACGCTCTGAATATTCGAGCCGATGCGGCCGTTTTAACTCGGCATAAGTTTTTTAACATGGCCATATTACGCTGCGCGGACCCGTTTGCGGGCGTCACTCGCGCCGCAAAGAGAGAGAGAGAGAGAGAGAGAGAGAGAAAAGGCTGAGCGACGAGAAAGAGGCTGGGGAAGGGGTTTTAACATAAGTTTCGAAGGTCCTCCAAAAACCGACGTTCGCGTGTGCACCCGTAGGTTTGCCAAATTGCCGTGTAGGAAAAAGTTCTCTTTTAAATCGTCCCGGCTCTATCTGACCACGGCCACGAGCCGTCCTCCTCCACTTCTCTCCTCTCCTCTCTCGTTGTGCTCGCTAGTCGTTTCCCGGGCATAGAAAACATGTGTGCTAACATGGCACGCCGAACCTGCCGAACGTTAGGTTAAAACGCGCGTGTACGCGCGGCCGGCCCTCCGAGTTTTGTGGACCCTTCTCTCTCTCTCTCTCTCTCTCTCTCTCTCTTTCTCTCTGACCCTTCACCGCTCGCGAAGTTGGGTTTATCGATCGCTGATGCAGCCCCATGCTACGCTGCAATTTCGGTGTTTTCGTCATTCGAAGAAACATCGACTCCGTACGATATCGGCGGCTCTCTCCGATTTCTACCCTGAATCGCGCGTTTTCGTTCGCGACTCGTTCACCTCGCGTTCACCTCTCCACCAAATTTCCGCTGCTCGACGCATCGTGACGAATTACATCATCCGTAAGGACGTTTCCTGTTGACGTCGCGAATCTTTTGGTCGCTGATTTGTCGATGACGAAGCAAAGTGATTATTGTCTACTGATGAAAGCCGAAGTGTTTCAACAAGTAGATAATATTTAGAAATTATGTTTCACTGAATGGAGCTTTCAATTCAAGAGAAAATTAATTTCACGATAAACGAAATTACTTGCAGATAATTTTTGCCAAATTGAAGAATACGTAGATACGTATAATAGTGTCTTTGTTTGAAATCTCAGTTCATACAGTGACATTTAAATTCGAGACGATGATTTTCGAATCCTTTCCTTAGAAAAGAAATGACTCAGCTTTTCTGACTTCTTTGTCAAGAATGTTTTAAAACGTAGTATCGATCAGACGATGATGAAGTGATCGAAGCAAATGACAATTTGAAACAGCCAGATTTGATGAATAAGTTGCGTAAGGAAGAAGTTTCAATCGAATATTTTTCTTTCATTGCTATTGTCGCGTGCCATTTATTAACTGAAACGTAAAGAGAATTCAGCGTCTGGTGCATTGTGCTCGATACTGTTTTTTCGAAATTACGTAACCAACATTGTCCATTTGTTTTGCGTTTCTTCGTTTAAAACGCTGGCACAAATGAACTCGAATGCAATGAGAAGAAGATTTAAGTTCGAAATAGACTTACAGTCGAGACCTGTACCCATTAAGAACCAACGTAGTGTATTGTGCAATTCTTTTCAATCAATACTGTATTGTCAAATTCGACTTTTCGATACAGGATTTGAGGCTACGAAAGAAAAACTCCCAGACTCTACAATCTTGTTCCAAGTAATATCTACGATATAATGAAAAATTGTTTCTCCACTCTTTGTGGCTTAACCGTGAAATCCGCGAAATTAATTCGTACTAAAATAATACAATTGATAAATCGATGTTCGATAGCTAAGGAAAGACTTTTTTCTTCAATCGAAAAGGTCGATTCCACGCAGAGAGAAATGGGGGCCACCGAATCGTACCTACCTTAACCTCGCTACGTTTATGCGCACTTTAATCTTTTTCGTTCGCTCAAACTCAGTTTTATCCTACTTACGTTCGACGCTCGGTTCGGCTCTCGTCAGTCGGAGTAGAAGAAGGGTTCCAGTCTTTCTTCCCTCTCGACCGAATCCTTCCGGCTCCCTCTTTTGCCCTCCTTGCGAACATGACTTAAAGCTCGCCGTCCTTCAGCCGAATGGGGTTTCGATGGGGTGATTTCGACGATTCGCTCGTCGACTGCTTGCGAGCCTCCAACTTCGTCTCGAGTCCGTGGCCACCACCGTGGGGAAAGGGATCTCGCCTCCTTGGAAACTCGTTAGACTGACGAATTTATCGGCCTCCCCTACCACCTCGACGCTTTAAAATGCATGCAGCCGTGCACATTATTCACCGATTATTTATTTTGTCTATCGGTCCTCTCCCCGCCCTCCTTCCGTCCAAGGTGATACATCGATGCGATCTTCTTTGTCTTTCCGCGTTAATGCACCCACGGTAATTCAGCTGTCGTAATTCTGACTGCAGATGCAGGGAAACGTCGAGATTATTTCCTCGCTGCTTGCTCTCAAGTAACTCTGTCACGAATCGGAAGTTTCGAGTCGATATGTTGAGATATTTCGTGTCAAATATATATATTTATGATCTCGATGGAATTTTATTTTTTTTTTTTTTTACAATGATTTTTCACACAAAATTCTCAAACCTTCTATTAAAACAAAAACCACCACATTATTCTAAAAGTAACTGCCACCGGCAAAAGAATCAAGCCTAGAAAATAGTAGGAAAATTCGAAACTACTCTCGTATTTTGCTGGAAATCTCGATGCTCGGAGAATCGCGGCGTTATCGACACGGTATCAAGACGTAACCCGTCCCACGGCCGATTGTTATTCGGATCCGGAGGAATCGAGCCCTACCTCCCCCCCCCCCATCGTGCAGCGAGAAGTTTAACAAGGGTCGTTGAAACTTCGATTCGGTTCTCTCTCGTCGGAGGAAAAATCGCGGGCGTACCGAGGCGGACGCGTGATCGAGCGATCGAAGAAAAGCGGCCTCGGTCTCGCGTCGTCTCTCCGTCTCGGGAAACGCATCAGCCGAGAGAGGAGACGAAGAAGCCTCCGCCGATACTCCCGTCGAGCATTAAATCGGTCCGCGACGTGGAATTTTCTTAATAGCGAAAACGAGCTCTGATTCCGAAGGGTGACTCGACGATAGGGAGGAATGGTGAGAGGTGGGAGGTGTGGTGGAGGCCACAGGGAATCGAGGATGGGCGAATGAAACGGGCCGCGAGAGGCAGAGAAACCCGGCGAGGAAAGAAAAGAGCTGGAAGGAAGAAACGAAAGAAACGGGAGCAGAGAAGGCGGAGAGAAGAAACGAAGATATCGAAGGGGTGAGAGAGAGAGAGAGAGAGAGAGAGAGAGAGAACGGCAAAGAAAGGAAAAAGGAGAGAGAAAGAGAGAAGGTCTGAGGAGTCGGCTACCGACTCGACGACCTCCACCACGACGATGAGAACCCTTTAAAGAGAGACGGAGAAGGAAAGAGTTAAGAGTCGGCTTGATGACGAGCGTAACGGAGAAGTAGAAAGAGAAGGCGAGGGTGGGGGGAGGGGGGAGGCGGACGGGTGGAAGAGGCGGCGGGTGGCGTAGTCGGGAGGTGGGGTAGACTGGGATGGAGGAGCCCACGTTGCAATGATATCGATTCCAATGCTTCTTACTAGACGCGGTTGGTTAGGGTGGGCAACCCCTTACTTTTTATCCCTTTTCCTCCGCCTCACTTCCCTTGCACGCGCCACGACCACAGTTCTCGGTCCTTCTCCCGGCCCCTCCAACCCTCTTCCGATCCTCTCGCGATATTTTACTCGGTTATTTTTGCTAGTCTTCCTTTCACCCCTTTCCCCCGCCCTCCTCCTCCTCCTCCTCTCTTCACCGATTTCTGCCTGTTTCTCTTTCTTCGCTCGTCTTTCTACGTCGTCTTCGTTTCTTTCTCCTCCTTCTTCCTCCTCCTCGTTCGCCAGTGACATTTCGGTCACTCGACAGAGACGGACAGAGTTATTCTCGTCGAGGAGTCAGTCAGTCAGGGTCAGAGGCGAGCCGAGACGAAGTTAACGAAGTGTTATATCGCCGGGCGTCACGATGCCTCTCGCTTGTTGGTGTACGCCGACTCGATTGCGTGGCACGGAATTTTGATTACGCGATCACAGCGAACTGAGTCACTGACGCTCGTTGAATTCGACGTTTGCTTGGACGAACGATTTCGCTTAGGTTCGTATCTGGTTCTGTCTGCAACCCTTTCTCTTTCAGATTTCCCTCCTTGACAAATGTGAAAGGAGAGATAGAAACGTACCTACGTACACGAGTACGTATATAAACACGTAAATATAAGAAAAGAAAAAGGGACGTATCGACAATCCCGAATTCGTCGTTTGTCAAACGTGGTTTTCAGCGAGGACGATGAAATTAAACGTATTACAGGCTGCAGGGTGAATCCATGGTCGGTTCCCTTCATAAATTTCTCCCGCGTGCACACAGGCCCTGAAAAGTTTGCCGGCGCTACACTCGAACCACTCGCCGGCTTCAGTTTTTCTTGGCCGCGATATTATTATTCTTTCTCTGCCGCGAGCCGACTGAACTTCGACGGGTATCCTTCTTATCCGAACCACCGCTTGATGAACTCTTCAGCAGCGCGGAGAAACGAAAGGAGCGGAGTCGGAGACGATGAAGGTAAAAGAAACCAAGGGGAGAGGGGGAGAGGGGGAGGGATAGGATTGCAGGCGACGAAATAGACGAGGAGAATCCGAGGGGGTTACAGAGAGGAAAGAGAAGAATGTGTATATATATATATGTATATACACACACACATATATATATATATATATATATATGCATATATCTAGAGATCCCCTGATTACTGCGAATTCCGTCTTTCGCCGTCTGTCTTTTCGTCTTTCCCCGCTTCATCCACTTGACAGAGAACGGCCTACCCCTGCTTCACCCCTCCCCCCACTACCGCCAACCGTCCTTCCCACTCTGCTGTTCGCTCACACTTTCCATCTGTCCTCCTCCGTCGTCCCTTAGCTGGATTCCCCTCCTCTCTTCTTCGGCCCTCCACCCCGTTCGTCCTCCCACCCCGAGCCAGCAGGCTCTCTTCGTTTAATTGATTTCTTAAGACCCGATGGGGTTCGCGGATGTGACTCGAACGGATGCAGTTTTTCCTGCTTCTCGCCCCACTGTCCTCCAGCCCTCCAACCCCGCGGCTTCGTCGTTCGTCGTTCGCTACTCCCGGATTTTCTCTCCTCTTTCTCTTTTTTCCTTCGACGACCACGACCACCAAGCGAAAGTCGTCGATGACGTCCACGACTACGACGACGACGACGACGACGACGACGACGACGACGACGACGACAAGTACGAAGAGCAGGAGGAGGACGACGACGACGACGACGACGTAAACGGACGTGGAGATGGACGGGTTGGCGGAAAAGGCGTAGCAGAAAGACGAGACGGAGAGAAGGGTGCAGCAGCAGCGCTGGTGGGAGGGGGATGCAAGATATTGCAGCCCCGCGGGACACACAGAGACGTAATCTCCACGACGGAGCCGGAGACGTATTACAATCCCGCGGTCCTCCAACTACCAAGTCACTCGGTTTCCCGTGCATGAATGGCCCATTCTCCTTGGCCTGTCTCTAGGAAAGTCTCTATCTATTCCGATTACCGCTCCACCGCCGCCACCCCTTCCTTCTTCTTCCTGCTTCTTCTCTCGCGCGCTGGTTCGGTGTTCCTCCTCGCTCTCGGGACGAGCATCAGGCTCCGCAGTTTTACCCTGCTTTTTTTTCCCAACTGTACCGTCAGCTACCTCTGCCGCGTAGGCCGCCCAGCTTCGGAGAACAAAGATTTCATTTTTCACCAGACGCCAGGGACCAAGGCGGCGGCGGCGGCGGCGGCAGCGGGCGGGTTCAGCAACGGAGGCGGAGGAGGCTCGCGTTTCTTGCGTTGCAGATTTCTTTCATTATTCCTCTTAATCACGCCTCGCTGCGCTGACTGTGCCGTTCCTCTCGTGAGTTCTGACGCGCGGAATCAGGACAGCGGATGAGATTCTTTTAAGAAGACGTTACTCGCTCCCTCCCCCTCCCCTAGCCCGTGCGCCAACCTCGCCGCCGCTTTTCTAGATCATCCCTCGGAGAGCTCGGGTACCTCCGATTCTATACCCCGGCGAAGAAATTATTCTCTTAACCGTGTCCTGAACAGAACGGGCGATGTCTCTCTCAGGTGAAAAGCAGCGTGCGGATCATTCGAATCGCACGCGCTGCAAATCGCAGAGATGTTTATTGGGACGGAAAGGTATAGAAGAACATTGAAGCTACACGATTGTGAGTTCTTCTTCCTTCTTATTCTTATTACCTCCTTCCTTCTTCTCATCGTCATTGCCAAGATTGCGTTGCCACGATAATTATGCTTCTCATCCACGACATCAAAGCTGCTTCTTATTCCCCCATTTCCTCCTATTACTTTTCTTACCAAGATTGTCTCACCGAGACAATTACGTGTCTTGCCAGAAACACCGAAGCTGCAACCTCTTCCTCTCTCTCTCTCGCCCTCATTTCCTCCTCCTTTTTCCTCGCGCTCTCATGAAAGAATCAGCGAAAAGAGTTTCGTAGACGCGTGGAACAAAGCGGAACAAGCAAATCGAGCGTGGAGGCAGCGCGACAAGAATAACGATTCACTTCCCGAATCCACCTTCCTTAAAAACATCCTTCTACCCCCTTGGCGCAGACGGTAGCCCCCTTCGTCCTCGAGAATCCGTGCACTTCTTTTCTCCCTGTCCTTCGAGCGTCTCCCCGCCAGCCTCTGAAGCTTGTCTCACCCATCGTAGACGTATACACGAAGGGGTGCGAAGTCGTACGAGCGTGTACACGGAACAGGAATTGGAGGAGGACGAGGGCCAGGACACACCGAGGGGGACCGCGAAGAACAAAGAGTGCAAGTATAAGGTGGACGAGAGAGGGATGGAGGGAGGGAGGGGGGGGGGAGAAGGGTTAGTTGGCGAAGGGTGGGCCGGGTGGGTGGTGCATATAAGATGGGCGACGTACAATGCACGCACCCTCGGCACACTCGAGGCTCCTCAAGCAATGCCCGTGAAGGGACGAAGGGGGTAACCGAGGGAAGATTCCGAAAACTCGGCCGCTCAATACGTCCGTGCTTGCTTCGACTCACCCTCGCATTTTCCTTCCTCCTTTCTTCTCCTCGCTCTTCTTCTTCTTTCGCGGCCGCGTCTTTCCTCCCGCGCTCGCACTCTTCTCTCATCGTTGTTCCATCTCGTTCCCACACACTCTCTCTCTCTCTCTCTCTCTCTCTCTCTCTCTCTCTCTCTCGATCTTCTCGCTTGAAAGATGCAAAGCTGAATCAAGCCCGATACGAATTCGACGTCTGAGTTTCGTTTCATGTTCGTTCCGTACTCTTGCAAAATTAAAATTAATAAAACTATTCGAAGATTCCTACGCTTGGAAGTACCATTGGAAATAATTTGAAAAAGATTCGACGGTTCCAATCCGTGTTCGAAGGTGTTCGAACCCATCTCTAGCAAGAGATCTATCCGTCTCTGTTGGTTGATATCTCAGGGTTGCGACCTCTCTCACCCGTCGAACGCCGTCTACGATAGCGATCGCGGCTCGACGCACAATCAGGCCGATCGAGCGTCGTCAGAGACGACACCAGCGAGCGTAATTACGTTTAATGGGCCTGGAAAGGGGCCGGGTAACAGGGATGGTAGAACTTTGCCCGTATCTCCTGCCGCGGTCCTGTTTGCTTTTGCGCGACCCAAGCGGTTTCGTTTCCCTGGCTATCGGTTCGTTTAAATTGGCCAGCTTCCGGCTTGGCCAGCGGGTCGCCGTGTTTCTAATAGATCATTTCGTAATGCACATTACCCTCCACCTCCTCCCACCCTCCGCTAATTGACCGTTCGAAATTACGACATTACGAGCGTAATTAACGCTCTACCGTAAACTCGATCCTCCCGTTCACATGTCGTTATAATAACCTTAGCCCGGTGTAGGCTGTCATTGAATAAACACAGTGCAACATGTGCCCCAAAGTTCATGTGCGAATATAGATCGAGAGACAAAGCAGAAGAAACGCGTTGACCAGTCGTATCTGCTATCGACAGAGTGAACGAAATACTCTTCTTTCCCATTTTTCTTTTTCAACCCCCGAACCTATAACTCTCTTTCTTCCACTCTGTTTCTGTCGCAGTAGTTTTCGTGGCGACTCGATATTTCAGTTGGTCGCGGAGACCTCGATATCACGAGGTACGTACGAGGTAACGTAGTAACGTGATTTTCTTACTACGGGGACACATTTGAGCACCCCTTGTAAGGTGGATACACCGGCGACACTCCAGCATTCCTTGCGCGTCCTCGGGGGTGGGCCTGACGGAGCTCAAGTGGAGTCATCGTTTGCGAGAGTGCTTACCAGCCCAACGTCATCCTCCTCTTCCTCCTTCTCCTTCTCCTTCTTCTCCTCTTCCTCTCCTACGCTTCGTCTTGCTCCAATCTGCATCTCCGTCCTTCTTCCGGAGAAGAAGACTCCGTCGGTGGAATCCTCGAGCATCGAGGCGTCGTCTACAACGAAGAGCGGCGTAAACCTTATTCTTACGCCACTTTACCCCCAAGATGTTAGTCACGGAAGGGGACACTCCTGCCCCGTCAACGTAACATGTATAATCCCTTCGTCGTAACGGTGACGAACTTTCGAGAGGATGGTCCCTCGTCTCGTTCCCTTATCGCGTATTACTTCCTGTCTTCCTTCTTCGTCCCGTCTCTGTCTGTTTCGTCGTCACCGCTCTTTGATCCAGACCCCGTTTACACGCGACGAGAGAGAGAGAGAGAGAGTTTGAGGAGACGCTCCAGATCTGGCCTGACGAGAACTTGGCCGGCTGCAAAGTTTCCCGCGTCTTCGACCCAGTTCGCACCGTCTGCATCCGTTGGTCCGCGATCAACGTCATTCAGAATTATTTTCAAAGATTACTGGGTCATGGTGAACCCGTCTCCGGTTGCTGAGAAGAAGCTTCGATCGTTTCGAGAAGCGAAAAGCTTCCTCTTTTTGCAGGGTTCGACGTTTGCAAGCGGTGGATTACTACGATTCACGACAATTCACGAACTACGCGGAAACTAATAAATTATGTAGTACTAATATAAAACAATTTATACATTTTTATATATTTCTTTTTAATCATTACCCATAGATAGTTTGTGAGACCGCTTTCAATATATAAATAAATAATATATAGAAAATAAAATGTTAATATATAAAGAGGCAAGAAAATTGCACATCTGTTTTGCGAACAATTTGTGTTGCGGACAAAAGTAGAAAATTCATCATAATTACTAACAAAGAAATGATTAATTGGCAAACGTCCAACTTGTCAAACTATTCGATAAACAAAATATTTTTAACGCCTATTTTAATTATATTAATCCTAATTAAAACGTCTGAATCTTTTACAAAAAGAACGTAGATTTACAAAGAATCAAAGTAACAATTCCTAAACATAATTCCAACGTGATTACTATTACACTCGGCGGCGAAATGAAACTTTTCAAATTCTCTGACACCGTTTCCAACGCCACGGAGGAGAGGAAAGAAAAAGGAGAAAAATGCAGACTGTATTGCTTAAACAAATCGCGTGTCTGTAGACCTCTCATCGACGAAAGTAAGTAAGTCGGCCGCGATTCAAGGCTCACTATCATCCCACTCGTTCGCCGAGTTAATCATATCGTCAAATTAATGCTCTTGGCGGGGCTCTAGTTCGGTCGTTAGCTAAAATACCCCTATTCATTCCGTACCCTTTCCGCCAGCCAGAAGCTTTTCTTCGGCATCGCTAATGCAACGTACATACCGGTAATCCCGGCACAAGCTCCCGGGCTTCCGTACAAAGAACCGAGCTGCAGACGGTCGGATGCAGCCACTTCCTATCGGAACACTTTTCCTACATCGTTCCCCGCGGTCTTTCTTCTTTAGCTGGTAAGGGAGGCCTCTTCCGGACGACAAGGCTTATAGAAAAAAGCCGGTCGTGGACGTCGTCGTCAACGTCGTCGTCGTCGTCGTCGTCATCGTCGTCGTCGTCGTCGTCGTCGTCGTTCTCCATCGGCAGAGTGCTACTTAGAGAAATCAGAGCGCCGCTCGGTATACGGGATCCTCGTGCTACTTACGTCGTAAATAGAAGAAGACCGAGAGAAAAGAGGTATCCGGTGGAAGGAGTCGGAGCCGGTTGCAAGCCTCGAACTCCAACGGTAATGTCGAGTGCACGCTTACTCGTCGTCAGAAGAGCTTTTCTTCTTGATGCGCGTTGGACAATGGCGAAAAAAACACTCTCCTACCTCCTCGCTCTTTTCCCCACACTTCCGTACCCTCACTCCCTCAGCCCCCTTCTCTCTCTCTCTCTCTCTCTCTTTCTTTCTATTTCGCGTTCTACCGGCAACTTTTCTCGTCCCGGCAACCCCTCTCGGCGGTCTTTTACTTTACACTCGTGTCTGTTGGCTTTCGTACGATGACACGAGAAGGCCGAGCAGATAGAGAAGGAGGAGAAGAAGAAGGAAGGAGAAGAAGCAAGAGAACCGGAGGAGGAGGAGGAGGAGGAGGAGGAGGAGGAAGATGAGAGGACCACGAGAAAGGAAAGCCTCCTGAATGTCGTCCACTTGCTTTTCTTCTTTTCCTATGCGCCGAGCTCCTTCTCCTTTTCTACGCGGGAGAAAAGACGCGCAAGCTGGAGGAGGAGGAGGAACGAGCATGGAAAGGACAAAAGTAACTCGCGCGCGAGCACTACGGTTTGAGACGCGATACGAGCATTCGTCGCCAACTTCCTCCAACGGTCCTCGTTTACGAAAGAGGCGACACGACGGAAGGGACGGTGTGTGAGTGCCGCCTTCAGGAATTCAAGAAAGCTGCGTGGTTGCTGAATGCGTCGAGGAGCCACGCTTTTTACCACTTCTTTCCTCTTTCTTCGTTTTTCTCCTTGCTATTTCTCTTTCCTTTTGCTTTCCTTTCTCTTTCTTTTTCTTTCCTGTTTTTTTTCTTTCTTCTTCTTTTTTTTTTTTTTTTTTTTTTGCCCGAGGGTCCGGAGACGACGGACCAGAGAACAGAGAAGGAGCTCGGAGCCAAGGACAGAATGAGAGAAAGCGATCCGGAGCAAAGAAAAGCGTAATATGCTGGAGTGGCGCGAAACGAGAATTGTCTCTTTCTTCGCCGCGCTGCCACCTTCGTCCTAACGCCGTCCGACAAGCTTATTAGCCACTCGTTGCTCAAGTCCTGAAGAACTTCTTCCTCCGCACCTCACTGCCACTGGTATCACCATTTAAATGTCTTTTCGCGCCCAGAGGAAACGTCCTTCTCCTCGGGGGTCCTCGAGGCAATTACAACGCATTTTAACGCCGCGCCGGCTTACGAATGACTTTTCGTCGACGTACTCATGATACAAGTTACTCACAAGATGTTGGTCGTTATGTGTCGAGAGTAAGTAATTTCCTGTACTTTCCTCGAGCACCTGTCATTCCTCGATCGTATCACTCTCAAGAATATTGTTTCAATAAATAGAAAATCAATCTTTGCAACGAGGTATTCTTCGAGAGAGAATCACGCAGGCATGAAAATTCAGGAACTCTGGCAAGGTCAAGATCTACCTACCGCTATAAATCGAGTTTTTTCGAATTTAATTTTCATCGAAACCACACCGAGTGAAAAGAACCTATTTTTAATTAATCGGCGCAGTAAGATTTTCACCTACTTCGATTTCCTCAACTTCTGAACTAAATTAATGCAATCGAAAGTTTCTAAATGGAAACTCATCAAATTCAATCTAATCGAAAGTTAGACTTGCAACGCAACAGTCGTCTTTGAACAACGGGGAATTCTTTTATAATGATCGTGTTCCTGCTCCACGATCCCCCTTCGCTTCTTACCTGCGCACCTATGTACTTATCATAATTTGTGACATTCGAAGATAATTTCGGCGGTGCCTGTGCCCGAAATAAATACACATTCCGTCAATGAACGTCAACGTAGCATAACAAGAATGCCTTTCCGTTTGAAAAGCGTCGCCGACATGAATGAGGAAAGCGTTTGAAATACGAAAGGAAGCAATTCACGGGTTAATTACGTCCACTCGCCGGAATATATTACGAGGTGTGTCAAACGACGAGAGAAGGCAATATAATTTTCTGCGGAGCGTAGCGTCCCCGAAGCGCGACAAATAGGCGCCGGAAGTTCGTATCCACTGGACCAGGTATCCTTACTGGAAGCTTCCACTTTCATGGAGGAAATGAGCTCTCGCTCCTTCCGTTCGTGCCGCGATAAAGTCTCGATACGAGAGCCATCCAGAACGAAGCGTTCAGGCCGTGCCAAACGATTTTACTTTTTTCCCTTCTCCCGCCCCTGTTTTAATTCAATTTCTCAAATGCACGACTATCTGCGTAAATATTTGGACAGTTGGCGCGGTTCGATTGAAAAGTTAATAGCATTTGTTTCACATTTTTGCACACGTTCAACCTTCGCCACGAAAGAATTGTTTCTCGCGTTAATCGTTCACTTCTCGTCACAACTCGATATGACAAATGATAATGAACACAATACAATTTGTGAATATTCGACGCCAGAAAGTTTCAGAGTAGACTAGAAACACATAAATCGTGTATTACTGTTATGCTAAACGTTAATAACAATCATTTGTTCTATCGTCTCTAATTAAATTGTGAATTATCTGACGCTCATTTGTCTCTTAAACTATAAAATTCCAGTACGAAACAGATATCCGACTTGGATGTTTCTGCATCAGAAAATAATTTCTCCATTTTTAATTGTGTGCGTTTTTTTTATTAATATTGTTTTTATCGATATATTAGTTGATATTTTCTTTTTTTCTTTTGGATTCTATGACTGAAATATTTGAACCTTTGTTTAAGATAACTATGTGCAGTTAATACTAAACATAGTCGTCCGTGAAAAGATCAAAAAAATCTCGTTTGACCAAATGTGTCCAAATACTCACGGGGTGTAGTGTAATTACGCGCAATTGCAACCAGTATTCGGATTCGATCCAGCAAGCAGACTGAGAGACAAGAGAAGGCGTTAACGCAGGAAAAGCCAGGTGAATAGAAGGGAAGAGAGAAAAAATTATTTTATTATCTGTTCAATGTTCCAGCCGGGCGTATATAACTTTTTATTACCGCTACATTATATCAGATTTCTTTTCCAGCCAGGATCCTGGTTGGAAAACGCTGGATAATGGACTTTGAAACAACAGGCCGGCACTGTGCGTTCCGTGTGAAACCGGTCCGAGGGAAAAAGCCGGAACGAAAAAATATTTACGCTCTCTGTTACTCTGGTTTTCACCCTGCAGCCCTCCCTCCCTCTTTCTTTCGCCCTGTTAGCGACGAAACGACGAAAAATGATATTGGAAATCGGACGACGGCTGAAAAAGTGAATGCACGGATGTTTGAAAAACATTACTCGGCTCCAGGATCCAGGGGGGGGGGAGGGAATCACGCCGGATCGAACGATTCTAACGAATAAGTCGACAGACTGCCGGGGACACGACGATATTAGTAATTCGATAACGAAATCACGTGTAATGTTTGTTTTACCTAGTAAAAAGGAGGATCTTGAAATTACAAGAAAAGAAAAAAAAAGGAAAAGGAAACACAGATGACAAATGTTGTCCCATTACATATTCCTATATTACGAATAAAATAATTTACAGCGTTGGGAACGACAGAGTGCCAAACAGCGTAACAGAAGATTGAGAATTTCTATGCAAATTCATAGTTTCGTGAATGTAATTAGAACAACAAAACTCTGAACATTGTTTCACACAGATATAATAGATGCAGAGTTTTATTATAATTTCATGAAATCTCAAGAAATTGGAATGTTTGTAATATCACGTTAAATTATTGTTCATTCCCTTGATTAATTAATCGTAGCTAGTTCAATTTGAAAACGAAGAAAATAATGTACCAATGAAACGATCTTAGAAAAGAAGAGGAGAAAGAAACGAAAGAAGCACAAACGGTCAAAGCAATGTATCGATATCGTTCTATTTACGAATAAAATAATTCACAACGATTCGAGCCTCGTGGGGTAATGAGAAACGACGAAAGAAGTTCTGGATGGCGAGATGTTCGAAACAAGCCAGCGAGCCGGAAAGAGAAAAGGAACCGGCGACGGCAGAAAATTAAGCGAAATCGAATTCTAGTCGATGCACACGAATCTAATATGATATCGCGGGGCCTCTTGTTGATCGATCAATCGAAACCCCTGGAAACCTCATCCCCGACTGCGCCTAATTATTAGAAGCCGCCAATTACCATCGATAAACCATCCCCGAAAATCCCTCCCCCTTCATTCCGTCTCTCCCTCCCACATCTCCATAACCAGTTCCACCCTTGTTCAACCTATCCGTCTATTCCCTCGAAGCGGTCGTTACTTCATCAACAAGATCCTCGCGCTCTCCGCGTATCGCGGAACGTGACCGGAAACTCGTGTGCGCTGGACCAGGTAACCTCGGCTGGAAGTTTCCACTTTTTCCTTTTTTTCTTTCTTCTTTTTTTCCCAAGAGAAAACCGAGCTTCGTTGGTTCTTCGTTCCCTGTCGCGGAAAAGAGAAAGAATAGGATGTAGAGAAGATGCATAGAAAAAACGACGTTGGAGCAACGAGACACAAGAGGGAGAGAGAGAGAGAGAAAGAGAGATCTGATCGGTAGAAGGGCTACAGAGAGACATCGGAGAGACAATGGCGAACGAAAAAAGACGGAGAGAGAGGGGGGAGGGAGGGAGGGAGAAAGGAAAGGAGTAAGTGACAGGGAGAGAGTGAGGAAGGGGTAGGGAAAGAGCGTGAGAGAGGAGCGTCGTATTAAGGGGAACGATACCTGTGCGACTGTCCGTCGTCCGGACGTCCGCTGTTTTGTTACAATCACGTATCCGTGGTTTTTACGTGGGCGCATATCGGCACGCGTTTGTTATACCTGCGCATACCAGCACGACGAGGAATCGAGTCAGGATGTGAGCGGCGACTGGGGCTCGGCTTCGAGTGGACGCGGGCCCGCGATGACTCGAAAGGTGCGGAACTCGTGTGTTCCGGCCATCGTCAACGCATCATTGTACCGTCGGACCGGAAATGATGTCTTAATTGAGTCGCTCCGCGCTACTCCGCGTCCAACAAGCGATCAACAGCCTGGCATCGTCGTTTTCATCGTTCGAATTGCTCGTCCAAGAGATTGACTCGAAATTTTCAGCTGCCGTTGACGTACAGAGGTTCATCGGGTCTCTCGTTTATATCATTACAGAAACGTGCCAGTTTCCACGTGCCTCGGACGGGATGATCTCTCCGCGTGCAGAAATGGAAAATCGCGTGTGCATCTTGTTTCTCGTTGCCCCCGGTACGCTTCCGCGCGATTTCGAGAAACGGAAGCGTCGCGAAGATTGAAACTGTCCTGGCTTGCTTGTTGATTATTAGCAAAGGAAATTCTTCGAACAAGTGGCAGATTTTTCAAGAATGTAAGTCACAAAGTGAATCCTTATTGTAGGAAGCATCGTGTTTTGAACGTTTTATCTGACTTTTTATCTTGTATCATTAGGTGTATATGTGATTTCACTGTGACTGCATAAAAATCCGCAAGACTGTATCACTTTATTACCAATTGCAATATATATTCCTGTCTTGACAGTAAAATGATTTATTCTTGTTGGAAACACTGTCTTCTATCTGTTTGTCGTAAACTATCTTCGGTAACACTTCTTGAAATATACTTCGTTTTGCACTGTCAGTGATTTTTTATAGTATTTTTCTCTTTAAATTCCGAAACAAAACCCACGAATATTCTGATTATTCACGACGACCAGTAGATTCGACTCTTTCCGTTTATAAATTTCATTAACGTTCAACGATCGGTTGCATCGTTGCAGGAATTTCTTTCTTCTTCGATTCAGTTAATAACGATCGACGGTGAAAGAAAATTTATCAGGCTATATCACAGGCTATCTATGTAATTTTCGATCACAAGGCATAAACAACGTTTACGCGCGTTCGTCCAACCCTCGACATTTTTCCGCGGGATGTTCAAGATCGATTGGTCAATGGCAAACATTACATTCCTAAGTTATACACGGCCGGCAAGTTTTAAAATACACGGTTACGTGCACGAGGAAAGAATACTTATAACAAAATATGCAAACTTCACCGTCCCCCTTGCAGGCGAACTTCAGTACTGTTTATTATTTCAAACGATTACCAACAGCGTCTACGTCCATTGCATCTAATTGATGCAAACGGAGGACGTTAAAGGGGTCGCGAATTGATGAAATATTAACCCGTTCCTTCGTCGCAGTTCTTTTCTTCGTGGTAGGAAAAAAAAAAAGAGGCCGAATATGATCACGGTGAACATCAAGGAAGGGTAAAAAAAAAAAAAAAAAAAGGAAAAAGAAAAGAAAACGAAGAGAAAGTAAAGGGATAGTTTGAATAAGCGATACGAACTCCCCGAGCGAAACAAATCCTCTTTTCAACTTGACGATCGAATAATATACTTGTCCGTTAATTAACAAATGGGTTAAATCTAACTCGATATTCCGCAACCATTGTCGGCTGAAAAAAGCTGCGATCAAACAGGAACTGAACGACAAAAATATTTCTGTTCAAGTTGAATTTTTAACAGAAATCCGGAACAGAGTCGTAACAGTTTTTCGATTGTGAAATGTTCTGCAAGAACTTACAAAATCATTGCCATAATTGCAACTCTCGAGTGTATAATGTTACCATTTGGTATACAATTGTGTTTCATAATTGGATGTCGAACAAAAGAGTCAAAGTATCGAAAGGTTGAATTAAATTACACAGATACGAAAACGATTAATTAAATTCGAATTTAACTACAAGTGTAGTTAACTGTATTGCCATTTTATTTAGAATAAAATAGGTATCCTAACGACAAGTGACAATTAAAAGATTGAGAATTTTTCTTTGAAGAATATTTTTCAGTAGCAACCCTTTCTATTTCAAATTAACATACTGAACTCCTTGCGGAACTTCTATCACTTTCTCCAGAACCTCAAAAGATGTACCTTAAGAACGCCAAGATTTTCCTAACAATAACAGAGATATTCATCAATCACACCTATTTCAACTCCCCTTACTTTCTATTTCAAAATTTCGGAATCTTTAAAATTCAAATGATTTGTCCGCGAGATCTTCTTCGATGTCGCGTTGAAATCCATGAGTGAAGTAAAGCGTGCAAGTGTCCGAGCTATCTTACGTTTCGAGAAGGGTAGCGAGCGTAGTCGTGTCGCACGAGGAAGCGCGTAAAAATTCGTCAACAGCCTTGTGCTCTCCCGCGAACAATAAAATGCTTTTATAATACTTTGTTACGCAGTCAGTCAACTTGTTATGTTTCTCGCGGATCGTTACGATCGGCCTTTATTGCGCACTTTATTCGAGTTTCTGGCGGCCAGTTTATGACCTCGGTCGCGCGATCTCGAGCTGAGAAGCGTGTACGCGGAAGAAGCATCGTGATAAAAATTTTTACATTACGAAACCACGACAGTAGCATGGAAAGCGATGCGGCGAATGGAAGGAACGAGTGAATTCATAATACATTGTCGAACTACGAGTAACAGTGTCGAACTACAAAACGATAATCCGCCGATAAGTATTAGTCTGTGCTTTCCAAGAGACAAGAGACAGTGTCTGTGGACATCTGTGGATAATTGTCCATCGCTCTATTCTACAATCAAGATGTTCAATCGAATTGTTCGTTCGAACGATAGGAAACGATAGATTAAACGAAGATAAAATATCAGACGTGAGGAAAAATACTGAGCTACCAATTTTCAAACTAACGTACATCGTATGGAATTTTATCGAAACTTTCACTGTTATCGACAGTAACTGCGCGTTACTTTTTACTTACGAATCGCGTTGCCGCATTGTGAGAAAGGAAACCAGCTCGTTCACGGATAATCCGTTCGTCAACGATCTCACTCCGATTAATTCGATCAACAAGATTTTTCTCCACTCGTTATTCACGGAATAATAATTCCACGTTCGCGGTGAATTATTATTATCCAAGCGAGGACACGACGCCGTCTCTTCCAAAATTCTCTGGGCGAATTGATGCACGATAATTCCGCAGAGAAAGAGAGAGAGAGAGAGAGAGAGAGGGGTGAATTCATGCACGGAACGGTGCTTAGCGTGACAGACACACGCGCGAATACTCAGTAAAGGGTAAAAGGAGTAGTATCCGCCACGGAAACGCACAATGGCTGACGCGCACACGCGGCCCGCCCGTGCAATTACCAGCGCGCGCGTCTCTGAGTCACGCGTGTGCACGCGTGCAACGAGCGCGCGGATGCCGCGCGGTACGCCTCCCACGCGCCTCGTTTTTCTCTGTTCTTCGTTGTGCCGTGAATCCGCAACAAGTTTGCCGCGACGACGGACGCTCGCGTATCGCTCGCTGGGTGGGTCTAATGTATCGTGATTACGTATTTAGAGCGACAAAGCGCCCGGGAGAATTCTCCGGGACCAGCCGTCGTCGCTCGACCATGAATGCGCCCGTAAAATAGTCGCGATTCCTTCGCATTCCCTTTCTTCTTTTCATTCTCTCTCTCTCTTTCTCTCTCTCTCTCTCTCTCTGTCTCTCTCATCGCCGAAAAGAGCCCACATACCTTTCGACGATTCCTCCACACGTTTCACTCGCTTCAATTTTGGAGAACGAGAGTTTCTGAACGAGAGAGAATCTTTTGTTTCGTTTAATTTAGACCGTTCGCGAGGTTTAGGTATCGGAGAATGAGATTCACAAAAAGTTTGGAGAAACTTGCGAACACTACTATTGCGAATCGTGCACGCTCTTCCAACAGTCCCTCTGATAGAAGTAACGTATCTATCGTAGAAGTAATTAACACTTAATTGAGGGAATGAAGTGCGCACATACGTACGTTTTACGCCTGTTAACTGTAACGTTACGCTTCATTTCCTAACCGAGCTGTTTTCGTCGTGGAAATTACACGAAAGAAAGCTTCCGATCATAACTCTCTCGGACGTTCCATATCTGTGTCTAATTCTTAAAATTTCTGATTCTACGTGAATCGTGTATCTCTTGATATTCGTTCTCCTGAAATTAGATTATTTGAGAGAATCACTAAGATCGTTGCTTTTGTAAATTATACGACTTCGTTCGACGGTCGAACATGAATGAAAAACGTATAAAATTGCAATTTATATCGCTGTGACTTTAAACAATTCTTTCTCTCGTTCGTTGCCAACTATATTGCTACACACTCGGAAAAAAAATAAAAAATAAACGAGAAAAAGAAAATCACTGGAAACTCGTTCTTCTATGGATTTCTGCCCGTGTCTAAATTGTTCAGCGCTCGTTCGACAATCGAAAAAAACGGAAAGTCAAGGTGTTTCATTATTCGCGAATGCATTATTGCCCGCTCTATTTGCCGTGTTCCGAGAGGGAAAAATTTCGATCGCGGCATCGTCGGTGCACTCTGTCGAGCGCACACACAGAACCGATGGAAATCGAGCCGAAAACCAATTATTCTCGCGGCGGTCGCGCGCTAATTAAGCGCGTGTACGCTTAACATAAATAAGCCACGGGCGCGAGCGAGTGCCGTCATTAAAAAGGAAAGGCAAAGGCAAAAGGCGCGTGATAACGCACACGCGCTGCCTAACGACAGCACTTAAATCGTTCTCAATTATCGATACATCGTCGCGCAATCGACGGGATTTATTCAGCGCGTTTCGCGCGAATCAAAAGCGACGTGCCCGAGATTGCGTTCCGTTCGATACTGGTCCTGATAGAGAAGAGAAAAAGAGAGAGAGAGAGAGAGAGAAAATCTCCGTTTGATCGGCCGTCTAACAATAATGAAAATATTGAAGCGTTAAGGCGACACGCTCCGCTAATGAAATACAAATTAAGAATGTATCTCGCGCAACGAGCGAGAAATTAAATAACAAGGAACCCGTACCACGTATTAATAAGTTCGCCAATCTCTCGATTATTAACCACCCGAGCCATAATTATACGAAGATCAGGCAGAGGAGGAGGGAGAGAGAGAGAGAGAGAGGGAAATCGCGACTTTGACAGAGAGAAAATACGAAACAACGTGATCGAGCCGTTCGTTAAATTCAATTGGATTTAAATCAATTAAGATCTCGCGAAAGAAGAGAGAAAGGAAGAAAGCAAGGAAGAGAGAAGCTGTGTATGATGCTAGGCGACGAACGAGCGGATGCAAAACCGGACGTATTTACTGTGAACGTTCAGTTATCGTTAGCGACGCGATCTGAGACACTTTGAATCACTTCGAACTTGTAACACGTAATGTGTAAATTAATAGGTATACATATGTATATATATAGAATATAATACGAAGCATAAAAATCTTGAACGTGTCGATCGTATCGGATATCACGAAAATCTTGAGAGTTTGACAATTCGACGCGACGTTTAGAAAAATTTCTGTCGCTTGATGCTCGTAGGAAATCCGTCCGGCACAATCGTTGCACACTTACGTTTCTTAATTGCCATCGAAACGGACCTTCGAAAGAGATCCTGTCCCGTTTCAGTGGCCGCCTCGATGCAAGTGCCTCGATTACCATAAACAGTTCAAAGGCCCGTAACCAATGCTCTGGCCTACGAAACGACCGACGGCCACCGCGATCAGTCGCGGCCTGGCGAAGATGCGCCAGAGGAGGAGCCTTCTCCTCCGCTTCTTTCCTACTCTCCCTTTATTCTTTCTTTACGTCGTCGCGGTAAGCCGCAAGGCAAGAGAAGAAAAGGAGAGAGAAGGACCGCTGGGAGCCGGAGGAGCTTCCGACAAGTGGTTTCTTAAGACGAGAGAGAAACGATAGGGATGAAAGAGAGAGAGAGAGAGAGAGAGTGAGTGAGAGTGGAGATTGGCAGCGGAGAAACGAAGAGAGAAGCAGAAACGCGAACACAGAAAGAGAGAGAGAGAAAGAGTGAAACGACGACAGAAAGGGAAGGAGGGATTATGGTCGTGAGTTTGCCGAGGGACGATGGCCAGGGACGAAGAGGGGTAACTCAAGACGGGCCTAAGTGAGTCTTCCGGCCGACAGGCAATGATAGTCCTGAGAACTGACCCGACCCCCGGATATGTGTTGCGCATATATGTGGGGACACAGACACACCGCAGCGTCGCAAACGTGTCACAACATTGTCCGGCCGGGCTGCGTTCGGCCCCGGCTCTCGCCATAATGGCTTATTTCGTAAATCGGAGATTCGTAATGGGGTACGCACGCGTGACGATAGGTAAGCCAGTATGCGGTCAATTCGGCATAAGCGGTTTGCATGATGCCGAAGAGTTTCGGGCTGTTGAGGTTACGAGGTGAACGCCAAAGACCAGGCTATTAGGGATGGGACGATGAACGCCGTTACCGAATGGAGTTCATTCCGTGTACGGCGGCCGAGCGTGCGATTCGATTCGAGGCCTCCGCAAAACGTTCGTGCGAGCGATTTCGCCAGCGATTGTCCATGTCGGACACGGACGCGACCGAGAATTATCGCGTTGAAAGACTCGAACTTCTTTCGGCTGTTCCGATGTGGGAGGGGTAAAATTCCCCGTTGCAGCGTGGAATAACGAAGGCGTGAAGTCAAAGCGATTGTACATTGAGAATGTACTTTCGAGAGAAAGGAATCGATGACGGAAACATAGGTATAAATGTACATAGCTGAAACAGTGCCACGCGAAGACATTAATAATACGGAATCTACGTATAGCACTTTAAAGATCGAAAATTTATGTTCCAGATTTTTCCGATTTTCTAATTTGCTGAGATAGTAAATAAGATTTGCGATCTCTCTAATGACTCGTGGATCGTAATCTCCTTGATTGGTATTGAATTTTAAGGTAGAATATATTACCTACAAACTACTTTAGCAAACTCACATGCTTGGAAAGAATCACGATCGATTAAACGCTTAATTGTCCGTATTAAAAGAAACGTTCGTACTATATTCTCCAAGTTTCTGTACGATTCGTAATTGTACGAATAACGGTGAGACTCGAAATTTGATGAACATTCGTTGTTACAACGAAATTACAAAGTGCGTTCAAGCATGTTCAATAAAATAGCCACCAAACAGTCACGTCCCGATTTGAGAATCGGCAAAACAGCCACTGAAACAAACATGACTTCGAGATATTTCTCCAATGCTCCAGATACGCGAGTGTCGTTACGTTCGAGCAGTCGGAACAGACGCGAACGGGACACAGATTACACGACGCTGTAAATCACGAAACGGTGACATAACGCCTCCTACGCCAGCTCGGAACCTCGTAGTTGTCAGATAATTAACTCGGCCAACCTTCGTAAGAACCTGCACTCCGCTCCAAATTACGCAATCCATCCTCTGGAAAAATCCTCCGGGAAAACAACAAGTATTAATCGTCTCTCTACTACGCGATCGACTTTAGAAAAAATAATCGCGTAATCGCAACGAAATTACATCGAAATGTACGGTGTTGCAGAATGAACCAACGAAAGAGAGAGAGAGAGAGAGAGAGAGAGAGAACTACATCAGAAAGATAACTATCAGACCGCGAGTCTCAGTTAAATCGCTAAATCAGAGTTCGAAGAAGCAGTCCAGCCTCACACTCTCGCCTCCTCGGCGTCCATTTAATCGTCTACTTCGTAATTTTAATTTGTGAGAACGACGGTGTCATTAACAACCCGGCCGACCACCATTTGCCGCGTCTTACTTATGTTCGACTTAAAGCTTAATGAGAGCCGCGCGGTAAGTTGCTGCCTCGCGCGCTTAATGACGTCGAAGGTATCAGTTTGAAGGGAGGACACGGGAGGTAACGGGAGTGGAGATGGAGAGAGATCGGGAGCTTTAAGGTTGTAGGACGATCGATGGCTGGCCGAGCGCGCCGGCTAAAGGAGTCATTTGTCTTCGTAGCCACTTTGCTTGTCAAATCGTGCCGGCCCTGTTATTACGGCCCGGGCGCTGTTAGACGCCTTAGATTTAAACACGCCCGTTTTAAGCTAATATCCTGCCGCCTGCGACGCGGCTCTCCGCTTTTCAAACGCGGTTAACCCTTTTGAATAGCGGCGCGCGGCCGCCGCCACACACTCCGCCACCATCGAGCCCCGTTTGTTCGAAATTTCGCGACGCTTGCTCGTCACGATTTGTAATTGCCCTCCCGCCGTTCGATCGGCGTGTTCGACGTTGATGGCGGGATCGTGCGCGGAATCTCGCTGCCGGCTGACACTGAGAATTTTAATACGAATTGGTAGGGAGGGGGGGGGGGGGTAGTAGGGTGGTTTAAATTGATCGAGTTTTTGGTGAAAACGCGAAACGCGAATATAACGTACGAAATGGGGGAGAGGAAGGTTTAAAAATGTAATTCTACGAAGTGAAAACGTTTTTTGACAAATGTAGATTTGCGTGATTAGAAAAGTATCAGACGGATAGAAATTTACTCGGGATAGAGAAAGTATCCGCATGCCTGAATTTCGTAAAAATGGTCTGCAGTGAAATATAGGACGTGAGCAAATACATTTTATAATCTATGCTGGGCGTAGATACGTATTTTTTAGTTTGATAAACGTCCAGAGTCTATTGATAAAATATATCTCAAATACTCGAGATAATAAAGCAGAGTTATCTGGTATATAATATTTGACTAAAAGTACCAATTTAAAATATTTTCCTATCTGACACCTTTATCATATTCTACAAAATTCGTCAAACGTTCGATCTCTACGACTCGGTGGAACATCGGATCAAAAATAGAAAAGAATTGTTTCCTCCCGGACAAGCGACTGACAGATCGAAAGATGTCTAAGTTGAAAATTTTAAAACCGCCGGCATAAATTTTCGAGCGACCCACCGGTAAGTATCGGCGATTCTTAATAATAGCACGGCTGCATTAAATTCACGGGATTCGCGGAACCAAGTTTCGCGACAAAGTCCGTCTGTAACATCGTGTCGCATTTTCCCAGAATTTCAACGTTAACGAGACAAGATTAGCCGAGCTATTTAGAGACGCGGTATCCGATAAATAAATTACCAAGCACTTACACCGTGCTCCTATACATCGTAGGCCAACATCGTTTTCTCGGTACAGCCAAGGTGGAAAGAAGACAGCCGAGAGTGGGTATGGATATTTTCTGGAAATCACCGACGAAGGAGCCGTGGATGAACGGAAACGTCGGAAAACAGTTTTCCTTTTCCCTTTTTCCTTTTTTCTTTCTTTTTTCTTTTTTTTACCAGCCGCGGTGGCTTATGCACCGCTCGCTAATTAGCATTCTCATTGAAAAAGGCTTTTCCTCGAGCGAGGCTGAGTCCTTAGGCTCGACGAAATACGACGTACGCGCGCCTCGTGAACCTGACGTGGCCTCGAGAACGTAGGAAAGACCCAGGGATGGCCTTTCACAAAGGGGGTAACGATGCTCGGGCTCGAAACTTGCGGAAAGAGGCGGTCACGCCGCGTTTCCGAGTCGCTGGCGACGCGTCTGCCTTATTCACTAATTCGGAAGCAAATGTAAATAATCGCGCGCAATCACGGCACGAACAGCCGTGCCCCGTTCTCTTTTGGAGGAGACGAGCTTCACTGACCACGTGGCGCGACGTGAAAGTATAGTCGAGAGTACAGAGGCGGGCCGACGCAGGTGTGACGGGTCAATAAATGACCGATTCTCGCGATCGTCCAGGTGTATCGCCTTCCGTAGCATTGTCAACAAGTTCCGGATCTGAGATACCCCGCCTACGCGGTATCTATCTCGGAAAAGGGCGATACGCACACGGTTCTCTTTTTCTCTCGCTCCGCATTTTTTTTTCCCTCCTTTCTTTTCTCCTTCTCTTTCCTTTGTCCTTATCCTTCTTTTTTCCCCTTCCTTCTCTCTCTTTTCTTTCTTCCCTCTTTGTCTCGCTGCGACGAGCCGGAGCAACGCCAGAGCGCGAGTCCGTGATCAATTCATTTTCCAACGACGCGGCGAGCGCGTGCATTCAATTTCTTAATGAGGTTTATTACACTCCACTCTTTCTCGCTCCGCCTCCCCTCCGGCTCACCCTTCGCCTCACCCTTACGTCTCCCTTTGTCCCCGGCTCTTTTAACATTCGCGTTTGATAATATTTTTATTTCCCTGTTATTCTCACGCCCCAGGTGTTTCCATTGTAACCTCGTTAACATTGCCGCAAACTCGATACACTTTCGCTTACCCCTTTCCCTCACTCTCCTTCTCCCTCACTCGCTCACTCACTCACATGCATCACGTACTCCCACGAATTTTTTCCTCGGCGCCCACGTAGCCCACGTAGTGTGTTTCGGTGCATCAGGCGAGTCCCGTCTAGACTGTTCTCGACAGATTTTCCACCGCGCTCCGGAGTCGTTATTTTTACACCGGCCGTTCCCCGTGGGATCTCGCGAGCACAGGACAGATACGACTACATCCCTGGTCGCTCGCTGTTATCACGGCGACCGTGTAACCGCCGCATCCACGCAACGTTGGCGGAAACTTTTTCCTGTTCTTTCTCTGCGCGACCACCGCCCCTTCGCGACCGACTCTCTCTCTCTCTCTCTCTCCTTCTCTCTCCTTCTCTCTCCAGCTCCCTTTTCTTTCATGTCCTGCCGCAAGGTCTCGTTTTATAACCGCGTAAACTCTGTTTAATTAACGCGTGGACTGAAAGAGGAGGAATTTTCGATGTAAGCGGCGCATTGCACCGCCGCCGCGGTGCATAAGGCACCGGCGGCGCGCATTGCGATGATCCTATGTCGGTGATGGAGTTGGTCGAGACGGTGGGCGCCGTATGCAGAAGCAGAGAGATGGTTAGAGGTCGGTCTCTGTAGGGGTTGCAACGGGGAGGACGGTAATACCGGTGCCGGGTGGTGGTCGTAACCGTTGATGATGATGGTAGTGGTGGTGGTGGTGGTGGTGGTGGTGGTGATGGCGAAACGGTGGTAGTGTGGTCGGGTACTTGAGAGAGCTCGCCGTTTCCCTTATTCCTTCAATCAACGTCAGCTGGGGAGGCGAGTCTAGTGTGTACCCTGAGCAAATACTCGCGTGCTCCGCACTAGAGCAGCATAGAGCTCAATGACTACATCATCCACGAAGGTGGTGGTTAGCTAGACGCGCCTTTGCCCCATCCGGGCAGACAGTCATCGAAATCGATTCTTTCCGCGATATAAACGGCCGGCTTGCAAATAACCGGACTGTATTATAGTAAATACGTAGGCTGCGCTGACAACGAGCTCTGCACTGGCTCGAAATGTTGTATAAGATGGTGTATGGTGCGTCGCGACGAGATGCGAAATGGCACTGTATCTTGTTATAAACCTTTCTCTTGTACGGTATTTACAATAAAATGAGATGCACAGCACTCAAAGTGTTAAATTTTGTTCGATAAAAAGGAACCAAAAATCGAAGTTCATTGTCTGGTGTTAGTTAGTTACTTTCGTGTGACACGTAAGAGAAATCGTTTTTAAAATTCAATCGAAAGTAATTCAACCGCGATATTTACGTAGCCGTGCATTTGACGGATATCGATCGTGCCAAAGACGTTAATAGTAATCGTTGGCAATTATTTCGTGACAAACGATGAAAGATTAACAGATGACAGCGCAATGACGCTCGAGCAAGAATATCCAATCCAAAGGAAATATGCCAATCTTCGTTTTCTCGCGATAAATCTGTATCAAATGAATTTCTCGATCGCTTGTACATTCCGTCATCGAATCCCCGTTGTCAAACATCCCCGAAAATAAACGAGGTAATCGAATCGAAAGGAAAGACGAAAATGGACGAACGTGTCTGCAACGTCTGAAAACGTTTTCGCCCGTCCTGCGGAGTGTGTGTTCCCTTCTTTGACTGCATGGTGCACGGGTGTCGATGTCCCGCGGCTGGAAAGGTCTCGTTAAAATAGGAAGGAAGAGGGCCGGATACACGGCGGTTACGCATGCATCATGGGTCGTCTAAACAAGCTGTTTAGACGACTTCAAGTTAACCCAAATTGACTCAATTGGATTAACCGCGCCGTGGCTCACCCGACACTTGGGAACCGGCCTGTACCGGCGTCACCGTATCCGCGAGAGAGCCAGTCCTTTGCTTCTCATGCAAATACGCATCGCGCGCGTTATTCCACCGCTTCTCACTGCGCCTCCGTTTCTCTCCGCCCGAGTCCTTTTTTTTTCTCACCCGTTTCGCCTGTCCACCCCCCGTGCCCTCCTTCGCGAATTTAGCTGGTTAGCTGAATTGACGGCGTTTGGGAAAATTGCCTCGTCTACGCATCGTACCCGGGGCTATCAGAGAGAGGCCCTGCTCTCACAAGGAGATACCCTCCGCGTCTTCTCCGCGTTTCATCGGTCGTCTCCCTCTCTGTCGTGCCAATGCCTAGCTGATAGTGGACGATCACACACACACACACACACACACACTCTCTCTGTCTCTCTCTCTTCTTCGATCAGCGTCCACACAGCACTGGACGGCTGCATCACAGAGGCTCTAGGCCGAGGCTCTTTTAGGCGAGTTGGCCGTTCGGTGTGCATGGAGACCGGACTCCCTACGTGTGTCAACGCGGGCCTACGAAGAGTCTTCCGCTCCTCGAGCCAGTTTCGCGTGCACACGTGACGTGCTGACGCACGTCGTTCTCCTCTGTCCTGTCTCTCATGTCAATTTGCGGCCGAGGGCCGCGGAAGGAAGAGACCGAGAGAGGCGAAGAGGAGCGAAACAGCAGAGAACGAACTCGACAGAGAGGCGGCGGAGGCGAGAGCTGAGAGAGTGGCTTATGTTAAATCGTAGGATCGGGGGAGTGTTGCATGGATTGAAGTGTCCGTTCCTTGGCTAACCGTGTGGTTCCCTATGTCGCGTACATACGCGCACAACGCACACACACAAACGTAAACGCTCCTCCACCTCCGTCGGCCTCGACGCTCTCTGCGTTCTCTGTTTCTCCGTGATCCCCCGACTCTCGTCCTGTCTTTTATCATCGTTGCGCCCGACCGGGCTGTCTTTCTCGCACGTTCGTAGCCGCTCTCCGCGATATATGGATCGTCGGAAGTCACCTTCCTCATTATCATACCAACAGGCTGTGCTCTCGCTCACTCGGGCACAGCCTTCATCCTGTGCCCTAGTCACTTACGGCTCACGGGTGACCAACCCAAGTGGCTGGTTACACTACGCTCCGGCGATCGGTAGGATGAACGATGGATCGTTCCAGTAAGCTGCGAGAACCACTGGCCTGGGGGACAAGACGCAAGTCCATTATACTCAATCACCGCGTGATTGGCTCAAACGATCGGACCACCGCTCGCCGCGCGTCGTTCCACGGAGGTTCGCGCGGACGTGCCGCGTTGAGTTTCGTAACGTCAAGAAGGAAAGATCCTGCTTCGCCCCGGACCACTTCCCGTCGTCGTCGCCCTCCAAGCTTCCTCTTCCCGTTCGTTTTTTCCGTCGTTCGCTTCCATAATATCGGCCCATCTGAGCGCATCTGACGTTCCAATTCCCGACATTCTCTCGTTCAACTGGCACTAACAGGTTATTTCGAAAAGCCACGTTCCTCTAAGTTTGAACACGTTTGCGCGAAAATTCCAATTCTGTGTCGAAGGTTAGATCTGGAGCAGGTAACGCCTATTTCATTTCTCTACGGTAAAAGTTCAATTTCTTCTCAAAACTTGATTGATATTCCATCCTGATCGGAAGAAGCTCGTCGTCCATGCTCAAAGACAAGTTCGCCAGTCGCCTAATACATCGGTAATTGGCTCGCGGTGACCAGGTGTTTCCGTAGCTCGAGAGCGATCAAAGGTGTGTCCCATGTACTCTGATTCTCGAACCACGAATGTAGACCAAGGTCCAGCTGCCAACAAAAGGTCCACGGCATGCTCTAAACGACGCAGACCCCATTTCGAATCTATCTATTCCCACATCTGTTCCGTCAGATTCGAAAGATGACTTTCCATCTCCCGTCCGATTTATCCTCTCTATCTCTCCTCCACTCTCGCATTACTGCTTCCCCCTCCCTCCTTCCGTTCTTTTCCAGGCAGATCTCACCAGCGAACCGCGACTGCAAAAGACGGAGCGAGAATCGGTTCGAGTTATCTCTCGTATCGTGGCGAGATCGATACACCAGCTTCACCTTAATAACGTGAAACACAGCCGTTTCTTTTCCTCCTCGTGTTTTTTACTTTTCTCTTCCATTTTCCATCCGTGGGTGGACAATAGCAGACCGATATTCGCAGCGGCTCGTATCGAGGTGGCTTTCGTCAGCCACCGCGCAATGCGTCTTCCCTTTATTTCCGTTATTTCCGCCGCCAGAACGACGCGAATTCGTAAATAACGGCTGAAAGAACTGCGGAATCGTAGCGATCCGCTCGCTGGCATACTTTTCGAAATTGCCGCGAGAGGCTTGGAGAGACGACGTAGCTCGTAGGTAGTACGCGACGATCGTTCGCCCCCGGAGCCAAACCGCCCGCGTGCACGGCAACTTTGGCAATTGAATATAATTAAGTAATCTCGGCGCGATAGCGGCGAGATAGCCCGGCACGACGGGAAAAAGCCGGCGCGCGGGCAAAAACTGGAGAGCCGGTTGGCCGGCTGCCATAAGGAGACCTCGCCACGAAATGCCAAACGACAATAACGCCGATGATCCTGGAGGTTCCTGCTTGCCAATATGCTGCGGACGTATCTACATAACTGCCTCGGAAAAGTAGCCTGTGGCCAATAAAAAGCAAACAGAGAAAGAGCCGGGGGATCTGTCGTTGAGCCTTCTCGATCTGCTTCGCTCGTTGATTACTCGACTCGCGAATCTGGGACTCTTGGCTTGGCATCGGCGAACGAAGGAGGTGGAGCTCTTACCGAGGAAAACTCGATGCTTTCGTACAGCCGCTGGGCCACAGGGCCTGGGCCAGTCGTTTTTCCATCGTATCGTTGCTGGACGATTGGCTGAGAACCGTTTCGGATTATTCACAGTCTCCTCGAATCTTTGAAATTAATTTTCCGGCATAATTTCCTTCTCCTCGCTTTTCGTTCCGTATCTTTTTCATTTCTCTTCTTTTCTTGTCAAACACTTCGTACTATTGATCAGAGTCAGTTCTTCAACTGTAGATAACGTTGATTTGACGTAGATTTTCACAAAATTTTTAAAGTGCACGTATTTTATAATACGATTGTCAATAGATTAACGTCACACAAGTATCGCGTATTGAACATTCTTTTCGAGACAATTTATTTTTCTGATTTGATTATGGATATTAATCTGTAATACTTTAACGTAATATTGCGAATTATTTGTCGTATAAAGTATTATTTAATTTTTGGAACAGATGTCCTGCGACCTCTGAGCGAGGCTGTAGATACAGAAAAATCTCAGACGTTGTTGATGCGATGCAATTTTTTTACACGTCGACATCTAGCTGTTTTTTTTTTTTTTTTTTTATCTTTATCGTTTGATTCCCTTCTTCGTGAATAGTAATTGAGGAAACGAAGTAAATTGAAAGATTGACGTTTTTGTAATACAATTATATTCGAATGTGCTTCGATCAAGAAGTAAGGATATAATTTTTGATTGCAATTCGTAGAGAGCGAAGCTTTTAAACGAATCGTGGATCTATCATTGCAAACACAGTTGTTGTCATGAAACTAAAGTTTAAAATTGCGCTGTAAAGAAATATTCCTAACGTTGCTTTCGGAATAAAACCTTCTTTCGTTTCAGTCTTTCGAATGCATCTGACTGAAATGCATGCTGTTTTATTTGTCAGTTGTCGTTACAATTGTCAGTTCCATTTGCAACCACAGAAATAATTAATAGCTTTGCAATGCTGCCTCCTTCTTCTACGTACTTCTCCGTAAGAGAACGCAATTTACTTGTTCTCCTCAAATACCCAGCAATTTTCCAGCAACTGGTTCTCGTCGAAATTTTCCCAGTAATCAGCAATCATCGATCTAAAGTAACGCGAGACTTTTTATATTCCACTTGTTTTCTACTCTACTTGAGATTTTAGTAGATCCTGTATACTTCTATCATATTTTTAGAAGAAATAAAGATAAGAAACATTTGCAATTAAAAAAAAATCCACGTAATTGTAACCACGCATCGAAAATGCCTATCAACGATTCATTTTTCCAAGGGATAATCAAACAAAATTGAATTGTGGATTTTAACCTATGAAAATTTAATTATCGATTTCCCTTGCTCAGAGGGGTTACAATTGGGTAAATAGTTTCGAAAATTTATCGAACGTCTGCCAAATTAAAAGTCACTTCGAAAAAATTTTAAGCTTGCAATTATCATCCATCCACTTACGATTCTGCGATAACTTTGTCAATTTGAGTTCAAGCATTTTCCATATTAAATGTTTCAGCTGAAGCCGCACGAAGCGAGAAGCATTTCGCGTCGCAAATTGCACGTTAATTAAAAGACCAAGCAAAGATCAAACAATGTTCTTTACGATGTCTTTTCTATTCCTGCGCACTCGTTTCTCCGATACAAATTTCGTGCTTTGGTGGTCGGCAGTTCCAGCGTTCAAACACTCGAAACGTTTCTCCCCTGCGAAGCAACGTTCCAACGTTCGTCGCCGCTTCGTGCAATTATTAGCAACCCCGAGACGCAACACTGTCCCGAGTACCCTTATCTCGAGCGGATCGAGCCTAACAGAATGGCGCGTTGATCGAAAGGAAACAGCCAGACCGTTACTCCACTCAGGCACGAGTCAACCGGCCGCGTCGCGTGATTCTTAAGACGTTGGAGAAGCAGGGGTTCGTTTGTGTTCCAAGACGTTAGGCGAGCCCCGTCAGGGGTTGGAACAATGGCAACAAGAAGCCGAAACGTCGGTTACTCCTCGGCCAAACGGCAGCTGGCACGCGCACCTTCCTAAGGAGAGAGACCTTCACCTTCTTCGCCCGTCTCCGCCTCGAGTCTTGAGCGCGCGCGCGTGTGTGTGCGTGTGGAAGCAAATTGAAGGGGGGAAGCCAGTCTCGAGAAGTTACCTTACCTGAATCTAGGCTGTAGGGATACCTGGACATTTAAATCGGGGGACGCCACCCGGTAGAACCACCTGAATGCTAGCAAGGGGGCCTTCTTGATCTTATGCAGTGGCGTAGAACTTGGGGAGTGGGGGATGATTTCGTTTTCTTACAATACTTCGGGATTTACGTATTTTAATTCTGCACTCACTGACAAATGGAAAGAATTTGAGAGAGAGAATGTTTCAGTAGAGTAGATGGTGCTTGAGACAGTTTTGAAAAATATCGAGAAAATATAATTAGGTCAAAGCGGAATTAAGATATAATTGTAATTTTCTAATTTGTCAGTGTTTTGCAGCCACAAGTAGGTGTGTACAATTATAAATGAATAAATAAAATTATCAACCAGTGTCCGATATTGGATAATCAAAACGAGACTAAATGGCGAAAGAAAATCTTACATGTATGTGGCAGTAATATAGAGTAGAATAAAGTAGATAGAATCTTCGAAAATTTGCACGTTAGTGCAAAAATTAAACGAACGATACGAAACTCTTTGGAAAAGCAAAAATATAATCCCGAGTAACAAATAATCACGACGAATGTCGAAATGATACGAAACACGATTCGCAAGTCCGATCCAGGTGGCAAGTTTAAATGTCCCTCGGGATTTCAACGAGCGTCTCGGCAGCGTCTACGCCGTTGAGGGCAAGGACCGTTGCTCCTACTTCCTTTCCAGAGGGAGTACGAAGGGCGCCGCAGGACTTTTTTGTAGCTTTCAATATTAGACGTTAGCGTTTCCCACAGAAAGAAGTCATGGGAACACGTTGGACGAGAGGCCGCAGAACGTCTCGTGAAAATTCTCCGGAGGAGATTTGCGACTGCACCTTGGGGAAGTTTCCCGTATAAAGAAGGATGAGCATTGAGATTTTCTTCCCTACTCGATACTCATAGGTTCCCTTCTTGTACGATTTCCTGCTCGAAAGTCTATCGTTCATGGTCGTTCTATCGAAAATTTGATCTATTTTATCGCTCAGTTTTTCCCACGGAAAATAACGAAGTTTCTTTATATATATCGTGGCCCTAAACGTACTAACATTATTTACGAATGAAAATTCTTCGTTTGATTCTCAAGACACTCTTTGACCAGTTATGAAAATCTTCGTTCGCTTGTTTTCCAAAGAAAATTGCTCTTTGCAATAAACTTCGCTCTTCGTGATTGATGAGACGATATTGTAAACGTGTATCATGATAAATTTTGTCTGATCAACAAGTATGTCCTTCGAACGGTGCTACGCTCGACGTGAAAACGTGCCATAATTGAGCCAGATTAATCAACGTATAAATAAAAAAGAAGAATAGCTTACGTTTGGTACATTCGAAAGAAATATACTTCATTTGGGCGACGAGTTTCAAACACTCGACGCTCGCCCCTTTAATTCACCGAGATGTTCCCGACGATCTTTCTCTGCCTCTTGGTAATTTGCAAAATCCGCCGCGCTGATATTAACGGTCGGAGAGAGAGAGAGAGAGAGAGAGAGAGAGAGAGAGAGAAGGCAATGTCACGGACAGATCACCCAGGTATTCCCCATTCATCCCGCAAAACCGAAAAAATTCCAGCATCATCGAGTCCGCGGCTCGGTAAAAGTGGCGGCGGCGCCGCGCCAGTGCGCGCTCATTATCGCGCGCCTATTATCTGTAACGCGCGGGCAATGAATGGCGAAACCGAAATCGAAATGAAAACGCAGGAAAGGTCATGCTCGCGTGCCAGGAATAACACACCGTTGGCCGTGGCGTTGACCCACATTGTTTTTGAAACGCGATTAAACTCATTGAAAACGACCGAAGGTAGATTAATGGCCCTGGGTCGCGTAACCGTTCGCGGAAAGCGAGGTAAAAAGCGAAACAAATTTAACGAGCTGTGAATTATGAAAATCGGTGACAGGCCGCGCCGCTTTTAAATGCTGCCTCTCGCTCGCGCGCTCGCTCGCCTTCACTCTCTGCCTCTCACTCTCTCTCTCTCTCTCTCTCTCTCGCTCGCGAAGTTTGGTTTGGGCGCGTGCCAGTGAATCGAAACGATTCGAATGCAAAATAATAATAAAACAGTGGAGGGTTGGTGCGGCGCCGCGGGGGTGACGTCGGGCCGACGGCGGGCAGGGGGAGGGGGGAGGGGGTCGGCGGCGGCAGGAGGGGGAGGGGGAGGCGGGGTCGGCAGCGCATTAACGCAATTAACCTCCAATTAATAACACATCAATTGACACCCGGTCAACTTGTTGCATCGGAGCAACCCGATAATATGCAGAGCGCGTGTGAGCCGTGTGTATACACACACGAGTCACCGTGCCTCTGCTTTTGTATGCGTGTATCATTCTGTATATAGAATACAATCTCTCTCTCTCTCTCTCTCTCTTTGTCTGTCTGTCCGTCTCATTCACTCTCGTATACTCCGTCTCGTGATCTCTGCGACTATCTGCCTAGCTGTCTGTCCGTCTGCTAGTCATGTACATACGTGTAAATACACATTGACGATTAGGCGTCATGAAACGGTGATGCGTTTACGTATTTGCGAATGCGTGTTACTGAGAAGGGGTTCGCTGCGCCTTCGTGACGCTCTGGGTAATGCCTGGGTAATAACGAAACGAATGTTACAATAATTTATACTGTATATCGAGGGGCGAAAGCGATGCGTAGCGATGCGTGCATACGCACGCTGTACACATACATACATACATACATACATACATACATATGTACGTACGTACGTACAAACATACAAACATACATACACGTAGGACACCGCGATGGACATGGACTGATGACCATAGCCGGGTTCCCATGCACAACCCCCTGCAAACATTCTCCGGCCACATGACACCAACAGGGGGTGGAATTCCGATGCACATGCCATCGCTGCGTTGAGCTCGACAACGCCATGTGGGGTACGCGCGCCATGTGATATCCACCAAGTAGGAACTTTGCTATGCCTACTTGCGGAAGGAAGTCGTTGCCGATCGCAAAGGTGGAAATAGTTGTCGTGTCGTTTTCGTCGGTGGGTTCCGTGCGAAAGCCGGCTCTTTACGTTTCGAGTCGACAGAAACTCACGTCGCTCCCAGTTTCGTTGAAATTCCAGCGCGGAGATTCCTTGAGAAAACAGCGCGTGAAATTAGAGGATTCGAACGCGGTTTTTTTCCATAAAATGTATCAATAAATGCTCGTGTCGTTGATGTTATTCCTGTATTTCTCCGCTACAAGCTTCTGTATTTAGTGGCAGTTCTATATTTAGTGGTAGTTCTAGCAGTCGGTGCAATAGCTTTGTTCGTGGCTCGTCGATGGGAGACTTTCGAAATCGAATATACAGGCTCAAGAGCAACCACGGTGGAAAAAGATCGTTTCGTTTCTGTACTTTCGTACTTTCTCCATTCTCGCTTCTCTTCGTCCTTTTATCAAGATATTATCCTCGTCGCAGAAATTTCCTCAGAATCAGTAGGAAATTTTCTCGACTGTAGACTTGTTCGCCACACCGACGTTGCGCGAATTTCTTCGCTTTCTATCCACGCTGCTGGCAGTGTGTTTGGCTGTGTCGTTCTGTGAAACACAGTGGAGCCAACGGTAAGGAAGGAGAATCGAAACGCGGCAATAGACACGAGCCCCTGGCCCTCTTTCCTTTCATCGATGGATTCATTAAAAAAAAATTTCGATTCGCGGTATTCCCCTTTGAAATTTCATACAAGGTCGATAGAAACCGCGTAATGGACGGTAAGAGATTAACGAACGCTTTCCTTCGCCTCGGGGCTCTTTTGTGTTCCGGTCTCTTCCTTAATTACCTGAGCTGTAGGTAGAAGTTATTCGCGTCGATAGTTCGAAACAATGGCTACCTTAAGTCCTAAAGTTCCCTTCTCGATGGAAAATCTTCGAGAAACGTTTCACGGGGTTGTCAGAAGCTAGTCCTTCCGTTAACTTTCGATAGTTAATTTTTAACGTGATACAGATACTCTGATATTCTTTTTTTTTTTTTTTTTTTTTTTGGTACTTTCCATTCTTTTAATTTACTTCCTTGTTTCTCATCTATCCGATCTTCGCCTTAATTATCTGAACGAAAGAATGGAAGGTTATTCTCATCGACGACTCGATATTTATTTTGCAATTGATGGTTAGTGTTATAATTTTATATAGTTGTACTGGATACCTCTGTCAACTTGCTTTTTTCTTTCTCAATTCACCTCGTTGCTGCTTCATCTCGAGTCGCATATTCTCAAATGGTTCTTCTTCGAGGATTACGTTCAATATCGTCGGAATCTGCGAGAGAACATTGCACGGCGAGTAACGAGCCAGACAAGTCGGTATCAACCCCACCGGTGTGACCTGCAATCACCCCTTCGAATCGAGTCACCTGCTTAAACGGTAAATATCGCACGACGCACAGAAAATGGCTGTTGGTGGTTCATCAGACTGTTTTCGTTTCGCTGAAAGATGATCGATGCGAGTGTCATTGCCCATGGAAATACATGGTTTAGTAATGACGAAGTCACGTTCGGTTACTCTCTGCTCTGACATGTTTTGTAAAACTCGTACGGTGCTTGATCATTTCGTCACATTTCGGCGGGGATTGTAAAAATGTACGCGCGAACAAAACGATTTCAATTCGTTCGCGTTTTGTCAGCAACGTGACATTTTCAATTTAACAGATATCTCTGCTTTTCGATATCTACAAACAGCAAATAAATGCATCAAATGAATTTCCTAATATTTTTCTAAACGTCGAAAATCGGCGAGGGGATCGACGACGTACAATTTCTTCGTAGAACAACGACTCGCTATCTGACAGTCTTTTTTTCTTTTTTTTTTTTTTTTTTTTTACTGATAGTGATAGAGTCCAGCAGTTGTTGCAATTTCATGTAAATATCTTTACGAATGCGGGCTGCGAAGTACAGAACGAAAGCTAAGGAAAAATATGGAGAGAAATTTCTCATAAATCGAACATTCGCGGTCTAACGATAATACGTAATTGGGAAATTATTTCTCGGTGCTCGTCGTCCAAGTGGCAAAAAGTAATTTGCTTGTGAATCGAACGAAGCGCATCTGCCCGGAATTATATTTTGGACAATGGGGTCACGAAAGTTTCTCGAACACATCGCCACGTATACACGCGTTCCTCGCGTGTAATTAGCCCGGCGTGTCTACTTCCGAGTCGAATCGGTGGGAGAGTTCCTAAAACCATTTCCGGCCGGAGCACCTTTTTATTCTGGCCGTCCCACGCATGACGGCGCAGGAGGGAAGTGGCGATCAAACGTAGAAAGGACAGACTTTACTGACCCCCCTCGAAGCGTTCTTCGAGGCAGGTACGCTCGCAGACGTTATCGAGCTTGAGACCATATGTCACCCTTTCGACCCCCCTCTCTCTACCACCTAAGATAATTGCCCGGGAACAGTATCTCGGAAGTTTTTTGAGGAATTTTTATGAGAAAAACACGGTTAGCTGGTAGTACGTTACGTACGTTAATCGTTTCGAAGCAGAAGATTCTCCGGTATCTACACGGGAAATTTTTTGAATTCCAAGAAATAATAGAAAATTACTTTTGAGATGTCACGACAGGAGAACCAACAACTGAATTTGTCAAATCATAGAGAAAGAATCGAGCTTTCCAAATAGAAGACAGACGTATATTGACGAAGTGTCGAAAGTTCGGAAAAAGTAGGTACAACACGCTCCCTGCAATTCATCGAGAAACATTGTAATTACCTACAGTTTCGATACTAATTTACATTTAACGTTATATACATCGTAAATAAATCGGCTAGATTTTTCTGAACAGACAATTAAAAGATACGCAAAAAAAAAAAAAAAGCGAAAAAAGGAAGAAGTTCAGACGAAGTCGTACGTTCACGGTAGAACCAACCCCCCCTGCTCGCAGCACAAGTGGCAAGTTCTAATTCAATTTTCATTCGGCTCTCTCGACTGCGAGTCCTTTGTATCGATTCGACGGGATAAACAGAAACGGCCGGATAATCGTTATTCAATTAGATGCATCGGCGAGGCGAGCGAATAATCGATGAATTCTAAGCTGTTGACTTCCCACCCTCTTCCTTGCGCGATCGCGCGAAAACAGCGAGGCAAACGAGCGCTCGCGCGTACGCGATTCGAGTTTCTCCTCGTTCCTCGCCGGTCGCCGGGGGAGGAAAAAAAAAAAAAAAAGAAAAAAAAGAAAAGGTACAACGATCCCGTGCTTCCACCAATTCGCCGCTTTTGCCACGTGTTGCTATATACAAGCTGTTCCTCTCTTTGAGCTCCTTCTTGTTGCTTCGCGAGCCTCGCGCGTATATATACGTCCGCGTTTCTCTCTTCGTCGATAACACGGAGGGACGGAGGGAGGGAGGGAGGAAGAGGGAGCAGCGAGTGCTCGTGTCCTCGAACGCAGGCGGCTCGTGCGTAGGCAAACTATGGAATATGTCAGCCTATTGAGCGCAGGTGCTTTAAGCTGCTCAGCTGTTGCTTCGAATCTCATGCACATTCACGCGAGCCAGTATCACGTTGATATTGGTGAGCGCTAAGCAGTGTGCACCGTGTATCGGCCGTCCGCGTGCGTGCAAACGCTGAACCGACTCACGTGTTCCACCCACGCACTTATGCGTATCGGCAATTGAATGGTGAAACGATCGGGGCCCTCGCCCGCGAGCAGCCCTGTCGTCGCTCAATGAATTCGTTGAACACCGGCCCGTCGATTATCATCCATCGTTCCGAAGTCGTTCCCTGAGAACGATGTCGTGGAAGTAATTTACCCTCGTTCCCAGCGAAGGATGTTCGCGTGAAAATTTCGTCACGTGTAATTTGCCTTTCCATCTGTCGATGCTTAGTTCTCCCCGAGTGTGTGCTTCCTTCTCTCGTCGAGGTATATACCTTATTTTTTTTTTTTCCAACGAGTGATGATTTGGTCAAATCTTTACACAGCAGTGGAAAGTTTAGAAAAATTAACAGAGGGTAGTTGGCGTGTTCGTTGACTGAACGACTATGTAAAGTCACGAGTAGCTTGAAATTTATATATCGAAGAATACCTAAAATGTAGCTGTCTACGAAACTATAGAGAAGCTAATTAGATTCAGAAAAAAAGTTAAATGTCTTTCAACTGCGAAATGAATAATTACAAATAATGATAAAGAGTTAAATTCGAATAACACATGTTCCCCGAATGTATTTAAGTGCATCCGGCCAGTGATAGGAGGACCACCGTCAATTACTATATTGCGCATCTTCCTCTCGAACTATCGATCAACGGACAGCGTGTAATTGAAAGAAAAAGTCGACTTGCCGGAACTGGCCACGTTCTGAATAAGAAATTCAACGCAAGTAATTTTCTTATGGCCTCTCCTCGGTCATCCTCGTCTTCAACAAATCCTCGAGTTCGCTGTACTTGCAGCTTTTTGTCGCTAGAACTCCCGGCGAAAGACTTCGGCCAAAGTTAAACCACACGGTTCGCGGCTGCCGTCCTATTCCTCGTCTCGTCGTCATGATCGATTACTAGTATTTTTAACTGGTGACACTTGCTATTCTACCCGCGCACATTCTCCCATGGCTGCGTGACGTGATCGTGCAATGAACCGTCGTACTTCTCTCCAAATATACAGATGTTCCTGTTTCAAGGAACAGAACTTTACCTTACCTTATCCAACACTTTTTTTTTTTTTTTTTCAAACAAAATTTTACTCGTTGTTACAATGCACACTTTTATTTCTTTAATTCACGATATAACATATTAGATTGGAAATTGAATCTTTTCTCCACGGAATTGACAATCCTCACGTTTACAAAGAATCCATTCTTCTCTTGTAATTAAGTCAGTCTATATCGGTGGATGAAAGACGCGTACGTACACAGACGTACGTACATACGAGCGTGTGCATGTACGATTGTGCCGTTGATTCAGTGTCAGACGCTTTTACCTACGGAAGTCGACGAGCTTCTATATACGGACAGCGTTTAAAATAAAATACGACCACACGATCGCAACTTCTCCAAGTGTGGAGTATCGATCGCGTATCGCTACGTAAAGTAAGTTACGCGGAGCGCGATCACGTATCATAGACGACGTTGCTTTTCGGGGTCAGACGTGGAATAACGTGAACACCCGTTGTGTGCTTCTGTTGCAGACGAATAAGAAGAATCGCGGGAAGGAAAATCGAGACGAGGGAGCGAGGGGCACCTAGCCCTTTGGCGAGCTCGAAGGATGCAGCTCCCAGGCGGGAGCACGAGAATTCCGCCCGCGAGAGCACCGGCCTCAGTTCTCGTGATCATCAACGGAAGCAACATCCTATCGACTGTCACGAAGAAACGAAACGGCAACGGCAGACCCAGTAACGAAAACAACGGACCTGGTACGAATAGCAGCGACAGCGTCTTGAGGAAAAGTAGAAACAGCCCCGAGAACGAGCCGCGCCTCCTTGAGAGAAATCGTCGTCCCGAGACGAGGACACCGAGCAGCCGCCGACACCGAGTCACCGAGAAGCCCCAGCTGTTGGCGTCAGCCCCAAGGCGGAAGGAGCGGGGCGAGGAATAGTGAAAAGAAAGTAGAGAAAAACCGAGAAACGACGGAAGAAGAGGAAGAGGAGGCGCGAGAGAAGGAGAAAAAGGTGAAGAGGAGGAAGCAAGAGTTCGTCGGGAAGGGGAAGGGTGCCGACGTCGTCGTCGTCGGCGGCGGCGGCGGAGGAGGAGGAGGAGGAGGAGGAGGAGGAGGAGGAGGAGGAGGAGGAGGAGGAGGAGGCGGCGGAGGAGGAGGAGGAGAAGGAAGAAGAGGAGGAAGAAGAAGAGGAGGAGGAGGAGGAGGAGGAGGAGGAGGCGGAGGAGGAGAAGGCAGCAGCAGCAGCAGCAGCAGCAGCAGCAGCAGCAGCAGCAGCAGCAGCAGCAGCGGCAGCAGCGGCGGCGGCGGCGGCGGCGGCGGCGGCGGCGGCGGCGGCGGCGGCGGCGGCGGCGGCGGCAGAGAAACAGGAGGAGCAGGAGGAGAAAGAAGAAGAGGAGGCGGCGGCGGCGGCGGCGGCGGCGGCGGCGGCGGCGGCGGCGGCGGCGCGACGGAGGAGAAAGAGGTGGAGGAGGAAAAGGAAGAGAAGGAGAAGGAGACGGCAAAGACGAAGAAAGTGGAGAGGGGAAACTGCCGGTGTTCAGAGTGGGGAGGACAAGGTGGTAGAAGGAACGAGGAGAAAAGACGGCTGTGGTAGGGGAAACGACGAGAGTAGAGTAGAGAAGCAGAGGAAGCGCGCTGAGCCACGAGGGGCTATTCGAGCGAGAAGGGGAGGGGTGACAAGGAACCCTGGCGGGGAGGGGACGCGGAGGCCTTCGGGGGGCCGACCAACCAGACGGCCGATGATGTCATCGGGGGAGGAGACCGAGTATTTCGCCCCCTACGGAGCAACTACGGAAAGCAAGCAACAGCGACTCCAGAAGAAGCAGAAGCGCACCAGACAGCGCGTGGACGCCGGCGAGCCGCGCAACAACTACTCGAGTATACCGCACTTCACCTCCCGGCCATCCTTCCACGGCGGTGGTCTGTACGGTTCTATCTTTGGTGGCAGTGGACCAACGCACCAGCAACAGCAGCAGCAGCAGCAGCAGCAACAGCAACAACAACAGTCGCAGCAACATCATCAGTCGCAAGCACAACAACAGCAACAGCACCAGCAACAACAGCAACAGCAACAACAACAGCTCCAGCAGCAACAAGCTGGAGCAGCAAGCAGTCAAGGTCATTTGAATACAGCTACGACGGGTCCTAGCACTCAGCAGCATTCCGCCCACGCGGCTTTCGGCTTTTTCGGGGCACCGGGTTACGGCCCCGCCAAAATGTTGAACGAGCTACTCGGACGACAGGTCAAACAGGCCAGTGACGCCGGTGGCTCACCGCCAGAGGGCGGCCACGGGATGACTGGTGCCGGCATGGACCCCGCTGCCAATTTGCAATCCGGTGCTGTGGTTAATTGCGACGATCCCGCCACCGCCGAGCTCACGCAGCACATGCTCCGCGATATACTCCAAGGGCGCAAAATCTCCGCGCTTTCGCTGCAGGAACAACCCAACAACAACAACAGTATACACAGTAACAACAACAACACCACAGCGGATCTACTTAAATCTCAGCAACAGCATCATCAGAGCCCTCAACAGCATCAACAGCAAAATAGTGATAGTGCACGTAGTGGAACAGTGCAGAGTGGTGGAGAGGAGAGTGGTGATGGAAATAACGTCGTGAATAACGCGAATCACAGTGATCGTGATACGGTGATGCCGGGCGATGCGGAGGACAGCGCCGAGGACGCAGCCGCAGCTGCACGTGCTATGGAGGAGGCGTTCGCCGAAGCTGGTATGGAGCCTGGAGCCAATCTCGACGGATCCGACTGCGAACAGAGTTTACCGCCCAGTCCCACGCAACCAAGGTCAGGCTCCGTTTCCGTCAAGGAGGAGATACAGGACTCGTTGAATATCAAACGCAGTCCGAGTCACTCTCCTTGCCCGATCGTGCCCAAAACGGAGACCAGCTCGCCGACCACGGAAACGAAGCGCGCGCGTGTCGAGAATATCGTCAACACGATGCGCAGCAGTCCAGCGCTTCAAACTGCCACGGTGAACGGTTGCAAGAAACGTAAACTCTACCAGCCGCAGCAGCAAACGGTGCATCACGTTCTCCAGCACGTTACAGGTGTCAACGATACCATGATGGACGACGAGGAGGAGAGCGAGGAGGAGGAGGACCCCTCGGCCATCAGGCAGAAACGCGAGGAAAAGGACAACCTTCAGACACAGCTGAAGAAGCTGCACGAACAATTGGCCGTGATGCAGCGAAAGTACAATGAGCTTACGAGTAGAATCGATTCGGACGCGAGCGAGAGCATCGGTGCTCCCCTAAGTCCTCAGCCACCGCTCAAACCACCGCAACCTCATCCACCGCCGTACAACGGACTTCCGGCCCTCCCGACCGAACACCCACACGCCGCGGCAGCCGCTATGTATCACATGGGACAGAAACTCTACCTCGAACAGCAACAAGCTGCCCTCGAGAGGATGAAGCAGCATCAGGAGGCTGCTGTCAGGCAACAGCAGCAGCAGCAACAGCAGCAGCAACAGCAGCAACAGCAGCAACAGCAGCAGCAACAGCAGCAGCAGCAGCAGCAGCAACAGCAGCAGCAACATCAACGACAAAGTTCTCCGCCACCCCCTCCGAGTCAAGCGCAGCAACAGAGTCAAAGCAATACCGGCCCGTCCACGCCGCAAACACCACAGATGCAGCCAGCGAGCACGCCTCTTCAGCACAAAGAATTCCAAGAAAGGATAAACGTGTTCAGAGGCGCGGCGGCCGTGGCCAGCTCGTCGGGTCCCCATATAACCGACGAAGATCTGCAAAGTTTGTCGGACACGTTGAAAGCGGAGATCACCTCGTACTTGACGAATCTGATCGACAAGGTAGTAACAAGGTTCATGCAACAGAGGAGGTACCTAGGGAAACAGAGCGAGGCAGCGCAAGTCGCTGCCGAGCAATTGAACAAGGATCTTCTGCTGGCGAGCCAGATACTCGAGAGGAAATCACCGAGGACGAAAGTAGTAGACAGAGGAGCGCCACAACCACCCGGTGGCCCAAACGGGCCACGGGGGCCCCACAATGGCGGGCCCCCACCTCCACAGTCTACGGGTTTCCCACCAATCGGGTCCATGGGTGGTGGGCCCCATGGTCCTCATTCTGGCCCCACGGAAAACAACCTTAATCAAATGAATCAGCTGCCCTCACACGTGAGGTCCGGTAGCAGGATGTTTCAGACGCCGAAACCCCCGACCATGTACAGCATGGCCTCCATGCAGGCGCAACAGCAACAACAGCAACAACATCAGCAGCAGCAACGCGAGCATCAACAGAGAGAGCAGCAACAACGCGACCAATATTGCAACTTGAGGAACGACGAGAGAGAAAGCAGGGACTCGGAACAGAACGAGGCACTATCCCTCGTTATGACACCGAAGAAGAAACGTCATAAGGTAATTATCTACTTTCTATCTCTAATCGAAATACCAATATATATATATACAAATTCACTTGTTGCATTTCTTGATAAAAGAAAGTCGAGTCGAGCTTTGATTCGTTTAGTCGATCGTATCGATCCTTGTTGCAATCGAATTTAATTAAACAGAGACACAATGCACCGATAAGAAATATTTCACATTTGACGTTGGACCATTTTATGCTGATTCACTCGATTTCGAACTCTGGCGAATATTTTAAATTATAATTTACAGCTTTTGTTATTTATAACAATGTGGATTGTTTCATGTTGAATAAAATCCACTTATAAAACGATAAAAATCTCAGTTTTATAAATATCTCAAGTTTCTAATCAGTATCAACGCTTTCACTCTCCCACTCTGTAGCGTGTACTTGATTTTAAGTAGTACGAGTAAATAACTTCACCCACAAACGTTTCAAATTCATTATTTGTAACGTTATAAAAACTTCAGCCTCGAAAGATTTGACGAATATTGCAAATTTATAACTGATATCGATACTTTTGTTCATCAGCTTATACTCGGCATGCTACCATATACTTGGTTCAAAGTAGTACAAGTAAATAATTTCACCGACGTATATTTCAAATTCGCTACCTGTAACGTAAACTTTATTCGCCAGTAAAGATGCGTGCTCGTCGTAGTATCGAGTCGAATGAAAAGATGAATTTCTCTGATAAATATATCAAATCTATAGTTAACAAATGCATTTTGTTCATTTGTATCGTCGAATGCTCGACACGAAGCAGAGTAAGACTCTGAACGTCATTGCCGTAATTTTCAATTTATATCGTATATTTATCGATGCATTGTACACTAGATATTAAGCATAGTGACGTAAGAAAGTAAATTTCACTGACGAATATTCCCAGTTCACAATTTGCTACACTACCCCTTGTTCATCCTACATCGAGTATGACACGATATTTACGTACTTAACATAGACGTAATTGATACCGCTATTGGTCAGTGAATATTTACCAATAGACGACGGATTTCTATGCTTACCTGAATGTTTAAAAGTACACGCAACGTGTAAAAGGCATAAAGATCCAGTCGATCTATTGATTAGTGTTAAGTAGGTTAAGAGACTGAGTTGCACAATGATAAAGTCGATGTATCAATTAGTATTTCCCTTCGCAGGTGACGGACACGAGGCTGACGCCGAGGACGGTATCGAGAATCCTGGCGCAGGAGGGTGGCGGCTCGCAAGGCGGCAGCGAGAGTCCACCGCCTCCACCACCACCGAGATCGTATCATCCGCCACCGCCGATGCTGCCAGTGTCCCTGCCGACCAGCGTTGCGATACCGAACCCGAGTCTCCACGAAAGCCAAGTGTTCTCGCCGTATTCGCCGTTCTTCAACCCTCACGCGGGTCATCCGGGCCAAGTACCACCACCGGGGCCGCATCACTTGCCAGCAAGTCCTCCTGGTGGAGGTGTAGACGTCAGGGACTCGCCTCCATTGCCCCATCCGCCATCCATACTGCATCCTGCCTTATTGGCGGCTGCCCAGCATGGCAGTCCAGACTACGGACATCTCAGGATGGACAGCAACGAGCGGCCCAACGACTGTAACTCCGACGACATCAGCTACGACGGGATTCAGCCTACAATATCCTTTTCTAATACGACGTTCGAGGTCGCGAAAGAGAAAGACCGAAAAAAAGAAAAGACGAAAAAAAAACAGACGAAAAAAAGAGAAGAAAGACGAGAGTAGAACGGTAGACGAGAGAGAGAGAGAGAGAGAGAGAGAGAGAGAGAGAGAGAGAGTTGGAGAACGTCCAGAACGACGTGGCCCGAAACACGAGGGGCGCGCGCCGTTTGTGTAATAGTTAGGCGAGTTGTCGAAGTTTCCGCTCGAAAACGGATATCTCTCTGTTTGTCGGGAGCAACAACAACACGCGCGGGATCTCTGTCGACTTTGTAACTCTCCTCCGGTAATATCGCGAAGGGACAGTGAGTCTGAACGTTCTCCAAAGAAAGTACGTAGGGAACTTTCGATATTAAATCGGGGAAGTAGCGTGCGCGGGCCAGGCCTTCAAAGAGCGAAAAAACGAGCGTAGAAAAAAAAAGGGAAAAGAAAAAAGGAAGAGAAAGCGGTAGCAAAAGCGGAAGGGGTCGATGACGATGCTTAGGAATGTGCATTTTCGTTTCTTCTTTTCTCCGTGTTTCTTTTTTTTTTTCATTCTTCTTCTTTTCTGCTCACGTAGAAGGAAACGAGAGAGCGTGAGTGAGCGAGGTAGAGAGAGAGAGAGAGATTTGGAAAACTTTAGAAAACAACGGCGAGTTCTGCGAGAGAAAAAGCCAGAGTCCGCGCCAGCAAGGAGAAGGAAATCGGCAGGTAGTCGGAGGAAGAGCAGGCGGCCACGAAGAGGGTGGAAGCTCGGACGAATGTTAGATTAGTTTGCCACGGAGTTAGGCTAATGTTGGCTGCACCTACGAGTAGAGTTTGTCCGGCAACAACGCGCGAGGTCGAAAGTTCTTTGCCTACTCGGCCCACCCTCGGCCTCGAGTCTCACCCAACTTCGCAAGCCAATAATCTGTCCCGCAATTTCGGAATTTAACCGCGGAAACGAGAAAGAGAGAGAGAGAGAGAGAGAGAGAGAGAGAGAGAGGAGGAGGCGGTTCGCGAACTTCCCTTCGCTAACGTCTCCTCGACTTATCGTAGATAAGCCACTTCTACTACTTCTCCAGTCTCGTATGAGAGAATCCACCCTAGGAACTCCGTTTCTACAGGGTCAACTTGTCCGCCAACTATATTCCTTACGCTAGACCGTCCAATATCGGAATTGTCCATTAAAACGATATATCCATTTTCTCTCTCTCTCTCTCTCTCTTTCACTCTTTCTTTCCTACCCTCTTGTCTAATCGAATCGATTATCCATCGCAAATTCGTTCTTCGAATATCTTTCCCATTCTCTTCGTCTCCGTCCCTCTATTTTTCTGTTCTATCGATCATCATCGATGTCACACACCCGTCGAAGTACAAGGGAGTAAAACACTCTCTTGAACTCCCTCCAGGTGGATAATCCGTGGAAAACACAACCGGAGACGAGCACCCATTCGCAGAAGCATCGGGGAGCCATCTGTTGACCTCGTAGTACGCTTTAACTTCGTAAAAATAGCCGGCGAACGGACGAAGTTAAGACAGGATCGTTCTCGACGATCGTCTGAAAGCGTGATCAACAGGCGCGAAAAGTTCAGCAGCTGGATTTATCACGCATGACCCGGCCGGGTGAGGTAGTTCTCCGCGGTGGTGGTCGCCATCGCCAGTAACTGGCCTCTCACACTTACCACCCGAAAGCACTCGCAAATATATCGGAAGGGATCTCTCTCTCTCTCTCTCTCTCTCTCTCTCTCTCTCTCTCTCTCTCGCTGAACCAGGAAAAAAAGACGTGTGTCGCGCGGGGGTGTGCGGCGAACGCGTCGGCAACGATGCAACGTCGCTGGAACTGCATCGGCGTGTGTTGGTCCGGGTCGTTCGATCGGCAGCGCGGCGTTCTTTGCCGCCTTTTTAGTCGGCCTTTGATGTAAAATCAATGGCGCATTTTTTTTCACTCCCTCCTCTTGGGGTAGGTCGAGCGCATGACCGCGGCGCAACCTGCTGTTCACCAACTCACCTCTGGATTCACCCTTGTGTCTGTTGCCGCTGTTCCTACCAGCCTTCGACGTATCCAAATATGCTTTTCACGCTGCTCAACTTTCCTTCTTCGGGCGAGCTGCGTTCACGGGCGAACGTGTTGGTGAACGTCGGTGACGGTCGCGTCAACCCAAGGGGGCGCCGAGAACGCGACAACACAGGCCAGACGAATGTGTTTCGGTGTAGCCTTCGGCGCTAGACCGCTAGAAAGGATCACTGGTTTTCGTTTCTCGGAAAATTAACGTACCGCATGATCGTTGTTTCACATGATTTTCGAGATCAGCTTTCGTTTCGAATAATTGTTTCGATTTTCTTTCGATAAGTTTCACATTGTGTCACACTTTGCTGTTCGTCTTCTACAAATTCTGTCGTCCTGTTACCTCCTGTGGTAATGTTATCCCGCGGAAAATTTGTTGAATGTTTCATCACAATGTGACGGTGTTTCGATTGTTCAAATTTTATTTTCAAAGTTGATGAAATCCATAAACTGCAAGGAGTTGAAACTGCCTCTTCCAATTAATGAGATGACGAGTAAACGTTGCCATTCGTCTTCGCAAAATGCACACTTCCGCCTCCCGTGTGATCTTTGCATTTTCTCATAGCGCCCGGTACGTGCGCATGCAGTTCCAGCACATTGTTCTATCGAACGAATTCACAGCGATCTACACGCAGCGAGGAAGAATTTCATGATTCAACGTGGCTCTTCTTTCGATAAAGAACGATCGGTAGTGGCTTAATCGTCACGTAGCATGATTACAGAGTTACCAGTGAACGCCATATCGCCGGTTCTCTTTCTCCTTTTCTCTTTCCGGCGTGTCGAGGTGTGCCGATTACGCAGCATAATAAGCACGAGACACGTAGGCGCGGGCCGCGCGTGTTAAGAGGGTACGAGGAAGGACCAGCTCGATAATCCAGGGGTGGCTGCACGCCGGAATAACCCTTATTACTGTCTGGCATCTCGTTATCGCCCATCGACGTTACCGCGAGCGCAAAATGCGACGCGCGCCGCGCGTGCAACGTTTGATACGAACGCCTACACTTGTCGACTCGTTCGCTCGTGAACGAAACGGCCTCGCTTGTGCGGGCTGGAGAGTTCGCGCGCTGACAGTAACACCGGTGACGATAGGCGTTCGTGAAAAATTGTAAACGCTTCCCCGCGCGGAATTAGATGGCTTTCAGCGGATCGAGTGCCTGGAGGAAAATCGTCGCACAAATTTCACGTGATTATCGTGTCACTCTCTCCTCGCGTCCTCGTGCGAGGTGATACAGAATGAAAATCGCGTTAATAAAATTATTCTGCATTCACACGTAGAATCGTTCGTAGAACTGTCTGCTCGTAGAGAATTGGTCTTCCCACCAGCGTCTTCGGAATCGACACCGTCTCCAAGACGAATTTATTCGAGCGAACTTCTAGAAACGTAAAATTCCTTTGTCGAGAATTGTTTCTCCCGTACTGTTTCGATGTCTAGAAACAAATTGATTCGAATTGGATCTTGGAGAGAAGAGATCGAAGAACGCGAGGGAAATTTTCAGTTTGTTCGCTTTTGAAAGGAACGAAATCCTTGGAGAAGCGTGCCTCAAGGCACAGACGAACGATGGCAGATTGAACACACGGATTAACCGAATAAGAATGCGATGAAACCACATGAGGAGATCCTATTACCGATAAGGAGTCGGTAAGGCTTCCGTTGAGGATACGGCCAATCGTGGGCCAACCTCGGCGAGAACGTTCACAGCCCTACTACCCTCGCGACACCCACAGCTTGTACGATTTCTAATCCAATTTGATACGAAGGAAACACGATTAAGTTTGAGATATTTGCGTACACAGAAATATATTGCCGGTACAGAACGTCCTTCCTCCGATCGACGACATTACTTATTCGCACACTTTCCCACAACCCTGTGCTTTCTTCTCTTTCTGAACAGAAAAGTAGAATACCACTTGTGAAAATTGAAGTACGTTTAAGATAAGAATTTCGAGTTGCAACTTTGCTACAATTACACTGCGGACTTTTATACATTTGCGGGAGAGATTTAAGGATACAGAAATGCAGAGAATATATATGAAGAAAAAAAAAAAAAAAATAAAGTAGTGTACTACTTGTATACCAAATATTCAGCAACAGAAATCAATTTTTGTTTCTTTAATCGTACGAAAATTCCGCAGTCTAATCGTAATCCATGTTTTCTTCCTTCTCTCGGTAGAAGAGATAGGGCGAGTTCCACTTGCGGGGGAATCGAATTGAAACGAAATGTAACGCGATACGTTCGTGGTAGAAATTTCGATGAATGTTTAACAAGCAAAAGAGTATTTCCTTAACCACGGTGAACTCGTCGATGCTGACGCCGATACACCTGAGGAAGGCGAAGCTGATGTTCTTCTGGGTCAGGTACCCGTCCTCGTCCATCCTCAAGATGTACTTCCCCGACATCAGGTTCAATAAGAACAACACCGCGCAGCTGGTCAAGTGGTTCTCCAACTTCCGGTGAGTACAACGACATTGTACGGAGAATTTATGGTTAACCACGGAAGTCGAAGGACTGTTACAAAGTGCGAGCAACACTTTGTTGCACGATGATCCCATTGCATGTAATCAACGTTTCCTTCACCTTCTCGACGGTGCAAGCGTACAGATTTATTCAGGTAGAAATTTTAAACAGAGAAATTAATTAAATTTCATTAACATTCGATCCGCAAGCAGATTAAATATTAAGACTCTTACACGCACGAGTTACGTAAGAATGGCATTTCAATTATAATTGTTCTCTTTTAATCAGCAAATTTATAAGGATGTTACAGTATCAATTAATTAAATTTATCTACATCTGCATGCGTGTAACGTGCAAAAATATGTAAAATATTCAGTGTAGAAAATAATTTTCTAGCTGAGGTTCATTTTATAGAAATATAGAATAACATTTCTTTTCAATTTTCTTGGACCGTTTAGTATTAATTACTGCAACTTAGTACATCACGTCAGTGTATGTAAAATATCGAAACGTTATGGCACAGGTATAATCTGTACTTATTAGTCCCTCGTTTGAAACACTCAGAAATTAAAGTTCGAGTCGCTTCTTTTCCAAATCAAAACCACATGATTTGCACCGCAATCTGACACCGCGAAACAAGAGATTTCCTTTCGATAGCCAAAGTTGCCGCACGGTAATGATCCTTCGATCTCCGATTGCATGCTCGGTATTTACCAAAAAGATCCGATCGTTCGAATTTGCATAACATTCCCCAACGACGGGAACCATCGTTCGGCAACGGAGCCGATCGTCGATATGAGATATCGTCGTCTTGGAACTCGTGAATCCCGAAATCGACGAGGGACATCGTTCCTCACGTTGACAATCGTGTCGCCACTCCCCAGGCTACCAGGAAGTTTCCGTGTTCGCGGCCCGGGGAAAAGAAAACGCGATCGTTGGAGGATGTTTCTGGTACGCGAATCCCCGTTCCCTGTATGCAAACGAGAACGAGCTTTTCAACGGGATCGGCCACTCCCTCGCGTAGAAACGGTCAGAGCCCAAGAGACGAGAGTCACGATGGGTGTGTCCGAATCTTAATTACCCTCTCTTCGGCTCGGGAGTAAGTAACAGCGGCTACATTGCGGCCAGGTACGAAGAGCGTAGGAGTTGGAACGCGCCGGCTACTGCCACGTTACCGGCCAACACCGGGCATTAGGCTGATTATAATTAGGCTGAGTACAGTACAGATCCGAGATATAAGGCGATGGAGGAACACGCGCCCCTGTGTCCCTAAACATTATTGTCGCTTTCTTATCGTCCAGAGACGCCCATCTCCTCTTCGAGGACCATAAGTTTCCACTCGACCTCTGACATTCAACGCATTCGCGGCTCTGTCTCCGCGGAAGGGTTGCGCGTTTCGTGCCTCATTCCACGAATATTTTGACTCTTGATCGTTCCTCGTAAAATTTGGTTATACAGTGGCGGACAGAAGAAAGTTTAAGAGGGGAAATGATTCATAATTTCACGAAATCGCATTACCTGTAACTGTACGTCTCGAAATAGAATATATTGATAATAAAAAAAAAAAAAAAAGTGCCTAGCGCAAAGTTGCTGAAGTTATAAATTAATATTATGGAAAAGTTGCTAATTAATAAAAATTGCCGATTCACACGTACGTTTTATTAATATTAAACGAATGTCAATTTCAAACTTTCGTCTGTCACTGCAGATAAATTGATTCACTATATTTTTGAGTGAATTATAAGATTGAAACAAGCAATCGTATTTTTACACCTCTAGTAAAATTACTGTCAAAGTTAAGTTCTTTCAAATCTATAACATATCCGTATAATATCAAAATCTGCATCTGTAATTGTCAAAGTCCGTTTCGTAAGAAAGTTGTTCATCTTCGGTTCTTTAATCTCTACACTACGAATCACACGTGAAAAGAATATTTCCAAATCGATGAAAAGGCTACAGCGATCAATTCAAACAGCGATACATGTAAATTCAGATACACGCGAATACGCGAAGCAGAACGTAGATAAATTGTTATGAATGAATTTTTCTCTTACACGGGTAACGACGATGAATCGGTTGAATTCCATTGAAATTAGCAATGAAAATGTTCACGTACGCCTAGACGCTTTAAAATACGCTGGCGTTCAATTTCATCATCGACATCCAATGTGTCCATCATCGCGCATCGTTTCGCCGATCTCGTACGAAATATTCGAGGCACTCGAGCGAACGGGGGAGACCAGCCGCGAAATTTAATTAACGCAGGAAAAGGTCCATTAAAAAAGCTGGTCCCGTGGAAATGAGGAAAGGCTACACTTAAAATTCCGTCGGGGAAAATGAGCGACAAAAAAAAAAAAAAAAAGGAAAAAAGGAGAACTGTTCGAAATTTTATTCAGCGCAAAATATGCGGTCGAATCGCCGCTGTTCGCCGGAAACGCGAGCGCGGTTTCTAATGTGTCGCGAACCACTGATCAGAAAACGATTTGAAATATGCGAAACTAATGGATCTAATCCTGTAATATTCTAAATTCTAATGGATGGACGAAATAATAGCTACTTCTAATGGATGAACGAAAGAGTACAAGTCAATTTGACAAATTCCAGTCGCCATTTCCAAAGAAAAGTTATATCGACGTGTGTCATCGATTTTTACGAGTCAAACTCAGCTAACTCTAAACGTAACTCCAAATTTAAATGCTACAAATACTTTCCTGCAAATCAAATAATTCTGATTTATACTACCCGCTCGCTAGAAATTGACAATTATAAATTGAAATCGATTGAGAACAATCACGAAAAACGTAAAATTTCTCAGAAGAAATCAAGTTAACGTACGAAATAAATCTCAAGACAAGAAAAAAGAAAAAATAAGCCTAAAAGACAAGAGAAGAAAAAAAAAAGAAAAAGAAAAGAAAAGGGCACAGCGAATCACGGTTGCACCGAGGAAGCTGTCCCTCGTTCCTGTGCTCTTGTGCTCGGCGCGCCCCTCCGATCTCGTTCCCCTTCTGGCCCTGTTTCTCGTTCTGCCGAAACATTTTCATCGAAGCCAGCGAGAAAGAGAATCGGTTTAGAGTGGTTGATAAGAGAGAACCGGGCGGGCACCGAGTGTGTTTACAAAAGTTTCAAACGTCCAGTAAAAAAATTGCATCGGAGGCCGGCTTCCGCCGTTAAGTACAAAGCTAATTACCAGCTGAATATATTTCGGTACATTTTGTCGTGTCGGGGCCGGAGGGGTCTTTGGTCTCTCTCTTCTTCAACCTCTGCCTCACCCCTTTTCCTTCGCCGCTGTCTCGCGTAGTTGCCGCTGCCGGGCTCCCGATGACGAATCGAGACGAGGAACGAGCGAAACACGACAAGGGTTCTCTCGGAATCTCTTTCAACGACGATCGACGAAACCGAAAGCTGTACACCCCTGTCTCTCCCTGTTTCATTTCGCTCGTTCCTCGAGTTTCGTTCCGTGCGAGACGTTCGCGAGAATCAAAGAAGATCTGAATCTTGAAACTTTTATTGCGTCTTCCTCCGTTCTTTCCTGATCTTTACGGTAGTGAAAGATGAGGAATACGAAACGATGGAAAAACGGAACCTGATCTTTGCAAACGGAAATGAACTTCTTAACCCTTGAAAGTTCGCGTAATTCTCTATTAAGTACTTAGAGAAGTAAGTTTATACCTTGCCGCAAAATTTATTCCTTTCCCAATTCTACGTTATCAAATTCTTAATAATGGACAGCGAAAGGAAATTTCCAAGATTAATTATTTCTCCGTCATCGCGTCTTCTTCATTCCTCGCGTCGTCTCCTGCGAATTTTCTAAAATTCACAGAAATCGAAGCACTCGTAGTATTATAATCAATCGCATGGTCCTTGATGCCGGTTAAACCGGATGATAAAATTAACGCGTTCGAGAGGCGGGCGGTCCGCGGACAGATAAACTATCGTCGATCGACGCCGAGAGAATGAACCGCTAGGGAGAAAAAGATCCACCCTTCGAACGGTTATAATCTCAATGTTTCTAGCCTGGCCGTGTCCATAAATAATTACACCACCGAGCCTACCCCGACGGCCACCCTAACGATCGTGTGAAAGGGAGAAATTGACAACTTTCCTCTTGATAATCCTTGCATATTAGTTTCGTACAAGTTTCCCGTAAAATGGCGATTAAAGGACGACCACGAAGGTGCCAATCTCGCGGCTCATTAGGCACACTTTCACCCTACGGGCGACCCTCTCCTTTGACGACTAATCACGTAAGGGTTTACCCCGGACACTTTTTCCTCCTGGCTCTGCCGGCAGTCGTTGTCGAGCGTGCTCGATCTGATAGCCTAATGCACGGCTTCCTATGCGGAAATGCTTCGCCACATTATTCTACGGCGCTACGTGTACTCCGGCCACCCTCCGCCACCGCCCTTCGCCACCCTGCCGACGTTGTACTTTTGTCACGAGAACCGAGTCGAGTTCCGTTTGCGCCATCGTCCACGATCTCGTCCATTTTTTCAATCTTCTTGCCTGCGAAGCTTCGACCGGCTTTCATCGGGGAAACAGAACGCCCCGACACGATCCAAGGGGATGATGATCGATCGATCCTCCCCTCCCCTAGGTTCGATTCTTGACTGACTGAGTGAGTGAGTTATAGATAAGATCGAGATAAGAAGCTGTCGGCGTAATGAATTTTTGGCTCGAGCTCTGGTAAATAACTGGAGGGGAAAACCTTCGAGAAAACGATCGATGACAATTTCGTGTGGAAATTTTCTTTACGTTTTTCTCTCTTTCTTTTTTTTTTTTTTTTGCATTTGTTCGTAATCTTTTGGTCAATTGACATTGGAAGACAAGAGAATTTCAGTTTACGTTTGAAACTTTAGATCTAATTTAATTTCACCAAGGTAGAATTTTAATCATCTAACGTAAATTAATCACCTATCAATGACCCAATGATAGATACTACTCGAAAGGTAAACTCTATTTGTCCAAACATGATAACGATAATCTTGTTTTCGGTGCACGAAAAAGTGGAAGTAAACTCGTCGCGTAACTACGAAATTTTCCAACAATTCAAAAACATGCAACATCCTCTTTATTAAATGACCAAATACAAACACACAATAATCTCTTTTTCATTAATCAGCTGAAACAACCCCTCCCCTCAAAAAATAAGAAAAACAAAAGACAATCGCATTCGTACATACACTGAACCAGCTATTTTAATCGACGAAACGTTTCAATTTTCCCACGCTGTGTCTATTAAAATAATAATCAATTGACTGGCGGCATGTAAGGATGTTTCCTTCGGATATTGTAGCGGGACGGGAGAATCGGTCACGAAGCAGAAGACAGCAAGAGGAGATGGAAAGAGAGAGAGAGAGAGAGAGAAAGAGAGAGAGAAGGATGGTTGGATCCGGAGGTTGAGCGTCGTACGAAGCACGAGGGAAGGAGCGAAAGGAGATCAGGCGAGAAAGAGAGGGACAGAGCCTTTCACAAAGCGATTCTTCGCACCCTATTTTCTCACGCGCACGTCGAATCGAAAGCACACGTCCGATATCTTACGGAGACTCGTTGACGTCGAGCGTACATCATCGGATCTGCTTATACCAACGACGATATTGACAGCCTTCGTTCGATGAAGCTTGCCCGGGGGGGATGATTGGGGTCGTCGATGACAGGGTTGCGAACGCCTGTGTACGCCACCAACGTGTATCGCGTTCGCTCTCTCTCTCTCTCTCTTTCTCTATATCTGGCTGCATCTCTGCCTCCCTTTCTCTCCGTGTTCGTCTGTTTGCGCGCGAAATAAGGGAGGGGAGGAAGAAAAAAAGAAAGGAGGGTAGACACTGACGACGAGAAAAAGAAAGGGTGAGGAGAGATGCGCGCCGGACTCGGGGTTAGTTCGTTATCAGATCTCATGGTAGGACACGCGACTCGGTCCGAGTGATCTTATCGCACGGATGGAAGGAATTTTATGTCGTATAATGGACAGCGCTCGCACACGACACAGAGACCGGGGCGCCGCACGATGGATCCTTCTCGGTAGCGGAATAAAAGGCCACCGCGATTCTTTCCTCTTGTTTCTTTTTATACCGGTACACGTCTTCTCTCTCTCTCTCTCTCTCTCTCTCCCTCCCTCTCTCTTTCCTCCCCAGGCTTGTGTTTTTTGTCATGTTTTCACCGATCGCTTCGCTCGTCACGAACTAATTTAGAATTCGCAGGAGGAAGGGGGGTGAAAAATAGACAACGACGAGAGGACACGCCTTGGAAATTTGACGTCAAGTCGCGACAATGTTAGAAGGAGGTTTGTTTACGGGGACGTCAAACACGGTCCGAGACACGGATACTTTGGATTTGGACTATTCGTTCAATTGCATTCGCGTTGAAAACTTTTTAGTCCTTTCTACAAGGTACACAAAGATGACTTCCACAGACGGCTCGTTCTGAATCTCTCTCAGCGAATTAAACGTTGGCGGCTAAATATTTAATAGCGACACTCGTCAACTCTTCACGACACTCCAATCGAAATGAGACAAGACGAAGGGATAAAGACCTTCGAAAAAAAAAGAGAGGCGCGAGCACGTGGCTGGATAAACATAAATTCCGGGAGGGAGGGGTTAATGATTAAGCCAGCAGAGTGTCTGGGAACGCGAGCAAAGTAATAAGAAGCGAAAGTGTTCGTTGTAAACGAAGAATCGAAAGCTCTCGAGCAGCGGAATAATGAAGTCGACGATGAATTTACCCAGTCACGCTTTCGAGGGGTTGCTTATCGTCTCGAAATCCTCAATAATTCTTCAACGAGGGTGCCTGTTCGGGCACCTCTCTTTCTAATTTCTCCTTCGCCTCGTTCTTATCAACCGACCATCTACTTCATGCTGTGGACATTGCCAGCCGGTTCTCCACCCTGTCCCCGCTGACCACGGTGGTTAGGGTAATGACGTGGTAATTTTCTAAACAGGAATTTCCTTTTCCGACTCCTATCTGTCGGGCCGCACGAGCACGTGACCGGTCGTTAGCGACCACTTTTTTTCGCCTCCGCCGTCGTTCTTGCGAATTACGATGTTCTTCGATTCAGTCGTTGATTCAGTCGTTAACGAGCGAGTTGGAATATTTATTTCGACTTCGAAAGAACCACCGGTTAAAGTGTAATTTCATCGAACGCGTTCAAAGTCGCCAAGTCTTCTGTCAAATCGTATTATTTCCATTTAAACGAGTTAACGCCGGACTGTAATTGTTGTTTTTACGATAGTCTCCTCGATTGATTCTCCCTCGATGGATTCGTCCTTTCTCCCACCCTCCTCTTCTCGAGCTTCGGTTCGATCGAAGCAGATTATTCAACGACAAAAAACTGGTTTCCCGATTTCTCGATAAACGACCGATATAACGATCGTATTCTTAGATCGTAAAATTGGAACTTTTTCCTCTCGAAACTGATTACTGAGCTCTGATAGATCGCTGATGAATCAGTTGACACGAGATCACTGGTTTTTTATTATTATCGTGCTTCCTGTCTGTAATGTGATCACCGTTTAATCAAGCCCAATGTTGTTTCCTATTCAAGAATCAAGAATACGACGAAGCGGACAGTTATTCGCATTGATAATACGCGCGGTTTTTCATTTCCGTGAACCGTATGAATTATAAAAGGACACGATTCTTTTCGGACGATTAACTCGCCATGTCAATTAATCGAGATGAAGCACGAGGCTAATTCTCGATTCTCAACTATTTTTATTTAGATGAAATTAAGTCAATCTAAGCCGAGGTATCGATACCGTCGCACTCGGGAGGGAAAAAAAAAAAGACACAGAAATACTTCTTCGTAAAGAGCAAGTTCCAAATGATTAATGGCATTAAACAGAGAAGAAACTTAAAAAAGACATTTCGAATCGTAAATACATAAATATTTATTAACTCTATCGCTGGGATACTCAGAAAAAGTATTTAATATTATTTTACATTCCTCGCGATACAGATAGAACAGTAGAAGTTAAATTCAATAAGAAAAATTCTATAACGAAGTAACTCGGATGAAATTATCATTGTGCATTTGTGAAAAATTTCAAGGATTTCAAAATACGAAAACAGAACATCGAAAGTGGAGTAACTGGTAACAAAAACTTTCTATTTTCCTCTGCATTCCTTTAACTCTTTATGCCCGGATGAATTAAAGTCATCTATGATCTTTTAAATTAAATTCCTGTATCATTGCGTAACGTTTGAAATCGGGAAGAGTGAGTAACGTAGTAAGTACTGCAAACATTCTCCTGCTATTTTCCAATGATTTGCAAATGTTCGTTTTACACGTTCTCTTGAGTATCACGAGGAACTGTCGCACCGAAGTAACGTCAGCGGTTGTACAAAGGATCATGGTGCAACGCGAGATTACACGAAAATTCAGAGTCCAGTAAATGATAACGTTCGATGGTGCAACGATATCAGTCAAAAGTTAAATCGCGACGAGACGGTAATCCGTGTGTGTTCATGAACGGCTACCGAAATCTCGATCGACTGACAAACGGGCCGAGAGGCACTGACGAGCAAATCACCACGCGCGTGTAACGCTCCTCCTCGGTGGCGGCTTGCGTTTTAATCCCACAAGATTGTGCATGCCATCGTAGGAGGAGAGAATCGCGACGCGGAGGCTGACGGTGGTGCCGGAGTCGAGGGATAGGTTGGCGGTGGCAAGGCGTGCGTGGGCGGCCGCGTGGTAAACAGGCGAGAGCAGGCGAGGGCCATTTAGCGGGAAGGCTAGACACGAGCGTCGTCACGCGTGTTCTTACACGTATGTAGTACGCGTGTGCACCCATACGCGAACGACGACGACCGAGCCCCGGTTTTCTCTTATTGTGAAGAATAAGCTGGCTGCAACCGAGGGAAGAGAAAGAGGGTGGGTAGCTGGAGAAAATTCGAGCCTTGAGGTAGTAGACACACCACCGCGGGAACAGAGAGCTGCCATATATAGAAAGAGAGAGAGAGAACGAGAGAGAACGAGAGGTTGACAGAGAAAGATGGCAACCCATACGTCTCGTATGCAGACGTTCGTAACGTAGGTAACGTGCAGCAGGAGGCGAAGCGAACGCGTGCTTACGTTCGTAGGTAGTGGCCTGCTCTGGTACAGAGCACGTCGAGCTTCGGGGTAGAGCCGGAGGAACGCGAGCCTTGTAATTATTATGCTCTCGTAATCTTTTCTACTTCCACCTATGTGTCCCTACCCGGGCGCTTCTTCCGGCGTGTTCTTCTTTCAATTCGTTGCCTGCCTGGCTTCCCGTTTTGCTGTTTCGCTGTTTCACCAGCCTCTCTCGCTCTCTCGCTCGTCCTTTACCGCTGGTCGGCCACGGTTTTTGGACACGCGACATGTGCGCAGCACGCGTGCACGTGTACTGGTGTAGCGCACGATGCTTGTAATTGGGCTCGTTTCCTGGTTCGTCGAGTTTCCCAGCAAGACGAGATTTCGCTTGTTTTTTACATGAAACGCGTTACGTGGTTTTACCACGGGGGAAAAGAAGTTGCCAGTGTAGAGGCCTTAATTTTTGAACGCTTGTTTCCAGTTTCGCTCTATTGTATCGTCGCTTCTCTTCTCTCCTCTGTCTTCCACTTTTTCCTTTTTTTTCTTGTTTCGTCCTCCGTTTCTCTCTCTCTCTCTCTCCCTCCCTTTCTTGTTTTCACTCGAGTTGAAGCAGCGAGAGTTGGTTTTCACAGTGAAAAACGAGAAACGACGTCGAAGCGTCTGGCTCGTCCAAGAGAAACGAACCGTGTCTTCGAGATCGTTGACATCGGAGGTTTCAACTGCCGTCTCTTTCCTCCCTAAAGGACTCCGATCCGGCCCTCCGTGGAAAGTCCTCCTCTCTCGATTTCCTTCTCATCCCGCGTGCAGGAGTTCGGTCGTCGGAAGAAAGAAAGGATGCTCCGGTCGAAATGAGCAAGTACGAGTTCTTTGAGACAAAAGCCAGAGAGCAGAGAAGCAGACAGAGAAATAGACAGAGAGAGAGAGAGAGAGAGGGAGGGAGAGAGAGGGAGAGAGAGAGGGAGAGAAAGAGACAGAGAGAGAGGACGAGAGAAGAAAATAGAGAGGGAGAGAGGAAGGTAGCAGTGGGTAGGGCAGAGGTAATACATCGAACATGGAAAAAGGGTTGGGGGCGGTAGAAACAGCAGCAACAGCAAGACACGGCGGGAGCCGTGTAGAAAAGGGAGGAAAAGGAGAAGACGATGACGAAGGGAGTAGCGAGTGGTAGTAGGAAAAGAAAGGGGTAGGAAGAGACGGGAGAGAATGTATCGTGGCAGTTCCGCAGCCAGGACCCTCTAATGAAAAGAAGGAAACTTTGGTCTTTGACTTTCGGGCCGCGGCCTTGCTGACGGCTATACCTGCTTTCTCCGAAGGGCAGAGAACGAAGGAACGGAAAAGAAGAAGACGCCGGTGATCTCTTCGGCCGCCGCGAGGCCCTTGAAGTCCACAAAGGAGCCCTCTCTCCGTTTCTCGTCTTCTCTTCCGTATCTCTGCTGCTACACAGATGCACGCGCTCGTCCTGCACGCGCCCGTCTTGCCAAAGACGTACCTACACGCGCGGACGAGCGAACGAGTTATATAGGTAGTCGAGCGAGATCTCGAGGAATTCGCGCCAGCTCCCTAATTAAAAACTCAGTGCACGGCACAATGGAGTGGCAACTCTTTCGGTATACTTCTACTTGCTGTTACGGTACCAACCACTGTTGCTGACGTTGGCCTTGTGTAGGCAGGCATCTGCAATACCGACCCACCCCTAGACTTTTACTTCCTTCGCGCGGTAGCCGAAGGTTGAATTCTTCCTGCCGAATAATCACTGGAACTGCTTAATTCGCTTGTACTCTGTATATTTATACGCATGTCATGCTCACTCCCGATAATTCGAGTAATTCATTCAAAGATATCACTTTCCTTTTTTTTTCTTTCTTTCTTTCTTTCTTAGTTTCTTTCAACTCCAGCGTACAAATTGTGAATATTGCACGTTGGAATCGATACGACGTTCTCGATAAAATAATCGCTTTCCACGTCCACGCACAGCGAGCGCGCTGCTCGTCGCATCTTCGCACGGCAGAATAGACTTGTCGGCCGAATTCCCGCGAGGAAGCGAATTTTTCGGAAGAAGGGTAATCCGGCTTACGGCGGTGCAGCCGGGATGAAGCACCCTGCATCGAGTCGGCTTACCTCGTACGCGGTGGTTGTGCGCGTAAACGGCAGTCACTTAATTAAAAATTACTTAATTACGTTCTTGGCACTAATTAGTGGCGCTTGGCTCTCTCTCGCCCGTACGCCTCGACTACCTAGCCACCGCTGCCACCACCTTCCACCCTCTCTCTCTCTCTCTCTCTCTCTCTCTCCCGCCCATACCACGACCTCCTTCAACCCTCTCTCGCCTTCCTCGACCGTTAGCTGCCTCCTCCATCTCCTCTTACACCCTTCTTCTACACTCCGTTCACAACCAGCCGGCAGCGAAATCTCTGTCTTGGTTTGCATTCTTCTTCTCTTTTCCGCCGCTCGGCACCCGCCACCGACTCCCCGCACCTGCCTTTCCACCCGCCAACAATCCAACACCCTCAGCTCTCTCTTTCTTCTTCCATTTCTCTCTCTCTCTCTCTCTCTCTCTTTCACCCTCCACCCTTTTCTTTCCCTGCTCTCCGGAAGTCAGACTAGCAACGAGTTACCCGAAGCGCCGTAAACTTCCGGTTAACGTTATTTCTCTTCTTATTCGGTTTTCTTCGCGGTTTTCACGCACTGCCAGCCCTCCGCCGCTCGTTCCCGCGCTCCGTGACCCGGCTTCCGCAGGGATTACCCCTTTGTTGCCGTGTACACGACTCCGGAGTCATCTTTGAAACTCGAATGCTATATATCTGCAAAGCAACCGGAGCTTCTGCTTCTTTTCTTCCTTTCCTCTTTCTTTTCTTTTTCTTTTTTTTCCTTTTTCTTGTCTCGTCGCTAGTACTGATAACTCGGCTGAACGAGAGGTGGATTCGTTTTGTTCGCGACGTTCGGTGATGAATTTTCATCAACGATTATCGGTATATCTCTTCTGTGTGAAAGTTGCACAAACGACTTCTTCCAAAATCGATCCATCTTCGATAGGGAGAAAAACCGACTCCCCTTCTGGCGACACCTTCGCCACGTAGGTATAATTTTCCACCTCCTCCCCGCCCCTCCCCCGCGAACGATCAGAAAGAATGGGAGTCCTGATCAGACAGACAGAGGAAGAGAGCGAACGAGCTTACCACCCTCGCGAAATGTCAGTGCCGTAACATAAGGGGTTCCTGCTGGCGTTGCAGCAGGCAACCAGTCAGGCAGCAACCGTAGCAGTAGCAGCAGCAGCAGCAGCAGCAGCAGCAGCAGCAGCAGTAGCATCTCGTTCCTTTTCGAATTTTTTGATAATGAACACAAGTACGAGAAACACGACGGGTATTGGCTGGGCGGCAGACAATGCGGTGGCCGCAGGGTTATCGCGGGAGGAACAACGAAGGAGGCGGGGGCTGGCTGACGGGGTTTCGATGGGAGCGAGCCTCTGTGCGGGGAGAGAAAAGGAGGAGGAGCAGGAGGGAAAAGGGGGCGGCGGAGGGTGATGCCAGGGGACTTTATAGGGGATGTAAGCATCGCCACTGCAAGGCTAATCCGCCGCTATGAGCTGCTACTTGCAGCATGAGCACGGTACACTCCCTGCCAAAGATTCTTTTCCCTGTCACACCCCCCCCCTCCGCCCTCCTCCTCAACCTCCTTTTCCTCCTCCACCCTTCTACAGCTCAGGATGCCCCCTCGGGGAGTCATCTTCCCGGTTCTTCTTGTTCGGACCGCGTTCGTTGACCCTGCCAAGAGAGGAGAAATCGCGCCAAAGGATTTCGTGGTCCTCGTTGTCTGTTCGTAAGATGTTGCTTCTTTAATATCTCGATGCGAAATTTCGTTTTAGTTTCGTCTCGCACGCACAAACGAACGACGAATTACAATAACGGGACGAGATACAAGTTTTTTTTTTTTTTTTTTTTGAGAAACAAGACATCGATGAAGAAATTTCTTTTCGCCGATCTCGTCTGATCTTCTCGATTACGAACGACAGTAAAGACACTTGCTCGACGTTCTGAAGGTTCAAGTATTTTCGTGCTGCAACGATTTGAAGGACCGAGAAGAAGGTAACGATGTCTACGGTCGGAACGGTCCAATTACGATTCGATTCGATTCGCAAGATGAACTGTTATCGACGCGAAAGTGGTAGCTGGAACGACTGATTAGATCCGGGAGGGCGATGGGAACGTGATATTGGGCACGGTGGCCTGATTACGTAAAGTCTCGTAGTGTCTCGTCATTCCGCGGGTATTTAATATCTCGAGGAAAATGCTTGTGACGTTCTAAAAGAATTTTATTGTCCGGGGCCGTATGAGCCGGGTCCGAGGGCTCGTTATCCGTATATTCCCCATTGTTCGCCGAGTGCATTCCTGCCGGGCGCAAATTACGCCGAAACATCTGCCGGCCGTGCCCGGTACAATATCAGCCTCTCTGCCTAAGAAATATCGGAAATAGTTGGCCGATCCGCGAAGGAAACACTTGGCACGCTGCCTAGTTCCCTCTCGGCGGCTTCGCTCCGGTTGCGCTACTTGCCGATGCATTACTTAGCTAGCAAGTGCAAGCAAGCGGCCGAGAGCTTGCACCAGCAAGGAGACCTAGAAAATTCATCGTCCGCGATGAATGTGCCATTTCCAAATGCAGCCGGGTGCTTACTTTTTACCTTTCTTTCTCGTTTCTTTCTTTTGTTCGTTCTTTCTCCGTCTCTTTCCACTTCCCTCTTTCTTCTTTCCAGGCTTCTTTCTTTGCAAACCGCGCACCGTGATCGCCTTCGCCCGTCGTTGACACACGGATATCCGGCGCATCGTACACACGCGTACACAACATGCGCGCGCGCGCGTCCATATACACAGAGTGAAAAGGGACGGAAAATCCACGGAATTAAAATACGATATTGACCGCGTCCCGGGCTAACTAAATATTGATCGTTCTCCTTAGCGATCCCTTTTGTTTCGTTTGCGGCCGGGAGAGGCCAACTGACACGAATATCTTCTTTTCTTGCCTTAAGACGAGACTAGTGGAGTCATTAACGGGACGGCCTCGGTTTTCTCGCGACACTGATTCCACTCCTTGAACCCCTTCGCGTTCTTCTTTCTCCCGGCCCGTTTAAATACCACCACCCGCTCCGCCGGTAATTGTTTTCCCGTGGAGCCAGGCGGTCGCCGCGTGCTTTTCAGACGCGGCTAGAGAAGAGAGGAAGTTTTAGAAACTAAGGCTGAAGACCAAAGCAGCCCCGCCACCGAGGAAAATGAGCCTGTACACACGTTTTTAAGCGAATTAATTCTAGCGCGAGATCGTTAAGGCAACTGCAAGGCCACGTCCCCTTAGGCTGATTCCAACGGCTACAGTACCCTGAACGATTTACTCTTACAAACAACCGTTGTTACGTGATTACAAAATGATGTTATTAGTGTCATAAAATTCTAAGGAATATATCCATCTCGAAATCTTTCCCGTGTGTTGCGTGAAGCAATTTCAATAATATGATTGTAGGTACTCGATCAATGATATTCACACTCGTCAATTTTATTACGCCGTGTCGAGGCGTAATAAATCTAATACTACAAATACACCATCTTGCAAAAGTATGCGTAAAGTTCCTCCAATTCTCTTTAAATTTCTCTTGGAGATACAATCGGGCGAATTAACTGAATTCTACGATCGAAATATTCCGAGAGAAGTCTGCCCGAGCATTAAAATGGCGTGGGTAAGGTAATACGTTATTCCGCGTGTCTCGGTACAGTCACGTCACACGGTCCGGCTATCGAGCGTCATTTTCCATCCACGTTCGAAGGATTTCCACGGAAAAACGCGCGCACTCGTCCACATCCACTCTCTCTGCTGCGCTGAGTACGCGCAGGATATCTGGCGCACTCGCGCGTCAGCCGTCGAGATACCGGGCGCGCTCGTTGCCCGGAGATTCTCTCTCTCTCTCTCTCTCTCGTTTTTTCGGCTCCGCACGAAAAACGTGAAATGATAATGTAGCCGGTATCCCGCCCTAATCGGCTTTGTATCCGCCGTGATGGCTGGTGGACCGGGGGGCTGCAAGCCGGGGCGGCACAGCCAGGGAACGAGGGAGGTGGCGCGGTTGGATCCTGGGGGCAGCTGGGAGAGATGCAAGCCTCCTCCGGTGCCTCCATGGAGGATTTAATTTACATCCACCGGCGAAAAACGCGGAAAACAGTTTATCAAAAAAGTTACCGCGCAGGCTCCGACCAGGCGAGAGAGAGAGAGAGGCAGAGAGATAGAACGATAGAAAGAGGGAAACGACGGAAGGCGGGTGGAGGTGGAGGAGATGCCGGAGGAAAAGGGGGTGCGGGATAGAAAGAGGGTTCACGACGGCAGAAATGAAATTGTCCGTGCATGGATTACCGTCGACTTCGTTATACCCTCGAATTAGTCTCTCCCTCTGCCCTCCTGCTTCCCTCTTTCTCTCGGCTCGACATGTCCATTCTTCTACCTCTATCTCCGCGGCGCATCATTTATTCACCGCTCCTAAAACGGCACTTAAGTATTTTTTAATAAAACCTCTTAGCTCGTGCGAGTACTTATACCTCTGCCATTTATAACGCCACCGCTTTTTTCTGGCGGTTTCTTTTATTACTCAGTCAGGATAAACACCGACTTAATTTCCTACCTCTCTGATGCCTGACCCTCTCTCTCTCTCTCTCTCTCTCTCTCTCTCTCTCTCCCCACCCCTCCCCCTCCATACGGAACCACCGACGGTTCTTATCACTGTTGCATGCCGATGCATCGAGAACGAACGACGCGCTCTCGCGAAAACGCCTTCGCGGCCGTCCGATTATTATATAGGTATCTGCATATTTATTCATCAGCTGCCGCGACTCTCGAAACACCACCCTCCCCACCTCTCCAACGTGTTCGAGTAATTCCGAACATCGAATTATCAAAGAGGCGGGACAAGAGGTTCCGGGGAAATAACGAGCGCGCGTGACGCGACGCGACGCGCGTAAAACGATCGCCGGCTCGTTTCGCTGCAACTTTAAATTTCCCGCTAATCCCGGAGGGAATCGGTTCGATACCACTTGCGGCGGTCCGTGGTCCAAAGCGAGTCGGGATTCGAAATCGGCGTGGGCCGAGCGTAAAATTACTGTTTCGGCCAACATTTACCCCGGCATTCGCGGGGGTAACGTTCGACTGGACAGCGACTCTGAATTGATTTCGTTTGAAATCCCATCCCCCATCCTCCACGTCCGCCACTCACTCTTCCCCTTCCTCCCTTTCTCTCTTACTCTCTCGTCCAGGATCGTTGTTCGCCACCCTTGCCTTTCTCCTCTCTCTCTCTCTCTCTCTCTCCCTCCCACGCTCTCGTTTTCTCTGGTTGCGTGGTCCTTTTCCTCTCCGTCTCTTTCCGTCTCGTTCTCCCGCCCCCCTCTCTCTTCTCCTCCCTCCTCACTTCGTTTTCGAATCTCGTCCGGGTCTCTGACGCCTATGTACAGAGAGAGAGAGAGAGAGAGAGAGACACCAGGGCGAAATGCATTTCGATCCGCGCCATTTTCTATCGGTCGCATCTGCGTGTCCGGCTTCGAAATGGGGGTGGGGAGGGACGGGGTGGGAAAAAAAAAGGTAAGCACCGATGCGAAGAGGCGGGGGAGGGAGGCGAAGAAAAAAAAGAGAGAGGAGACTCATTAGCCAGGGGAACGCGACACGCGAGCAGGAGAAAGTGATGCCGCAATCAATAACCAGCAACGCTATTTCCCTGATGCGTGCCCCTTCGAAATTTCTGCAATTTCGTCACCGATTGCGAAACAATGCGCGTCACCGGCCACGATTTCGCCCCCGCCGTCACGCGAACCGCCATAGGTCTCGCGCGCACGTTGTTTTTTCCACCGTGGCCGGAATAACGCGCCGCAACCCCCGGACGCTGTCGCCTCGCGCTGACTAAACACCCCCGACAACTTTTGCATTTAAAACGGGCACCGTCTCGCGTCGTTTCCTCCTACTTCCCGCCCGATTCTCCTTCGAATTTTTCGTCGAACAAATAGACGACGTCGCGTTCAACTTCGATTGTACGCAACGGATGAAAATTACACAGCCTGGAAGAAGAACAGAAGTGTTTACCGTTTCCTTTCAATTGATGATCAACTCGATAGTTTTAAACAACTTGTCGAAAGTTGATATCCAGACTGCCAATGTCTATGCGAATCGAAATCGAAGAAACGATTGGACTTCGGCAGATTTACTTTCGATATTTTCTATGGTTTTTCATATCATGTACATTTATCAATTTACTAGAAAACTACTAAACATGAATATAGAAGACATAATGGTAATACTGGTTTCTGGAAATTAATTTATAGTTATTTAAAATGCTTTCAAGTTTCGTTATATCGCGTCGTGTTTCGAAAATTGATAAAGTTTAACGCTGAAAAGAATCATTAAGCATCGTGTACCTAATAATTCCGTGATAACGAATACATGAAAATATTGTGATAAATTTTTCTCGAAACGTCGGGGGAACAATGATTTCAATGGAAGGGCGTTCACGATAGCCAAGAATCGGCTGAAGTTCTCGCTATCGTTCATCACTCTCGCAATCGAGCTCGGGCAGGAAAGTTGGCTGGAAAGTTAGAAGCCGTCGATCATCGATATAATGTAAAACGCTACGACCAGCGGCACATCAAAAGAGCGAATTGCAAAATAATAGAGCAACGCGGTTAGTTCAAAATTCAACGAACCCCGTCGATGAAGGCTGGTAATCAATGAACCTTATGCGGAACAAAGAGATCAATGAACGCGAATGACTCGATGATACCGGCTAGAAGCAAAATAAACCGGGGGTTCGTGAAACTGGATGAGAGATGAAATGAAAAGCCTAGTTTAAAAACACCGAAAAAAAAAAAAAAAAAAAAGGAAAAAGAAAACGAGGAAAAGAGAGGGGGACGGGGGAAAAAAGGAAAATAAAGAGAAAGGAGGAGAGAGAAGCGCGGGGGAGCGAGAAGGAGAGGGAGAAAGAGAAAGGGAGAAAGATGCGTAGGAAATTCAACAACGAACGATCCGACCGATAATATCCGTCGTCCACTCGAAGATGGGGGGTAGTAGAGGGTCGGTGTCACTGGTCCCGGCGCCACGTCATTCGATATTTTTGTCAGTAAAACGATATCAGGCAAATTGCATCTGTCCTTTACACGGTGGCTCCGAGCCAGATCAAACAGTGTTCGTCCCTGGATATTACTCTTCCCTCATCGGTGGCCCAAGCTGCACTTTCTCGTTCGTATATACGGCAGTCGCGGGCGTCGATGGAGTACCTTTCCGCGCTAGAAAGGACGGCGCGAGGACGCGCAATAAATTTAGAGATACTCAGAGATCAGTTTTATCGGGTTAATCTATATATTGCGAAAACGAGACACCACACACACGTTTCGTCCGTCGCGGGGCGTTTTATCTCTTTGCTCTCCTTTCTCTCCTCTCGTCCACGCTTTCGTAACGCGATCGATCTGCGACTTTTCTGTCCGAACGTCTTTGCGCAATCGCTTAAAATCTGAGAACACGTTCGTCGACGTTTGTCTCTGATTTGGCGCTCCTCCAAAAGACACTCGTTGAAAGTGGGAGCGGAGGCCGCGCGGAGCAAATGGGCAATGGCCGCCGAACGGAACTCTTATTGGCGTCGTATGTAAATCGCCCATATGCCGAGTCAATTCTCTTGAGCACACGGCAAGCATGCGGGCAAACGAAGTACGCCAAGCACGACTATCTTACGACACGACATACGGGCGACAAGTAGGCCGGTGTCGTTAAAGGAGTAGCAACCTCGGTCGTGTCTACAAAGAAACATGGAGGTTTTGACCGCGTTCGTTTGCCGATCGCGATACACTCTTGGCTCGATGCAGGTTTCACAACGTATGCACGCGAACAAATTTAATTTCACTCGGGATCTCAGTTTCAGCTGAATGAGCCGTGTATTTGATTTTATCGATGAATCGAATACTCACTTATGTCACATGATACGTCAGTAATGAAATAGTATTTAACAGATTCGTTTGAAATGTTGAATCTTGCGATTCACGGAATGTTCTAGGAAAATGAACACGAGAATGAAAGAGTGAAAGACCTGATCCAATAAAATGGAAAATATCATTTCGTAAAAATTTTGAAATAAATTCTGATAAATTGCCCGGTATCGATCGTGGTATTTTAATCGTAAAACGAGCCAACACAAATCATCGAGAGCACGAGAATCACTCTCACGCTTAATTCTTGCCTTGGGGTCGAATAATCGAATAATCGAATAATTCATTTCGCGACGAAAGAAACAAAGACGTCCTGTACCTGGTCTGAAACGGAAACGGTGCCGTTTACGAACCATAAACCTAAGCTGGTCGAATATATTTACGGTAGCTTCTCGTATCCCCGGTGGTCGACAGTTGTCTAGTAAATCCTATTTACTGTTACCCAACGGTCTATGTGCACTAGAGATGCTGGGAGGGTGCCTATCACCCCTAACTAACCTACTGCCCTACTGCCATGAGTCTCACCCCTGAAAGAGTCTCTCCTATCTCTTTCTTTCTTTCATGGCCTTTCACACATATCTCTCTCTCTCTTTCTCTTGTCTCGTGATAGAACTCTCTTGCTTTTTTTCTCCGACTCCTATCCCCCTGCCCCCTTCGTGTTACGCCGTCATCTTTCATCGTGCGCATAACGGTCTTTCGTAGATCGGATCACGCGATGATCTCACGATATTCGCCACTTTTCTATGAGACGAACGGAAGGGCGGCTGTGTTTTTCGAGGTTTCTCGTACCTCGGAAACCGTCCCCTTTATCATCGACGTACCCCTACCACGCGCAGCCCTTCGATTGCGCCTGGTAATCGTTTCGAATGCGAACCAACAAATACCAAGTATCGATCAAAGCTCTCCGTCCAAGTGTCGGCTAATTTGTTGGCTGTCGACGCATCGAACTCTCCTTCTGTCGTTAGCGACATTGGGATTCCTCTTTGTCTACGTTCTTTGGAATCCGAGAAATTTCACTTTGTTTCCGTATTCAAAGTCGTACTGAGTATTTGCATCGAGTGTCGTCAGGTGCAAACACCGAGAATTAATTAAAATGAACCTGGACGTACTTCCGTATATACACATACGAAAATACTTCCAATCTTTGCACGACGTATTTATTGCGTTCGCCAAAGTGTTTCGCCAAAGTTGCAGTAGCAGAAATTCGTTGAATTTCCATTGAGGACCTCCGAAGAATAAGGAAACGAGAACGCGGAGACGTTCCCTTGAATAACACGACCTAGACCCGTGGCTCTGTTCCGTGGCGTTACAGCTCTTTCAAGCTGCGGAACCGTGCCCGTAATGTGGTTTAGCGTGGCATGACAGGAGGTAAACTTGACGACAAAGAATTATTGATTTTTTTTGAGCGAGTTGAACGAGTTGCTGGGCGGCTGAAGCGGTCCCGGTAGGGTATTCGACAAAGGATGTTTTCCAAGTCCCTAACCTAGGTAACCCTTCTCCTACGCTTCTGTCGCGTGTGTACGTGTTTCCGTGTGCCACCCGGACTCTCCGTGGCTCCACTACTCTTGTCCCTGCGTCGACGTGTGTGCTAGGGGTTCATCCTACTCTCTCTCTCTCTTTCTCTCTCGGTTTTTTCTGCCCCTTCCGCTTGTCCTCTTTCCCCTCTTTTTCGTCTCTCGCTGCCCACACGCCGTGTGTACTCAGCCGATGCACCGAGGACTTAACTGCTTCATTGTCGTCCCAGCAGGCATCGGAGCTTCGGGACAGATGTGCAAAATTTAAGGTTAGAATACCAGAGAAATCGTCACTAACGTCGGGATCCAACCTTCGTGCAATCCCTTTCACGCTTCTCGCGGTAACGCTCTTCTCCTTGCACCTCTCTGACGCATGGAGAGTCGATGACCAGCAAAAGTCGGTAAATATCTACGATTGCTGGTGGAAGAATCGGTCGGAATGTAATTGTACGTAGTAAAGTGACGAATGACTTTATTCTGAGAATTTTTTACGCTCTTTTGACGTCAAGTAGGAAAATATCTAGGTAAAAAGTTAAATGTTAATCGTAACATGTTGGTACTAAAATGAATTGACCAGTCGTCTCGGTTCTAAACAATTTACACTGAAGGAAAATATATTCATTGCGTCGACTATATAAATTCAACTAGAACCATAATGCGCTATAGAGTTTAAAAGTTTCATTCATTTCGTCGCTCGTAAGAAATACGACGAGATATCCAACTGTTACTATCGTCATCAATAACATCGTCAGATTTATTCGACACATGGAGACCCGCATTGTTCGTAACAGGTAAGAGGTTTGCGATTATTCAGGAAAGAATCGGTTACATCGTACGATACAAGGAAACCGAAAAGTACCGGTCGGTTCAGCGACCGATGTACGAAAGCTCAAAAATATCTTTCCATCGTGACACATCCCTCCGTGAAAACGAGAAATGATCGTCGTCGCTGTCAAACGTTCGTTGAAAAGTAACCCGACGAATCGCTACACGTACAACACCAATCAAAGAACCACACTCGACGATTAACGCTCAGGCAGGCTTTCGAACATCGGCCAGTCGAAGAAAGGTCAAAGACCCTGGGCTCGAATTGCCCGCCGGAATGGATCCGGTGTTCCACGGTCAAGTAAGACGCTCAAGAATGCATCGTACCGGAATCCGGTAATTGAACCATTAAAAATTCGCTCGATCCCTTAATCAAAGAATGCGTTTAAAGCAAAGTGATCGAACGGTGTGGCTCTCCGTGTCTGATATCCCCTACCCGTACGATCGTAGGTAGCAGGCCCCCGTCGTTGCGACAAGCCAACAACGGTAGCCGTTTCGTAGCAGTAACAGCAGCAGTAGCATCACCAGCGGCATTGGCAGCAGCAGTGGCTTGCCTGGCTGAAAGTGCATCCACGTTAGAGCTCGGTCTTTTTGGAACACCGTACACCCAAATAGTCTAGTCCAGCTTTCGCACCTTATGCACGCGAGGCTGCACATGCATAGTGCAACAGCGGCCGGTGCATCGGTGGCGGCGGCTCGGCCGCCAGGGAAAAATCGATCGAATAAAAAAATGCTTGGCCGATGCCGACGTATGACGAGGACGCGAATCGCGGCCGATAGCAGCCGGTGGAGGCGGAGGAGGACGAGGACGCCGGCGGGGTTGAAGGGGGGCACGGGGGTGGCGGTGAAGGCGGACGGGGGCTTAGTACGGTAGCAGAAGGAGGGATAGTCCGGGACCATTGAAGAGTGAAACCGCTCAAAGCAGCTGCCCCCGCCCCCTCTCTCGGCCAACCTTTCACCCTCCGCTTCGCCCCTGATCCTCGACCGCTTCGGCCTGTGCGCCCACCGATTCCAGAACCTCGACTCTCTCTTACTCCTCGTAGCTTTGAAAAACCACCCCTCTCGCCGCTCCAACGTATCGTACAGCCCTACACATCGTCGCCGTCGCCACCACCACCACCACCACCACCACCACCTCCTCCTCCTCCTCATCCTCATCCTCATCCTCATCCTCCCCCCTTGCCCCCGCGCCGTTGTAGCCGCTTTTCTTTTTCTCTTTCTCCTTCTCGTTCGCGCTCACCCTCGCTTCGCTCGCCCGTTTTCGCTTCTCGTTCGCCCCATCTCCCTTAAGGGAGAAGCCGAAAAACCTCGGCGAAAGCCAAAAGGCCACCGTGTGGCCGCCGCTGCAAGAAACCGGGTTAACGTTTCTCCGATTCCTTCGGAGGTTCCTTCGTTCGTGTTTTTCGGAGCAAACGGTCCGAGGCCGGTCGACGATTCGTTTTTTCAAGGTCGGTGCGCGGCTGCTTGCTGAACCGCGATTACGGCCGCGATGAAACAACTTCCTGAATGAGAGAGACGGGGTCGCGTGGATCCAGACCGGACAATTGCTTCGCATTCCCGCCGCGTTAATACCCTCCGACGCGTTTCGTTTGACTGTTTTCTTGCCTCTGCGCGTACACAGCGAAAATACTGTACATACGTGCCAATGCAACGGGTCGTTTCACCGCACGAGCGAGCCAAAGATGCGAAAGACAAAGGAGAGGAGAGGCTCGAGTATCGGTTACCGGGACACCGCTTACGAGGAAATATGCAAATACATCGATTTCAATGAACGGCGACTCGCGCCGAGTCTTCTCGGTCGTTCTAATGCTCTTTGCATAATAAATTCGACCCGACCGCCGAGCGATTTACATTAGCCAAGCGCGTGTGCCACCGCTGGCCAAGCTGTCCGTCCGTCTATCTGTCTGTCTGCTGTCGACACGCGGTGTTGATGCTCCCCGAGGCCGACGTTAAGAGAATGAAAACGAGTTACCGTGGAGAAAAAGGGCGAGGATCAGAGCGAGGGGACGGGGGTCTAAGGCAGCCAGATGTAAAAAAGAAAAGAGAGAGAGAGAGAGAGAGAGAGAGAGAGAGAAGAGAAAAAGAAGCGAGAAGGGGAGTCGAAAAGCAAGGGGCACCACCAAGAGGAGCGTGCATTGTAAGATCGGCGCGTGCGGCACGCGGAGCCTTCGTTCGCCCAAGTCTGTGCCCTGTGTCGTAGAACCCCCGTGTTCAGAACTGGGTCCCCTTCTCCCTTCTGCCTTTTCGTGCCACCGTTTCTCGAGTTCCCTCTTTTATGAAGGGCGAGGGCCCAGAAGTTCATTGTCGGGGGCACATCTGCTGCGCGATCGCCCAACGATTGTCTCGCAAGCTTAGGAAACTTGCTCCTCGTCGAAAAAAGGTGGCTTAGCAGCCGGGCCGAGCGAGCACGCGGCCGCACGTATACACGACGCACGGTTTCCCCCCCTCTTCGAGGGGATGACCAAGGGGGCCGCCTGTTTTTGCAGACGCGGTGTAACTTTTGGCAAACGTCTATCTGCACGTTAATAATTCGACTGGTCGTCGTGTGTCTTGATTCGTCGAGAACAAGTCCGTCGACATGGTGGAATTATCGTTATTAATGAACGGTGGATTCTGAACGCTTTGAAGGATAACTTTGAAGGATAAGTTCCTTAATTTCTAACACTGTTTCTCTATCGTTTTTCTATCGGATCTACAAAGTTCGAAAAATTGATACGCGTGACTTTTCGTCTCAAACATTCCCGTTTCTTGAAATGGGAGAACAAGATTGAGAGAATTCGAAGATTACGATAGGATACGCGACATCCTTTACGAATACATTTCTGTATCTTGCATATCGAAATCAAAATTAAAAGTGCCTGACACGTGATATGTTCTACGCTCTCGCAAGAAACAACGCAGCTGGTCGCGATAGTTCTCCAGGATTTTCCACAACGTCCGTGAAAGAAGTTTAATTACGATTCCCTCCGGTAATTTAAACGCGTGGCGCGCATCCCCGCGAGAAAACGATCTAATTCGCGTATATCAGTTCACCCCCTGCGAATGCTCCGGACATTCCGTGGAAAAAAAAAAATTCATCGTTCACGAGCCACGACCCGCCAGCCCTTCCGAAGGTTGCACCGAGTATCGTTTCGTCCCCCTGGCACCCATCAGTAAGCCCACAGCAAACCGCCTCGTCGGTCGCAATCAACAAACACACGACGACGACGACGCAGAGCGAGCGAGCGAGCAAGCGCGACCCTTAAGCCCTCGCGGAAACACGCAACGTATCATACTTGGCTGAGTGGCCGTGACGGAACAGAATGAAGTAATCACTTGTTAACTTGTATTTTAATTACTTGATTTTCCGGGCTGCGATCGCGCCGTCGTCGACAACGACCACGACGAAGCCAGGACGCGACCAGCGGCGCAGAGTGAGAAAGACAGAGGAAGAGAGAGAGAGAGAGAGAGAGAGAGAGAGAAGCGCCTCGATGAGCGTCGTCGTCGCGTTTGCCGCTGCAAGTCTGAGTACAGATGGCGTTAAAGTGTTAATTACTAATTAAGAAGGGTGCACAGGGTGCAGCATCAAGACCCAGCGCGACACCTTTTTGAACGCGCCCTCTGAATGGACGCTTACGCCCTGACGGGCAAACGCGTGTACTCACCCATCCATCCGCGCTCATGAGCCACGCAACCACCCACACGTCCGTCTATCTACCTTCTCACGCGCGCACACACGCCCTGCTACGCGATCTGTCCACGTGAGGAGAGAAAGAGAAAAAACGTAAGGAGGAGGAAGAGAGAGAAGGGAACGCACATCTGTGGAAGGTCTTCTCGGTTGCACGCGCGCCGAGAACCGAGAGACCGAGAGACGTGACTCGATGCGATGCGACGCGACCTTACCCCCGTCGCCCTATACGCGAGCAAGACGAACGGAACCGGAACGCGCGCGCAAACACGTAAACAGGCGCGCGCAGACGCTTAATGTTCTCTCGTTATATGCACTTTCACGCCTCGTGCCCGTTACCCGTGAGGATAAAGTAGCGCGTGGCACGACGTTCCTCTCCAATTCTTTGCCAGCTTCTTCCGCCGCACCCTCTCGTCTCGCGTTCGTTCGCGAGACGGTTTTTCCAGCATCTGACTGCGACGCCATCGGCCAACCGCGCAAAGCGGCTACGCGTGAATTTATCTCCGCTGATGGCGGCTGAATGCGCCCGCGATGTTCCTCTGGTAATTGTGCTGAACGCGCCGCTATTTTATAAATGGATCCGTTTCTGCCCGATGATAATTACAAGGTGAAAAGAAGGCTGCTAATAAGGAAACGCCTGCGGGGGCTGACATTGTGCCCTTTTCATTGTGCCCGCCGGTTTAACACGGCCAAGTCCCCAACTTTAGTTTTTCGGCGGACGGTGTGCAAGGACGCGGCGAACTAGCCGTCCGCGCGAAGATCAAGCGAACGAAATTTACCGTCCGCTTGTCCTGGAATGGGCCCCGAAAGATTCCCGCGAGCAAGCAACCTTAAAAAAGTCTCTCTTGTTTCGCTTCTAAACCCTTTCATAAAGAACGCGCACGTTACGAGATATTTCAAAAGCCCGCGTTTCAATTCAAAGTTGAAGCATTTCGACACGCTGGCGCTCTAGCGTGTTTACACTAGGCAAAGTTGAAACTATTTAGTATTTAGTATTTGAATCTCGGTTATATTAAACAGGCTTGCAATCATGTCGTTTATAACGTTAACGCCGTCGTGGAAAATCTTTTAGACCTGGTACCGGATTATTATCGTCGGATATTTCGTGTTTTCCGTACAAATTGAATACAATCGAATACGTTTTCGAACCACTACGTTCCAACGATCGACGAGCCGATAAATAACGAATCGACGTACAAATTGGCTCGATAGACGAATGTCGAATTTCAGTCGAGGGGTAGAGGTAGATTCGGACGGATTGCGGAGAGTTTGCTCGATTCCTGCCCAAGAACAGCTGTGTGCACAGAAGGGACAAAAAGGTTCCAAGGTGATCGAGCCCGCAGCCGACACTTCGCGAATCTTGGCGGATTGTCGGCCGTTCCTTAAGCGTCTTCTCCCCTTCGAAGAGGGAGTCGTGTCCGTGGGAAAGTTTCTGGCAAGAAAGCCGCGCGAGGGGTTGAGAAGAGAGAGACTTTCAGGGGTCAGCCCCGGTCTTGGGGAGCCGAGGTGTTCAGCATTGTCGAAGGTCGACCGACTTGGCATAACCGTTAAAAGGGAGCCGGTTGGCTGGCTTAAGAAGCGCGATTGAGGATCTTTGAATAGAGAGGCGGTGGTCGAAGGGGGGGGGGAGGGAAAACAGCGTAAGGCGAGAAGACGCTAGTCGTCGTTACGCCCCGAGTCACTTTGCCAGTCTGGAAACGCGCGGCCGATTTCTCGCCGAGCTTTTTCACGCCCCTGGTGTCGTCTACACCCCTGTTTGCCGAGTCGCGATGCAAATAAGGTTTTCTTTGGACCAGCGGCAAGAAAGTCATCTCGCGGCACGCTTACGTTTCGAGACGAACCTGAAGAAAGGAGACGAAAGTAGAGGCGAAGGGGATACAGGCGACACAACAAGACTCTCGTATCCACGAATGTAACATTCGCCGTTTGACCACGATTTTCATCTTACGAGATAAATTGTAAAGCAATCCATATAAGTATAGAACGTAACGTTTTCGATTGTATTACATCATAAAATGATGCTGCAAGTACGAGGGTTTCACTAGTGCATCAGAATCGATGAAAATTCTCAACCAATTCGTAAGGATTCACAACGCCGATTAGAATTCGAATGGTACGTGCGCGCGTTTTGTTCATAACTCGATCAGACTGTGGTTGGAAAGTGGCGTGAAATTTAAAAAAAGGAAAAAAGAAAGAAAAAAGAAAACGAAAGAAAAAAAAGCACAGGCAAGCGTTGATGTTCCCCCTTTTAATTGGTGCTCTTGCCTATATGGCGTTGCAACTCGGTTACAAAAGCGACGCGTCGAAACAGCAACCCGCGACGATGAAGATCACGTATGAAGGAGGCGTCACGTCGACAGCCGTCATTGCCATTAAACGCCTCAATATGCGGCGCCTCTAAAGCTCGCATTGTCGCATCACCTGTGCCACAATGCGCGCCACCGTTGCGAAAAAGGAATTGACGAATTTACGTTTGTCGCGGTGCGCAACCCTGTTCTCCCTTTGTGCTCGATGGAAGCGCGGGCCGAAAGGATCGGCTGCGCGACTCGAGGAATCCTCCAGCGGCAGCGAAGCGTTTCATTCAAAGTGGCGAATGAGCGCGAATGTTCGAACGACCGTGAAAGGTGATATTAAAATTAAACAGAAACAAGAAAAAAAAGAAAAGCTGAGAGAAAAAGAGCGACGTGGTCTTGACGCGCGTACGCGTTTGAATCGTGAGAACAAAGAGACACGAGGGTCAAAGTCTATTAAATCGAGCGTGTTGCGAACGAACTTCGTCAAGGATGGAACAAGTTACGGGAAAGGAGGATACTTCTGGAGACACTTCGGCTCTCTCTCCCTCAAGAGAGAATCGCGTGGCTAAGGATCGCGAAAAACGCGAGGTAACGATTTCCGTTCGCGGCAACGGCTAATTATTCTCTCCTCGAAGACACCCTGCATCTTCGCCTCCTTTCTAGCTATTGCCTCCTCCTCTCTCCGTCTCTTTTTTTTTCGGTGGCAAAGGCAGCTCGTAATTAGATGCTAATAATCAGCACCCTCCAGGAGGATCACGCTCTTTTCCTCTGTCTTCGTTCTTGTCTCTGTCTCGCACTGTTTCTCTCTCTCTCTCTCGACGTCGCCCCGTTGCAACGGGGCGCAAGAAAACCCAAGCCCCTGAAGAGCTTATTATTATCCTAATTATACAATACTATAATGAATGACTCCGCGGCTCACCCTCTAGCCCTTACTCTCACTATCTTCCTCACGGTGGTGCCACACAAACACACACACACACACACACACACACACTCTCTCTCTCTCTCTCTCTCTCCATTTCTCGCGGTTCCTCCCTCTCGCTCCTTTTCCTTTCTTCTCGCTCACGGTTGCTCTTCTCCTCTGCACTTGGTGGTCGAAGAGTGGCAATTCTAGCACTCGGGCTTTTTGTCAAACCGACTACGGAACTAGTGCCGTCTCCCTTGCGCGCTTACACCCTATTATGCGACCAGCCTCGTCTCTCGTCCCGTTTTCTCTCTGTCTCCTGGTGTCTGTTTTAATTAGGCACTTCGCGGATATATATACGGTATCTACCATGCGGTATTACGTAGGTACATAACCCAACCGGAGCCCAGCCCAGCCGAGACCTAGCCCAGTCTGCCTACCAGTACGTATTCCAACCTATACTCGGCGATCCGACGAGCTTGAATGCGGTTGATGGGTGGTTGAGTAAGGATTATAGACGCAGGTGACACATACACGTTACCTCCGGAGAGGCTGAAGTCGGGGGTGGCTCGGCCCCGATGGGTGGATGCCGGTGACGGTTCAAGGAGACGGTTGAAATAGAGAGACGGAGCGCGAAATAGTATGAGCAAGAGAGAAGGAGCGTCGCGGCGTGACACGTGAGAGCGTGCGAAAGGGAGAGCGGCCACGAAGGGAGAAAGTGAACGCGAGAAACCTCCCTGCCTGCCGTGAGGAGGGAGAAGAGGGGGGGGGTCGCTGGGACACGATTCTGCAGAGACACACACTCCTCTTTCAATTCTCCTCTCTCGTGTGCACAACCTTCTCTGACTGACTGCTGATAAGAGCGCGCGAAATTGTCTTAATTGGCGAGAGAGCCAATCTGGAGTGATCGAATGAGAAGAGGCTCTCGCCGCGTCTCCGCCACCTGACTCCGCTACTCGCCCTTTCTTCTGGTCGCTAACCACAGATCGCGACACGCCACAAGGATCCCATTGTTTTCTTCCGTTCGATACAGACGAGCGTCGATCTTGTACTCCCCGAGAAATAACTCCATCTCGCGCGGTAGATCTTGTTCGTTATTTCGAGTGTCATTCGCTTGTACGGTTACTGGTCTTGTCGATGGCTCTGGTTACTTAAAAATTTATCCACTTGTCGTGGTTGCCAGACCGAGAGAGAGAGAGAGAGAGAGAGAGAGAGAGAGGCATAGAGTTTTTCAATCATATAAATTGGAAAGAACAGGAAGAAAAGAAGAGTTATCATTTAGCAGTTACTTAATTCCGCAGTACCAACGAACGAAGCCTCGTCTTCGTCGAGTCGATTTCAAAGGTAAAAATCTGTCGCGAAGAAGGAGAAAGGGTGAAGTGAAAACGCCGCTTAATGAAATATTCCTAGACGCGGTGCGTGCTTCGGCGGAAACGACGGAGACGACGAGCGTGGAAAAAAAATCCTCGGTCGATCTTCTGTTTCATGAGCCGCGTACGAGCCCGCCAGGCGGAAGCAATCTTAAAAATTGCTCCCAGAGGCACCGAGCGAAGACCAAGACCCGAAGGTTTGAACCGGTTGCCTCACATTGTCGAGGCATTCAGGGACCTCGCGAGTTATACAAGCCGCGGTGGCGTAGCACTACCGACTCGTTGCTTTCCCGCTGAACCGTACTTCTTTGCATCCCCTCGGGATCCAAAGTGCAAGATCAACCTGACTGCCATTCTCGCTGCCATTCTGGCCTGCTACTCTAGGATACTTCCACCATCGGGGAGGCTCGTTTCTCTGTTTGTGTGCGTTTAAGGGTGAGGAGGATAGGGACCCCGGAAAGAAAGATCGAGAAAAGAATGGAAAAATATCCGGACAAGTAGCAACCTCCGCTTACCCTTACTTACTCACTCCTCTTTCTCTCTCTCTCTCTCTCTCTGCCCTCTCTGCCCTTTTTTTTCCCGCGATCGTTGCGTCAAGTCATTCTCGCATTTTCCTCGCCCGACTTGTTCGTCGGTGGTATCGAAGAACGCGAGGATTGCTTTCTTCGTCGTCGTCGATGTCTTTCCCTCTCTTCTTTCATTTCCTTCCGCCTGTCTGTGACGACTTGATATTACTCCGTTTGACAAACAAAGACGATGATATTACTCCGTTTGAAACGAAGACACGTAAATGTATCAGACGTCTGTTTCTTCCTTCGTTTCTTAATCAGTGCCCTTCTTGTAGAATTCTCGTATATTCTTTATTTATTCGTTGGTAATGTCGGAGAATATGAGCATGGCTCTCTTCTTCGTTACCACTGACACCTCTCCCTCCCTTGTTTCATTTTCTTCTGCCTGTCTGCGACGATATTGTTCCGTTTGATAATTGATCGTGTGCACGTATACGTAGATTGAAGACTGTTCTTCTTCTATTCGTCGATCGGTCTTTCTTCTCTTCTAAAATTCTGTTCAGATATATTCCTGTTTGTTTAAAAATAAATTGAATGCGTTTCCACAGTTGTTCGAACGTGAACTTCTTTTACACGAACACCAAACTTCTGAAAACGATCACCAGCAACTAATTCCATCTGAACCTTTCGAACGATCCATTCGCTGCATTACGAACGTCGAAGAAATCTATTTTCGGACTACGGTGCACAACACGTGGAACCCGCTCTATCCCTGACATTTACTTTACTAACCCTCCCATGGATAGGAACATTTAACGCTTTTACGATCGCCGGTTGCTTTCCCAAGACTTCACCGCAATAACAAACAAACAAACATTCACCTCCTTAACCAAACAGGTTGCAAAATTTCAGGTATCACAAAAGTATCAAAGAAAGAGGTTACTATTGGTCGTAGCTCGTTCGCAATTGAAAACGTGACAAACGAGGCGGAACATCGCCTCGGGGACTAACGAAAAGATAATTAAGTTCAGTTGAAAAAATAATTAATTTCTTAATCAGTGGCAGTCGCATTGAGGCTGGTCGTCGCGCGAGCGCGTTAAAGACGCTGCACAAAGCGTCGGTTCGCCTCGCAGAGTCTGTTTCGCCTCTGTGTCGGCGCGACGCGTCGTAATCGTTCCTTTTCCCGGAGTTTTTCGGTGAGATCCAGCGAAGCGAAGCCACCCCTTGGTGACGCCCCTTCGCGATTTCTCCGCGCCCAAGGCTCGGGTCACTATTACTATACAAATTACCCGCCAATTAGTGACTTGTGCTTGTTTAACTGCGTTAATTAATGAACGTAAACGGCGAACTTGACGTCGGCGGCTCGATTTTTTCCTCTGCCGGTCGCGAGAAAAAGAAGAGAGAGAAAGAGAGAGAGAGAGAGAGAGAGAGAGAAAGGGGGGGAAAAGCGACGGTATCGCGATCCCGCGGCGCCCGTTTGTAAGTGTACGGCGAGCGAGCGCTCTCTCGCTCGTTCGTGCTTGTCTGTAAACGTCGGCGGTTGGCTTCTGCGAGAGGGTGTCGAGGTCTTCTTGGACGATACAGTGTAACACGTTCTTAATAGTCTCTTTGAACCGCGTCGCTTGCCAGCCGACGACGAGGAGTTGTACACACCTCTTTGCGACTCTCCCTCTCTCCCTCTCTCTCTCTCTCTCTCTCTTTCTCTGTCTCTCTCTTCCCTTCTTCCTTCTTCACCTTCTGCCGCTTGCGTCAGACCACTTTCAGTATCGACCCTTAATTAATTATCGGCAGTGCATTAGCATTCTCCGTTCCGCGAGAATCAACGTCGAGCATCGGCGCTCGCCAACTTTTCCAAGGAGAAAATATATTTTCGCCCCTCTTTTCCTCGCTACCAGCGAGTTAAGAGAATTTCTCCTATCTTAGGTTAGGTTACGAGTTCGAGCTGCGAGTTACGACTTTGTCGAGTTTCGATCGAGCCACGATCCGCGAGTATTCATCTCGATCGAGAAAAGAATTTTTAAATTTCTATGACATACTCTGAAGACAACGACTCTTTCTTTGAAAATATAGAATTATTTCGCGGAGAATTGGATACGTCGTTGTAAAATGGATAGATAACGAGTTCCATGCGACGAATCAGCTCTGTGTATCTCATATCGATGTATTTGCCAAATTTTTTTAATCTAAACCCCGGTGAAAATACCGTGGGTTTCTTCGAGGACGAAGATCGCCCCGAAAAAGTCATTTTGGAGAAAGCAGAGGAGAAAGTAGTAAAAGGAAATTGCTTCACAACGATGATTAACGTACTGCTATTGTTTCAGGGAGTTCTACTACATCCAGATGGAGAAATACGCGAGGCAAGCTGTTTCGGAAGGTGTAAAGAACGTGGATGATCTTCGAGTTGGAGGTGACTCGGAAATCTATCGAGTTCTCAACCTTCATTACAACAGAAATAACCATATTGAGGTAAATTAATCGTTACGAATATCGTGCATAAAAGATAAAAAAAAAAAAAACTGAAACTGTATCAACTCGTTAAACTCTTGACAATATCTTCAAAATATAGTAATATAGAAATATAGAAATATAGTAATTAAAGATTAAACGGTAGAGACAGTACTTTCTAAAATGTACATTGAACATTCACGATGATTTGTAACGTTATCTTCTTAAAAAAAAAAAAAAAAAAGAAATGAACGCTAATTACTCAGGTAAATTTCAGTTGGGTAACGAAGTTACAGAATTAAAAAGAAAAAAAAAAAGAGAGGAAAAGAAAAAAAAACGCTCATCGACACGGCTGCCCTAAAGTTCTCTCTCGCGGTTCCCTGACACGAGATAAATGTCGCAACGCTGGTAACGTCGTTAGAAAAATAAAGAGACGGTCGCCGATGCACGACCACCTGCGCGTCCTATGATTCGCCAATCAAATTCGTGACATGTCGGCCGGAATCGAGCTGTCAGGGTCGAAATTTCGATGGAAGCGACAAAATTGCCGGGCAGTCGGATCGTTTCCAGCACCGGGGACAGCTCGGCGCGGCCGTGCAATTATTCGGCGGTCGGCCATGACCGCGCCGCGTTACCTCGTCTTTCTCATCTCGCGGAACGCTTTTAAACGAATTCGAACCGGTTTTGCACGGTGTGTATCCCGACGTTACACGCCGCGAGAGGCTCGTGTGTTGTCTGGTAAATCGCTCGTACGTCTCTACTTTCCCATTGTGGGGCGCAATTTACTTTCGCCACGGCGTAACGATCGTTGATTGTATTTGCAACGCGAGCTGTGCAACGACGACGACGACGACGACGACGACGTTGACGACGACAACGTGCACTGCACCGTACTGCACACGCGAACTGCACAGCTATTTAATATTATTTAACGAGTCTCCTGATGAAACCTAGAGGCTTCATTCTTCCGGCCCTGGCCACAATTGCCGCCCGCTTGACGCGTAATTAATTACTCGTGTTCGTTAATAACCCAAACGTACTAATTATAAGTGGAAACTCTTAGGCAGGCGGCTCAGGGCTCGCGCTCGCTTCTCGCTCGTTAAGCGACACACGCGTAACATCGCGCCGCTTTAATCCTTCGGATAACCGCGCGGTTCCTTCGGTGAACTGTAATGAGCGCAGCGAAATTATCTCGGCGGATCGTTTTTCTTTCTTTCTTTCTTTCTTTCTTTTTCGTTTCTTCAACCGTCTTAATCACGCTCGTCGACGAACACGACGTTTATCGATTGATCCTTTGACGCGAATTTTCAGTAAGTGAAAGCTCGTCAACGCGGCGTGTAAGCAAGGACGACACACAATCGAGAACGACGGACGAAGAATGATTGGTAGTTGTTGAAACGAGTCGTTAACGTTATCGTTGGACTTTCCAGGTGCCGAGCAACTTCAGGTTCGTCGTCGAGCAAACGCTGAAAGAGTTCTTCAAGGCGATTCAAAGCGGCAAGGACACCGAGCAGAGCTGGAAAAAGTCCATCTACAAAGTGATCTCGAGGCTGGACGACCCGGTGCCAGAGTACTTCAAGACCCCGAACTTCCTGCAGCAGCTCGGTTAAATCAGGAGGTCGCGTGGCTCTTGCTCTTCGTGGTGCGCGGGCTCATCAGCGCTCGTCGGCTCCCGGTAATAATCAAGAAACCAGAAAAAAATTATGTAAAAGCGAAACGAAGACGAACGGTCAGCGAATGAAGGATCGCATCCGCCAGGAGGTACACGTCCTTCGCGTAAAGCGCGTTCAGGTATCCTTAAACTAACATATCGCAGAACGAGCGTGAGAGAGAACGTGAGAGGGAGAGAAAGAGAGAGAGAAAGAACTGAGAGAGTTAGGGAGATTAGTCGAAAGAGAGAGAGGACAGGGAGGGAGAGAGAGAGAGAGAGAAAGAAAGAGAGAAAGAGAGAGATTGTACACACGACACACACATAGACAGCGTTCAGGAAGAACGAACGGAAACGAACGAAGGTACGCGACGGTACGGAGGCATCGATCATCAGCAGGAACGATGAGGAGTGCCGACGAAGGATCAGGCTGTGACCTAATCACGAGACAATGATCTACGCGCGAGACGGGTGGACAACTATTGACGCTTCGTGCCTTTAATTACCCCCTCCCCTCCCCCCCCCCCGGTCGGACGTGTCTCGCGATCGGGGTCGATCGCGAGTTACTAACGAGGCCACGAACTGTCCACCCTCTGCTCGCCGTGGACGAACAACCGATATCGAAACGACGGTCTTTGGAGGAAGCGGAAGAGAAAAACAACAACAAAAAAAAAAAGAATAAAAAAGAAAACAGGACGAAAGCGTGGTCAACGAACGGCAAGGAATTAGCACAACATACACATAGCGTCGAGAGTATATTGTTTCGATTTGTTGCGTAACACAACACACGGTTCCACCGATTGATATCGCCTAATTTTAAGACACTCGTTTCTCCGAGGTAGGCATTAAGGAGCGTAATAACACGCGACGACGACCGACGGGTGGCTCTCGTTCGAACGAATACGCCGACACGATGCGCGAAACGACGTGAGTAAACTATGTTTGTCCACGTTTCTAGAGAGAAAAACCTGATGATATTTATTATTGTCGACTGACGACGGTGGAGCGAGATCCGCTGGACGGATCCTCCGCAGCTTCCGGTTGAGAGGCAGAAGAGGAACCCTTCTCGTGGATCTTTCGGAAACGACTCGGGACGGACGGCTAGCGAACCCTTCGTCTCGAGACGTTTCGAGAGAGGAAAAGAAAAAAAGAAAAAAAAAAAAGAAAAATTTAAAAAAAAAAAGAAACGCTACGGAAACAACGATGGCCAGTTTCACTCGGCATTCGTCACGCTGCGTACCTCGTGGTTTTCTTCTATTTCTTTCATTTCGAACGGCGCCAAACATCTCGCGATTCGATCGAACGCACCACCCCCCCCCCCGTCGAACGTCGTCTCGGTAGCATTAGTTTCTATAGCGCGATCACTGCAGCAAAAACTGGCTCCAAGACGAGCGAGAGCCTGGACGATTTGTTGTTTCCAACGAGAATCCTAGGATGGCGATTCGTACCGAATCGACGAATGAAAATGGGGAACGAAAACCCGATGTTCTTTTCTCCAACGGAAGTAACGTTAGAAAAATAGAGATGGCCAGAGTACACGGGGAGGCTCTATCCCCGTGTGGGAAGGCTATCCTTTCTCTTAAGTTGTACGAGTAAGATTTTTGTCTGACAGTCAGTGCAAAGAAAACAAAATGAAAAATCGCAGAACGCTTTGGAAATCGTATGGTTGGTTCTACTATTCGGAAGTTTGAGAAAAAAAAAAAAGAAGAGCAAGAAAAAAAATAGAATTACATCCAACGGTAAATATTCCTAACCGGTGAAAACCTCGAAAATTCCATATTCGGACGAGCGTGACGCGCGAACGTCGGAAGAACTTCGAGCGGAACGCGGACGCGATCCTGGCGATTGCCCGTGATCGCCAAGCAGGCGTCGATTTAGCTTAGCAACGGGGAAACAAAATTTTCTCTGTCGTTGTATTTTTCTCGGCTTCGAGGTTCGCTTTCGCCAGAACGGGAGAACGCGATCGTGAACGGAGAGAAGCGACGAACAACTTCGCGCTGCGAAAACTGAAGGGGGAAAAAAAAAGAAGAAGAAAAAGTTGAGAAACGATGCACGTATAATATTTCGCGTAAAACAAAAGTAAATTACATTAGAGATGTTTTTATTAACGATTAATTGATAGAGTATAAACGAGGTTAGGCTAGTCGCAGTGACAGGAGTACGAGTAACAGGGACGACAACAGGGAGGGGCGAATAAACACGTGAAACGCACGAGATAATATTTTAACGAAAACCATTGATCCAGCACCGGCGACTTAACTTTTCTCAAAAAAAGAAAAAAAAAGTGATTAGAAACGTATTATAGGTATTATAGACATTTATAGATTCGGCAACGACTATATTCGAAGGAAGAGAGAAAACTAACAAATTATCATCGAGGAGGAGGAGGAGAAGGGGGGGGGGAATATAGATTAAAAAGAATACTAAAGAGAAAAAGAAACAATCGCACGCCGGTGCGTAAACTATATAAAAGTAGATTATATATTAAAGACGTATATATATACATATATATACATATGTATAAATATATATATATATGAAAAAAAAATTAAAATATAATATATATATATACATATATGTATAATTACGTAAAGTTATATGTATATATATTAGGCATATAAAAAACGAAAGACAGATGTTGGCGCGATTAAAATTGCGTAAGGAATGTGTGACAGAGGGTTAGACACCCACGCCTCCCTTATTCCACTTGTATCCGACCTATTGCACACGACACTCGCGCGTATACACATCCCAACCACGTGTATGTACACGTGCACATGAACACACACACACACACACACACACACACACACACACACACACACACACACGTTACACGGTGTATTAGGTACCCGCCGTCTTCACACGCTGTACAGATTATACATTATTCCCGTACACACAAAGAGACAAGTGCGAGATTTTAACGCGAGAGTTGATCGCCGTGAAGTCTACGCCGGTTCTCTTATTTACGATAGTTTGTTTTCTTTCTCCCCTGATACGGACACGATTTTGTAGATAATTTTTCGTAACGATATGTAGCGTTATTATAGTTATACATATGTCTCGAGTGGTAGCGAGTTACTCGTGTAAGTTAACCAAATTTATTTTCTCACCTTTACATTTACTACCACCATTATTCTCGCTATTATGTGCACTATTATTATTATTAAAATTATTATTACTGCTATTATACTTTATTATTATTATCATCATTATTATCAGTACTATTATTATTAGTTATGTTATGTATATTATGTAAAGATTATTCTCTTAAATCACGATTGTCGCGACACTTTGTGTCTCCGATAATCATCGATTTTATTTATGTTCGAAACTTTGATTTTACTCCCTAGGTTCAAGCGACGTTCCCTGTTGGTAAATTCCTGTTCTCTTTGCGTTTCTCTCTCTTTTACGTTAACACGAAACCCATCTACCCTCTACGCTCCTTCGCCTGCCCGCCTTTTTATTCAACGATGATTTTTCTTCTACTTTCTGACATTTTTTTAGTTGCTATTCAGCTATATTGTACCACGACGACTAATTAATCTCCATTATAATTATTACGATTACTAATTACAATTAAGCATGAGTTCACACAAGTGTACACGGAGAGCAAATAAAAGAAAAGAACAAAAAAGAGAAAGAAGAAACACACGTAATACATACATACATACACACACACACACACACGCACACACACACGTTTCTGTAAGCGGTGAGTCTTAACCTAGTCACGAGTCACTAATATTTTAATTTTAACGATCGATTTATTGATTATTATTTTATTTATTATTTACGACGAATAAAAACAACACGATTGGACTCTGAGTTGTCTTCCTTTATTTTATTTGCCGTTTAATCGCGTTTCTTACGTTTTGCGTTTCATCGTTCTATCACGCAAACCGCCACCGTGTCACGCATCACGCGACACTCCCTGTTCCCATCCCACCTCTACGCCCCGCATCGAAATTGTAGATTCAAATGCGATACCCACGGCGAATTGTCTCGAGCTCAGACATTTCGAACATATTCGACTGCCGCGTATCCCGGCCTACCTCCGATCCAAAAACCCGAACGAGTCTCGAAAAGAGCTAGTGCGACGATGTGGATCTTCGTGCTGGAGATCGCTGATCGTCGAGTCGAATCGCTAACTGGTTAACGAAAGAAGTTAGATTAAAGTGTTAAAAAAAAAAAGAGAAAAAAAAAAGAAAAACAAAGAGAAGGGAAAAAGGGAGATACAAATTTTATGAAAATTTTCGACTCTAAGATGCGACTAGACAGTGGCCTAAAAATTAAACGTAGCACATCTCTCCTTCGGCGTTGGCCTAAGATTTTGGTCTAAAAAAGAAAAAAAAAAAAAAGAAAAAAAGAAAAAGAAGATGTTTACGTTCGGGAAGCGAAAGGGATGGAAAAGCGTTGACAACACGGTTTAGCGGATTATTTCGTTTTTAAGAGAGATCTTTCGAAACGGCGATCGCGTACCTGGCGATTCGAGATGGCGATTTCCGGCTGGACGATTCACCGTTGTCCTCACACCGATTCTCCCGGTTCGGTGCTCGTTCGGTGATCAGTTCCTACGTTCTCTACTCGCACCCACGATCAGCGACAACATCATCATTCGCCAGGGGAAATTTAGCAGTAAATCTCGAGGGAGATTTAATCTACCAATGCGCGAAGCGATCAACGCGGGATCGGCGAGCGCCGCCGAATCCGGCGCGCGTTTGCGCCTCGCAAACATTTGTCAATCCGCTGAAATTCGCCCGACAAAACTTTTCGTCGCACCGCTGTTTGATCGTTACACGTCTGTAACACGATATTGTTTGCATTAACCAGGTATTAACTAGCCACATAACGACGGTAATTCGAGAAAGAAAAAAGAAAAACGTTTATTAGGCAAAACGAAAGAAGAAACGATTAAGTTGATACGTATTCGCGTATAGCTGTTAGGTGAATTGATCGTATTACGGTACGATGGAGAGAAATTTATCGACACTTGGAAATTTTAAAAAGGATCCTGGAGATCGATTATTTTTTTACGAATTTATTTGACATTCTGTCCCTTATTGTACGCGTCCAAATCAACGATTAACCAATCTTACGGTCATCAACGACGAAGAGCACTCCGCCGGGACAATTTTTGCTATATATTGCAAAACGCATTCGTGGATTAAACTGAGCTCGTTACCGCGACATTCGCAGATACAGCGCTCTGCGCTCGCAAGTCGCAACGCGTCAACGTCTTTCTAACAATTAAAAACAAAAAAAAAACAAAAAAAAACAAAAAAAATGGAGCATTCTCCTCGTAGCCATTTAAAAGAAAAAGGAAATTAACTGCCACACACAAGTACACGTACATTTCGTTAATTAAAAAGAATCAAAGGTAAAATTAACAAAATACTTTAAATACTCTATTATTGAACCGCGTAAAAGTGATAAGTACCCCTGATACTCCGCCATTATTGCGACAAACAACAACAACAGCCAACTAATAGAAAAACTGATATCTCAAGGGAAACAGCAACAAACAATGATCAATAGCAGGTAATCCGTTGAAACAACCGAAAACCGAACCTTGAAAGAAGCTTGAGTCTCGAGCGAAAGCTCGACGCACCTTCCAGTCACACACACACACACACACACACACACAGACACACACGCGCGCACGTACAAACACAAACATACACACACATATACATACACACACACACACATGCTTGAAAACAGAGAGACAGAAGCATGCCAACAGTTGACCGACAGTTCGAAACCGGGACAAAATGCATTTCCGAAAAATAGAAAAAAGAAAAAGAAACAAAAAACGAAATAGAAAAATCCCGAGTCGTCCTTCTCATCGCAGACAGAGGCTCGCTAGTTGGTTCGCGGGCCTTCTGGTATAAATAAACACCACCACGTGTAATGCAAAAGCAGATAATTGATTGAAAGAAGTTGAAAAACAGGGGGGGAAAAGAGAAAAACAAAACACACAGCGGGAAACTAGAAACGACAAAGAGCCGATACATCTCCGTTAACCGAGGAAAGCACACTGATAAAGCCTAATTCTCGTGAGCGATAGCAGCTAAGCGATATTTCGATTTCTTTCTCCGTCGATCGAGGATCGAGGGTCCCGGCGCGAAGGACGAACCGACCACGGAACGCACGAACGAATCGCCAACACTCTGAAGCGCCCGAAACTCTGAAGACGAGAAAAAACACGGAGCGCGACACGGAGCCGAACCAGTTCGCGTCCAGTTCCATTCTCGCCTCTCGCGATGAGTTCCTCCGCCAGAACGATCGAGAATCGCCGCCGTGTGATCGTTCGTTGAAGAAGGATCGACGAGCGTCGTGGATCAACTGAAAATCGCAACCACGAAAGGGTTGGTTGATCGTTCGATCGTTCGAGACGTTGCATTAACCCGTCGGACGACGTTGGACGACGTTGAACGTTTGTTGGACGTTGTTGGACGTTGTCGCGGAGGCTCGTCGAGAGACGATGAATGAAAGAGAATCGACGCGGGCTCGAGACTGGAGAGAACGAAAGGGTGGAAACTCCCTGCGACGACGACGCAGCTTCGTGGACGATAGGAGAGAGAGAGAGAGAGAGACAGAGAGAGGGAGAGCCCGCGCGATTCCTCTGTTCGAGGTTACGAATATGTGAATGACGAGACTGTGAAGAAAGAAAGAGAAACTGAGGGAAACAGAGACAGAGAATATACAAGAACGAAAGCCGATCGACTCGCCGTTATTACGTTTTGTGCAAGCGGGGCCGTAGCACGGAGAACGAGTAAACGGAACGAAACGGGAGGATTTCAGAGCACGAGAAGAAGGAGAAGAAAAAAATGAACAAATGGGAAACGAAAGACGAAAGCGAGAAGGAAACGGGTGAATTGTTCTTTTTAATGAAAAACGAGAGAAAAGGGGGGAAAAAAAACGAGACGAACGGAAATGGAAATAATAAGCATACGTACACATACCTAAACGCGTAAGTTTTAAGGAACACGTGTAAGCAGAATTAAGTAATAGTATTTAACGTTAACACTTGCAAGCTATTAATTATTATATAAACGATTAAACTAACGGTAATTAATTGCGAAAAATAAGAAAACGTAAAATATTACTGAGAGAAAAAGAGGAAAAAGCCGAGCGGAAGGTCGTATCACGCTGCAGAGGAAGAGGATTGTGAGAGCCGCGCTCTGTGAAACGAGCGGGCGCGAAGCGAATAAAAAAAAACACTTAAAAAAAAAAGATACAGATTACACACACACACACTAATAAACTAATTATTATTATATGATTATATATTATTATTACGATTATTACCTATCGAGTTCGAGAATCGTCGTGATAACAAAAAAAAAAAATGTGGAAAAAAATTATAAGAAACTAGGAGATAGCTGTGAGAGAGTGCGGGCTAAATCCGATGCGTAAGAGAGAGAATGATGATCATTAACGAGAACGTTGGGTGTGCGTGTGCAAGAGAGAGAACGTCAGTGAGAAATGAACACCTCGAGAGAGACAGAACGACAGTGGGGACGTGAGAAAGAAAGAGAAAGAAAGAGAGAGAGAGAGAGAGAGAGAGAGCGCGAGAGAGAGAGAAAGGGAAAGCTATGAATAACTTCGAAGTATGTTCATCGAGAATAAAATAATTCCTCAAAACTATTAGGAGCATAATTAGGGTATATTTATTATAACGAAATGACGCGTATCACGCAAGATTTTACGTGACGCACGCGACACATAGAGTGAAAGAATGCATAGAGCGCGAGTAAGAGAACAAAGAGAAAAAAAAAAGAATAATAATGAGAAGATACATATATAGAATCATGTCGTTCTTTTCGTATTTTTTTTCCTTTTTTTTTTTTTTTCCTTTATCTCCGTAGAGTCCGATGTCGCGAAACATTCCTGCGCCTTCGCGCGGATGCATATGTTATATATATACGAGACACGCGCGCGATATTAAAAATTAGTCTAGGAACGAAAGAAAACGAAAATTTCGTGCGGTCTGTTTTTACTTTTTCTCTTTTCCTTTTTAAGGGGAGTTCTTTTTTCGAAGAAAGAAAGAAAAAAATTTGCGTACGACTGAAATTAATACGAGAGCAAGAGAGGGAGAGAACGTGGGAAAGAGTAACGAAGAGACAGCGAGTGAAAACGCGGACAGAGTGATAGATTATTTAGCGACGCGAGAGAACGATGCTATATATGTTTTTAAATGCGAGGGAGCGCGTGCGTAAGGAGACTAAAAGAGTAAAAAAAAAAAGAAGAGAAGAAGTGAAAAAAAGGAGAGAAATAATTGACGAAGATTAGAGGAAAGAAAGAAAAAAGGGAGAGAAAAGAGAGGAAGAAATTACTGATTGTTGACACCGAGTGAGCAAAACTTTCTGTGTGATAATCTCGTAGTACACGTAGCGCGTTAAGTCTACAATACGTTTCGGTAGGGGATTTTTAGGTGAGAGCGACTAAAACTTTTTTAAGAAAAAACGATGAAAAAAAAACAGATAAAAAAACAAGTGAAAAGTCGGACGAAATGAGAAATTAACGCGAGGCGAAGGAGACGATAACGTCGAGCCCTAACAGTCGAGAATTTCGAGAGGTGTTGGCTTCCAAGACTTTCGTGACTCCTTTTTCGAGAGGAAAGAGGGAGAAAATGAAAAATTCGCTGGTGCGTTCGGCCACCGTCGGACTGTCAACATATCATCGCGTGTATTTTAATATCGATTCTCTGTCTGTCGATTGGTTACAGGGAACTCGACGAGCCCGTCGATTACTCCGGCTCGTCGAATTAACGTAGGCGATTAGTTCTTTGATTTAGGGAGTAGACACGTGTAGACACACGCCGTGGAAAGTTCTTCGTTCGCGACAACGAGATACGAGACCGTGTTCTTCTCGATTTCATTTACAGGACAGCGCCACGCGAGGCAGTCGATACTCCTGCCTCCGAGCCATCTCGTGACTCGATCCCTTGCAGGCTGCGACATTAAAAACACGTGGTTCGGTTCTGCGTCGACGTAAAATCGGTTTCGCGTACCTCGGTTCATGATTTCGCGTTAAATCGTACAATAGCCTGTGTTTCACCGCGGTAGAACGTTTCGCTCGTTTCCGACTCGGGGTTGTTTGTTCGAAGGGCGGCGACGGACAGATTCAACGTGAGAAATTTTGCAAAAAAGAGAACAAGTGAAAAGAAAAAGATGAAAAAATAAAAAAAAAAAAAAGGGACTAAGACCGAGAAAATTAGTTTCTAATGTCTTTGGCGCAATTTTTGAAAAATCTATTTCGTGGACAAGCGTGAAAGAGCGGGAGAGAATGAGAGACGAAACGAGCGTGAGTGTGCGACGAGAGAGAGCGTGCGCGCGAAAGTGACGAACGAGCAAGTGTGATATGAAAAAAAAAAAAAAAAAAAAATTCGTAGAGGTAGCGAAAATTCTAAATTAAAGTTCCTATCGCTTCGCCTTCTAGCCTGAACGTCGACCGGCAGCCTTTAAATAAACAACCCTCCGTCCCACACGACTACATCAATTGCCGTTGAACTACCTCGAATTATAAAAACCACTGACGGCACTCCCCCAGCGACCTAAAACCGCGCCTGCAAGGGGTTGACTCGTCCCTGCACAACGTAATTCTCTTCTTTCCGTTCTCCTCCAACGGAAACGAAGCAGCGCCCGACTTTTTTTCAGTAAATACACACAGATTCACCGAAGAACGAGAGGCTGTCGATACCCCAGCTCTCGTGACGGCTGTTACCACAACCTCGCGATTTTAATCCCACGGACGCGCGATTCCTCGCGAGTCTCGGATCCCGGTCTAGTCGACGGACGAAAAAGATTTCCACGCGTCGTCGGATCGATCAGTTTCTCGAGCTCCAGGCCTCGACGTCTCGAGGTCTGGCTATTTTCTATACGTACACAGATACCGTTTGAGGAACGCCCCGAAGAAACGGAACTCCTCTCGGAATTCCTCGCGCCATCGGAGGATCCGTTCGAGCCGTGGATCTGAACGGATGATGGGTGGGTGGGTTGGGTTTTATTTGGGGTCAGGGATGATCAGGGATGGCGACTTAAGGGTGATAATAAGAGACCGACGAAATATGGAATAACGGTGTAGAAGCGTGTAGGGAGCCAAGTGTCCTTGATGCGACCGTCGTTGAAGCCACGAAATCTCGCGATCTCAACAGGTGATTTTTTTTCGGGAAAGTTTGAGAGAGAACAGATTGAGAGAGAGGGAGAGAGAGAGAGAGAGAGAAAGAGAGAAGAAGCGAAAGAGAGAAAGAGAGGGAGAAAGAGATGGAAACGGACAAGGCACGACCAGGAGTTGACAGCAGGCGTCGAGAAATGGAAAAAGATCAAGGGGATACGAGAGGGAGAGAAAAAAGTCACGCCTGAGAAGAAATCCATGCGAATTGCGATTTCGGAACTGAGTTCGGAGCCACGGGCGATAGACGTTCGGCGCAAACCGATCCTAGTTGAGCAAGAGGAAGAGAGAGAAAGAGAAAGAGAGAGAGAGAGAGAGAGAGTAAAAGAGAGAGAGAGAGAGAACGAGCGAATGAGCAAGATTGAAAGAGAGGGAGAGAATGGGTGACGGGAGACAAGAAAGCGAACGAAAGAAGAATCGAGCGGATGCGAGGGGTGACCGTGACGATTCGAGTGTGAATGCGTTGAAGAAAAATTGAAGAGAGAGAGAGAGAGAGAGAGAAAAGATGAGAAAAAATTATACAGAGAGCGCCGACCTCCTTGCCTACCGGGAGGTCCGCATATATATAAAAGACTAGTAAATGATAAAGAGGGAAAAAAAGAGTGAAAATTAGGAGGAGAGTAGAGGAGAAGAAAGAGGAGAAATTATTAGACCAGTTGTAAGTGTAAGTTAAACGAGGAATATTCTCCCCCCCCCCTCCTCCCATCCTTTTCGTGCACGATACTTTTGGCAATTCTTTCGCTAGCGAGAGTGCGATCGAGAAATAGTCGTGTCATGTGTGAATAGGTGAAATTACATGAGTTTACGTGCGAATAGATGAAGAGCGGAAAGATGCAAAAAAGAAAGGAAGAGAGAGAAAGAGAGAGAGAGAATGCGAATGATAGAATGATCTCTTTAGAAAGAAGAAGAAAAAAAATGAACGAAAACAAAAAGGAGTGAAAAGAGAAAAAGAGGAATGAAAAGAAAAGAGGTAAAAGAGGAAGGAGAAAGGACGGGATTAAATGGCCCATTATAGGTCCGTCGTCCGACTCAGTAGCGCTATCGAGGAGGATATAATCGATTGCAAAGAGGCAGGCAATACACACAGAGCATCAAGAATGGCAGGTACTAAAAGTGTCACGATCCATCCAACCCTTCAGCCACCGAGTGCAACGAATAACCAGCGGGAAAGTGTGAGCCTTAAGCAGATCTTGCTTGCCCCCGATGGAACGCACTCTGACCCTCTCCCGTTTATAATTTCGTTCGCGAAACGTACGACACTCGTCGACGTTTCTCGCGTTCCAACGTATTTTTCGAGATGTCAATTACCCCCCCCCCCTAATCGAACAAGCGTTGATCAGCAACGGAATATATAATAGTAAGTTTGAAGCTTGATTTTCGAATCGTTCGGCAGAAAGCGAAGAAAGAAGAAGAAAAAATTAAACAATAAAAATCATTCGAAGATGAATTTGATTTCTCGTCTACAGTTGCAACAATACGCTTCGCCGACTGAAGCGATTTCACACAGTTCCGTTGCGAGGATTTCTCTCCCCCCCCCCCCCCAACTTTCATCGCTGACTTATCCCGAGTTTGTCCAGCGATTTTCCGATAGAAGCAAACGAAAATACGATAAAAAGAGAAAGAAGAGAAAACGTATGGAAGAAGAGGAAAAAAAAAAAAAGAATAGAAACCCGACGTTACGTCCCGAAACTTCTAATTTATCGTTGCGTCTGATATCCTTCGTCTGTGAATGAGTCGAGCAGCCGGATGAGGGTGATTGAATGAGTATACGTGCGTGTACCCGAGAAGAGCACACACGAGATTGATGAGTAGATGAGAAATTGTGTTTTAGAAATGTGTCTGTAATTCCTGGCATGTATCACTTGCGCATACGTCTCAGCCAGCAAGTCGTGTTAGGTTATAAACGTATTATCGTAGTAGGGAATCGTAGGTGTATTAAGGTAAACATTAACATAAACATTAACAAAAACAAATAAACATTAAACAAAACTAAACAGAACAAAAAAGTATGAGAATACAGAATCACGAACAATACGAAGAGGATGAATTGATAGAACAAAAGGAAAACAGACAAAAAAAGAGAAAGAAAACGAATAAACAAACGCAAACGAAGAAAAAAAAATAGGAAAAAGATGGAGCAAGAAAGAGGTGAAACTCTTTATTCAACGATGGAACAGAAGCAGAAGACAAGCAGTAGCCAGCGAAGCAAACAGGAAAAACAAAGCAAAATAAAATAAAATAAAGTAAATAAATAAATAAATAAATAAAAAAAAACCTACGTTGATGTGTGAGGATGTGAGCTAGATCGCCGCGTTGAGTCCAATGAAGTCCTCAGAGATAATATATAGAAGCGCAGACCCTCCGCAGATTGAGGTGAAACACAAAGGGACGCGAAACTGGGCATCGCGTTAGCCATCGTTCGTCGATCCGCGACGTGCATCAGGGGTTTATATAGTCTTTAAAGTATCACGCCAAAGACAGACAATACTTTGATAAAAATAAATGTTAGTCGTTAAAAAAACTTTCGTCGAAGCCTGAATCGATCGCGGACGCGGCAACGCGCGCCCCGGAGGAAACAAACTTTCGAGCAGAAATATTTTTTTCGAAAGATGTATCCGATAGTCGACAACAGGGGAAAAAGAAGAGGAAAAAGAAAAAAAATAAGTAAATAAATAAATCGAAAAACGCGGGACGACGAACGACGACGCCGACCGTGCCTGGTCAGCTGGAACGTCTTGTAAAGAATATTGTGGGAATTGTTTTTCTGCGCTCCGGCACGAGCTCGAGATTATCGAGCCGAGTCGAGGCAACCTGCTCACGCAAGTACATTTTATGCTTGGCACCTCTGTCTCTGTTCTCTTCTTAAAGATTTCCACGCGACGGTTCTTTACCTACGCTGACACAGATCACTGATCTTCCCTTCTTTCAAGATCACTTGCAAGATCTTCACGGGATTTTATTTGACGTCGAGCGATTTGATCGTTGATCTTCAACTTGCTTTCAAGGGAGACATTACATTAAATTCCACACTTTGAAATCATTAAAATTGAAAGTACCGGACGTTGTCTAAATTCTGAAACGGTAGTTGATAAATAAATTGTGACACGAAATTCGTTCGTTCGAAAGTAAATTACAGATTTCACAAAGACGATGAATTCGGACAATTTGATATCCTTGTTAAAATTGGTAAATGAAATTGCTCGATTACGTCGCTCGGCTGTACCAGTTGTTGCAACTGCTTTCGGTTACAATAGCATCGTCGATGGTCGTGCAGACTCCGACCTCGCCACTCCGAGAGATCAGAAATACATGTACTCCGCGGGAACTTGAGACGGAGGTTCCAGCTCGCCAACCTGTCTACTTTCACGCATTCACGATGTTTGATGACTATATACCACTTTCGACACGAGGACATTCCTTTCGTACATTTTACCGGCGTTTTACTAAGTTCGCTTTCGACACGAGAAGTTTCGGATTGATTCATTGCTGTCCTAGGTTGCGCACAAGACGACACACAAAGACGTGGCGCGGAGGAACGTCCCTGTCGTTCCACGCTCGACGATCGACGCGTCGAGATCGAGGGCGCGATCAAGAGCGTTGGTAAACGGGAGCAGGACGTTTCGTCGCGACAGCGAAGCAAAAGGAAATTCCGTTTTTCGGCAAACACCAAAAAGAAAAACTCAAGCTCGAATTGCTGGCGGGTGCGCGCGTGCAACGGAGCGTACGCGCGCGCGTTCCCGCGGCCAATTCGGATCACACGACAACAATAAAGTGTTCGTCAAGGCGGCGTTTACGTCGATCGCCTAGCGGCACACCCACACACACGCGTACAACGACACACCGTGCACACGGACGTTAGAGGGACACACACACATACGCACGCACACACGTACAACACTCGCGGTATACACACACGACGCGTACACTGTAACACCCGACACACGTACACACGCAGTTTCGGCCAGAATCTAAAAGACACATCAAGGAAAAAAGTACAAGTTTATCACGTTGCGCCTTAATGTTAAAATTAAAAGTTGATCAAAAGAGTGGAAGATGAAAGAAAGAGAGAAAAAAAAAAATAATGCGAAGCGTATTCTTAACCAAAATCGGCCTTAGTATATACATTTTTTCCGGGGCCAGCCGACGACGAACGACAGGCGACCCTCTCACTCGTCCTGACCCCCTTTAACAAATCCCCCCACCCCTCCATTTCTCTAGATTATAAGATTTCTCTAGATTATATCTATAAAAATGATATATTATAAATATATGTATACATATAGTATATATCCGCCGGCGGCGGGACGTTTCGAAACCTCGCAGCTAACTCAGCAAATCACCGAAAAAAAAAAGGACTATCGAAAGATTTAGAAAGAATTGAGAGAAAAAAAAAGAAAAAAAGACAAGGAGAGAGAGAGAGAGAGAGAGAGAGAGGGAGAGAGAAAAAAAAGAAGGTAGAAAATGACGAAGAAGATGAAGAAGAAACAAATAGTCTTCTCAGTTCCCGCCGCGTCCGGCCGGATTCGAAATTCTTATGGTTCGCGTGCACGTTGGACGTGGCAGTGGTCGCAAACGCGGTGGACACGCCGGAAACGAATCATCGCGAGGCGTGAGCCACCGGAGTGACCAAAGTGCGACGTGGACGTGAAACCTGTCTTTCAAAGTCCCTCCTCGAACGCCGGAAGGTCGCCAGTCGATCGTCTCGCGGCCCGAACAACCCTTGCTCCAGCAAACCCCGCAAACATTTGTCCATCCATCAACCCTCTTTGCATCCACGAACCTCCCCAAGATGAAAACTCACAGCATCCTCCTGAAAAATCCAATCCTTATCCGCTCGAGAATTGAAGAGCACGAGAAGTGAGAGTGGAAACACACGGTGAAAAAAGAAAAAAACAAGAAACATCCATTCGTCAGGCGAGAGAAAGCGAATAAGAGAGAGAGAGAGAGAGAGAGAGAAAGAGAGAGAGAGAGAAAGTAGGCGTTTCCTTTCTCGCGTCAAAAGAAGAAAAACACTTCCTGCATGTGTGAAGCTAAGCGACGACGCGAGTGGACGGGTCACCCGAAAAATTATTCTAAGGACTCTCGTCTTCGGGCGGGAACGCAGGTGGATTGACGAAGACGAAGAAACAAAAAAAAAGGATACAAGAATGATAACCCGGTGCTAAGGAGAAGCGAGAGAAGACGAACGGAAGGGAAGGAAGTCGGAAGACGAGTAAATAGAATAATTACCAACGGGAGAGAACAACAAGATCGACGAACGAGATCGCAATTCGGAAAACATTTCGATGGATTCGATTGTCGACTCGCTGTTTCCCGCGGCCGGGACGAGGGAAAGTTCGCCGAAAATCCGAAAGAATCGAAAAGCCTGCGATAAACAAGAGAGAAAGAGAGAGAGAAAGGTTTCAGAGAGAAAGGAAGGAAGAATGAACGAGAGAAAGAGAGAAAGAGAGAGAGAGAGAGAAAGAGAGAGAACGAAAGGAAAAGGAATATAAAGAGAGATTTCAGGTTGTTAAGGAGGGATCGACCACGTTTTATCTCGTCGCGTAGATCCGCGGTATTCTTTGCCATCCGTTTTCATTTTTCATGAATCGTATCATACATGTACATCTCCGAGAGACTCGACCACGACCCGAAAGAAACGAAGAAAATAAAAAGAGAGGAAAAAAGGAGAGAAAAAAAGGAGAAATAAAAAAAGAGGGGCGAGGATCATTTCGTGTAGACTGGTGCCTGTTCTGGGTGAATTCGAACACGCGATGCTACGCATCGGTGGACGGCTGAGCTCGCGACACTGGGTGCAACAACTTTAGGCACGAAAGAAGGACGAGTATCAAGAAGGATTTAGTTCAGTTCGATCGACCGGAACATTGAGGATCAATTATGTGTTCCTTTTTTATATAAGTTCAATATACACGACGTATAACTCTTTGGACGATAGAAATTAAGAGAAAAAGATGATGTATTGTATATATATACGCACATATATACACACGTAGAAAAAAAGAAAGTTTCCATCAAATAGCGAATATTCAGGATTACCGAAGAAGCAGAAGCAGAAAGGAGAAATTCAAAATTTCTGTATTTCGATTCACGAAAGAAAGATTGATCAAACAAACACCCAAGACGTAGCTAAGACGTAGATTGAAATTAAATATCTCAGCTTGTATCCCCGTGTCCGTTTGCAGTCACCTTACTCGGCCGATCTCATCGGTCATGTCGCATTTGCGCATTTTGGGCCAGCTCGTCTAACTCTAACGTAAACCTTTATTCGTTCGCGAGAATCAACGGCGATCAAGCCGAGAAATTCAGAGCAAAAAGAGTAAAAAAATGAAAAAAGGGAAACCGTAAGAAGCGAGAAGAGAGGAGAGAGACAAGTGTCAAGGAACGATCGTTTCGGCAGACTTCTGGTAAAACGTTTAAAAATTCGTCACGGATGCAAGCACGCGCCGCTCCACCGACGCGTGCGTACCAACGATACGATATCAGTGATACAAGAAACCCGCAATAGAAACCCGCCTTCAACCCTCTGTATAACACGCGACGATCCAACTGACCCGGTTCAATCCGACAGATATGCAAACGCAGAAAAAGCCGTTCGAAGGAATCAACGCTGGACACACGAGATAGTAATCTTTTTTTTCTTTTTTTTTTTTACCGCGACAGCCGCAACGAGCATCAACGATAAACGTTGCAATTTAACGATAAACAACGCATCCGCATGCATCATCACAGCCTACACACCGCGCGTCGCAATTGAAAAACAGTCAAACCACCACCGTGACAACGTTCAAACGTTCTAGGAGAATGCGATCAGCCTCGACGAGGCGTAATGCCCCGCAACATGAAAAAGAAAACAAGAAAAAAGCGAAAGAAGAGAATAAATAGCGTAGAGCGTCTCGGGATCTCCCTTCGATAACACACACACACACACACACACACACACACACACACACACACACACACACACACAGCAGATATGTTAAAAGTTAAGAGACAAAGTACTAAGAAAAATGAAAAAAAATAAATAAATAAATAAATAATTAAATAATATAACGATAAAGAAGTTAACGAGGATACAAAAACTCGATCTTCTTCGATTAGTCTTCAGTGTACATAGTAACGATATCACCGATAGATAATAATTCAGGCAGGCAATAATCGCAGCGACAATTATTGCTCGTTCGTCCGATTCGTCGAAAACGTTGGACGAGGAATAATCATTGTAAGGAGCGATAATAACGGCGTACCGACGGTTAATTACCGAGAACGATGGTGTCGGATGCAAATGCTCCCCGACGCCGGTCGATAAAGGCAGCTTGATATTTCGTCGATACCTTATAACTGCAAGATTATAACTCAAGAAACTTGTTGATTTCCGTTCCCACAGTTTCACAAACATTTCACCCTCCCACGCGCACACACACATACATACTCACACAGGCGTGTAGAAATTCTTCGCCGATCGTTTGCAAGTAACAGAACACGTCGAACAGACAGATCGACGCCGGTTTTCTTTTCCCTCGGCAACAAACATCTCTAGACACGTTCATTCTGTATTTACACTTCGTTGCAACGCACTTTTCACTCGAAAAAAAAAAAAAAAGAAAAAAAGAAAACGTTGTTGCGACATCGAACGCCTACTTGTGGGCAACACAGAGAAGATAAATAACGATTTAAGTTCATTCGCAACCTATAATTTACAGACAGACACGTCGAACCCAAACGATTCGACACCGGTTTTCATTTGCCCCATCAACTGGAACCACCGCACTGTGCTCTCGAATAGAGGGGGGAACAGTGCTCGTTATAAAACGATTTCATTAACAATTCTATCTATCGAGATTTTTTCATTTCCTTTCGAACGAACGCGACAACGATTCAACATTTTTCCGCGATACCACAGAAAATGCAGCAGATCGAACGAGAGAATACGTTCCGATCGTCGAATCCGGCACAGACGCACAGAGAAACGAAAATGATCATCCCAGCAATCAAACAGGATACCGAAGCTTAACGATGTTAATCTTCAAACATAGTCTCGAATAGAATTCTAGCTACGCACCGCTGAAATATACGGCATTTCTCACACGACTCTCAATTCCGACGGGACAGCATTACGAATCGAAGCGGCGAGCATCGTACTTCCGGCGATCGATCCGCGATCAGGAAGCCGTGAATACTAAAACGAGACGCCCCGTGAACCAGAGGATCATTATCAGGAACGAAGAGTGGAGCCACGTGGAAGAAGACAAAGTCGCTGGCCCGGTATGCGGGCAAACGCCGACTAGCACGACACCGAATTCTCGCTTGAACGAGAAGAAGAAGCCAAACCTGCTACTACCACTATTACTATTACTATTACTGGAAGCAAAGCGAATCCATCGAGCATGCACACAAACACACACGTACACGTCGACAAACACAAAGCACACGAAAACGCAGAGAAGCGAAAAAAAGGAAAAGAAAAAAAGAAAAAGGAAAGAAACACACGAAGAATAGGAATCAAACCAGGAAAGAGACCAGAGCAAAAGAAAAAACGAAAACGAAAGAGAGGAAACAAAAGGATGAGAACAAAATGCACGACAGAATTTTTTTATATGAAATAATCAACATAACCGCCACAGAAACAGGTAGAGAAAGAAGTGTCAAAGAGAACAAGGGATCGAACGGACGCGGGAGACGAGCGTTCTCCGCGCCGCCGATTCGAGGCTATAACTTGCTGATAATAATAAGAAAAGAAAAAGAAGAAGAAAGAAAAAAAAGAACGAATTACGTGAAACGAATTATACCCGAGAAACCTTGCCACTTGCAATTCGTTGAAAACGCGACGCGTTCTAAGCAATTCGCATAATCGCATAATAAAGGAGAGCAACAAAACTATGAAAAAAAAAAAAAAAAAGAAAACGAAACGAAAGAAAGCTACTGCGAAAAAAAGTGGGAGCGTGTGTGTTTGAGAGAGAACGAGAGCGGGAGGGAAAGAGAGAGAGAGAGAGAGGCATCGCGCGCGAGAGGAAGAGAGAGATTGAGAGAGAGAGAGAGAGAGAGAAAGAGTGAGGGAGAGAGAGAGAGAGAGAAAGTGAACGAAAGAAAGAGAAAAAAATAAAATGGATAACGAACAGGAGACGGGAACGACAGTATGAACGGGAAGGAGAAAGCTTTTTTTTTCATAGATAGGTGGACAGAGAGGTGGGAGAGAACGAAAGAAAGGAAGAAAGAAAGAAAGAAAGATAGAACGGAATGCGTGATTTTTTTAAGGATAAACAGAACCGACCAACAAGAGAAAAAGCCAACCGAGTAGAACACAAAGTAACCAAAAACGAAACAAAGAAGACAAAACGGAAGAATAGAGAGCAGCAAGCTAACGCAAGAAAGCAAACAACGGGAAAAGAAAATGTGAAAAAAAAAGAAGAAAACGAAGAGAAGAGAGAAACGCAAAAATTTCACGGAATCACTGAAGATTCGCTATTCGACTTTCTGATTTTTCGCAGATTTTCGCGCGGGACAACAGGTGCGTCCCCTCCGAGATCCCATCCCGCCCCCGTAACCACCGCTATACAAGATAAACAAGATAAGAGCCACCACCTTCCACCCCCTCGGTAAATCCTTCCCAAACAGGAATAAGGTTTGCTTCCAAAAAAAATAAGATTAATAATAATAATAATAATAATAATAATAATAATATTAATAATAATAATAATAATATTAATATTAATAATAATAATAATAATAATAATAATCCGTACGCGTTATCGAAACCTAATAAAAAAAAAAAAACTATAAACTACCTAACAATAATTATTAAACGATAAAGGGGTTAAGAGTATTGATTAATTGAATTATACCTAACGATTAATTAAAATAATTAATGACTAATAATACTTAATAACGATAATACGATATAATGATATATAGTATAAACGGTACGAGGACAACCCGATAAAACATGGCGGCTAACAAACAATCCACCAAGACGAAGCGATCCGGCCTAGAAATCGGTCGCCTAGAATGGGGCGGTGCCGATCGAGCGTGACGTTTTTTTATTTCTCTGAAAGAAACAAAAGAGAACAAAGGAACAAAACAAACAAGCAAGCAAACAAACAAACAAACTAACTAACTAACTAACTAACAAGCAAACAAACAAATAAAACACAATGCGAAACAATGCGAAAGAAACGAACGAACAAAACGAATGAGCAAATACGAAGTCTTTCCTTCGAACGATCGCGTGTTTCTTCGACTCGGGACAAGGCCGATGCCGCGACGCCTTCCCCGACGTCGGCGTCGCGTTCCCTCACGTCGGATTCCCTCTCGTCGAGGTGGTCGTTTCTTACCCATCATTTATACGCTAGCTTGTAACTTGAGACTTAAATATAATTGAGAAAAAGACGAGGTGAAAGAGAGAGAAAAAGAGAATACACACAAGAGGATACACACTCGAACACGTACACACATTGAACAAGCATTAATGATACCTAATGATATAATTATATTATTGATATAACTTACGATTATGAACTATCCTAGTGGTATTATATGACGACATAGTTGATTGATCTGTTTAATATTGAATGTCTGTAGATCACGGAGCGTTTGGAACTCTATGCTACCCGTCGAAGCACCCCGGATACGATCCAGCTTTGCTCTCCCTTTCCCATACCCGACACCTTGATATTCCACCCACCCTATCCCCCACCACCCCTTTACAGATCCAACGCCACGCATACCGATCACCACCAATCTAATCCAAGTGAGAAAGAAGGGAAAAAAGAAAAGATGAAAAACCGCGTATCACTTGAAACAATCGTCGATCAAATCGTGTCAATCGCGTTTACATTCTCGAATCACGTACGATTGGACTATGCTATAAACCGTGAATTGAAAAAAAAGGAAAAGGAGAAAAAAGAAAACCGCAAAATTTTCCCAAATAAAACGCGAGAACGATGCAAAATTAATCGAAATTCGATTGTCAAAGGACGAAGGGAATCCCTCTCGTCTAAATATGGACAACGGGATAGCCATTTCGAGCTATGTCGCGCAAAGGAGGCTAAACTGTCACACTGTTGTCTATATGCAAGGGGAAAAAAGGAAGAATATTCGACTTGTACGAAGCAAGAGAAGAACCCTTCGAGGATTTCCGGAACGATTCACATTCGATTCACATGTATCATCGATTGTTGTAATTTTATTGGGGGTGCGAATGTTTCATGGAAGGATGCGCAGAAGGCGACTCTGTTCTTACAACCGGATTTCAGTTCCATATCTTTTACACCGATATCTCGGTGCGAAACCACGCACCGCTCACCACGTAATAATAGCAAATACATCTCGAGGACAACTGGTTTTAAGTTTCGAATCGAACAGGACGACGCAAGTAACGCAGTTCACGAGCGCAATAGTAAATCGAGAGGACCGCACAGCGTCTTCTCGCCTACGTACACTTATAGCCTTCGTATAGAGCACATCCACGTGGAAACGACAGATCGACACCCGACATTGAAACGATCGAGAATCGAAGGATAACGAAGAAACTCGACGAGAATTGCGTCGAGATCGCTTCGACGTGTCAATTAGGGGGTAGAAAAAAAAAAAAATGGAGAAACGACGAAGAGAAAAGAAACAAAAAAATAGCAGAAAACTAAAAATCAACGGGAATTCGATGAAACGTAGTTAAAAATTGACAGAATTCAGAAACAGAGGTTGGAAATCCTCCACAGCGCGATCACGTATCGTCCAATGATGTATAAAAGAAAGCGAGGCCTAGAAAGGAAACATTTCGTGAGAAACACCTCCAAGCCCTCTGCCTCTGTTTTTTAGAGCACGCGTGCCACGCGACGTCCATCGAGAAGAAAAATCGTGTGTCTACGATCGCGTGTGCTTTCGTTTCGAACGAAAGCCATTCGGTTCCTCTCGATCGACGTCTCCGTCAATAGGATTGTTGTGTTTAAGTTTTTCTAGCAAGTAACTTCTCTTAGTGCTGGACGATCGTGCGTAATCGTGGCTACGCGCGCAATCTTCGACCACGCGAACGAGTTTCAATGTCGCTGGAGAGGAGACAGGACAAAGACAAAGAAATTTCCGTTCGAATGGCGTACAAGATGGCACGCGAGTCGATTCGTCGATCGTCACGATTCTTTGTACATTTACCAGTATGTTACCTCTTTAACGATCGAACGATGTGTTTTTTCTTATTGACGACGTTTTTTATTGCTAATTCTTGTAAGTCATATTCGCAGGCGGCCGTCGTACGCCCAATTTTTACACCGGTTCGCGAGAGAAACACGGACCTGATCGCGACCACGAGCCCCTCCCCCCAGTTATGTAGGTGATAAAATAGTTACGTTCTGCTGTTTACCTCGATTGATTATTTCGACTGTTGACTCGTTAAACCGATACAGAGGCGAGGTCTCGATCGCGATCATCGGTCCGAAAGGGATTCGATCGTTCGAACCGTAATCGGGCAACGACGACCGCGAACCGGTCACCGTTTGGACGAAATCCGCGTACGCGCGGATCCCAGTCCATCGCGGATGTTATTTGTGATTGAATTTTGAACCGTTATCAGAGGGTGATACGGACAGTTTTTGGGGATGAAGCGAAACAAGTCCAGGGACCTCTAGGAGCCGCGCTAGGTTACTCGTGGAACCGTCTTGCGAACGCATCGATCGTTCACAGCCAATTTCGCGATTTCGTTTCAGATTGACTATCGCGCGGCGCGTCGTCAGGCGCCAGCCAATGATCGTTTTCGATTGATCCGACGCTGACCGGCGACGGTTTCAGTCACGGTAACGATACCTGATCACGGTGAATTCTAACGTAACGTGCGGTCGCTTTGCAGACGTGCGGCCTGGGAACGCGAGGCCCCGTCTCTTCGCGTTCCGCGGTTCTCTCTATTCGATCCAATGTAACGTGAACTTGATTCTAGACCGATCGAAGGGTTCCTGTCGGTTCTATGTGCTTCCGCACTAGTGAGCAATGTTTCCCTCTCCGACGAAATTTCGCAAAGTTCAGAGAATGATAGAGAAACACCTAACGCACGTACACACACACACACACACACACGCGCACGCACGCGCTCGAGCTGCTACACGCGAGATTACACGCAGACTCTTCTCGTTATGATTCCCGTGCTTGAAGTCCATGTCAGAATGGCCTGTCTCGACTATTCGGCGAAGACCACGTCGGACGATCGACACCACCTCTCTCTTTGTCGAAAAAAGAACGAGAAAAAGAAAGAAATCGCAGGCAATCGACGGTAATCGCGGAACAAAGGGCGAATCGTCAACTCAGACTTGAGTTTCAGCCCGATCGAAGATCGAACGGGAACAACAATCGTTTCTTTCTTAAGGTACCTCGCGATCGTCGTCGATACTCCGACTGATCGCGTCAGACTATCTAAATCAAACAGGTTTTACTTCCCGCTCCAGATCGAACGCTCCGAACGAGACGTATAGTTTGCCGATGTTATGATCGATTTGGTACGTCGTGCCGATTCAATGGTTTCGCACAGCCACCGGTCGGTCTTCGATCGCTAGATCGTTTCGATTCGAATTATCCACGAAGCCTCCATAGCGGGCGAGACGCTTCTCAATCCGAGGGCGGCTGACTTAACAATATCCTCCGGACAGTAAACGGTTTTTCGTTTCGAAAACGCGTACATCACACCGATCGACGGCGCGTTCGTCGTCTTCGCGCGGATCGCGGATCCACGGCCGTACCACATGTGACTTGAAGCACAAACCACCCTAGAGAGAGTTTGAGTTTAGCCTTGGGCAAGGTCAGGCGAGCGTCGGGCCGGCTCTCAATTTTGAAATAGCCATTTCGACGAAAAGCGAAAAAAGTGAACAGACCCCCAAAACCCGACGCAATAGAGGAAGGCAACCGGATCAAAATAACCGCCACACGAATCAACAGTTTCTCGCGCGGGGCCCGGCCGCGGCAGCCACCAAAGATATTTCCGCTTTAGACAAATGAGAAAGAAGAAATTAAGAGGTTATCCTTGTGACCCTCGTCCCACTCCCACCCACACCCACCCTCGCGCCCGCTTTCTCCCTCTCCCTGATATATCTCGTCTAACGAGCTCTGCGAGCCTCGAAGGAAAGATGAAAAAAAAAAAAAAGAGAACCCCAGAGGATATCCAGATAATTTTATTAGGTGCGGCAGCCCGTTAGTTTAGAAGGGGGTAGGTGCATAATGCCACCCTTCGGGTCCGCGATAAAGAGAAGAAAAAAAACGGGAAAGAAAAGAAATGATAAAGAGATAAAGAAAACGCGATACTACGCCAGGTTTGCCGCGGTCACGTGAGCGCGTGGAAGCGGGTCCCGCGCCCAATCTCATTCACAGCACACACTGGGCCGACTCGTCCGATAGAATGTGCCTTCAGTGTTGATTTTATACGAAAAAAATACTAAAATTATACAAAGGGGCCCGACATAGACCGAACGCCCACCCAAAGCCTGACTGATGCTCGCCCGCTGCCCGTTTTCTCATCCTAATACCGGTCTCAAAAGCACATACAGTTTACAATTACAGATACACACACACACGCACACACACACACACGCGCACACACCCTAATAAAGCCCAACGTTAATCGTTGGTCTCAAAGTGGAGGAATCGTCAGTAGGATCTGTGAATCGTTGGTCGTTTAATGTTTCTCGCGACAGGTCCAGACGATGGAACAGTCTCGTCGGTGTTGTTTCTACCGTATCTGCGCTGTAAAATTCGTTTGTAAAATCGGCGGATCGCATTCGCTTTGCCAACAGGAGAAGAATCGCTTTCGCAACTGGTGCTGAAATTCGAACTATTATTTCGGGGAATAGGATTCGAGTCAACTGCCTGAGAAACGCGATCGCCAATCTCCTCGAGACTACTTGAAGTATACACAACGCGGGTATAACTTTCTCTTCGATTTCATTTCCACGCGTTTTTTGATAATCTACGATTCAACACTCGCATCTGGGACCACGTTCAAAAAATGACGTTATATATTCCTCTAGCGTTAGATTTATCGTTTGTCGGGCAATCTCGTTGTCGTTGAGCGTGCAGAGAACGCATTATACCACGGAGCATAATTATCATCCCTGTGTTGCGACGATAATCAAATAAATTATATACACACCTAACGCGAAAAGCTTTCGATATATCTCGAATCGGTACTTCTTCGCTCGTGTACGTTCGATACGGTAGATAGAGACGATACCAAGATCAAGACAACGACCGAGATTCTTGCAGCGTTGTTCTCAAACGGCACAAGAGAAACGTTAAAACCTCCGGCGACAGCAGATAAGAAACACGTTTCCTCCAGAGACGAAGATCAAGGGATACCCTCGGGCACGAAATACGCGGATCGACACACTTACAGCAACACGAACGTGCCCAGGGATGTGAAACACACGCATCTACACTAACACACGCTCGCAATATATCCAACAACATCCCAAGAAAAAGAAAAAAATATATTTTGGTTGATGCAAGGAGTTCGGAACGCTGCTATGCACCGATAACACACGTATATTGATTAAATGCAATTACTATGCGATAAGTATACTTACATAATATATATGTGTACTATGGTCTCTCCCACTTCCCAATCAGAAAAAAATGAACCCGAGCTGTCGCGCGCCGATCGAGCGGACAATCGTTGACTCGCGAGCGCACGCGCGACCCTCGATCGGTGACCGAAGGGCGATTTCCTCCGAAATCGTATCTCGAAACGAACCACGAGGGAGAAGACTCGGGAACCAGGCTTCGGCGTCGCTCTCGCGATCGTTTGTCAACACTTGGATCGGTGCGCGGCTTCGCCCACACTCTCCAATTCCCCGGGAACATCCCACGAAGGAAAATACCGTGACCCCGAAGAAAAATATCCTCCCCCCTCCCCCGAGTATCCCCGTCGCTCCTGAACGAAACCCCCAACCCCCGAAATCCCTCAGAAATACAAGCGTAGAATTTAACCACATTAACTATGAATGACGAGAAGCTACGTAAGAAGCTAACTAACTAACTACAATTAAACTTACTTAATTATTAACAATTAAACAAGCAGTAAAGCAGTATAAACAGTAAACGCCCAGTAATCATTGAATTGTGTGTCGACAACTACATACTAACTACCTACCGTATATTGAAGTAATAGCCGTATGTAAAACGAATGAAAAAAAAAAAATAACTTGTATTCTACCAGTTGTATCAGCCAGTCCAGTTCTAATAAGCAAGCGATTAAAAGTAACCCAATGCCCGGTTTTAATGACCTCCCTTTCTTCCCCTACCCCCAGCCCTCCTCCCCACCTGTACCACCACCGAGATTCCGCCTCGTCACCCCTTTCTTTCCCCGGTATGTATCCCTCTTACAGCATCCCTGCCCACCGGATCAACCAATTACTTAACTCTCCGTTCCACCGATAATCATCCCGACCTAATTACCAATCTATCCGTCTCCTTCGACGTAAGTAACCCAGCAGAATGTAACCCGGTGTCCCCCTCATCGACGTTCCCTCCCCAGGCTCCCCCTTTTTTTCGATCCACCCGGAACCCCTGACCCATCGTCGTTCCACCACCCTTCAACCACCTCCTCTGCCTCCTCTCCGTCGTATTTCCTTCCCCCTCGTCCTACGTCACTTCTACGATAAATCCTCCGAGTAAACAACCGTGCAGTATAACCCAGTCAGTATAAACATGATCCGCCGGATAACAGAATAAAAACATGATATTTACCATTAGTGTTTTTTCGTAGACAGACGTAATAAAGAATGGAAACAAAGACTTCGTTTACGATTATACGCACACGTGTGGGGAGACCATGTAACTTTAGCTCCGCCGCTCATCGAGCCGGCCGCGCTTCGCGATCGATCGATCGATCGTTCCGCGCGTTCGCCGCAACGGAGGATCCGGAACCGTGAGTCCCGGCAGCGAGATCGGTCCTGCGGATCGACAGAGATCATCTGTCCGATCGCAGATCGGCCCGGTTTCTCGTGGCGCGGAACGCCGCCACGACCAAGTGGATCGCGAGCGCGGACGCGCGAAAAAAAAGCCCCGAAACAACAAGCACAGCTGGTATTAGCAGCTAGCGCCCTTTTCGATTCCCCGTAACCAGTGTCCCTCGACATCCTCTCCACCCTCTTACCCCGGAACCCAATGTCGAAAGATAAAAGAAAAAAAAAAGACGTCAAGCCAACCCGAAAACCCTATCCACGCCTCCGCAACCCTCGATTCCCTACGTGTTGTATTATCCGTTATTTTCGATATAATATTATATATAGTATACTAATGATATTTAATGATAATACGACGACGATAAGGTATGGGAGACGTTTGGTCACACACAAAATGTAGGACACTACACGGATTACGCCATCCTCACACGACCATTTTTTCTGATCGACACAGCGACGAGACTCGTAATGATCGGATATACATACATTTCAAAAGTATTTAAAAAAAACAAAAAAAAAAAAAAAACAACAAAAAACAAAAAAGACACTGAAAGAACAAACACACTCACCACGCACACGTACACGGACACACGCTAATACATACACGTTCCTACACACACGTACAGGTTACATTGGGACACGAACACAGGACCACTAAACTTAACTACACACGCAGTATACGGTGACAGGATAATACGTACACACGCAGCTACACACGCATACGGCCACGCACTTCTACAGATACCAGCAGTAATAGAACAGACGTAACAGGAAACAAAAATAAATAAAAAAAAAAAAAACGTAAGAAAATGAATAACAGAAACACTAGTTGCCGTGCAGTTTGTGAAGAAAATAATAATAATAAAAAAAAAAAAATGCAGTAATGATAACCACCGACCTACCCGCGGGTCCGCTTCGTTCTGGCCCCGCGAGACTGAGCCGCGCGTTCTCACACGGCAAACGAACATCTCCACGGCAGCCGGCATCTTCTGTTTTTTCTTAATCTTTGCCGAAAGAGCAAACAACCGGCTGCGCCGCGTGCCGATATCGCGACGTTTCCTCTTGCTAATACGTCACGCAAGCGCATCGACACGACGACGATGCCGAACGAACGGTAATGATAACCAAGCGGGAGAACTCGCGCGGCTCAGGGTTCGCGACAGGGGCTGAATCTGCCTCAAGCGTAGCTAAACGTTTTTGTACAGGATTAAACAATGATGCATAAACTGGATGTAAAATCTTGAGTTACAGAGCAGCACTATACATACCACACAGATGATGTATATATTTTTACGTTACAGAATATGCCTGCAGTCAGGCGCCATAAGACTGGTTCTCATTTCCCACGAATACAATGCGTATATACATGCCACATAAACTTTAACGAGGAAAGCAAAATGACCGATATATTGTAATGTAAAACTTAATGATATTTGTATACAGTATACCGCCTGGTACCACAACACGGGGGTTAAAACAAAACACGCCATGGTCAAACTGAGACTGGGGCTGCCCGCTCGCAACGACGCGGATGATCGGTCGAGAATCGAGATTCGAGAGGTCGTCGCGTGATATATAAGTCAGAAGTGTAAGGTGTATAACCTTGGGGCAAGAAAATATCCTTTGCCTGCTTCGAACAACAGAATACATGGGAGATAGATGAACACTTTTTCCACGCGTGAATTATTGATCGTTGACGAAACAATAACGGATGGAGAAATTAGAAAAGCGGGAGGCAATCTAGAAAGGTCAATCACGAAAACGCCTCTCGGATCTCGAACGAAATGGGTAGAAAAGCCGCCGCGGCTTGACAAAAAAACGAAGGTGACTAACGAATTGGCAAACGAATTCGCGAACAGACCCGTGCGTTTTAAACACCGTGGAAATTACCATCCTGATTTTCTCATTAGGCCGTTATGCCCATCGAGCTCCATTCAAACTCGTGTCCAAAAAGCATAAACCGGAACGAATGATAACCAAGCGAGAAAATGAAAATCAAAAGTGGAAGGAGTGTGACAACAACCAGATCCGTCGTCGACTGCGATCAACGAGAACCGCGATCGCAGAAGGGGGAACGAGCGATGATTCTCACTCGTCTTTGCTCAGTTCCCTCGAAGGGGGGGTGACGTGTTGCTTGCGGGTACCCCGACAGAAGCATAACGCGGGTAGGAGTTTCTAAACATTGAATTCCCGGCGTGCTCGAGTAGCCTTGCGATTCGAGTCGCGGGAAGGTCCTAATTTTCCGAAAATAAAAAAAAAAAATTAATAATAATAAACACTAAATCCGCACTCAGGATCCGTTGGTCGCGAGCAGATCGATCGAATCGCGATCGACGTAAGACAATCCGTCCTTTTCATCCGGGACGAGATCGCGAAGGAGGGAAGGAAAACGATAACGCGTCCGGGACAATGCGAGGGGAGACGAAAAACGGGAAACGCGAAACGCGGTGACACGAATGGGCCTAAAACGACGCGAGCAAAGGGAAACGCGAGTCGTCGATCGAAACTGTCTGCGTCGCCACTGACGGACCCGGAGACCTTCATGACACACATTTGAGTTGCAGTGCAAGCGAACATCTGTAGAGCCATATACGTATAGTATGTTGTTGTATCTTTAAAATGAGAAGAGGAAAAAATTTTTGAACAATTGACGACAATTTCAGCGTAGTAAGTGTACATTTTTATAAAAAGCGAAAAGCAAAAAAGAGAAGCGACAAGAAAACGAATTCTACGAAAGAGAGTAAAATGGTCGCGGTTGCATTTCGATGAAAAGTTCGATGCGGCAAAAATACGAAACGAAAAACGGAAAAAAAAGAAAAAAAAAAGAAACGATTGTAAAAATCATAACGACACGGAAACTTAACGAAACAAACTAAACAGGCAAACACACAAACAGATAAAAAAAAGATATATTAAAGATGCGAAAAAAAAATATGGGGCGGCACAGATTCGTAGCGAGAAATCACGATAATAAGCAAAACGATATAATAAAAGAAAGAAAAATTCGAAAACAAGAAAGAAAAACGGCGTGAGAGAAAGAGGACGTAAAAATGATAGAGCGACAGGTACGAAAGAGAGAGAGAACGCGTGCACGGTATGCGATCGAAATGCGTGAATGTGGTAAGAATTAAACGTAACATTGCGAAAGAACGTAGGGGTGTGAATGTATGCGTGTGAACAACAACAACAACAACATCAACAACAAGAACAACAGAAAAAAAGCAAACGAAACAAAAAGAGTATAATAAAAAGAGAAAAACCAAAAAAAAAAAAAAAAAAGAAAAAGAAAAGACGAAACGCCAGCGAAGGTTGCATGCTAGAATCGCGATTGGCGACTTGGTCACCGGCGGCCCCGTCCGTAACGGGTGCAAGTTAACTTTAGGTGTATAAAAAGAAAAAAAAAACGAAATCGCGTGAGGTGGTCGAAAAGAGAAAAAAAGATATAAATTTTACCTTACACTCTCGTGGTTTTTAGGGTGTTCTAAAAAAAAAAAAAAAAATTATTGTAAAAAAAAAGAGAAGGAACGGAGAAAAAGCGGAACGAAAGAGTGAGTGAAAGAGAAAAATTAATGAAAGACCTATTATAAGAAGCGACGACGAGTTTCAAAGTCGGCTCGTTTGCGCACACGGCGAATGTTGTATGAAGCGAAATTGCGTAAACCACGAGTACGTAGAACTCGAGTGGAGTGCGTGCGCGGGAATTTCGATAGATGCGTGTGAATGAAACTTTTAGCGTACGTGTGTTAAGTGTATGTGAGTAAAGATGTTAACGGGGCAAAAAGAAGAAAAAAAAGAATAATTAAGGGAAGAAGATAGAGAAAAAGAGAGAGAGAGAGAGAGACAGAGAGAGAGAGCGAGAAAGAAAGAGAAAAGAGACAAAATTTATTGTAAATTTCATAGGGGTGATTCGGTCGCCCGGTGACCGCGCCCCGATCTCGATACGAGCTCGAAATTTCATGGGCGCCGGATACATGGGGTGCATGGAGAAAAATATCGACGATCAAGCGTGTGTGTAGGAGGATCGATCAGTGTACTACATTTCGTAACTCGATCGCGGATTTACTTGTTTGTAAATATTTTTCTCCGTGCCGCGTTCAATGACCGAAAAAAATTAGTTTCCTTCTTCTTCCTGGCTCAAAAAGTGGAGAGAAAACAAAAAGTACATAGATAAAGATACGCCTGAAGGAAGCGACTAACTAAAAGAGAGAGAGAGAGAAAAAGAGAGGTATATACATATATTTTCGGAGGATTTCGGCTAAACTCGAGGCAAATGAAAATAATAGAAAAAAAAGAAAAAAAAGAGAGAGAAAAAAAGTAGAGACAAAAAGCGACTAGTAAAATATAAAAAAATGTTTAGAGAGCAAAGAAAAGAAAAATATCGTTTCCAAGATCACGCGATTCGGCGTCCCTGCCTATTTCGACCGGAGCACGCTTGTTTCGATTTCGAAGAAAAAAAAAATGTCGATTATGGGTTTTTTATATATTTTTGGCAACGATATCTCGATACTATTTAAGGTTTAAGCTTAACAAACAAAAAGAGAAAATAAAAAAAAAAACTGAGAAAAGGGGGAAAAAATGTTGAACGAGGCGGAGCGTAGGAGATTGATAGACGACGAAAGAACGACGGAGACGAAGGCGCATCGCTGTCGTGTTTTTGTAAAAAAAAATTTTGGACACAAAGAATGCCGAGCGAAAGAGTGAGACGCAGAGAGAGAGAGAGAGAGAGAGAAAGAGAGAATGAGAGAGAGAGAGAGAGAGAAAGTGGGCGACAAAAAGAGCGAAATTATTTGGTATGCGTGCGAGAGGAAAAGCCAGTCGAAAAAGCGAGCACGAGATAACGAGAGAATGCGAGCGAAAGCGGTAGGAAGAGAGAAAAAGAAATGGTGGTAAAGTAATATTTAAATATTCGTATCAAAAAGATAAAAAAAAAATGTGTAGGGCCTCGAAAACACTGGCGACCGAATGGGACAAGGGAGACAAGAAAAGTTGTGAAATGAAGAAAAAAAAAAAAGATGAAACTACTTAGCGAAGGCGAGATAGAGGCCGAACTATTAAAAAAAATATTTATAATATATGGCTACAAGTACAAATTACTTCGACTACTGAGCGTAGGTGTATTGATGTGTGAACAAAATTTGGTTGGCCGATGACCGTTTTTGAAACCATCATACTGCGTATCAAAGTATGTAAAATTTATTGAATAAACGCTAGCGTATTATGATATAATGTAATCTAATAATGTAATATTGTAATGACGAGTCTAAATGATGATGTTAACTTGAAGTTTAGGAGCGCGCGTGAGAGAATTGTGCACGTGAATGATTTAAAGAGAAAACAAAAATGAAACAAAGAATAAGAGAGGACAAAAAAAAGAGGTTATTGTGCATACGAAAAACATAAAAAGAGAGAGAGAGAGAGAAAAAAATGATGAAAAAAAGAATGAAAAATTGCATCTTTATAACGATTATCATTACGATTACTATTTATTATTATTGCGATTTACGATTGTCAGTCACCCATCACTTGTCATTATTGCGAGAAAAAAAAAAAAAAGAAAAAATACGACAAAAGAAAGAGACAAAAATTGTAAACCGTTTCTCCATGGAATCGGTATTATTCGTCCTCCTTCTTAGTAATGTTGATTTCTTATCATTGATCTATCCGCGAGAAGAAAGAAAAAAAAAAGGAAACCAAGAGGCAAACGAGAAACAAAAAAAAAAAAAAAAAAAGAAAAATGAACATATGGATGTGCGACGATTGTAACCGTTATTATGATTATCATTACTCCTATGATTATCATTATCATTATTATTACTACGGCGATTAATGGTATTCTGATTGTCATTATTATCGTTATTATTGTACGTACCATTGTAAACGACAGCGAAAACCGACTCAGTTGTTCACAATTTTGAGACACATATATATATATATATATATACGTTCTTGGGAAAACTCTACAAAAAGAAATGAGATCAGAGGAGAAAGACAGAAAGAAAGAACGAAAGAAAGAGAAAAATGCGAAATATGAAGAGAGATCGACTCGAGCGTTTAACTGAATTGCGTGACTGCGAATCGTGCGAATGGATTTAAGAACCGGACAAACGGAATGAACGCGGTGAATCGAGTACGCGAGAGAATCGAGTTCGAGCGATTGATAACTGCATGCAAAGATGCAAGAGGAGAGCGAAAGGGTGAACGAAGAGAGTGAGAATGAGGATTTTGCGTTGTGATAAGTGAGGACGTAAAAGATGATGAAAGGATGCGGCGTACGAGAGTGCCTGTATGTGTAAAAGAGTATATATGTATAGAAATTAACGAGGAGGATTCTCACACGCTAAATTAACTTGCACGGGGATAAATAGAACGAATCGGCGATCGGCGCGAGACGGTGGACGTCGCAGCTTGTAGACGAAGTTTCACGGTTCTTCCGTCAAAAACGGAGGGGCGACGAAGAAGGAAATGAAAAATTCCGCAAAAACGGCGTACCGTTAGCGTTCTTTTCGGTGACACACGTTAAAAGAAACAAAAGGGAGTGGGGGTTCACGCCGTGTCACGGGGCTGCTACTTTCTTTCGGAATCGTTCGGACATGACAAAAAGAAAAAAAAAAGAAAAAGAAAAAAAGAAAAAAGAGAAACTAAACGAAGCGAAACGAAAGGTAAAGACGAAGACGAGAAACGGAGAAAGAACAAAAAAAGAAAAAGAAAAGGAAAGGAAAAGACACGAAACAAAGAGCGAAAAAAAATTCCTAATGAACTTGCCCGCGCCCGGCAGCGACGCACTTTCGGCGCCTCGCAAAATTCTATTTTTGTAAGCATATTTCTATAAAGGTATACTAACGATACGGCAAAATTTATTATTCCTAGTGTGGTGAAAATGAAAATTGAACGTTTAGATTTCGTTAGTATAGTGTAAAGATGATGATGATGATGATGAAAAAATTAACGATGTCTAGGTCCTATTCGTGTATTTAAAGGCGAACTATAAGAAAATAAAAAAAATTATATCGTCGGCGGCGTCGTAGGTTGTAAAATTGTACATAAATTATTGCAAGAGGAGGCGCGGACGGTTGCATCGCTGGCATCGCGGCACGTGGCTAGTTTTCCTCATATATATGTATGTATGTATGTATGTATGTATGTATATCTTTGGCGCTGTATAGAAAAAAAAAGACGAAGATTAAAGCAAGAAAATACGGGGAGGGGGGTTTGGGGGTGGGGGGTTCGACGCGGAAGGTTCGAAGGGTGAAACGCGGTAGAATTTAAGGGATACACACACACACACACACACACAACGCACACCTCTTTCGGCTACAAGGAGTCAAAATTTCACGTCTTCCTCGACGTTTCCAACGCCGCCGCGCGTGTGATCGCCGATCGAAAACCCCGTACGTTCCTACGATGTGTCACGATACCGCAGAAAACAAAAAGGAAATGGGAGAGAACGAGAGAATGAATTTTAAAAAGTGGTACAAATGAATGAGAGGGAAAGGGAGTAAGTAAGAGAAGCAGAGAGAGAGAGAGAGAGAGAGAGCAAAAGAGATTGAAAGCGGAGAGAGAAAGAGAGAGAGAGAGAAAGAAAGAAAGAAGGAATTTTATGGAGAAAATCACAGAGTGCATTTTTAGACTGTCTCGTCGCGAAACGAAGATGAATGAAGAAATTTTTAGAAAACAACAGAACATCAACAAAAAAAAAAACGGGAAAGAATGAAAACGATCGCCCTCCCTTCTCATAGCCCGAGGAGTAAATTCGACGACGATGCACTGCCGCTTTTTGAAGTAAAACAAAAAAAAAAAAAAGAAACGAAATAATATATATATAAATATATAAATATATTATATATATATATATATATATATATATATATATATATATATATAGATAGATAGATAAATAGATAGAGGCACCAAAAATATGGCAGAACGGAAATCGTGCGAAATTCTGCGAGCGGCTGACTGAATCGCGGAGGGCGCCTCGTGGATTATCGAGTCACTTACGTTTACTCTCAGGATGATTATGTTCGCCGGTGCACGCGGCTGGTATCTTCTCTTATTGCCCGTTTTTCATTTTCCGCAGAACGACGAGCGCCGCCTATTTCTCTAGACGTTACATCGCGATTTACCACAGATCGTACACGATACGCGTTACACAGTATGTCTTTTCTTTTATCGGTTCTCTCCTCGCGGTGTTACCGCGGGGCATTTCCGGTGACGATTCACGACAAAAAGAGACAATGAAGGAGCGAGTGAGATCGAGTGACTGCGAGACAGAGCAACAAGATCGAGAGAAAGGCTGTAAGAACGGAGGAAGAAACCAACAAAGGATGTCAGCGAAGGGAGAAATTAAGTGCGAAGGGAGACGATTCGAACGAGAAACACTCGGTACTGGGGCAAATCTCGTTCGACATCGCGCTTCTTTTTCCATCAGCATGCGTCTACTTTGAATTCTTCCGTGGATTTCTCGCGAATTCCATGCGCGCGAGACGTCTTTTCATCGAGAAGATTCGCCGCGTCTTGGAAATTTGTCGAATATGAGAAACTGAATTTCTCCAGAAAGGGTCAGAATGTTTTTACCATCGGCAAAGCAGAGTGGCAAGAGCGCACGAAATGTGGAAACGTGAGAAATTGTGACAGGAAGGAAGTGAAAGAGGGTGAGAAAAAAGGATAGTATGAGCGAGTGAGTGAGTGAGAGAGAGTGAAAGAGAGAGAGAGAGAGAAAGAAAGGGAGATTAAAAGAAAGGCGAGAAAGATCGTGAGGAAGAAGAGCGAACGAGCGAAAGAAAGAAATCGAGAGAGGAGACACAAGAGTATCGTAGTACACGGAGACACACGCATTCATGACACTTGGAAGAGTACATGTACATGCAACCTACATACACCCACAGGGACATACACACATATATATACACGTACACGTATTTGCGGACACAAAACACCCACAAGTGCATCCACATGGACATATACTGACACACAGGGACACGCAATATTATATATATACGACTCCATAGATGATGGCGCGGCACACTCACATAGTGTCTCTCGGATTGTTCCACAAAACTTTTCATTCGAGTTTGCTTCAAGAAACCTTCTGTTTTCTAATGTATGACGTGTTGTTGTCGATATATAAAATAAACTTAATAAAAAAATACATCATGCGGTATAAATCTATCGCCCTTCAGTCCTATTAACCATTCAAGTTTTAACACTAGAGAAACTGATTCGATTATTCTGACTATTTTTTATTCCTTCTCCTTTACGAATCAACGGAAGTTGTTATTTTTACTAATGTAATGTAATTATTCATGAAAAAGACGAGTTTTTTTCATAAGTCTCATTTAAGACATATCTTTAGCGAAATAAAGAGAATATTGAAAAAAGGAAAAAATTGTGGTTTTTCTAGTGTTAATATTAATCCGCCAATGCTTTTCTGTCGATAGCCAAAAGTATTCTCATTACTCTGATTTATCAAATTTAGATCGAAGAGCAGAAAAAACAATTTAACTACATTTACAATATAAGCCATGGATAATCTGTTTGACATAAAAGATTTAAAAAAAAAAATGTAACGGCATTTTAAAAAGATATAGCGAAAATAGATTTAATTCAAACGAAAATAGCAGTAATTGTTTGCATGTAGCTCTAATACAAAATTAGCAAATTGGAAATAGAAAAAAACCTATAAATGAATAGGAAGGAATCGGTACTGGCATATCAATAAAGTTCGTCGAGTGGTCCTAAATTTCTGAAGGTTTTAAGGTGACAGTAAAACCGATATGGCACATGACGGAAAGTAATTCAGAGAATTATTTTTAATATGGATACACTGAATCAAATCAAAATGCTCTAAAGAAATCTCGCAAGACATTTATTATTAGTATGTTAAATCTCGAAAGATATTTATTATTAGGAAGCGTACAAAATTAGTATTTAGTATTAATTAGTATATCGCGATTTACAATTTAAATGAATCTTTAAATATTTCACAAACTAGTCAATTAATTTAGTTCCCAAAACGTCATACGATAAAATAAGAAGGACGGAAGAGATGATGAGAAGGATGAGCGAGCAAAGAGGAAGGAGATTAATCAAGGGTAAGTAAAATTATTATATTTAAAAACAAAATGCAAATAAATATCGTGTATAAGCACTGTGAGGATTATCGATCGCAAAGGAGAAAAAATATATATCTCTTCTTTAAAACACTCTTGCAAGAACGTTGTTCAAACTATTTAACAAGCAATTTGTGGATGATTCTTATAATATTCGCGTTCGAAATTTAACAATGGAAAACATAAAAAATCACTTCCCCGAACGAAAATAATTTTTATCAACGCGCGGGAAATTTAGGAATTGGCAAAACATTAAAGTTGAGAATATTATGACAGATTTACAAGTTTGTCCAATAAATATGTTCCAGACCGCTTTTCGTGAAAATTGAAAATAAATTAAAATGTATTAGTAAAAAAACATTAAACACGGCAGGTAGTCCGTCAACTTTTCCACTACGGCGGAGACCGGTCGAAAAGCTCCCAAAAATAACCATCAAACCATCAAATTTCGGCCTATTAATACTCTGCTACAGGTAATTAAACGTAGCCAACTTGTATCGTTAAATAACATGGTAACGACATCACGGATATAATCATTTCGTAATATGTTTATAAAAAAGCTCGTACAGGATTTGGTCAACCATGAAGTAAGCAAATTTCGTCTTGAGTGCGAATTCATTATATCAATTTAATGATAAACGAACAGTTTTGACACCGAAATGTAATCTCGACGAAACGTAATAATATTTTCTTTGTGTAAACTCGATGAATGTTGCATATACAAAAGAAACCTATATGTAAAAGCTAACTGAAAGGAATATATTATAACGTCAGTACAACTAACGAGTCGATTTTGAAACGGTTCGCGCAACGCGAGAGCAGACGACTAACAAAGCTAAATTCGCCTTTTCTCATATTAGACGTTCCTTACGTCAAATACATCAGCAAACGAACCGACAATGGCAATAAATCGTTCTATAAAAATGTCAGGAGAACGGATCCGTTTTAATTAAGTGTTGCTTGCAAGTTGCACTTGCTTCAAAAATATCCGCGTTGCGCCGCGTTGGCATCTCTCGTGCTGCTGCTCGCGTCGTATTATTCTTCTATTTTCTTCAACGCGTAGACTAATTTGAAGGATTGTATGAACGGGGGTAACGGATTAATACAGCCTGGCGCGTCGGACGAAAACGGCGGGCGGCGGAACCGTCGCGCGAAAACCGGCAATTGAACGAATTATTATTAAAAAAATAGAGGTCGACGGAATCAAGGAAACACTCGACACAACGCGTTCCACCGGTGGAACAGGCCTCGAAAAGGGAATGCAGTTTATTTACTACGATCGCTATGTTACAATCTTATTCACGTCTCGCAGCAATTAATGTTCATTAGCGTTGAAATCCGTATTCTTCCATTCAACGGCGCGGCTCGCCAAGCGGCGTTCTTAAGTTACCCCGTTCTCGTCGCTTCGTTCGTGGGCGCGTTAACACGGTGAAATTAAATTTCCATTTTTTCCCCGATCCCCCTTCCCTCCCACACCCCCTCGTCCCATGAGGTTCACGAGAGGTCAGGGGGTTGAACACGAGACGACGAGAGCCGGCAGGCGCTTAGAACATCGCCAAGTCGACTAATTCCGACGTCGGCGAGCGGAGAAAACGGCGCCGTGCTCCTCGTTGATTCGGCGCGCAGCGGCCTGCCTCGCGACACCCAACGCCTTTACACGGGCAACGACGCGTAAAGCTCAATACAAAAACTTCTGGAAGTGTAATTAGAGCGGCAGTACATCTTAGATCGTTATTTTGAGAATATGTTAATGACGGAAAGTTAATGAAACGGATGAATGAGGGGTCTCTTTCTCTTCTCCGCCGGGCGAAAAGGACGTTCTGGCTGAAAACCCCGGGAGCACAGGCTCCGATCTTCCAAGTGACGGCGTACAGAAGAACCACCCTGAAGCATGTAAATTCGCTTACGCATCTCTAAGGGCCATCCACCCTCGAACAAACATCCAGCACGGCGGAGACCTGGCTGAGTGTCCGAGCGAGAGAGACGACGATACCTTACGCGGTGTGCTTCATTAGACCCTTAATGAAATTTCAACACTTTAACGCCCCGACGCCCCGGGAAATATATAACCAATGAACTCGTTTTCACACCAGACTGCCCCGCATCTTCGTCGCCGGCATGGTCGGTCCTTCGAGCTCTCTTACCCTCCACAGGGTTGCGTCTCGAAAGGAAAACAGGGGTAGGATTCACCCTCGGAAAAGACGCTCGAGTGTAACCGCGCGCCGTGGACCGACCACACCGTGGTTTCGTATTTATACAAATGCGATCCTTCAGTCAATTCACCGAAACTGCACTCCGAATGCAGGTCGGTAAACGAGAAATCTGCGAAATCGACGCGGTGCTAGGGATTTCCAGGGATATTTGGTGAATGTTCATTCGCTGCAGTTCTATTCCATACGTTTTCACCTGCAGCACAAAATGTCTCGTCTGTACCTGCAGTGAATAAGATCTTTTTCACGATTGATGTCGGTAAATGAAAGAAGAAAATGAAATCACTGACTAAAGATGAAAAGACATTCTGAAATACCGACTTCGAAAAAATTAATGTATTCCCAGGCGAGATTTATGAATAGACCAAATCACAGACGAGGTATATGAATAAATAGACCTTGCACCCTACAGGGTTTCGTGACCGAGGATCTGAAATATCGACATAGTAAAAAATCACTGGTTTTTTTTAGCGCACTCTACGTTTAAAGAACGGCGAATTGAGGAACTGCATCAAGTAAAAAGATCGAAGTTGATAAAATAATGAATGCGCCAAAAATATGATTTTTGAAATCCATTACAGTGTTATCCAGTTTTCAATATCGAAATGTGAAGCTGGTAATTAACTGAAATCATTCTACCATGTGTCACAAAGAGGCCTATCCATGTTTTACGGAATTACGATGGGTTTTTTTTTATATAGTGAATAAGAATATATATTTTTATACAGTACGAAAAATGTATATTCTTATTCACTATATACATATAAATTTAAATGAAATATTTTCCATACATCTACAAATTAGTTACCCATATGTCAAAACTACATATTATTTATTTTTTATTAATCTTTTATTAATGGATATGTACATTTACACAAACATCTATATATTTTTTATTTATAATAAAATTCATCACGGGTGTAAGTAAAAACATATATATTTTTAGCAGTATTTTCAATAACGCAGGTAAGTGTTGGTAAGGGGTGCTGAAAAAGAAAACCTAACGCAGTAACCAGAAGGGCTACTGAAAAAGAAAACTTAAAACAGTAGTCAGAAGGACTGCTGAAAAAGAAATCGCGATACAGTAACCAGAAGGGCTACTAAAAAACAAGTATTTCCTACTCAAAAGGGCTACTGTACAATTATCTACATCTGACACAAACTCGAGCAAAAAACCGTATTTCTTTTCACAACACTAATTCATTAGCATTAATTATGAAATAAAAAATTTTCGGAATCAAACGCGAAGAGTGCTTCGTCATACTTAAAACTCCCGAAAGTAGCTACGCAACACTATTAATTTATGCACTCATCTTTAGAAATACGCAACGCTAATTGCGACGCGTTCAGAGCAACTATCCTGGAGGTTGCTGATGAACCACTTCTTTACAGCTCTTGCAGCTGCATCAGGTGATCCAAGAACAGGAACAGCCTCCCACCAATTCAGTGGAAGAATTTGGGCATTTTGTAAACGCAACGCTACTTCAAGAAACGCGGTCATTCATTATCGCAACACTAAGTTGAAAATCGCGATGAAATAATGTCGCAACACTAACTTTAAAACCAAATTCAGTGAATGTTATTCTCAACAATACGAAAGCTACTGTACAAAAGTTATTTCAAATATTCTAATACTCTACAATTAAAAGCAGTGACTCTACGTAATTCAAAGCAATAGAAAGCAAGACAAATCTTATTATGTGTAACACTAAGATAAATATAAAAATTCAAATCAAAATTACAAAAAACAACCGCGGTATTATAATTCGCAGCTCTAAAGCAAACACGATAATTATTTCTTCGCAACTCTAATTTGAACCGTAATCAATTTCTCACAAAACTAATACACAGACGCGAAATTATTTCGCAACTCTAATTCAACCCGTGATATGCCCAAAACGATGATGAACGATGATGGAGAAAAAAGTAATACAACTACATATACTAAAAGAGCATAGTGACAATGTTGTAATGAGAATGACCGCCCATGCTCTGGAATCATTTAAATGATCTAGAAGATGAGAAGCCATTTGTTGTGACCCTCTTCGTGGCAGTTTGCCGGGCCTCTTCGACTTCTAGCCTCTTCTTTCTTCGAGCGCAATGCCCGCTGAAACTTACGTCTAGCTCGAGTCTTTCTAATCACAAACCAAAAAATAACTTATAAAGGTGAAATGAAAAGATAAATCGCGAAAGTTGAACCCAGTACACATGGACGATCATCGATCATAGTGATCGTTGTCCGTTTGCATGTGCGTGCTCGAGCAATACCTATATAAACGTTCGTTTCGGGACCTACTCGCGACCTATCCACGACCGCGATCGCGATACTAAATTCGAAAAATCGAAGAGTAAAACCAGAAACAAATGGCACGCTCCATTTCTACCAATTTCACTGTCAATTTTTCAAATTAGATTTCCTGAAACAGGTTGGACACGCGAAAAGGGGACACGTGACCAGAGACTGTGCCAACCTGCCCGGCCCTACCTACTTATAATTAAACACAGGCATACCAGAAAGTAAGCTACCTATCCTAACGATTCGCCCTATATTTAAAAAATGGCAAAACAGGCACACCAACACACTCATTCAACGGTTCTCACACATACCACTCGGGCGCAGAGACCTAAACTAGAGAGGACGTCCCGGGACGCCTCCGACACCCGAGCTTAACGCACAACTTTCACACTCTAATTTACGTACCATTTTCCTGAAATCGACTGACAGTGACTAGCGATCATTGCGTAACCCGTGATTAAAACATGTTTATATTTACAACCATATGTGAAATATCAATAACTGAGAAAAAATACATATAATTTCTATGGAAATTACATGTGCAAGTTGACTTGAAATTATAACTGATCGTATAATTAATAATATAATTATGGTGTATTTAATGAGTATTATTACATAATAAATTCATACTTCAAATCAGTGCATAAATATTTTATATATTTCAACACATAATGAATGGAACAATGAAAACGACGCAATTCCACATCCTAACCACACACACACATGCGGAAAATACGTCGTGCACGATACGCTAACCTACTGTCAGTCGCTGAGACATTTTTAATAAAATTACAGACTATGGTCATCGTGCCCAATGTCTTTCACTCACCCAAGTAGCACCTGGGCACGTGAGTGAGATCCTGACAATGAACACGGAAGGGGTTAAACCTGAAAATCTTGAACTAAAAAAATAATTTATATAATTTGTATCTATGGGACTATTGCATTATTTTATTTCAAATGACTCTACTCTTTGAAAAATCATTGAAATTAGAAGAGAATAAAGACAATGAACAAGACTTGAATTTGTTAAAAAAGATATTACGAACAATTTAACAATTGCCTCAAACAATCAAAATCAAACAATTGATTCCAAATTAAATATTAACAGAAATAATTTCAGGCGACTTCTTCATCAAAGTAAATTTTCGAAAATGCGAGAGCAGTGAAAATTGCAAACTTGCTACTTTGATTCAAAAATCTACCTGTCGCGAAGTATCTTCTTGCACATAAAATTTCATACATTTATTTTTCTGCGGAAAAAATTCTAATCTTATTATTATATTTCAAATTTTAGTGAAGTTCATAATTATATTAAATTATATTTAATACTATTATAAAAGGAAAGATAAAATTGAAAATTATTAATTATTATAACAAAATATATCACCAATATAAGAAATAACTGCATCTTTCATAGCAACGAAGTCGGAGGATATCCGTCTTCTCTACTATGGAATGCTCAAACGAAATCATTTTAATAATAATTATTTATAAGTATTTATAATTTATCTATTCATCTAGATAAATTGCATATTTTATCTTTGCAAATATTTATATTGGACATATTTTGATTTTATAAGGAATTACTGCAAATTTAATTGTTAAAATCGCGATGTGCAAGAAACCCTATCCTGATCTAATACATAAAAAACCTGAAAAAAAATGTTACTACTCACGAGTATAAAAAATACCCGCGGTCACTATGCTCATACAAAATTCTACGTATACAACCAATCACCCGTGCCGATTCGGACCTTTCATCCTACGACATGATTGAGTGACCGGAGGAACATAAATGCATGCGACTCACGGGATAGATGTGAAGACCGTTATCATCGATGCTGTAATGGAGCAGGGAAAGTTATTGTGAAGACTCTCACCAAGATACCACTGAGAATCCCACAGCAGAAGTGAACACCGCAAAAAATTTCTTAAAAAACATAAAACATTTCGTTTCTAAATACACAGTGTTATTTGGGAAATTTAAATTTTAATAATGATAAAAATTGGGACTAATAATTTGAAATATTTTTATTTTATAATTATAATTTTACATTTGACTTCAATACAGAAAGAACTATAAAAAAATGAAAAGAATTTAAATACAGCATGCTAAAATACTTACATTTTTAGCTTTTGAAGCATCGTAAGATTCTTGGAGTATTAGGGAAAATGGAGACTGTAGAAGATCTAACAAAACATCAAACATAGAATTTGTATTTAAAAGTAAAACAAACTCTTAAATTGTAGATGATAAAAGATTCTTACATTCTTGGCTTTAGAGCCATCTTGGATTTTCCCCCAAAAATGCAAAAAGTTGATGCTGTGAGACGTCTGTAACAAACATCAAACATTATACTTTGATGTTAAATTTAAAAAATTGAATAAATTGAGACACAATGTATAAAATTACTTACAATCTTGATTTCCTGGAGAGGCCTTATCCTCTTGAGCACTGACTCTAATACCGAAAACGAATATTGAACAAGAAAAAATATGAAAAAAGAAAAATAAATGACTATCAACGCGCGTGTTTAAGTAACAATCGACGAACTCACTGACTCTAACTTCGCGAATTATAATTTAAATGAATTAATTTAATTTAACACGAGTTATTTTACTCAGAAAAATGTTAAAATACTGCGCAACAAACACTGAGTCTATCGACCGCATTGCGCGCGATCACTAAAATTTTCTGAAAATAAAGCTGGTTAGTTGGAGGAGGGAGAAGAATACGTTTATTTAGAAAATACAGTTATTTTTCTAGAACACGATTGTAAAGAAACTTGAATATTTATTAAAGACATTAGTTGTAAATTATAAAGTATTTCTCAATACCGAATACTGTAAATGGAAGACGAGTATTGTATTCTGAATGCTCGTTATTAGAGTAGGAAGTATGCACATTAATATATCACGTCAAGTGTTATAAAGATTCGAAAATGTTTTACAACTGAAAATTTCACAGTCAAATGTAAAGAAATAATATTACGAGAAACGCGTGTGAAATCTTACTTTGAATTGTTTAATTACACATCAATCATTTGTATATCTAAAATAAATGAAATGTTACCAAATTTCCGTCAAAGAATATCAGATTGTCCATTAATAATCGTAGCGTCTATGTGTTCTATCCTATCTCTGGAATCAAGGAACCTGCAAAAGAAACCAAAAATTAGAACAAATGTGTGAAACGAAGGCAAATGTGTACAAATGAAACGATGATCAACTTTAAATTCTACTAAAAAAATGCACGAGACATGCTATCGTTAAATGTGCGAGTGAAATCGACGACCGAAGAAAAATCGGCGCAAAAAGTTTCAAAGCACAACACGATTTCATTACTGTGGTGCTTGATTAATCGTTAAACACACGTGTATTAATTAAATATACTATTAATGAAGTACAAATGGAAGTAAAAGAGTGTCGAGGAAGCGACGCTATCGAAGAGACGCTACCGATAGGTTAGGAAAGATCACGAACCTGCGACTGTAATACGTGTTGCTGTCACGAAATTCGGTGGCCGAATGACTCTCCGCGACACGTCTCGTCTAGCAATTGAGAAAATAGTAGGGGATGGGGTGATGAACGAACAGACATGTCTCGGCACGTTTAGTCGAAAGTGTTTATTTGCAACGATGAAAACAAAGGTGCGATAAGAACCTTACAAAAACACGTAAGCGTGTGTTTATGTTGTTCTGAACTACGAATTTCGAGCCTCAAGGCCTTCTACACCTTATTTATTTGAAAAATGGAAAATTTTATTATATTATGCAGTAAAGTTGTTATTTTAGCTATTAAATACGTACATTCTTAATAAGTTATTATTGAATTTTGTATTAGAATTATTAAAAATTACGCAGTATGAAGTTAAAGAAGCAATAAATAAGTAGAAAATAGTTATAATAGAAGTATGTGTGTAAAAACATATAATAAAATACATGTGTGTGTGTGTGTGTGTGTGTGTGTGTGTGTGTGTGTGTGTGTGTGTGTGTATATATATAGAGAGTTAGTCAATTACAAGGTTACAATATTTTTACTGGTTAGAATTAAAATTTTGGTATAAAATTATAAATAACTTTTAGCATGATATATTCTTTATATTCCATTATTTCTTTAATTGTTGAAAATTGCATGTAACGATTATTTGGTTAAATCTTACCTTGAGTTGAAGCCAAAAATGCACGTTTTATTATAAAAATACACAATACAAACATAAGTCTAAAACTGTTGATTTAAATTTTTGCTTGAGAACTTCTGAGATAATATTTTTTTCTGAATAATTTGTTTCTGGACACTTTCCTCTTAACACACTAGGTGTGCTTCCTTCCGCCATGTTTGCTGCTTAAAAATCGATCATGAGAAATATCGATATATTCGAGAATTGTAGGAAGTGTATTCCGTATATCACTGTTGGCGCTGTAATCGCGCGTTTCATACAAAATGTTAACTGGAAATAAAAAATAAAAAATTCTGGTCAGAAATACACAAAATTCATGACAAATTCGTAAAAAAGAAGGAAAAGAAGGAAGAGAGATAGGTTAGACGCCACTGATAAGTTAGAAGAACCTAATACGACATAATGCGTGTGGTTGTCACAAAATTCGACAGTTGAATGACTATATTCGCGTATAGCGTTTAAAACCAGAAAAACTTAAAATTTCATCCATGATAATATCTATTTCTGAAAAAAAATATAAATCATCCAAAAAATCATTTAAACACTGTAATGAGTATCAAAAATCATATTCTTAGCACATTCACTACTTGACCAACCTCGATCGTTTTACTTGATGTAATTCCCCAATTCACCGTTGTTTAAACGTAGAGTGCGCTAAAAAAGCAGTGGTTTTTTACTATGTCGGTATTTCAGGTCACGGGCCACGAAATCCTGTAAGATGTTTGGTTTATTCATATACCTCGTCTGTGACTAAAGGGAAAGAACCTTTTTCCATAACATATATTTATAGAAGTCGTATCGACTGCTTCATATTCTCTGTTCAAATGATTGCTATATAGAGTGCGCTCGAGTACTGTTCGCTTTCACTAATTGCAAATTTTAATTTGCAATACAAATTTTCAGTACTCCAACTTTTTTTAAATTTAAATTATATAATTTTATAATGTAAAAACAATGAAAATCAGTATTACTTATTATGAAAAATGAATGAAGAAAAATATACTTTTTATTATTATTAGTATACGTATGCATTATTAGTAAATTCTCTAACACTAGTATTATTAAAAATTTTAAAATAATTTCTGGTATATTTGATTTTTTAAAGAGCTCTAAAAAGATAATTAATCCTGGAAAAATTTTTATATTACAATTTTTTTTATATTTATAATTTCAGAAAAATTTAATATTTATATCCCGGAATAATTAATTCCAGAAAATTTTTTTGCAAATTCAATAAGTATAAAATTACCTCTTTCCGTGGAATTATTAATTCCAAACAATTACAGAAATTCTCAAAAAGTAGAAATATCAGGCGCATATCTTCCGAAACCGTCTATTGACTCTCGAGCTACTTGAAGACACGTTCCATTTTTGGCAAATTTTTCACAATCAATTGGCAAATATAATCATAATATTTGTCAGATTTGATTTCCCACACCTAAAGAGCCATCCGTGTTTATATTCTACGTTTATATTTTACGATCATGCCAAACATAATGTGAAATTTATTACAGGAATTCTCTGTAATTTCTATGTGTTATAACGTTAACCGACATCTATAAATAACGGACTCAAATTTGTTCTCCCCATATATATTTTTAATTTGTTACCGTGAGTAAAATTATAACTTCAGTAAGAAAGCTAAAGCAATGTATGAAATACAAGCGTGAAGTTGCAATTTGATTGATCAATTAATTTTTTGTTGTTTCAGACCCGAAGAGTCAACGAACGGAACAAAGATTGTGCACTGAAAAATCGCGATATTCTTTTCCACAAGAGATTCTGTTACCACGAAGGATTGTTGATTGCACGTGCACCGAAAGAACTTACTTGGTTAAAAAATCTGGGACGAGGTTATTGATATCAAAAAAGTGCATTATGATCTGTCAGGCTCGGCTGCAAGTAGTCCATCATTAGCTGAAACCAGTTTTTTCGGCCCACCCTCAGTCCGCTCGAGCTGCTACCCATTGCGTATTTGTAATCTCGAATCGGTGACCTCTGATTGATTTTTATCGTTTTCTTTTATCTCGTAATTATCATCCTGCGCCAAGGGGTGTTTTTATCACGAAGATCGTACTTCCAGCAAGCTGACGTATCCACCGATGCATTGGTCGGACACCTTCCTCGCATTCCAAGCAAATTGTATTTGCGCCGCGAGAATATTTATCTTTCCATCCTTGAAGGCAGGCGACCGCTGGAACAAGATTTTAATTTTTCGTTTAACTCTGGAAGGAAAATAAGTTATGGTACAGACGCTAACGAACAACGAATATCAGATTCCACACATATACATACATATATATAGAAAAATTATTGTATGTAAATGACGTACGTAAAAAATAGTTAATTTCATAGTAGTAGACAGTGGATATGGAGTTTGTAAAATACACAAGAAATGCAAATCAAGTAACAAATTTCGAATCGAGGACAAGAAATTTTTATACCTTTCTGACGTCAATTATAAGCAAAAAGGAAAATAGTAAAAGTAATTCCATATGCAATACCGTAAATTTTGAAAAAAGTAGGAATTAAATCTATAATTTCTTGCTATTTGTAAATCCATACATCATTGGAAATTCTATTTTTTGTTATCTTTTTTATCTTAATTGCTCATGTAATCAAATTCATCTAATTGGTAAGCTATGAATGAAACATGAGCAATTCATTGCTTTAATAGTACAAGATCCACATCAGTATCAATTATATCACATTCACAGAAGAAGAAACTTATTTACAACAGTCTGAGAACATTAATTTTAATAAATGTTCAACTTTTCTCGTACAAATTGTCTCAGTCAAAAGAAAATCCTATTCATTGTACGTATACAATATAACATAAGTTATACAGTTCGTACACCATTATAATATTTAACTTGTTGTTTTCCATTCAATATCGTTGATCATATAAGAGGTATCTGTTTATGATCAAGCAATTTTACCTTTATACGAAAATAAAATATTGAGAGCAAATAATCTCAAAATTAACTTTAGTACTCAATCTTCTAACTAATACACTACTTAAAATAGATGTAAGCATAAACGTTTATTTACGACAGTTGGCTTCGTTATGTAATCTAGAATTGATTTAGAAAAAAAATAAATTTCTCCACTTTGACGTGATTAATATAATTTACCGGAATAAATTAAATTAACGAACTGGTATTATTGGATTGTAAATTAAGTTCTTTTCAAATATGAAAATACTTTATCACGTAAATAATAAAGCTCAAAATCTAAAACATTTTAAAACCATATATAATATTTAATAAAAAATCTTGTTTACCACCTCCAATCCTAAACTATAAATTCAGATCTAATGATATCAACTTACCCCTACTCCACTTTTGCTTTCGACATGACAATGTACCTAAAAACAGATACGTACAGTCGGCCAAAATTCCACGTGCTTAATAACACGACGCACCGGTATCCAGTTGCGACATCCAAATAAAGCACGCCTCCGACAATCAAAAAGATAGGAGACGTCGCACTAATATTCAGGCGACCTGTCATCTCTTTGAGTCTGGTGCGTGGAGAAAACGGTGACAAGGTACGAGAAACGAAGAAAGTAACCGTACGACATTAGGATAGTTCGTGGACGTTGTATTCGCGAGAAGGAACGCGCGTTCCGATCCACCGATAGGCTCATAATTCCCGCGGTATAAACAGGATCATCAACTGATACTACACCACGTGTCTGGTGAAACATTTTCAGCATATGCACACACCGGGTGCCCCAGGGAAGACGCACATGTCAGTAAAAAATGACTCTCATCGGTAAGAAGACCACGAAAGGCTGAAAATAACCAAGAAATGATGGCTGACTCTTCGTTAACAGCCAGTCAGCCGTCAGATGCAACTGCACCAGGAACTATGAGTACGAATTGCTAGTACCTTCGCCGGAAGCCACAGCCGTGGAAGATCAATTTTAGAGGGCCGATCATCTTGTTCCATCCCCAGATATCCAGTTTATTCGACCCTTCACCCGTGTCTCGTACCATTTAGATTGCTGGCAAACTTCCTTCCAAAATATCGTCACACGACGATTGATAAACGAGCCTAAAGTGATTTGGCGCTTTGAACTGACTGTAATCAATTTGGATTAGAGACCGTATTGGGAAAGTACAGATTTCGAGGAACGTGTGATCAGGGTCAGATGAAGAAATTTTAAGTGGGAATAAATTAAACACAGGACAGCTAAAGTTTCAAAATTCGTGACTGTCCGAATTTTTGTAACTCTTGAAACTCACGGATAATCAAGTTTAAAAATCTGATAAAATAAATAAATAAATTGATAATTCAATTAAATTGACTTTGATCTTTGAGGCTAACATTTTATTTCATCTTATTTGAAACGATCCTGATTTTCTGATCGTTGCACAAGTGATTAAACTGGAAGTCTGACCAAGCGAGAAGTTCTTGAATAACGAGCGAATGAAGCGATTCATTATAATATCATCCGCGAAAGCTATTTCCAAAATAAGAAACGAAGAAAAAGGTGGATAGTGACGTTACAGGCTGAAACAAAGGGAAGAAGCCGACCGCAACGTCAGAAACTGGTTTATCGACGTAAAAAGCTTTTCTCCGCAATGGTGTTTCAAAACAACGATCCGTTTCGATTATAGTGTCATTGGTATCGGTGGCGAGCAACGATGAAAGAGGAAAGAAAGGCGGGAGAGAAGAGAGGACAGAAAACGAATGTGAAAGAACGATATTCTCCCTAGTATGAAATACATGCATAAAAGAGCGAAGCAAATCGACGGAAGATCCTTTCGTGAATCGCCAATAATGCCGCTGCTGTTAATCCTTACTCACCAGCCAATCGACGAAAGATTGTCATGCAATGGAAAGGGGGAAAGTCTTGGTGCATAGTCTTGGTTAGCCGATCGTAAGCGATATAAAAGCAAATTGCAGTTACAATGTCGCATGTATAATTCCGAGCAAATGATATTCTTGGTTGATTATTCAAATGGACTAATTTCGAAAGACAATTTTTTATTCTTTACGTAGACTATCTTATAAACTGAATGCACTCCGTAAAATGACAGAACAGAATGTACAATAATTTATGTACAAATGAAATTGAAGGAGAATTTAATTTTTATTCTCTTGAATTTTTAATCGAATTACGTTCGCATTTGCAGAACGCAGTTAACTGATATTGACTAATTGGGTTTTTCAATTGTAACCATTACAAATTCGAATCTGATGCCATATTGTAATGTACGATATAGATCAATAATTTGAGTAAACGAATTTGCTTTACGAATGAAAAGTTTCATTTCGACGTTACTTTGATTATAGGATTCCACAATCCTAAATAATGTACAGGATACCGAGCAAATTAGTGTCATGTTCAATCTAAATTCCAAAACTTGTGTTCTTATTTTACCTCCCTTGTGATTATATTAGACTACCATTTTATAATGTTCAGAAACTATTTGCACGAAAGTGCTTTTAGATTTCTTACCTCTATAATTATACCGCAGAAAAGACGAAGAAAAGGCTACGGAATTCTTATCCAGCAAAATCTGCTCGATCGATCCAGTTTCTTTTTACACTTACAACGTCGTAAATGAAGGCAACGTAGTAATCTCTGCAATCTCAATATCGCCGATCTGATCCCCAACGAATCGATCGGCCGTGGCTGTATCTTGCAGATCTGGATACTCGAACGTTTCGCGGTTTTTTCGAAGATGAAACTGCCGCATAAGAAATTGCGGTTACACAAACGGTATGCGACGCGTTCGAAATAAGCTGGGATAAGTTGATACACGGGCAAATTGGTACGTAAAAAATTTTTCAACGCTGACCGTTGGATATCTAACAATACAAATCATCGGAGCTATCAAAAAAAAAAAAAAAAAAAACGTTTAAATTTTTATTATTATTGGAAAGTGTACCAAAATTAATATAGTAGAATTGTGATAGTACAGTAGGAAATTATTAAATATAAAGATATTACAATCGATAAAAATATGCTGGTGAAATTTCATCGCTGTCGACAATAGCGGACAATGTGTGGCGCGATTTGTCACAACAATGCACACGTGTTGACACTTGATAAGTTCGAGACTATACCGAGGAATTCCTTTTCTTCAGTTACTCATAAAAACTGGAGATGTAGTTGCGGTTTCACTCATTGCATTGTTTGATTTAGACAAGCGTAGCTAGTAGCATTATTTCAAAGTGTAACACGGTACCAAGTTTCGATTGCAAAGATGGAAACTTTATAAAAAAAGAAAGCACGTAGATATATCGTCGATGTGTACTACTTACAATCGAAAATTGAAAGACAATACATTCGAATAAATTCTGAGATGGAAAAAGTAAAAGATTTGAAAAAAAAAATGTATTGGAAGTTAAAAATTGTAAAAATTATTTCAAAACGACATTTTGCCTATCAATTTATAAATATAACGCTTTGGAAGAACGACGAATATGATAAAGAATATTCTTAAAATGTTATTTCGTATAATTGGGATGATATATCAAATTTTATACGTAGTCTTAGAAATCGTCATGAAGCTAGAGACAACTATTCGCTGTTTCTCGTTTACAATTTGTCACTGCTTCAACGTTCAATAAAAGTTAGCAAAAACTACTGCCTACGCCAATGCTCGGTATCCTTGTCTAACTATAATCTTGAATAGAGAGTTTAGCTCCAAGGAAGATGAATGGTATGGAATAAATTCGAATGCAACATTGCTACTTTGTCGGTGAGGAGATGAACGATGTGGCAGCACTCGACCTGACGGCGAGAAAACGAATTAGGCTCGACTCACAACGTATCTCGTACACACAACCAACTTGGTTGTTTCTCGTCCCTCGCGGCGACATTGCATTCTATCTGGAAGATATAATCGATCTGTAATTTCTGGAAAATGAAATTTCTCCTTTGGCTTGAAATTTCTCTCGTGTCGCCGATTTCAACGAGCGTTGTTTGTTGTATGAACAAATCTTAAGATACCTATAGAAACGATGTAGAAGAGGCGGGACGACGAAGAAGAAACATGCAACGACCAATGCTATGCGACCATTGGCGTAACAAACGTTCAATCGTCTTTACGCCCAGGTATAATGTGCTCACCTTGTTGTGCGGTAAAAGATCGGCTTCAAGTTTGATGCATCAAATGGCGATTACCATTTACAATGTGTACAAGACAGGGATCTGCTAAAGCCAAGATCCAGACATCGAACGACTTATTGCACTTTTTTCTCGTGTTTCGTTCAACCGGCTTCCTCGCCAACGTGCTCTCTCTCTCTCTCCCTCTCTCTTTTCTGGCACACCGTTCCTCTCACCTTCAGCTCGCGTTCCATCTTTGCAATATCTTTTTCTCTGGCTTTTTTACTTTGCCGAGTGCGCACGTAGCCAAGCCTCTTGCTCTCTCGCGTACCCAAATGCTGTTCCGTCTTGCAAAAATGATGGTGCACAGCGGTTGACCACTTGTCTCGGTTGGTATGTCGTTCCACTTGCATCTTGAGATCAGTTTCATTGCCTCTCAAACTTTGATTCTTCATCATATGAATGCATTCAATATCAATGGATCATCGAACATTCGGGAGCCATTGCTATTTACACTGTCACATGATTGAATTTTTAATTTCTAATTTTTAATTCTGTTACTGACCTCTATCAGGGAGAAAATTTTCTACTGTGAGTTCAACTATGGAAAAAGAAACTCTATCTTCCAAGTCGAATATTACCAGTTCTCTTATTATGTTGTCCCTGTTTCCTCGAGTCGATTATTCGAAATTTCATGATTTTAAATTCGTCGCAGTGTATCTTGCGGCGATCAATCGTCTGTTTCACGGTTTGTAATTATGCGTAGCTATTAGAAATAGCGAAGTTCTAAGCGCTCAAAATGGTCACTTAATTTCGTCGTTATAGGACGCGGGAAGAGAAAGTGAGGAATATTAGAGAGTGTCATAAATTAAACTCTCCTCTAAGTTAGTAGTACTCCGTCAACCAGGAAGATCTATTACTTTGTAGGTGCGTGTATTGTGGAGTCATTGGCGCTGACATCCAAAATGATCTTTAAATATCAAAGTCTTCTACATTTTGAGAAACAATCATGGAAGTGATAATATCCTGATAAACGGCCGAGATTTCACTCTAGTAATTTCTCGTCGCTATTTTCATCTGTTCCTAGAACTTAGCTTCGCAAAATGTATACCCAACATAATGTATTATACCTAAAATGATTCACAAAGATATTTGAACACCTACAGGCAGAAATAAAGGATGTACGTACGTAATTTTGAAGAATATATACAAAGAAAAACGTTTGCAAAAAAGAACGCTACAACAGACTCTGCAAAATCAAAATTTAAAAACATGGAAAAAAGTATTAAAGCTTAGAAATTGATTGGCACTCAAACAGAGAATCAGATCATTTATAGCGTCTTGAAATTTCATTATTGTAATAAAACAATTACCGTTGCGATCTGAAAACATACACAAAAGTTATAAGATACTTATTGGAAATGCAAATTTCACATAAATCACCAACATTGATTCATACGCTGGAGAAAGCGTATTATTTTGCTCGTGCTAGAGTTCAAATTATTTTCCTCATCATTTCGTGAAATTAGTATCAAGGGAGTATTATGTTATATCTCTGAAAGATTTCTCTTACGTTTTTTCGAAACGGATTTCTCTATTCCCTAATCGTTTCCTTTCTTCTTCGCGAGGAGAGAAAAATGCGCATTCGCATACCCATCGCTTCGTTAGATGTGTGGTGATCCAATTCAAAAAAAAAAAAAGTTCCTCCACGCCATCAATTCCGCACGAAACTGCTGCGTGTTACTTCAGGCGATATTTTTTTCCTGACCTACCAACTACAAAATCTCGGAAATTATACATTCGATTTCCTTTGAATTTTGAAAGAACATCCTCTATACTGTATTTTAAAATGGAACGTAGGATTCTTTTTCATGTTGCAGTTATTATTTTCTTCTTTTTTTTAGAAACGTTTAAAATTGACTTTCTTCCAAGCTGCTGCCACTTTTGCGATCATTAAAATTTTCAAAAAATCCGACACTACACTTTAGGTAATAGGGTAATAAGATAATAGATAGGTATTAGGTAATAGGTTCTAATTTATGAAATCAAAAAGAATTTTCCAGTTTAAACGTTCAAGTACTTGTATTTCAGTCGAAAACATTTCCAATATAGCGAATTCTATTAAAAAAAATTTTGTTTCTTAAAAGAAGAGAAATTGAAAGAGCTAAAAAACTACACCATATTAATATAAGATTCAACAATTATAAGAGTCGATGAACCGCGGATGAGAACGAAACGCGAATACCGGAATCGTGACAAGAGGGTAGACGCGCGAACAGGCGCTGAAAAAAGAGCAAAAAGAGGTGCAGAGAAGAAGAAATACCGGTAGAATTTGTAACCTAAGCCAGTGGCAACACCGGTAAAAACCTCAACAGCGACATGAACGTACAAACCGCAGCAAAGTATTTTGTTCCAGAGCACACAGTAATTTACAATGTTGCATGCGTGTTTTAGTGGTAAACGCGAGATCATCGTGTGAAAGTCTATTGCACGAGAGTGCAACGATTGAGTTCTATGTCTATCATTTAGTTGTCATTAAAAGTACGATCGAATAATTTTTTTTTTCATTTAGCTGTTCATTAAAAAATCGGTAAATTCACCTAACGTTCTTTTATTTATTTCTTTATTAGGATCTATATATAAAATTTATATTGCTCATTATTAGATAGTCACTGATCGATTAAGTCAATGAGATATTCCCTTAATTTTGCTTTTCATACAGAATTATAGAAAATTCTGTAAAATTGCTGGTTGTAAAATGCAAGATTTTACAATTTCTACATAAGAAGCTAATTTCAACCTAACAATAGCAGTTACAATTCATTATGGCTACAGTCAGAATAAATTAACACATTTGTTTGTATCCAAATCGTGTATCAATTTCTTCGAAGAGAACATAATCATCTTTTCATGCCGAATTATCAATGTTTGGATTATCAGAAATATCAGTGCGAAGGATGTAACATTAAACTTTGGATATACACCGATAGGAAGTAATTACCATTATCACTTCCTGCGTCTCTGATAAGACGTGTTCTCGTTTGTGTTCCACGAAATGTAATATCAATATCGTTTAGTTAAGCTATTTGTTGAATCGTATACGTTACGTAGAATCTGTATAAATGGTTGTGTTATCGACAAGTGTGACATGCTTCACACTAAAATTATTAACATTAAAATTACTCCGATAATTTTAATTAATTCGTTTGTTAACTGTAAAGTTGCAAGATTATGGAACCATGTGAGAAAAAGTTACACTCATACTAGGTTTGTATGACTTTGTCATTAATATAATCTCGAATATCGGATCTCCAATCTAGAATATAGAATTTAGCGATGAAGAATCTAGAATCTATCCTGTGATGAAGAATCAAAATTTTAGATTCTTGGAGAAGCTTTCAATCTAATTGCTGTGCGTTAATAATCGAGAGAGAGAGAGAGAGAGAGAGACTATCTAGATATGATTCTTTTTCAAATAATTACATTATATGTATATTGTATTAATTGATCTGTTGTACATGTAATAATATATACAACAGATCAATACTATTAATAAGTTAGTTCCGTAATAAGTGTAAAGTGATCAAATTTACTGATAATTCCCTACGAGAACTGATTGTAAGAACCTTAAATTAATAAAAAAGAGAGAGAAAAAAAGTAATTGTTTCTGCGGTAAAGGAACATGTTCCATTTGGAGCGCATATTTTTCGCGTGCTCCAAAATAATTCATGAGACGTGTGCTGTCGTTGCATGACGTTTACGCACTTTGTGATGATCCACGCACGTTGCGTTCCTCGGTGCATGCAATGAGCATGTATGCATAAGCTACGTTGAAACGAAATCACATACAATGTTTGTATTACAAACCGATCGGTCGGCGTGCTATTTCTGTCGGTACAGTCGTCGATAAAACGTGACCAACATCCGAGGTGATCATGAGCCAGTCTATACTTTGTCGACTAGTTTTCAAGGTATTTTTCACTCACGATTCTTGTTCACTTTACAGAAAGGACTGTAACCGAAGCAAAGATCAGCGATCTACACTCGTTCGCGGCCATTTATTATTTGCACAAATGTGTATGTATGCGTATGCGTATGGAGTGTGACATCGATTCAAATTGCGAGGAATAGTCGCGAAAGAAAGAACGAGAATGAAAAGAGAAGAAAACGGAAGATTCAAATGATATCACTGATTCCATTGCCTCCCTTCGAATATGATAATATGATAATACGACTATGAATAATAAATTTTCTTAGCATTTTGCTCCAATATGAGGAGATCTCCATCTTCAGTTTCTTCAGATTCTGTTCATAAATATATAAATTTAGGTAGATAGATGTAACTATTAAGAACATATAAATAAAGTTTGAACTTATTATTGAAACTTAATAGTACGTGACTTATAAGACATACATATAGTCATAGATATCGTGCGGATATTATAAATAACACACGCACTATAAAATAATAAAATCTCCAAAGCGATGACTTGAATAAGTACCTATTAATGTTCAAGAAGAAAATACTAATTTATCACTTCTATAACATAGCTTTGATTAGAATTTTCTTGTAAAAAATCACGCATTTCTATAAATATCTTCTAACTCCTTTTCTAAAACATGATAATTTAAAAAGCTTTCATTTTACATTACATAACGTGGCTATTGTATCATCATTCAAGTGACGAATGTGCATTCCTCAAGTTGTAACTTTATATAATAGGAAGCGCGTGGCTTCGAAAAGTCAACACGAAGAGGAATAGATAAATAATTGAAGATGCACCAATTGTTCTGGCAACGAAGTATTCCACGCTTTCGCTATATGTATTAACTACACTAAAAATAATATACAAATATAACAAAAATAACATACAAAGTATGTGACATAATTAATACAACTGAATGTATCAAACCGGATGAACAGGTGCCAGATAGAGCTGCCAAGTACAGGTTAAGACAGTGTATAAACTTGTTGAGTCTGATACAGTGTTTAAACTTGGTTCGTGGCATAGTTAGATGCATAGCTAGTGCATTTTCAGATCGTTACGTAATTTTATTTATCACTACAGAAATCCGATCGTTAATTGCCTTTTTTCTGCCTTTTCATCCTTCAGTGTGATGTATTAAACACAATCTCAGTAGCAGTCTCATTAATCGTATCTTATTTTTATATTCTTATATCTTAGTTTTATTAACAATTGAATCGTATATTTAAATTTTGCCATGAATTCGTAGAGTCACGGGTTCTTTGCTTCCAAAACATCTTTCTATGTATTCTTGCTTATTTCTTCTGTCTTTAACAATCATTGTAAAAAGCATTAGATAAATCATGCACATCACTTTCCACAAGTATAGATACCTTTAATATTTATCATAATATTTATTAAAATACTCAATGCTTAAAAGTATTACTAATGTAATAAGCAACAAATACAGAGTCACTTATTTTTAACTTATTCGTGATATTTAAAATTTAACTAGAAGTTATTATAAAATGAGTACACTTCATATTACGATTTTTACCGTAATATAATAATTTACAGAAATGAAATATTTTGTTTTATAAAAATACAAAAAATAGCATGACAGTCAAAGTGTTAAGAAATTAAATCATTCAGTAAAAAAAAAAAAAACACAACAATATACTTGGAAACTTTAGACTATATTTAACATGCTGCTCGTTTTCGATTAGTTAGTATTCTAGAGATTCTTTGAATTAACAATAATTCGAATGCGTGGCAGCGATCGTCTAAAAGTCGATTTAGTGTTGACAGGAGTACATGTAGGATGGCATCTCTACCACCAATCCACGTTAAACGTTAAAAAACAGGACTTCGACCCTGATTTGTATAAATTCTGCAGAAAATAAACGCTGCCCACATGAACAACTGATGCCTTCATACTTGTCCACTTTCTGTTTTTCTCTCCAAACGTCGTTTATGGAGATAAAACGAGACGAGACACCGCGTCGTAGAAGTACATTCCGTTGGAAAATACAATTGATCGAATGGCGACATATTTTGTTACATGCAACGTACAACACATTCACGTGTATACACTGAATGTGAATTGTTTCATTCCAAGAAAACGTAAGAAAAAAAGTTTCGTACGATATGGTATTTCTATTCGATATTTCTGATCGAGTTAAATATGGGATTGATTAAGTCGAAAATTTGATACATAAATGCAAATCTAAAATAACTTCAATATCAGTTTATAAATGATAGTGATCAAACTCTGTATTGTTCTATTTAAAATTTGCGTGCGATAAATATTCAATTTTTAAAAAATAAAATACATATTCAAACATCAGACATTGTATCTATATGAAATAAAAAAAGAAGTATATTACTACTATTATGCTCTATTTTTATACATACAGTAGCATAATTTATAAAATACATCCATTATAAATTACATATAATTCAAAAGGATGCAACAAGAAAAATTGAAATCAATCGAAATTGCACTGGTACGAAAACGTATTGGTTGTTTTCGAGTAACAAAAATGCAAAAGGCAGTAAAACAAAGTTATTGGAAGGAGGAAAACATGTAATTCCGACAAGTACCATCTGAGAGTCGAAAGAAATGAATAAAAAGGAAAGAATAAGAAGCAGCGTTTTCAAGACAAACACCAAGTTAGTTATAAAATCAGAGGAGACAAATAAAAGAAAGGAAGAAAAAATGAGCGAAACAAATACAAAAGATATGGAATGGAAATTTAAGGATGACCGTAATCTCTCTACAAGAATTTGACCAACACAATTCTAAGAAAGACTGCAGCGCAGAGAGTACGAATAATGCCTAAGGTATTTTATATACATTGCAATCGTTTCTTTTACAAATCCAATTCCTGGTAATGAAAAATTATAAAAATTTAAATTCTAGTCAAGAAATTATGAATCGGGCTATAATATCTTTTATGCCAAACTAATGTAAAAGTAGCAGGAAAAGAATAAAAATTATTATAAAAGATAATTGCAGAAACTTTCATTCTAATAATCGTGCAAAATCAAATCTAATCAATAAGAGAGATTTATGATCTATTTGGGAATAATTCGACATAGAAGCTCTACGTAAAGATTTCGTTATTGAATGCGTAAAATTTGTTTCTGTAATGACAACAATTGTCGTAGGAATACTAGTAAACTATCAGTAAATTTACTTATAAAATTACTTCTGAAATATCGTGTATCTATCGTTGATTATCATCCGGTGAATCCACTCTGAGGACATTTTACGACTGTCATTTCACTCCAACTACCAATCCTTACCTTCAACTCATCTAAACTTGACGTCCATTCCCCCAACGATCACTATTTTCCTTCATCAAAATTTAATAACATTTGTTTTCTTACCTCGGTTACGTACAAATAACAACGTCGTGATGGATTCTGAATCGAAAAGAAATAATATCTGCATAATATTTTGATAATTTAATAATTATATAAAGTAAACACGTTACGAATTCATATTGAATAATGCATTTGTGGAAAGTCAAGTTTCCATAAAATTAACTTAAGAGACAACAATTTTGTAAAAATGTGTGTGTGGATACGTGTATTAATTGTACAGATTCAGATAATAGGAATACAGATTTATGTAGAAATTTGTAGAGATATTTACCTCTTTTGATGGTAGAAAGTAGAGAAACATTTGCTTGAAGATCTATAAATCGAGAGAAAGATATATAAAATATTTTATTTCACAATGAACGATTGCTATAAGTACTTTAGTTATCTATAAACCGGAGACGCTTTGTAGAAGATCCCCTGCATCCAAGACAAGGAATACAAGGCATCGTTTATGTAAAATGAAGGAAAGAGGGATATTAAATACAAAGCTCGTATACAAATAATTTTCGTATGGAGAGATTTATTTTATAGCTTGCAGCTTATTTGCAATCGCACATGCACGCACACATTCTATTTTTAATTGAAGTTTAATTGATTGCCTAAAGTTGCATAAATTATGTCGTTAAAATGCACATCGTGTCAATCACAACTGATCTGAACGGTAAAAAAATTCCATATTTGATTTACACAAGATGTGAAATACTGCAAATAGATAAGCAATATCTATGCATATTGCAAGCATTTATATGTGCTGTTTATATAAGCAGAAATATTCTACAGTGTGTCTCTTCATAAAATTGAAATATAACTTGTATGATACAAACATAACACTTAATCATGTAGCATTTATATTATTTCAATTTATTACCACGTTTTCTTTCTTTCGTTACATATCCAGAAATATTTTTAAACGGAAATAATTTCTTTTTGATTCGCGAAGATTCAAGAGAAGTTTTTGTTATCATTTGCAGAATTTCAAAAACAAAATATTTATAAATATTATGATTTATATATCATTTGTAACTATTTTATTCAATATTTACTGAATATTTAATTATCTAATAATTTGAATAATGAATATCTAATATTTCAGAAAATGACATTTCCATAGGAATGTTATCATTTTGAATTTTAAGTGGCCGATGAATTTTAAATAACCTCTGTACAAATATAAATCGCGAATTACGAATTGAATTGAATACGAATTTACTTACCTATTTTCACCTTTGATATACGTAATTGCGCAAAGTTTCAAACATCTAATGATGCACAGCATTTTTAAAAGGTAAATTATCGCACCATTCGATTAATTTTCACACTTTCGGGGCGGCCATTATAATATTACTCGACGAACGCATATTACCAACTGAATGTGCATATACAGATTACTTCGCGCCATTGGTAGTTACATTACATTTCTTAATGAAGTGTGTTGGCAACGAATCTATTAGTGACATAGTATTCATACTATTCAATAATTTATTCCTCTTACAGGACCGTTTGATTTAATACGTGTTATATATACCATATTTTCTCGAAGTTTCGTTCTCCAAATAACGATGGGGAAATTCATTTGCGTTATTAAGTTGATTTGGCGGTGTCCGATCGACCATCGAGATCATTCGCTGGTGATAAATGGTACACTCGAAATTGCAGCACTCTCTTCGCATGGGCGAGCTTCTTTACTGACAACACTGTATCCACGTAAGTAGAATTTACGCATCAGTCTGATATTCAATCGTAAAAGCTTGACGTTCATCTAAACTCGTGTGCCACCTCCATCCATCCAACCACCACTCTCCGACGAAAGACCCCTCGCTCTCCTGACAGCCGAGTGCCTGACGTGTCTCCTCCCCGTGCCAGAGACGTGCCCCCTCCCAGCCGGTGCCCGCAGGCCACCGTGCACCTCGTCGGCGTGCCGTTGCTACCAGCACTGTTAGTGAGTTATGGACCGCATGCAAGTGCGCATCAGATGTATCAGTAGTGTGTCGTATTCGTTTCACTCGCAACTCTTTCACGTTTCACCATCCACGGCGTACATATCTTTCTATGCATTCATCACCGCTATCCATTCGACCGTGCTTCACTCTGTGAGTGAACTACGTTAGTCAAAAGTTCACACTGTTTCCTAACATTTCTTTGGTACAGCGTTAAAAAGAAGAACTCGCGTAAAACGAAATACGGAGAATTTTTTGGAGAAACGTAGATTAATGGTTCTACTTTTGAGATACATCGCAAAACAAGAGTCAATGTGTGCGCCGTGACGTTTTTCAACAGAGAGGACTGCCGCTTCTTGTTACACGAGAGAGAAGATAAAAAGAAGAGGACAGAGACGCCGCGACACGGGAAAGACGAGCGCGAGAGAAGACAATTGAAGTGCGCGTGTGCAAGAGTGCGTGGCGCGCCGGCGGAAGCTCGATGTATCTTATGTTTTTTGCAGAACTGCATGCGCGAGCTGGTTATTTGCCGTGGATTTTTCCATCTCCTGAATTGGTTCTGGAACCGGGGCATGGTTCGAACGTAACGAGATTGTGATCCTCGTTCGAATTACGAATCATTCGAATGGACAGAGTGAGACAAGATAGTTAGACGGGACTCTGGAAAGAGCGGTAGACGAACGAGACAGTGCAACAGGAACAATTCGAAAGTAAAAGGTGACAGAAGAGGGAAAAGAATATTTGCCAATGATCCAGTGACTGCCTATCGTGTTGCATAGTTCCGCACCGTTGCATAGTGGCCGTAATGTGCATGCGTGCAACGTGCACGTGAACGAAAAGGATAATATAGAAACATGGGCTATCTGCGCGCGCGCGTGGTTCTCCCGCGAAAATGCGATACGAGAGGTTAGTACTCGTCGCGTGATTTCAAGTAGTGTGCGTTCACTTACGAGACGCGTGTATTTCTACGCGGCAATTTCTCAAATATCTCGGTAAAATTGTGTAATACGATAGACATGTAAAATTATAATTCGAAGATATGTGCAATATGCAAGTGATCTTATGCTCCTGTTGGTTAACTGTGTCAACTAATTGCTAAGAATCTGAAAGCATAACGGACAGTCTTCTCAGTAGGAAGCAGATTTTTTTATTTCAATAATACCACGGTAAGATCACATATAATGTCTTGTGTTTCATTTCCATATTTTTTTTTCTTAATAATCTGTTGAGCATATCTCAAAGTAGTTATCAACTTCGCGGCCATTCATTTGAACACACATATTTCTTAAATTGTCGGTTTCCATAGATGGTAAACGAGTCGGAGTTCTCGTACATGTTTTATATATAATGCCGGATGCATTTCAGTTGATTCTAACTTTCTTAAGAACAATGTGTCGCAACCGTTTGTTTCGTTCTTGATTTATCATAAGATTTTGAAAAAACGATACGCTTATATCATTGTAGCTGTGCACGTATTCGAATTGATTCTCTCCTTCACTTGTACTGTACCGCGACAATTACTTTTGAATAATTAATTGAATTACCTACATTTGAACAATTCCCCCTTATTTGTAACGTTGTAGTTTACGTAGTGATATTTAATCTCTAAATGTAGTTCCAAGAAATTGTACGATTAACTTAATATTTAATTTTCTTGTAATACTCTATATAATACTCCACAGTAGTATTTTATTTTATTACAGTAGATTAAAAATTTTAGCAAATAATATTATACTACATATTATATTATATATTGTAATATATATTATGTTATAATAATATCTGACAAATGATATTATCGTATTTGCATTTCTATGAGATAAAAAGTTATACATAGAGAATCATAGTATGTTTAATTCTTGTATTATTTATTATTCAACTATAGTTTTGAATATCTATCCTACTAATCATGTGGTACAACTTCTGCAAGAAACGTTCTTGATACATGTATGTTAGTTATCATGAATTACATACGTACATATGTACATAAATATGTATTGTATGATCATGCATCAAGTCCACTAAATGTATGTGCATAAGAATATGAATTGCATTAACTATAATGCAAAATGACTGCGTCATTTTTGCACTTTGTCGCGCAGACATTTCAGTGTACTTGTAACAAAGTTAGTCTATGAATAAATTAATTTGTAGCAAAATCATTGCTCGTGGTATGTTTCCCCGATATGATTCTTTCGTTAGAAATTTTTATAATCACGAAATTGAAAGTAGCAAAGATAAATGAACTTGAGCCAACAGATTTATTGCTAAGCGACGTAAAGTGTCTGTTTAGAAAGCGTTGCTTCTTTTTCGTTTTCTAAATTATTTGGTCAAAATATAGTAGCGCCGTCAATGTTATTTGCAAATAGCAAATTAATTACACAACTGAAACGAAGATCTTCAATCGATTTCAGTATTAGCAATCGCAAGTTGATATAACTTATAAAAAATGAAACAATATGTGATCAAATGAAGAATTTCAAAATAAAGTTATCGAGGAACTTTTTGAAAAAAAAAGGATAGGATTATCTGGTGGTAGATATGTAGGTATGTACGTTTCTATTACATATGTACGCCAATACACGCATTTGCAATCGAAACCGTGATTCGTTTACCTCCGTCAACGTATTATCTTCTATAAAATGTTTGCTGGTGAACATTTTTCTTATTGTTCATATCGTATTGACCACACTAAATGTTATTAAAAGCACAGCCAAAAGAATGATTAATAATGGTCTTCCGGAACGAAACGAGAATCTACAGAATGAGCGCCTAACATGGTGCAACATTTTATTTCCAGGGTCTGAGTGAGAATGCGATCTTTCGATAGTGTTCGATCTTCGCGATGAAGGTCCATTCGGAGGGAAAAGAAAAGAGGGAAGAAAAAAATGAAAGAATCAAATTGGTCGAAAAGAAGAAAACGAACAAACAAAGTATTAGACTCGCATTTCGTTCAAAATTGGCCGATACGGTTTGACGTTGCGAAAGGAATCAAAAAGAAGCGAACATAGTCGATGAGAAGACAGAACACGTTTTCGTTAAACGTGCATTAACTTATGTTAGCGTGTTTTGATAATGTAAAATCTATGATATATGTTAGTCGCGTAATAGTAACATAGACATGTTGTTTGTTATTCCAGTTCGAATTTATTATTTGATGAGAATTATTTTAATTTATATCCTCCCATAGTCAAGAAATTGTGTTCCAAAGTATAAATGCGTGAAAAATCAGAGTACGAGCAGCTGAAATGAAATCTAGAGATGAACAGAAATATCTTGTTGCGCATCTATATAGAAGTTTGTAATTCATTTTATCAGTTTACTAGCGTGAATTTTTTTTAAATGAAAGCGATAATGTAGAAAGAAGTAAACTATTAACGTTTGACTTTTACAGACGAGTACAGAATGTATGCGAGTAAAGTAATCAATACAACGTCTTTATCAATTGAACACGCTCGCACTAAAGGTTTTAGAAACTTCATATTAACGTAACACATGATTTTCTAAAATCAAAACATTCGCGCAACCGGATTGAAAGTTTGCACTCTTAAGTATGCAAATAGGCTTTAACTTGCATATATGCCAGTAGTTATCGATCCATATATCGAGGAAAGCATGACTAGCATGCATTCTGTTGCTTCGTTCGGTATGCGATAAAATAATGTTTGATTTCGCTATTGAGAAGAATTTTTACATCGAACGTTAATTGTAGTCACGGAATCGAGAGAAAATGGAAATTTAACTTCGAAGCTAACTTGTGAGTTTGAACGTAATCTTTAGTCGATATATGTCTTAATGATTTCGCGATTTCCTTTGAAATATTTGGTTTGCTCCAGAAAGATAGGTAAAGTCAAAAGGAGAATAGTAGAAAATAAAAACACGTTATTCGTTTTAATACTAATGTAAACTGGTTTTAAACGAAATTATAAAATATAAAATATATACCAATGATGCAACGAAGTCAATAAATTTTGAAATTATTAAATACGGAATATTGAGTCATCTTGAAAGATTAATTGGTGAAGTACAGAGTAAATATCAGATTAAATATCTTGTTTAATCATTTTAAAAATGATCATGTACTCTGTAACTAGTGTTCTAGTCAAAACTTCGATATAACTTGACACTTGACTACTTTTTCCTATACTTAAAAATATTTATATGTAACAACATTTTCTTACACTATGTTAAATGATATTTGAATTTAAAAAAAAAAGGAGTTTATTGGCTTAATCTTAACTTCTATTGTTAGTCGCGATTTTCATATTTTATAGGTAGTAAGTCCGAAGTTTTTCTGTAAAATATCTTTCTGTGTAGTTTACATTTCAAACTATCGTTAATTTAGTTCAGTGTATCTTTTATACTCTATTTCCATTCAAGATTCATTCAAAATGACATGTCGCTCGAGTGTGTTATATTATTGTTTGTATATTACGTGTATATTATTCTGTGAAACAGAATTGAGATTTGAAACTCCATTTTCACTGAAACAACGAGTTTGTTACTAACATTGTTACTGGATGTTTCTAGAAAATAAATACCAATTTCTAGAAATATTTTGTCCGCACTGAAGCAACACATAATCTGAAACATTTCGATTTCCAACAGTTTATCTGTGCGTTTCTACGCTCTGCGTCGGATGACGAACCTTGCAGATTAGAGGAGCATTTGTTTCTCGTTGTCACATATTTCTTAATCCCCCTAGTATTTATCTTGCAATTTTTCTGTTTAGAATCTAGAATTACAAAATATTGTTGTAGAAACGAAACATTACTTTTTACAAATATTTTACGATAAAAACTCATTTTAAAAAATAAGATATTGTTACGAAAATTTGAAATATCGATTCAAGATATCTTTGGCGGAAATTACGGAGCCAAATATATTGGCTCTTAGATGCTAAGATGGTTAATTTATTTTTATTGGTTCGAATGGGAACAGGAACCATTTGTTACTTATAAGAGAAATACGAAGAAATCTGGGGGAATTCGACAATAAGAGAGACAAAACACCAATGAAAAGTTTCTCAATGAGGATACAACTTAAGAACTCGTTTATCTGTTCTTAATATCCAGCTGGTCTCAGATTTCAGCCAAAGATTTCATCAAACTTGCCGCGATCAGCTCTCTACTTAGTAATACTTTGTTCGGCTGTATAATGTTAGTCCTAATTTCACTTCCTACCGTATATCCCTTTGATAAATCACTATCTGCCGTTTCCATTTATTATTCATAAATTCTGGCAACTATGCGAGCGTTGAGCTTTGTGTTTGGTCTTTCCCTGTGTATCTTGCCACTCATTTGTTGTCTTAAAATGAATTTTTCTTGTCTTGTTCTTAAACGAACAGTGTGACCAATGTCTGTGGAAGATATCGCTTCTCAGAATTCACCATTTTAAAACTGATCATCGAACAGCGAAACAAAAGAAAGCATTGCAATAGTGAAATAAATAAAATCAGATTGTATGATAAGTCACATTGGTCTATTTCACAAACCTGTAATTTTGTTGGAAGAATTTTGAAGTAAAGTTAAAAATACAGCAGTTCTTTGGGAGAAGAGTCTGTAACATAAAATAAAATTTACTAGTTTTAAGTATTTTAAGTACTAATTTTTTAATACTGATTTTGTTTGAATTGCTAGTTACGGTGGCTCCTAAATAACTTTGTTTTAATTATTTCACTGTTTGTAGAACCTCGTAGTTAGCAGAGATAAATAAAGTTAAATAGAATGGCGTAGGTACACAATAAAACGACAGATTTTCTCGTGCCAGGCATTTGAGTTCATTTTCAATCGTAGATTTAATTTTAATAATTAGCTTGAAACAAAGACAGATTGCACACACACACATAGTATGGGTAATAAAACATTTAGATAATACAGACAATGGATATTCCGATAACGAAATTTTTACTATATCTGAACAACGTATGTCATGATTAATTCGAGTAATCAGCGTTCTATTATTATTAATAAAAATTTCCTGGCGATTCAATTGCACATTTAGCTACATATTAAAAATACAACTAGTTATACCTATATAAAGACTCTTACTGCCCTTCTTGGTTAAAGTTAGTTAAATCGTAATTACACACGAATGTATGGTTAGAGTAACGAAGCTTATACTTTTCAGACAAGTGTATTGAAGTAATTCAGTAAAAGAGTATTACTGAAAATAATACAAAAAAAGTATAAACGAGGAAGGAAATTTGATATTTAACCGAACGACGTTTAATGGAAGTTTGCAGAATTTTCTCTCTGGTATATAGCTATCATTAAACAAAAATAATATTGCCAAGGTTCGAATGTAAAAGAAATACCATGCGTTTAATGTGGTAAAATTTTGATTGAACGTTTCGCTTATATAGTTTATCGGAGTTTTTATCATTATTAGATATTTCAGTGGAAAGTTGTCCAATTAAACGATCTTCCAGTTATCTCGGATCGAGTACATCGATGTAGTTAGAAAAAAAATTCTTCTCGATAGCAATATTTCCTATTTTGTTTGAATCTGGATCTTTGACCTGATTGGTTAATTGAACAGATTTAGCGTAATCCGCTAATAGATTAGCAACTAGCTATCACACGTTTATGCATAAATATCGAAATTGTTATTATTTGTTTGAATCAAAAGTTGTGGTTTTAAACAAATATGAAAGCCTTGAAAACCTGAAGATGGGCTTTTAGTCACTTAATATTATTAAATTTAATATTTTAATATTTGGGACAGTTCTGAGGATTCGCTCGACATTGAATGCTTGGTTTAAATATAGTTTGAAATATACGAAATTTCTCAAGTCCTTTTTTACCAAATTGTTCATAAATGCTGCGTTACGAATTTATAACTACTTAATGTATCTCTCTGGTTAGTAAAATATTAATTTGATGTTTCACTGTCTATACTGTTTCAGATAATTACCCGAAGCTTTAGTGTTTCACGAAGCCATCTCACTTATTTATGAGGCGTTCTTTCTTTCCGTGTTGCAGAACGTGAAACTCGCGTTAGATGGGAGAAAACGGTGCCGAGGATCGGTCCTCCGCGCCTCGAAGTAACACGACACATCATTTCGACTAAGCACAAGATACTGGATAGTCAGCGAAGTGAAAATCCTAGCTCAGAGTCATACATTAAAATGGCTCTCTGAAGATTATTCTTTGTGACGAGAAAGCTCTGAATCGAAGCTTACCTATGTACCGTGAAGAGGACGAGCAGAACAAAACCGCGATTCCGACTGTCCAACGGTCAAGTGGCACGAACACGTTCGAGCACCAGGATCATTCGCAAGACAGCATGGAGAACGGTGGGGACGAGGCGAGCTCCAAACGTATGCAAACGGATGCATCCTCGTCCACGAACGACACGCCGAAGCCACGTGCACCGCGAAATTGCCAACGATGTCGCAATCATCGCCTGAAGATTACTGTAAAATCGCACAAAAGGTACTGCAAGTACCGATTCTGCGAGTGCGACAGGTGTAAGGTCACGGCCGATAAGCAACGAGTGACCGCGATGCAGGCAAAGTTGAGACGACAACTGGCGCAGGACGAAGTCAAAGTTAGAGTGGCAGACGAGGTTAGTTCTTCTCTTGCTTTTTTCATAAGTAGGGAGCATGTATGTGGAAACATTTTATTATCAACACTCGTGTGAAATATAGGTTGCTCGTTTTTCTAAATTAATTAATCATCCAGTGTTGGATCAAAGGAATTCACGAGCACGTTGCTAGTTAATTGTTATCACTCGTACGCTGGAGGGTTAATATCATTTTTTGGAATATCTTCTTTATTTTTTTGTGTTTTACATTATTTTCTATATCTTTTATATTCTTCTATTAATAGAAATGTAACACTGTTCTGTTTGATTCTACTATTGCGTGTGCTGTATAATTATATGGATAGATGTGTACAACATATAAATATGCAATACACAAGTAGGTATCTATATGTTAAGGGAAAACCTATATTTCGTTCTTATAATTTGCACGAAATGTCTACATTAATATCATTACACACTGTGAAATGAAATATCCGCAATTCTGTTTTTGAATTTTACGTAAGATATCTTTTTCATGAATTTCATAAATTCTATAAATATATATTAATATTTGTGAATTTGTGTCAGGTAAAATTTTCGATACGTAGAATTACTTCAATATTCGTGAGTTTTATTCACTTTATAGTTGAATGTATCGGAATTTCGAAATTCCTAGAGTTCGTTTATTAGAATTTTAGATCTTTCATTACGCAGAATCGTATTGATGCTCATATACTTCAATGTTTTGTGTGTTATTAAATTGTAGAAAATGAAGAAGACGAAAGTTTGCAGATCATATGAAACGGTAGATATATTTTTTAATTTAAATATTAGTATTATACATACTGGATTTTATATTTACAATATCATTTAAGATATGATAGATTTCAATTTTGTATCTGCTTTCTACAATATAATACATGCAATTCGGATTGTGTAAAATTTTAAATTTTAAATTACTCTGTACGTGAATCCACGAAATGTAATAAATTTGAAATATTTTCAATTATAACTATGATAAAATTAATTGGAGTTCCGTTAATGAGATTTGATTAATTGTAATATATATAATTCCCGAAATAAGAAAGTGTAATTATATAAAATTATTAATATGTACTGAGTATTTTCGCGCAATGTTTTCTAGTAATTGAATGAAGATAATCAAATCTGTATTTCATTGCTTCTCATGTTAATTGCAAAATATATTTTGCAAGATATATTTCTAAATTTCGCGAGAGAATTTCAAAATTATCATTCACTTCTTGCATAATAAAATTCAAGACCTCGTAGAACCTGGCGATCAGATCACATTCTTATTTCATTCTTTATCGACGGAAAACGCATTTGATTACGGATCATATACATATATCATTGATGGCTTCGAGACGTTGATTCGTAATCGATGATATTGCAACTGCAAGGATAAAATCGCGAGAAGCTATGATTATTTCGCGTTTCATCACGCACGTAACACCGGGTTAGGATACTTGTAATGGAAGGTAAATTGCTGTTATGTTTCCTGTGCAGCTTGCAGCTGTCGCGATTTCAAATAGACCGCCTTTATCTTGCCAATCTCCTGATCGTGATTGAACTTTTCGTAATAGGTGGATCCACTGCCATTCGGTGTAGAGAACGAGCGAGTTTCGTCTATCCCTCCAGCCAGAAGTATCGAGGGTAGCTACGATAGCAGCAGTGGCGATTCACCGGCCAGCAGCCATGGTAGCAACGGCATACACACAGGCTTCGGCGGTATCATCAGTATTCCTCCTTCCAGAAAATTGCCTTCGTTGCAGCCGCATATCGGCCACTTACCGCAGCCACTAACCAGTGAGTGATAACAATCTTCATTTTATTATTATTCAATTTTTATTCTGTATTCCGAGCATGCATATTAGCATTAGACGCAATGAATCTAATTTCAGCAGTTAACGGTCGCGGATTATTGTTCGTGTTATACGTTTGTCAAGTTCGTTTGCACGTCAGAATTTTTCGAGTTGCAAGAGAATAAATTATCTCTGAAATTTGAGGTCATCCATTAGTACGATGTACACTGTTAGGAGCTGCAGTACGATTAATAATGTTAATGTGCATGCTCGTCCCTATTTACTCCGATGTACTACTTGCCTGTTGATGAACGTACATGCATGTAATGTACATGTTGAAAACCGGTTGCGGGCAATTACCTACCTGTTGCGTGCTTCGACTTTTAGTCACCCCTCTGCTTCACCTATGAAACTTACCCTCCGTACGTAGAACAGCATCACTCTCCGTTCGTCTCGAGATCGATAATAAAATTGATAACATTTCTGTCACGAATCTCATTTTGTGATCTCACGTGTCATATATATACGCGAGTATACAGTAACAACGACAGATTGTAAATTTCAGTTATTTTATTATAACTTGCTGTAATATTACATATTCTTCAATTTCCTCATGTAACATCTCGTTAATAAGTTTTCGACGCACGTTATTTCAAAGTTACTACAAATCAGATTGTTTCTGCATATTTCGAGATATCTATATTGCTTATATTACGATTAATTGTATCCTCACGTTCTGGTTAGTTGCGTGACTTGTTTAATTACGTTCCTGACGTTCGTTGATGAAAGGGGAAATAATTAAACATATGTATGAAAGGAATCATGAATTCCATCTGCATCTTATGCCCGTGGTATTTTTTATTTTAATTTCCAATTATTTCGTAGAAAGTATTGAAGAAGTAATAAAGATATATTACAGGAGATGTCTGAAAAATTTGAATTATTCATTAACAAGCGCATAACGTTTCACATATTTGCATCGCATGCTTAATACTTCATTTCATTGTTTCTCGTTGGATTTTTAGTCTACTGGAGTGATTCAAAGAAAGAACGAGTTTTTCCCTCTCGTAGCCTCAACGTGTGAGTTTTCAACAATCTTAAACGAGCGTTAAAACGAAATTATGGTAAAAAGAAATTTATAACGACCAGATAAGGAGACCTCTTTTGTGACGGGAGTTTGAAACAATGGTCACTATTCAGTGGTCGTCGTCAGGAGACTATTATTTAGCTGTGCACACGTACACAGGCCATTATATCGATTGCAATTACCGTATAAAATGTTATTTGAAGAAGTTCAGTTAATGAAAGATCATTATTCTTCCCGGACACAATTCGAGCACTGTACTCTGGTTCCACGAATCGAACGTTTGTTAGGTACTGATTACCTATAGCTTTCGCGTCTTACGACTTTGACCGTCGCCATAACGACGAGAGACATAAAACGGACCAGCTGAAGGAAAAATATTCCTATTCTTATGGATCGACTAGTCTCATCTTCAACTGTAAATTGAAGAATCGCGTTTACAGCTTTAAAACTTTTGAAACTCTAATCTTGGAATTATTATAATCATGTCCGATCACATTGCTAAGAGAATCTCAAGAAGTTTTACACTGCACACATAATACTAAAATCTAAACACTTTTGTGAGCCTCTGTAGATAACTTTTTTTATAATATCGATTGCATTACCCGTTTTTTAATTCTAAAACGTATTTTTATTGAAAAAAAAAAAAAATTGACAAATTTGTCAAGAGTCACTTTTATCGTGATACGTATAACACACGTGCTTACACTCATGTGCGACGATTTTTAAGTAATAGCGATAGAGAGTTGAGAAATTTATGATCAAAGCGTTATGAACTTCGATTCGTAGATCCGACCGGTGGCTCTAATTTGAACAAAAGCCTCAGAAAGACCGGTATAATCGAACGAATGTACTTATAACGTCGTTCACAATAATCCCAACGAAATTCAAGCTACTCTTTCACTTGACAACCCGACCGAATGTTAACCCTAGGTTTACGAGCGTCCCCATTGGACGGCGAGTCGTTTGAAGCTGGCTAATATAATACGAACTTATAACCAAAGCCGAAACCTGGCTTTTACGATCTGGCTCGTTTTTAAAAGTTATCGTTATTTTGCTCGCTTTCGGATAAAACAGTTTTGTTCACGAACGTAAACGATTCAAAGGAGGCCAAAGTCTGTGCCTGCGTGTACGGGCGAACCACACTAAACTTGAATCGCCGCGTTCTGTTTGGCCAGATCTTTCAGCACGCGTGCCCTCGTAACATCTCAAACGAGATAACACACATCGACATGACACTCAAATTTTTTACGAGTCCGAAACAACGATCGCCCACTCGTGACTGAATTATTCCCTCCCGATGTTGCAAGAGAAAACTTGCGTAGCGTCGACTGATATATAGGATAAGGAGATATTTTTTGCATTGATGAGAGAAGTTAGAGCAGGAGCAATTTTTTTCCTGTAATTTATTCACCTTTCCAGTCAAATTTTCACTGAATCAAATTTTTTTTTTAAATGAAGGTTTAAAGCATAGTATTTCAAAAGAAGGTTTAAAGTAGACGATTCCTAAAGTAGACGATTACACGGACATTTAAACATTCGAATACTAAATATTGAAATTGTTATTATTTTGCACGATGATAAACTCGGGCTCATTTTTCACTACTTTCAAAATATTCACTTTTCACACACTCCACTTTTCCACTTGTTAAATAAAAACTATTCTAAGATAAAATGAATGATGTATTTTAAACTGTAGACAACTCTCTCCTATATTTTATCACAAGCGGAAATTTTAAAAGTTTTCTTGACAAATATCCTAATACTTTCCGCTGTATATAAATAAAAGATCCACGAGTACATAAATAAAACATTCATCTGATAATCGAAATCGGTCGATAACGAAATTCTTCTTTGATCTCTATCACTGTTCATGGTACCGATCCAACTTTTAGAATGGTCGTTCCTTGTCGTAAACTTGGTAATTGATTTACAACCGGCACGTGTCCACGAGTCCGCGATGATGGGCTTAATACAAAGCTGACACAAAGGGAGGACGACGTCTCTGTATCACTGTTGATGATGGAAAAGTAGCACGATATCCAACGATATCGTTGAAAAGTGGAGTGGAAACGAACAGAGCGAACGGAGGGAACTGTTTCCTTCTCGACGAAAGGGTAATTATTGCGGGTATATGGGGTTGTAAAGTCGGTTTTTACGAGCTTGCACTTCGAAGGCATCGAGCACCAGGCTTTTAATGATGCGCTTCGTTGTTATGCCGACCGAACGGTATGCTTAGTGAAAACGTAACGTCAATTTCGGCCAACGGCTTTATGCACGCGAAGGACATTGTGCACCGCGCCGCGTTGCCATTTTGAATCCCGTGTGAAGCTGCGCGTGTCGGCCATCTGACGCGTGACACTTACAACTGTTCGTTCTCACAACTACTTTCCTTTTTCTTTTTCCTGTTTTTTTTTTTTTTTTTTTTTTCAAATCACTCGTAAACACAAGTTTTTGCCTTTCCACCTTGGTACATGTAGACCTTGTCAAGCGAAGAAACATTTGGTAAAAACAGTTGGTGAAAATCATCACGTTTTGCCGTGTCAAGTAACTTTTTCGCGTTTCGTGCTCTGTTTCACTATTCTTTAGTTAAAAGATTAATCTTTTCCTTCTTCTTCTTCTTCTTCTTCTTCTTCTTCTTCTTCTTCTTCTTTAGTTAAAAAATCCAAGTGTTAAAAAAATTTTACAAAAAACGTAACTACTTCGAAATTTTATAAGCGAACTTTTGTTTCGAAATGAAAAATTATGACCACAAGCAATTCTATGATTCATCGAAAGATGAAGAGGCTTCTGAGAGATCGGTATGATTGAAACAATGGATTAAATGTTTCAGTATCTCGATTATATTCTATGTAAATGTTCAAGTCCATTATACAATCAGTTCACATTACTATAATTTATACGTAATAATCAGGTAGCAAAGGGGGAAAAAAGTAATAGTTCCTAGATTGCGAATAGTTGAAGGTAAAAAATGCACGCAATACATAGAAAACGCACAGAACATACGAAATACAAAGAAACGAATATCTGCTATATAAAAATGCAATTTAACAATTCGTACTAATAAAAATTTGTCAACCACATCTATTGAAATAGATCGAACTTATCAAAGCCTTGCTCGGTATCGTGGGTTGTGAATTGGCCGACACGACGTGAAACATCAAATATTTTAAACCGAGTCTTAAGTAGAATTTATTTGCTCGTGACAATACTGCATAAGCAAAACTTTTGTAGCGAGCAATTAGTAGTTCTGTGCATGCAAAGGCATTTTGGTGTGAAATTCTGGAGGCGAGAAATTTTCAGGGCACCGCACAAGGGAAAAGGAACAGTTTCGATCTTCATGGATAGCCAGGCCAAGTTTATTCTGTCAATAAAATCAGAGCGTGGTTCTTAACGTGCAGCAAGCATTTGATCGGTTGTAAAGATAAATGTTCATCGTGCAAGAGATCTAGCCGATGGCTTAGCACAAGAAATATTAATTCTTCAAATAACGTGCATGACTCAAACAAAGATAACATCCACGATAACAGAATGGATTTAATGTTTCTTTCTTCCTTCCTTTCTTTTATTTTTCTTTTTTTTCCTTCTTTTTTTTTAAACACTTCCGTCTTCGTGTACGTGCTTCGTGTACCAGCATGTTCCAACGGCTATTGTCGCACGATGCTGTCGATCATGCACCATGTTGGAACAATGCAATTAGAAGGCTATAATGTATGTATGATGCATGTTTACGTGCGTGTATGTATACATAACTGTTACATTAATCATATGCATGTAGATCGGCGAACGAAAAATATTTCAAAGCGAACGCAAAGTGATTGTATGCCTTGGAGCAGAACGAAAATCGAGTACAACGAGATTGCTTTGAAGATTCCTTTTTCTGAGAAATTGACAACGAAGAATAAAAAGAGTTAACCCGGGATTACCCACGTGGGGCAGGTACACTACCCTGCACTAGACCCTCACATGGGTAATCACGGGTTAAGGAAGAATTGCAAATCCTTTTGACTTTATTCCTACTACCCTATAATTTATAGTTCTCCTAATATCTAATATGGAGAACACGTGTTTACGCTCGAGTTATCATCATTTCGGGTATGTCGAAATATAGAAAGGCGATGCGGTTCGTCCGAAAGAGATTTTCGTCTTTTGTCACGGGGAACTCTCGAAAAGTCGTTCACGACTTTCGGTCCGTCAGGATCGTAATAGTCACCCTCTCGAGATTCTAACTCGTAAATCTCCAAATCCGACCGCAGTCGGCTCCCTTTCTTCTCCTTTTCGGCTACCGCGATCGATGACCTACGCATTGACAGGTAGCCCACTTACAAAATCTCATCAGTTGCCCTTTTATGGGCCCTTTGTGCGTCCAGCTAAACGCTGGAGAAGTAAAACCCTCTCTTGTTACACGAAACGAGTGGTACAGTGTTTTCGAGAGTCGCGTGGCATTCTGGGGTGGCATTTACGACTTCCTTCAGTTACCGTTTTGGTGTACGGTGTCAGGGATACATCGGAGGGTAGGTCAGGACATGGAAATCCCTCTCTCCCGCTCTGTACACTTTGATCTTCTCGTTTCACTCGTTCGAACGATCGAGGTTTGTTTTTCGTTGTAAGCGTCTGAGTGAGATTGCGAATTCTTTGTATTTTTTTTAGAACAGAATTAACAAACTTCCGAGAGTTAGTTTTATCTTTAGTTTCGTCTGCTAAATACCATCAAGATACCAATACACAAAAATTCTCAGTCTGGTAATTGCATTTAATTGTCCGACGGCTCTCCTATTTCTTTGAGAACTTTGTCAACCTTCCAGGGACCATTTATACAAGCAGAACAGGTTTCATATTGAAATTCTAGTTTTAGCAGTGGAACAAGTTACTTGTTGATACTTTGTTTCTTGTATCAGCGAAGAACGTGTAAAATGATTTATGATTTCGTTGCGTAAGCAATATTAAACAACCAGTAAGCTTATAATTATATTGGGGTGATTAATGACTGTTCTTCCTCTCCCATCACGCGTACTTGTATATAAAAACGTAATTCATGATTAACAATTCTGTGATGCAATTAATGTGCGTTACAACTTCGTACAATGAATTTTTCAACACGGTCTTTGAAGATGAATTATTTACAATTATCGAACAGTTTAATAAGCATTTTGTCACAAAATCTCTTTCACTGTGCCTTGTTTATTTCTGCAGCCGTAGTTCTATTTTGGAGCTTCAATTGTATAAATTTCTGAAATTTTATTATTTAATCCTTTTTCTTCTTATGTGTATTATTACGAAATAACAATGTCTAGCATTAGAATATTTAATATGGAATAATTGTGTAATATCAATAATTTTCCTATCGCTTACAAACACAGGTCATACGAAAGTATAAATGTTTCGGTCGTACAGCAACAAATCGATTGCCTATAAAATCTTTATGTAAGCGTGATGTTATTATATCGATTGTAACTAGTCGAACCTAGTCTGGTTAACGTATCGAACGATTTGATATCAAAGCAGTTAGGAAACAGCGCTAATAAGTGATGAAATCGACGACTGAAATTGAAAACTGAATGTTAAATATATATATATATATATTTTTCTAATACTGTTTCAATTTTCACAGTCTAAAATTCTTAACATCGTGATCATCTTTTTGGTCAAATAATTTCTGAATGTTCACGTTATTTCCATTTTTCCGCAGTACCTATTTATTTATTTTCTCGCGGTAATATTCTTGTTCAACAACTTGGTGCATTGCATGAATCGCCAAGCGTCGTAACGGTGGAAAATGCAATTACACGAACGTAACAAACATAGAAATTAGAAAGTGGCTCTTGTAAACCTGATTAACTTGGAAAAGTTAATGTTAGATACGAGTCTTTAAAACAGTTCTGCGTGATTTAACATCTTCGATTTACAGTATAAAATTTATTTCAGCAAACAATTATATGTAACTGTCTTCTTTTAATCTCATATTAAATGAATTTAATATGTTTATATAATCTGGTTTACAAATCATGATATGCCTCTTTCCTTAAAATATCGTGTATATTATATACATTTATATTTTATATTTTATAAACATTTATTCACATAAGAGATTCGAATAATTAAATTACGCAATTCAGTGCTATTAGAATATGTCACATACGTGTGTGTATTCGTAAAAGAATTTATCAATATACATATATGTGCATTGCACATTATAAACTTTATAAAACTCGAACGTATCACCAACGAGAACGATGAGTTTTATTTTACTTCTGCCAATATAGAAATGTAATGTAAAATCGTAAACTGAGATTAAAAGCTCGAAACAGAAGCGCCTGTTTCTCTGGCTGTTTCTCGTGGATCAAGTTTTCTCGTTAACGTTGCCACACTACATCTACGAATAGGGATTATTCGTTGCCGCTTATATTGCATCTTTGTGACGTTTAAGTTCAGTAGAAAGTTCTTGTACACCGAAACGACCTGTTTTAATGCTTAGACTTCCAGCGAATTTAACTCTTCGTCCCAGGAAGACGTTCGACTTCTAACCCAAGCTATCCCAAGAATTCAGTTTATAACCGGATTTTATGATGTCTCTCTCTCTCTCTCTCTCTCTCTCTCTCTCTGTCTTCCTTCTCTTTTATATGATCTTTCCACTATTCGGAAAGCTAATGTGTTTATTGGCAATTACAGCTAAAGGACAAACTCGTGACGATGATTTATCCCATGTTAATCCTTTTGAATCTGTTTAGCGTAGAAATAAACTTTTATTTACTAATTTTATTTAGTGGTTTTCTAAGAAAGACATACTGCCAAAATTTGACACTAGCTTTATGAGAAACAAACACGTTATTAATTAATGTTTTAGCAAAATACGATAAAACGTATATATATAACTTTCGTTCGAACGTTTTCTAATTCTTTTTTTTTTTTTTTGTCGAAATTTTGTATTCGCCTAACTGATGATTGACAAATACTTGCCTACAAGCAGTGGATAACTGTAAGTATTTAAATGTAAATGAGAGAGCAAAGCAGGTCGAAGTTAACTACAGCTGCACAATGTGCACCGCATTGTACTGTCGCTTTAATTATCACTTTCATAGTTTGTTCTAGATACAAGCTCGATGAATGCTCATATTTATTTAAAATCTATGGATAAGTAGTTCGCTTATTTCGCTTATAATTCATATAACAATGAATTTTCAATTTTATTGATAAATCTGTATAATTTAATGTTCATAGATTACGTCAAATTGTATCAAAATATTATTAAACATAGGAAAGTGCAAGAGTGTATGTAATAAATGCCTATACATCAAGTACATATTACATTCGATATCTTTCAGAAAATTTTTCTATTTTTTAAAAATCTGCAAAAGTTCTTTTTGAACTTGTAATTCGATAACAATTCGATATAAATCGACTGTTGAAACAATTAATAACGAAGATCAAATATTTCACACGATATGATAATTTTGATATTTTGTTTTGGATCAAATTATTTTGTAATCCATAGTCTCTGATCGTAACGTTTCTCATAAAACAACGTCGTCGTTTTCGACATCGCGTGCCCAGCAGAATCGATCGATTTTGCTAAAAATACGTGCCCACATCACTGCTTAACTGTTCTGTAATTAAAAACTATAGATTATTCCAAATTATTTACATGTCACGAGAGATACAAGATTCATACGACAGCTCTTGGCTTTCTCTTAATACATATTTTAATACAATGTATGTATGTAACTTGTGTATAATAGGTATAATACAATAATAATACAATAATATGTGTATATACATATAATATAATAGTACAATATAAAGAGAAGGAACATAAATACTTTGGGATTCATGGACTGTTAAAATTTATTTTGGGCAAATCAACACAACGAAGTGTTAACGTTTCCAACAATTTTAATTAAATAACATTTTAGCAAACTTTCTTTTGATTCGTGTTAATATTCGTAGAATATGGTTATTATAATTTGCTGCTAATAACAAGATAGGCTTAAGCACAGTTTTTAATGCTTTCGTTGGTGAACTAGAGTCGTACAAAGTTCAGAGCTGGACGTACACCGAAGGTGACTTTAAAATTTTTATGATTTCACAACTCTGGCCAAATATAGCATAGTTTGATATTCCTAGAGTGATACTGTAACGTGCATTTAAAACTTTGAACGTAGATCTACTTTTTATTCAAACATGTCACCACTTGAATATAGGGAATTATTGAGTCTGTTATTAAAGATGCGTATCTTATTAAATGAACCTTTTATCGTTGATGCTTTCTATTCTCGTATGAAAAATGTCGAATTAACAAAAGTTACACTTATAGTTCAAAGAAGCAAAGAATTCGTACGAAGCATTTAATTCTAACGCTGAAATTTCGTAATTCTTTTCTCAGAATGGAGAAATATTGTACAGTTGTACCCGTTGAATCGATAAGAGAACCAGCTTTCTTCATCATTGTTGCAAGTTGTATTAAACGGAACGTGTTACTCTTGGAAACACTATCGATCCCTGAAACGAAGTTTCTGTTCACACACTTACGATAATGTCACACCAGTGTTTATTAACGTTCGATGCTATGTTCTGATAAATTGGGTTTCGTAACGTGAACAGATTAATGAGTAAACTAGGGTTATGCAAGTTAGTATTTTTATGAATGCAGTTACATATAAGATCTCTGCGAAAAATTGTTTTATCTTCTCTATTAAAATGCATGTAATTCTGTTAGACTATTACTTTGATAGTAATACTCTAATGCATATAATTTTATGTGTTTCTAAATTTTCAAATTTAGCATAATCAACGCATAAAAATTCGTGGTGTGTTAATAAGAAACACTATTCAATTAATAAAGTCGTGCAGATTTTTCATTATGACTTGGAAGACTATAAAGTTGGTAAAAATATTCAGAAATCAATGTTAATACTAATAATTGAAAAATACAGCAAAATAATGCGTTATTAATGCCATTTTTTAAATTTATCTTAGAATTTATGTCATTTTCGTGAAAAGATGAATAATCATTCATCTTCAAGATGAATAATCTCTTATGAAAGTAAGTCATTTGTTTCTTGATCCTGTAGCTATAAAAAAAATTAAAAAATTACTAAAAAGTGAATTTGATTAGCCTGACTTCTGAAATATTCGATTGTCTATTGCATATCTTTCGTCCTGTTTTAAACTATGAATGTTAGATTAACGTCTTGAAGGTATGACTGTACATTGGGAAGGCTTGTTTGAAAGAAGGGTGGATAATAAAGTTGGTCACAGTCTAGTGACTCGAACTGGATCTCTTTTACGAGGCAACGGGGTTAAATGATCTGTCACTTTCACCCTCACCGTATCTGTTCTACTCACACAGCAGCACTGTTACAAGAGTGGCATAAAATATTATAGCTTCCGTCAATGATAGCGAGTTACGCTTGCGCATCAAGCAAATAACTTACGGCTCGTCCTTTCGTGCTATCGCTGTTTCTTTTCCAGAAATGTACCTAGAAATTTGATAAAGTTGTTGTTATTTTATTCACGCTCACACTTGTTAGTTTTGTATTCAGCGATATTTTGAATCGGAGGTTTATAAAACGATATTTTTACTTGAATGTAAATATACAATGTGGTAATATTTTCATATAGTATCTTTAGGATTTAGTATTTTTATTCACATCTTTCTTTACACCGTAACATCGTAAAAATAATTTTATTTCTCTATGAACACAATTACATAAATAGAAATTTGTTTCACATATCAAAAATCTATTCCGCTTTAGATATTGTATATTATGTATAAAATTGAGTGATCTTATACAAACTGGTGATTACCCCAATATTTTGATACTAATTAAAAATCGTATAATACCTATTTCTTGGCAAAAATGTGAAAGCAAAATATAATTTATTTCTTTGTAATCGTTTGCAAACACTTTCCCAGTTTGAGTTTCTCAGTCCAGAATTTTTAATGACAGGATATAAAGTGATTCAAGGCAAGAAATTACGAAATTTTAAAGCCTCCCCCAGGAAATGTATGTTATTTGCCTCGTAAAATTTTAATCTTGAAACTTAAGTCCATATATTATAATTTTGGACGTGATCCCAACTTTGATGTCCTTGCTTCGCCTTAAGATCAGATCAAGCGGTAAACTAAAAGTATAAAACTCGTATGATTGTTAACTCGTCGAGGTCGATATATTTTTAAGACTTCAAGATCAGCAAGATACAACCATTTCAATACACTCACTCATTCGTGTAATTTCAAATTTCAATATAATTTTTTACACATTAAAAATAACTTTTGCTTCTTAAAACAAAATTTTAACTCCATCCACTCACTACACAATTGAAAGTATACATCCTAGAAACTCAACATTAATTTAATTTCACACAAAATTCATAAATCATTAAAAATCGATATGAAAAGTCGAGAACGAATGACGAATTGATTTTCTGTCCTCCCTCTTTCTTTCTCTTCTCCAATCGAAAATCTATCTATGCCGAATGTAATGGATCAAACAATAATCGTTTACCGCTAATGTCAGAAATTACGAACGAGATTGCACCAAATTAGACGTCTGAGTACTAATTACAGTGACTGATTCTGCTTGTCATTGTTTACAATTGGCTGTTAACGATTATTACCATAGAAAATCAAATCCAATCCCAAGAATGCTCTCGTTTCACCCTGATCTTACAGTCGAATCACGGATCAGCGGAAAATTAGCAGGAGAGTAAAGGATGTCTGCAAAAGATAGGCGGAACAGATCGGTTGATCTTCGTTGCGCTGAGCAGCCAACATCTGGCCTCATGTCCAAAGAGTCCTAAAATCTTTACGGCCTTCTAGTTCTACCGTGCACTCTGAGGGCAACGATCTTCGCGGCATTTCGGACTGCCTCCTTCGAGGGTGTTTATGGTCTTTTCGATCCCTCGGCCGACGTTGTACATCAAACGTAGTATCTATTGTACGTCCGCGCGCAAGCTCGCAGTTTTAACGTCGCGACGTTGCACGTTGATTAGGCTTGCGTCGCGTGACGTCATCGTTTTCATTTGGCGAGACGGTTAATCCAACCGCGATAGTATACGGTTACTCATTGTTAAGCGTGTTATCGCGTGTGAATTGTTCGACATTGGAGTCGATCGATTCTCGACGTCGTGGCAGCGCTGTACGTTCAAACTGTCGCATAATTATTTGAATCCATGCTCGCTGAGAACTTTGTGCACATGTACGAAATGGACAGGGATCGTCAGATGTTGCAGATGTTTTATACAGGAAGATTTGGAAGTGATTGAGCCTTGGAGCCACTTGGAGCAACGTCTGTCATACAATTTCCAATTGAGAAAAAAAAAAAATCCAGACTGTGTAAGTTTTACGCGATTATTATTTATTTTCTATTCTGTTAAATTATTGAACTTGGTTTGGAATTTTTGCCTTTCTATATAATTATTTAGTTTTTGCGTTGCTATTAATTTAAATTGCAATACATATGATATGACCATAGAAGAAAAATTATTATCAAAGAAGAGAAAGAAACAGAAATGTGAATACTCGTAAAAAAAAAAAAAAAAAAAGAAATACCATTGTTTCTAACGATGTTTTAAAGAGACATGGAAAAATGTTTTTTCTTTTCGCGATAATATTTAAAAATTATAATCTGAATAATAATTTAAAAGAGTGACTGTAGAATTACAATGGACTTTTTTGAAACTACGTGTCAGATAAGTGGAATAAAATATGCTAACGAGAGTTGCGCACATCGTCAGGTATACTACGCAAAAACCAATTACACAACGTTGGCTGTGCAACGAATCTAAATAAATCAAACCATTAAGCAACAAAATAAGAATTACTTCATAAATCAATGAAAGAAAAAGAATCCAAAGACGTGAGTTACGACAAATGCGAAACAATAGAAGAATAAACGATGAAAGAAACGTTACGGCAATAAAAATCACTCTACAAGCTTTGTTAAAGAGAATATATTTACCATTACGTGCCAACCGAACCGAACTTGCTTCGAATATTGTAGACGCGTGCATAGTATGTATCGCGATTGATTTTTTGAAAACGAACGGGGAACACGATCGTCCGTTTGCAAGTAATGGTTGAAAGCGAGGACTTTATGCGAGCGCTTGACAGGATAGAATTTTACTGCTTCCGAAATGTCGTGTCTCGTAAAAGCTGCTGCGTTCACGACCATTCCTTCATTCAGCTCTTTCCGCTGGAACTTATTGCGATTTCACATGGACTATTTTTATAGACGGAGAAGAACTGTTGCAAAGGTTTCGGTTATATCGTTTTTATTGAAATAGACATAAAACGTCAAGCACGAAGCTCCCTAGTGCAGCGGAGGGGTTGCGTTGGGCGAAACGTCTGCAACTTTTCTTCGAGCTCTCCATGTCTTTCAAACGACGGCGATACAGATATCGAAAAAGTTTCTGAGTAGGAAGCTTTTATTACAAACGAAACAAATATTTAGGTTCTTGTACAGATTTGAGCCACTGAACGATTTTAATACAGGCTCATTTGCAATTGAACTTCCCAAAAGCCTGATCGACTTCGTTATTTATGAAATTCTCAGTTTTGGTAATTAATATTCATTATTTATTAATTTACTTGTTTTCGTCGATTAACGAGATAGTATAAATCGCTGGATGGATTCCGAAAGTAAGATTTTTAAAATTTCAACGTTTACACTGGTCCAGTTTCCTTTGAATTTCAAATTATCGAGTTGATCAGTATGAGTTCTGAACCCACTTCAAAGTGTTGTAAAATTACGCAGAAAAGAATAGGATGCACGTGATATAGAAAAATATATAAAATATTCAAAATATAATATTTACTAGTAATAAAATCTTTTCTTAAAAACAGTAATTCAACAAACTCTGTATCGTTCAAATCTTCGGAACACTATATTCTCAAGAATACGTGCACCACTCGATTCAAACTTCCAGTTCTACTTTTCACTCACATTTGTTCATCCTATCCGGAAATATTTAATCACTTTTATATGAAACGATACGGAAATAATTTTTACAAGTTTTTTTTTTTTTGTCATTTCAACGAAAGTTGTTTTTTGTCTCTTCACTCAAACGAAATAAAAATACGATCTCTTTTTTCTTCTTCTTCTTTGGAAACACGATCAAAAGAGTGGCAAAAATCTGAAAAGGTTTTTGCTGCTCCGGCTAGCTAGAGAACATAACATCCAGTCCTGCGAATGATAGCCAGGCGAGTCGTGTTGTCTCTTGTCATCGAAACGGCCCCTCGTCAGCATATAAGCCGGGGTTTCAATTACGCAGGCGATACAACGGTATCATTGCTACAAAGCTCGTTTCTAAACCATCCCCCGTGAAAGCTATGTGTGCCGCGGCATATGTCCATCGTACGAACACGGCCCCAATGGTCGAAAGCTAGAAAGGGGGATGGTTTTGCGTTCCTCTATGTAACACGAGATCCTCAACCCAGGATCATCAAGCCGTGGGGAAATTCGCGAATTCACACGTCTACCACGGCGCGATAACAGGTAAAATTCTAGCTCACGTTGTCGGCCATCTCTGACACGTAGGCGTTTGTGTGTTAGTTTAAAAGGGAATCCTTTTTGCGAGGTATTTTTTTTCCGTTCCGGTTTTTTTACGCGTTCGTCTCGTGCTTTGAGATATCGAGTAAACCGGTGACATGGATTATGGTTTAGCCGGACGAGAACGATGAACGAACGGGATTTTTGTGCGTTTGTGGGAAATTATAAAGATGCAAAGAGCGTACAGAATATGTAATGATTGATAAAATGAAGAGTGTTTATTATAACATTTAATTGAGGAGAAAAATCTTCTATTTTATTAGGTTTCATTTCTTTAATCGCGTAAAAATATAAAGTTGACTTCTCTAAAAATCCCGGAAAGTTTTTCGGTAAAAGTTGTTCGTTTCGACGAAGTTATTACAATTAATCAAATATTACTTTTTAGTTAAATCGATGAGTGTTACATTATATTATTAATTACATTAGTATTACATTCTATTTGATTAATTGAATTGCTAATAATTTTTATTTGTTATCTCCATTTAAATTTACCCGTCACTTGGACTCAATGTGATTTACGTAAAGATACTTGGGAAACGTACTTCGTATTTTTATTGGTGTCAAAAGTTAAATGAGTTCATTATGCAATTTGTTTGAAATTTCTAACAATGTCACGTATCAAGCTTTCGTTGTAATGGTTGGATCTATTACTAGAAGGGACATCGAGTTAACGACCAATATGAAACGCATCTATAAAACAATGCAATTGCATTCATACTGTTAGAATTATACTGCTGTGGACGAAAGATCTGCGCTCTCCTCTCGGTCATTGTTGTCGTTGATGGTGTTCTATTTCTGATATTGTTCATAACAATTTTTATTAACATTACCATTTTCATTTCTTACAGTGTTCGCTTGATGAATATATTATTCATCTTAATACGGTTGATCCTTTCTTGGAAAATACGACTGCGAAATAATTTTTGTATTTAGCTGACAATCAATGATTGTTCTATTAGTGATACAAAAATTTTATTAACATTGTGATGCTAATTTGTATTTTCTCATATACAACTATAATTAAAGATAATGAAATATTCACGTTATCTTAAATATTTTAAAAATTCTTGATTTTCTTTTTTTTGACTATTTATCATTTGTATCTATATCGTTAGAAATTACAGGATATTTTCGTCGAATATTGTCAGTTGACGTACGTGGCTTGCACGCATAGGGACACATAACATAACTCGCGGAGTCGTATCAAAGTTTCTGTTATTGAATATGATCATGAACGTCTCTTCTTTTCTTTTTTTTTTTTTATTCTTCTCAGTCTTCTCGTATTATACTAGTGTGTTTCTTTTACGTAGTATACGTCAAATGTACATAGGTTACATATACATATGCGTATACGTATATCTCTTTTGCATGGAATATGATAATAAAATGATTTCAGGCGCGAAGTTGACGAGAAACAGAATGATATACAATATTTCGTAATTACAATGTTTAAAAATCAACCTATTTTTATTCGTTTGTTTTTACTTTCTTTTATTTTTTTCAACTTTCGTTGTGTTCTCTGTTTGGGTATCCAGTATGAAAATTTAAAAGCAAGTCTGTCGACAAATTATATCAAAATATTTAGTATGATTAAAATTTAAATAAATAAAATTGATGAATAGTCACATAATTCACAGATAGAACTTCTTTATTTCAAGAGAATTTAGATGTGGCAAATATCGATTTTTCTTTTTGATCATGCAATAAAACATGCAATCTAGTCTAAATATAGAATGAAATAATTATACAGTTTTCTCACTTCATAAATAAGTAAAAATATACACACATGTTTCCAGCTTCTTTTAAGAAGCAAAAATAAGTATTAACAATCACGTTGTGTATCGTGACAACGCCAAATGTAAAATTATATCTCTATCTTGAAAGTTTCGCATCGCGTGTACGCGTGATGTTACTTACGCAAGTACGAATAAAGTTCTAAATTGTTTCTAAATTTTTACCATAAAAAACTAAAATCAATATTATAGAAAACTCTATGTTGTTAATAAAATTACTAAAATTTTTCTATCGCACAACGTGTTCACAATAATATTCTACAGTAAACAATACTTTCGTGAATTATTGCATACAAGATAATGTTCCAGACGAGTGACAGGTTTAAAGAAAATATGCCATTGATCATTATTCGGACTATTATCTATGTCATTGTCTAGTATCGTTATCAGTGATAACTTTCACTTTTGTTGCGCGTGTCGCGTTGAAATTTACACACATGGTATGACAATTCATTATACAAACTAATAAAAATCATTATATAATGTTTCATATAAAACAGCTTGATGATTCGACAGTTAATCAGCAATGAAATTAATTCCTCCTCAATGTTCAACGAAGGAATCATGTTTTATTTTTCCTTAAATTTTTAATAGTTATCTGCGCACATTTGTAACCCGTATTTACGTTATAAGCAGTTGGAATACACGTCCCTCCGACTATACCAGCACCATCTAATAGCTTGTTTCATAATCATTTTGCGTAGCAGTTAACGAAGATAAATCGACTCCTATGAAATTCTTATCGAGGCGATAGATTACATTTTTTCCCCTCTCTTGTTCAAGTGCAAAGAAAAGTTACTTGCAATTATCGTAATAGTACCAGTTTTAGGAGAGCGTTTCCGATAAGCACGCAACATTGATAAATGTTGCTTTAGCAAACATTCGTCTTCTGTCGATAACGATACATTTGTCTAAAGTTATTTGTTTAATGTTATTGCACATACACTTCGAGCATAAGCCAAGATACTAAATTCCTGAATAAACAGACAGTCCATTACTTTTTCGCGCTACTACAATCTTTTCCAGCGATACCATAAACTACTAGATATTACTATCGCATTTTTTACGAGATAACAACGTCAGTATTGAGTTTTCCCTTGATACGCCGGCAAGGACAGAAGATGCAATATTTTTGTAATATGCTATTTATATTCATTTATGCAGAATTAACAGACGTCGTTAATGCAAACAAGTGGCTGGATTGATGTGACTGAGTTATTAAAATTTTAAACGATTTTGTTAACGCAAATGCGCGCGAACAATTAACGATTTTTTTCTTAACAGACGTAACGCGGTGATCTTATGAATTTTTAAAGATGTCTTCTCACGTTTTAACGATTTCCATATAAAATTATATCCAATTACGACACTGCAAAAAGTCAGCAATTTATCTTTATTTTTCAAACAGGTACGCTTCTGGAAATTTATATGATTTTTAACTGAAATTTTATAAAATATACGTGTAAAACTCATATTTGGAAGATTAAAATATAAGAGGAATAGGAAAAAGAAATCTACGTAAATTAATAAGTTTACAAATAAAGTGTTTGTTTAACCGAGAACATTTTTTGAAATTTTAAGCGTATGTGAACAAAGGCTCTCTTTTCCCCTTACGTATTTCTGTTACACTTTTTACTTTAATTTCCTTGATTGCAAGTTTATACTTTGGTTATCAAGAATTCTAATAAGCCATGTAATACAAGGCGAGGAATATTTTGACTCGACAGATTACATAATATGAAACGTAATGCTTTCTCTGTTGACTGTCGCAGACTATAGTCTCACAGTAATTGGAACATGATTAAATACCGTGATGATGGACAATATGCAATCTTATAAGCTCTCTTCCATTCCTACGTATTGGAGAATGTTTATTCTGCAGCGAAGTTCTTGGTAGCGATTTGATCGAGACTGTCTTATTAGAGTTTTATTCACATTGATTCTCGACTACCAGACTATTTATTTATCGTTTGCTCAGGAACAATTATTTATAAAAGTTGAATGGATCAAGTAACTTGAAATCTTTCACAACTGTTATAGAAGCAGTGTGTACTTGTACGATATATGCTTCACACCATACGCTTCACACACATGAAATTAGAGCTATTTATTTTACCTTATTAAGAATTTTTGAATGGCGCGTTTGACTGTCTTTTTCATCCATGTGTGCAACATATCGATTGATCGTGCTTTCACTTTATTGACATTTACCTCGCCCCCTATGCATCACACGTCTGTAGGTATGTTTCGCAATCGCGTGAAATGATTTAAAGACAAACCTTCTTGTAATGGCGAACAATGAAATGTTAAGTATAATATTCGTTTTAACTGTTTCACTTTTTACTGCGTACATGTAAGTCTTTCGCATTTAACTAAACATGGCTACAAGATGGAATTCTGAACGTTAAAAAATTGGAGTGTAATTGTCCAAATAATTGACTCGTTCGATTATTTCATTGAAGTTCGTAATAGGTGTCTATCCCTCAGTAGATTTCATTGAGTCTTAACAATAATTGTATAAAATCATAAAAATGAGTGATTTAATAGTCAATAAAATAACAAAAGTCGGTTAATTTAATATAATAAAGATAACGAAATATATTTTAAATAAATGTCTATGCAAATTTATGTTTTTATGAAAACAATTAAAAAATTACTACTTGGGTAAAAATTTATTTCAGTTAATAAGTATAGGACTTAGGTGCGAAGTTCTTCGTATTCTCTATACTAGTGAAGTATAGTCTCCATGTAACACACGTACTCTTCTTGTGTATAAATTGTGCGTCATTGACGTTATGCAAACAAAATGGCGGTGAACAGTGAAAGGCTGTAATTCATTTTTTGTAAAAAAAAAAGGTCGGAAAAAAGAGAAGGAGCAGAGGAGAATGGCAGCATAACGGTGGAAATGTATTGGCGTTTCTATTATACAAGAAGATAGATAACATAGTCCATTAGAAAGTAGTCTGTCAGAGTCGTACAAACGTTTTTATTTTTGTCCGACTTCGACAAACTCCTACGTACAAAAAAATGTCTTTCTTCTTTCGTTACAGAAAGATTTTAGAACTGTAGCTACTTAATTGTATACATACTCGTCTGTATAACTTAACACTATAATAACCGTATTTTCCGATAGTAATTTTTACCACAGTATTTTCTACATATAAAGGAATAATCAGTTTTTCACGACCCTATCCACTGAAAATCACATGATCAGAGTAACATCACGGTAACATCGTTGCAGTGTTGAAACAGTATTGGTAAGGGGTTGTGACTAACCCCTAACGTGGTTCAGGGATTCAGTAAAAAGACAGGATGGTTGAACATCCATTTCGGAGCAACTGGAGCTCTCTCAAGAGTTCTAGAACCAACGAGAGTAAGTAGATGAAAAAACGGAGCGAGTCAATTTTCCAGACAATCGAAACGACCCCGACACTCCGACTTTTACCTCTCGTCGTTAGACCAGTCCTCCGGTCAAAGGGCAGCTCCACTGCCTCTTTCTCTCTTCGTTTCTCACCCTTTCTCTCGATATCTCTCTTCCTGGAGGATTTCATTCTCTCCCACTCCCGCGGTTGCGTTCTCCACACACACACACACACACACACACGCACAGTGTCTCGCTGTTTAACGGAGCCCAACATGCCACTTCCAAAGAGAATGAACACGCATACGCAGCGGGTACGGAGCACGTGGTTGGCCGGGTTCACCTGTGTATACAGAAAAGGAGGGAACCAACGCTTGGCGTCTCGGTGACGCGGCGGCACCTGTGATGCGCGTCGTTGGTGTCTATCCGATAGAACGTCGGGGGATGGCAACGTGGTGATGGCGAAGGTAGGGGAAGGAAGGGGTTCGGTTCGCCTGGAAAAAGCGACAGGCAGTGTTGTACAGTAGAAGGGGAGACAAGCAACGGAACAAGAGAGAAAGGTAGCGTCGCGGCGGTAGTGCGGCAGGAGGGGAGGATTATTTCCGCCTTTTAAAAACGATTCAAAAGGCCTCTTATAGGCGGAGCTGCAGCCAGCGGACACGCTACTATTGGCTGCCTCAATATCTAATATATCATGTCATGACGGCTGGAGAATTGTTGTCCTTGTTCATGTTCATCAACGTTCGGTGCCGTGGTTCCATTTCCCTTGCTGGGAACCGACCGACCGCCCCTCTGTTTTCCCACCCCTTGTATACAACGGGTTACACCAACCGGAGCAACGGGAGTGGTGCTGGTCGCACATTCTTTAAAATCGATATTTACATGGACACGAAGGTTGCTAGTCGGTTGCGCATGCGCGTCTTGCGTGTGTCGGTGGTTTCCGGCCGCTGTGACGCGAATCCAAGATCCACGTGGAGCGCTGTGAATGAAGGACGAGAAGAGATAAATGTCCGGAGATGTCGATGGCTGTGGAGTTGTGACTGAATTGGGGATGTTCGCGCATTTGGGGGGATTTAAAAAGGTCTATAGAATTCATAGAATAATATATTCAGAATTATGGAGTAGAAGAGAGGGTGGAAATGTGAGATATATTTATCTTGGGTTTTAATTTTTTAATTTGAAGAGTCTCAGGATAGCTAAGAAAAATTAGACGAACTTTCGGCAATTTTGTCTGAAATCTGCTCTATTGATCTATTGAACTTATGAACTTTTTACTTTTTTGTAAATTGTTTTTGATTTTACTTCTTATCATTACATCAAAATTGGAGATTTATTTCCAACAGTTGTTAGAAAGTTCCGAGACAGTTTTCGGAGAGTTAAGGGTTTGTGGCAGAGACACTTTGTTAACTTTATTCGTTGAATGATATATTTGTAATAATACGCAGTACGCTGTCTGATATACTATGATTCCCAATTTTTTCAATTTTCAGATACACGTAATTTACTATTGACATTTATTCTAACAATGTATTATCTTTTTAATTGCAGGTGAAAGTGTAGAACTCCTGTTGGAGCACAGTACCAAGCTCGTAGAACTCTTCCAATATCCTTGGGAAGCGATATTGTTGATGTACATCAATTTAAAATATGCAGGAGCTAATCCCGAGGAAGTAGTGAGGCGTATGGTTGACGGTAAAGTACATTATTCTCGACTTTCCTTTATATTTTTGCTATAAACATTTTAAGTCGGGGAAGATATTTTCAGAAAAAGTCATACACGAATAGAAGAGGAAAACATTTTGGTATAACAGAAACAGAATTTTATTATTATTATACAATTATATTTTTATTTAATGTACATCGATCGAAGAGTATAATTCGATCTTTTTTTCCCCCTCTAGCTTCGATAGTCTTCTGTCCGAAAAATTTCACTTGGGATTCGATTTTACGTAAAATTCTTTCGTTTATCGTAAATTTATCGCCTGCTTGAACGTGCATAAAACGCGATCGTTTGAAAATTTCGGGAAGTATTTTGAAAATCGTATTGGTGAAAGAAAAGTTTTTTTAGAAATTCGTTCCCGTGGTTGCTCACTTACTTTGATAAAGTGACAAGGTTTAGTATGATTGTGGATTCTACGATTGGAAGACGTGTTTTTTTCTTTTTTTTCTTATGGATAGTTGGCGAGCGAGTGGATGTTGCAACATAATGAAATTGGCAACATTTAAACACACATTACGTAGGAGGATGATCCACTTCCTTCACTATTCTGATGTTAAACTACGCTAAAAACATGTTTTGTATTTCACAGTCTTTAAAAGGATAATTAAAAGAATTTGAAAGGCATGATCGTTTCAAAAATAGTCCACGATACTAGTGAAAATTACAATACATAAACGGGAACATTTAATATTTTAGCCTTCAGACGATTAAAAAACAAAATTCAATGTTCATAAAATTTATCACAAGATTCATTTAATATTGGCCTCTTTTTCTCTTATGCATCAGCTCGAATAAAAGTTAAACAAAACGAAATAAATATTTTCCAAATGATATTGTAAAAATCGGCAATTACGTTGCTTCGAAAAATTCAATCATTGGTATTTTGTAGCTAAATTACTATGGGATTAGTATAAATTTGTAGCTTGTTGAGTTCTTCGAGAAGTAATTTAGATTCGAAGATACGGACGTTTCAAATTGTTACAATAAAGAAATATTCCTGGTTCGGACAGGATGAGTAATCTAATTTGGCGTCGTTTGACGAGTAGGGTGATTTACTGGGACAATCTGCTGGTGCTTGGTGCCAATTTCGTTGTGTTTGCGGCTCTCCACATTTTCGCTAATAAGAATGCATTTCACGTCTCGTTAGTTGAGTACGCGTAATCGTCGTGCTCGAAGATCCTTCAGGATTGAAAGTGGTTCTTGGATATTATTTGGTTTAACACCCGAAGATTCGTTCGTGTGTGTAATTTTTGGTCTACACAGGAAGATTTGGTTTATAATGACGTCGACAGCGGCAATCACTGCGTTGAAACACGCATTGATCCGCGAATAAGACGTAAGATAGTCGAAGAATTTTTCAAGGTACGTATATCCGCTCGAAATTATTTGTAAGATATTTTTACAATTATTATGTAATTGTTGTCGTGATGAACTGTGCCGGCATGTATTAATGTACACGACCGTGGAAGGCTGCCAACTTCAAAACTTATGCATTTAGCTCGCTCGAATGATTTTCTAGTTTCACGGGAGTATCTAATGATGAAAATCGATACGATTAAAACATGAATAAGCGCACATATAGATGCATTATACAGTAAATAGATAGGTACAATTTCCTACCGCAATTCATTTATCTACAGTGCACTTTACTTAAATATAACTTTAGTAATTTGTATTAGAATACAATTTGAACTAAAAATAACTGCAGATTGATTACTTCATAATTACTTCATAGTTTATTTATAGCGAGAACGAGAATTAATCAGAAATTAACGACATTCAGTTTGGAATAGAAGCAATGAGAAACATACCAAATTATAAAACATTTCTCAAGTTAATTTTTTCGTATTCTCTGCACTTTCAATTTTTTCTTTTTTTTCTTTTTACTAGTTCTGCTGTTCAGTGTGCTGAAACATAATATCGCCTCTATTAGAATACGTTTCGCTAGTCGAAAATATGCGCATCGATAGATTGAACAGTCATAAACTTTTCACATAACGCCGATTGTGATATTACATATATTAAATGTGATATAATGACCGATCAATCATCGTCTCTGCAGGAGATCACAATGATGGTCAAGCGTGCATAAAAACGTGAACGGGCAATTTATTAAGTGGTTTACTTACTTGATTAATGTTTACACAAGTCGATCATTATAAATCGCTTAAATCTCTGCTGCCTATAGCTTGGTCAATCTTAATGTTGGCGCTACTTACGGTAGTCTCAGGCATCTGTCATCGTTGATCATCTTGCATCTCTCCGTTGTACTACCTTCTCTTCCGAATGAGTTACAAACATACTGACCACTTTATTATTCATTAAAGTAATATATATGCCTTGATGAACGAAGAGAGACTTTCGCTTACCTGATGTGAATTAGGTTCATGCTCGGATAAATTGCCATTCATAAAACGCGTCATCAACTCGACCAGAAGTGACGAATGATTAATTCTGAGTCAAACGTTTGACTTCTTTTTAGCTGGATTTCTTTTAAAAGTTCACCCATTTGTCGCGGTTTAAACACGGGGATGCGAGAAAATTTTAGGTTGTAGAAAATTTTTTTTATTCCTATTTATAATAGGTATTTGTGGTAAGTATGTATTAAGTGCTTACGTAGGCTATTAGAGATACGAAAGAACGAAGAAATTATATGGGATAAATTACAACGTACGGTGAGGTAACCTAATTTTTTAATTTAAATTCAACGTTCTAATTTGTATAATGTTTTTTGGACATTTCTGAGTATTACGTTGAGAATTTTTCCAGTGTTATTGATCATCGTCCAGCTAGGATAAAATATTCAGAAACATGAGTAATCACGAATAATTCTTAATAAGAATTCATTAACATATCTAATCGATAAGTGCATAATCAGCCGATTCGATTTGTAATTTAAATTCAACACTTTCTAAAATATTCCACATTTGATGTCTGTTTATTAGTCATCTGCTTAGTATTCACATACGTCGAGAAAAAGATAATTGTAAACTTATTGTTACGTTTCTATTACACTAATGAGATTGAGATTTATCGAGTCTCAACGCCATTGCCATACCTGCTGCGCACAGGTTATTATCTTCCCATTAGCAATTCTTACATATTACGACACGTCATTACGATTTTCTTATGATTAATTGCATCTCCATTTTCGATGCGTAATTCTGTTTAATTCATTTCGCTTTTTAATTTAATTTCTAACAAATGGAGATATACAGTCAGTCAAGAAGATCTTTTCACACTTTTTAAAGGATCAAAATTGTCCTTTATTTTCCATTTTAACGACTAAAGTCGAACACTCATAGTCACCGATCGACAACTAATGTCACACACTCATTAAATCACTCGAGATTTTTGTGAATAATTTATAAATTACACACTATCTTTAAATTTTTACTCAAACAATATTTCTTCAATCAAAATTCATGAAATTTTACACGATTATGCACTCATCGAGAAACTTGTTGCCAATTATCGAAATTCATTGAATAACAAAAGAAGTGCGTTAAAACGAGACTGATCAATAAAAATCTCACCTTGCCATTTATTACTTCGTTCAAAGTAAGCATGCGTTTGATTTCTTCTTCTGCGACGTTAAAGAAATGAGTCAAAGAGAGAAATTATGAACAAAGTCTCGCCCCAATAACGTAATCACCCCAGCGGAAAGAAAAATGGATGCTACGGTAGCTGAGAATAGATTGTAGCACTCTGTTAATTCGCCATTCGAGGAGATAGCGAAGACGTCGTCTTTCATGCGTGCCAGCATCGTTTCAGAATACACTCGCACTAGAGATGGGATCGAGTATCTCACAAGTAGGTTCAAATCTCCAGTAATTGAATTCGACTTCACAAATATTTTCAATGATATTTCTACGTATCTAATGTAACATTGGAAGTTTATTTGACACTGTTACAATTTCTCTTTTGTAGGGATTTCCTACAATTATAATGAATTGCAACTTAATCTGACAGTTAATAAAGATACTTAGAAACAATATTTCTTTTGGTTCACAGAATCCTCTACCAGATGGATGACATTTTATCCAAGAGGAACTTGCCCCTCCATAGATATAAACACGTTTAACGTCTGACGCTTATAGAAAACCCTAAATCTAATCACTGTATCTGTGAAAAATGGAAGATTCTTCAGAATTCTGATTTTCAAGATTCGAGTGCTACTTGTGAAAATTTCGAATCTTATAAATATCAAAGTTACTTGGCCTGTTTTTTTTTAAATCTATAAGTACTCGTTCTAGGATTCAAAACCAACTTGTACATAATAATTGTAGTACGGTCTCACCCATTCATTAGAATAAAACGAAATTTTGCAGGAGCGTAGGGAAGAAGTAGAGGACCTCGAATATAAAATTTTAGCCACGTGTCTTTATCAGTTTATAAGGTATTAATAAAAAAGTTTGAATCATCGAGGATCATACTGTCCAAGATTCAATCAGAATGCATTTTAGAAATTTATACAATGGACGACTATTATTATATAAAACGAATACGTTGCAAGTATATCTGCGAAACTTCGATATTAAACTTGACTCGTAATTAAATATTTATTGGACTTGATCCCATCTCTAATACGCTACACACACTCGCGTGCAATCGGAGCTTGTCCATCGAGTTAAATACTTTTAAATATGTATATGGTACACGCCTGAGCCTCTTTGGCGAACAGGTAGACGGTCTACGATTATAAGTCGCAGCCATAGATACACTGTCAGCCCTTCAAATTGCATTCACATCGAGACTAGTTTATCGATCGCAATTAGATATGCGATTGTGTTTATTGGTTAGAAGTGTAGGAATCGCGGAAGGGTAACCAGATGGTTTTTATTAAAAGAATAGAATTTAGATCACTTTCATTCTTCAAATCAAATTACGTGTACCGTTCTTTCGATATTTACATTTCTATATCTTGATATTTCCGACATATGCATCGAAATCCGTAGTATATACTTATAATTGAAGTTCGCGATATTAATTTATGTATAACAGCGTCAGATATAAATACATAAATGGATCACATCGTAAATTGTGGTGAAAGGAAAAATCAAAATCGCAGAGGTTATTTTTCAAAATTTATCTCGAGACTGATGACGATGATGATTATTTTCTTGCGGTATTCTCTAGATTTTTTTTTCTAAATGAATATTAATTAAAGTGGCAGGAGAGAAAAAGTTTGCTGTAAATTACATGAATGTAATAAAATCAACTGATAGAGATACGCGAGAAAATTGCATTAACACCCCAATAATCATTTTGCCCAAAAGGAGCAGCGGCCGGTGATTTACGGACCTAGTTTGTGCTTAAGCATCGACTCGATCATCTCACCTTCTCGCAGCTAGATGCAGAAATAAGCAGATATCGCTTATTACGCGTTCCTTTTGCTACCTTTTAGTACCATATATTCCCGTGAGTTTGTTCAATCGTCAGTTGGCCACGCATGTGTGTAAAACGCACGAGTCGCGTGCAATTCGGAACGAACCTGAATAGCGAACCTTTACACCTACCCACTTGAGGCAGAGATTAATGATACCCGGTAAAAAGAAAAATGTTGTTGCCGGCCGAAGGAACGCCGTTTGCGGTCAGCCTTGAGCAAATAATAATGCGCGTGTAACGTCGGTGTACACAAGTTATACCTTAATTATCTCTCTAGACATTACCGCGACTAATGCCTTTAAAAAGAAGAGAAAAGTGACGTTTGTCAGAGATCGCTGTCTCGCTGCGCGCCGGCGGAAATGTCGTTTTGCTCGTCGCTTCGTTCCGTTCTTCTCTATTAACGAGAGTGTATGCGACATACATGGGCTATTGAATTTTATTTTCGCTCGTTCGAAAGGGACCAGCCGTAGCTCGAGCGCTGGAAAGAATTTTTGGTAAAGCTTCGGATCTTATTTAGACCAGGAGCGTTTTATTTCGAATTTCAGGCCTTTTTTTTCTATTTTTGGTCGAACGATCTAGTGGTTAAAGCTGTGCGGTGTGATAGAGTGATCTCGTGAATTTTAAGACTGAAGAATTTTGTATGAAAATTAGAAGCTTGAAGAAACTTGAAACTCGTAATTGATACAGAGACTGTAAGTTCTTTTCCAACACGCGTGGAAAATAAATAATTTAGTCATTATAAAAATACATGCTTGTACAATCGAAGTTGAATGTGAGCAACAGCAAACTCAACTATCAGTTCTTCCGTAATATAATTTTCTATTTAGCAAGGCTTAAATCAATGGAAACTCGTTTTATCAGACAAATAATAAAAGACACGTGCTTAATTATGCGATGGTTCCTTCAATTGAAAAAAAGACTTGTTTTCTCTTCAATTCTTTCTATTTCGTGCGGTTTTTTTCCTTCTAATTAAAATCGAAATTGTTTTAATAATTGATTCGTTCTATCAGTATTTATTATGTCTTGATTCAACACCACCAATGCAAATGTATAAACGACAGTCGTACTTTTGTACTACTATCTTGCAAGCATCTAATAGTAGATTTATGACCAGTACGGAACGTTGCTTCGAAATACACGTTGATCCGACGTTGAGTTAATTTTCCATACGTGAAACATGCAGGTATGTCGCCTGGATCGTATACATGTTGGTTAGCTACATTTAAATTAAGAAGGTGTAACGCAAACGTGGCAGGTTGTTATTTTGCCGTTCATTTATCAATTCTAAAAGACTGTCTCGATCTCGTTCGTATCTATTTCACGCAGGATAAACACACGTTTCAGGTAGCAAAAGAGATTTCGTAAAAGATTAAAGAAATTAAATATACTAGATATATATATTGCATAATTCTTATCACAGATAGCATAAAGTTCCATTTCTAAATTCAAGTTTCAGTTTATTCCCATTTCTTAAATATCAAGTGTTCTGTCATTTTTTTTTTTTCTCTCTTAATAAATACTCCGAGCACATTAATTGCAAGAACGAATGTTCTGAATATATTATTGTTCTGGTTACCTTTTTTATTGCGTTGTATGTAAAAAAAATTAAAGTAAAACGAATCTTAATCTAAAGTGAAACGAAAAGTAGGAGAATTATAGCAGTAGGAGGATGGAAAAAATTTCTTTATGCTACTTGACTCGGATGTTTCTTCTTTCTCTATATTTATCGACGATTGCGAGCCAACGCCGACCATTATTCTACAGCAGGCACGAATATTAATTCGCAACTTGCACGTGTTAGTTTGCGTAATTAATTTAATTAAGTGCACGTGTGTAATTTGGCTTTGCCTACTTTTACGGAACAATGCATCCATTAGAAATCTTCAAACATAGTATATTAGCGGGATAAAGTAGGCTTGCGTTTAATAACGCAAAATGCAACAGTGCAAAGTCGTCGATGCTTGTAATCATGAGTAACACGCGCGCGTAATTTTTTCTACGTCGAGAGGGATCAGTTCTGCTCGGGTAATTTTATGCTCTCAACAAGAAAATTGAGCTATTTTTCTTTTCTTTTTAATCCGTTGATTGATACGAACTAGTGCATTATATTGTTTTAATTATCAACGTGAAACATAGGTATATTATTTCCAGCAAAGAGACTTTAACGCCCCGAGATGGAACAATTTGGGGTAATTCATAACAAAAATTATTCATTGGAAATTATTCGTTTTTCATAATGATTTATGTAGAAGGATGTTTACGTCTCAGAATTGCTTTGGGATTTATTAATTTAAATTCTCGTTTAAAAATTAATTTTTGATAACGAAGTTAACTTCCAAAGTTCAAAGATGACAGGTATTGCAAATATTTTTTTTTTTTTGGTTGAACTTTCACAACGATAAAGAAACTGTCTCGAATAGATAAAATAAACATAAAACTGGAAGAACAGTCTTCATTTAATTCTTACTTCGTCATCATAATTTCGGTTGTTTGAAATTGAAAAGAGAAAAAAAGAGATTGTAACTCAAATGTAAGGTGAGGTATAAAAGACAGCTATCAAATTCACAGAATGCTTGGAGATAGCTATCGGTTCTACTAGATTTCAGACACATTAAAATTGAAATATCAGGATATCATAATAAATTACCTTGTACGCATATTCATTGTATAAAATTTATATAGTACGATTTATATGATCGAAACGTGATTGATAAGTAAACGAAACCTGCGTACAATGATACATTTAAACTATTATATCGTTGTAACTATGTTTAATATTACGTATTAACGTTCATTAGAATTTATATTATTACATTACGTTGGATTATAAATGACTGTACTAAACTCTCGGATATTTAATTTTAATTTATATTTCACGTTCCTGACAGAGATTAAATCAGATTAAGAATTTCGAAAATTAGATAATTTAACTGTAAATTGTTACGGTGTCCAGTGGTTTGCTGTTACAGCAAACAAGTTAAGAATTAGGCTTCTAAACTATCAATTTGCTTAATAAACGAAACAACTAAAGAGTAAAGTTAAATAGCTGTTCGTATCTCTTCCAACGATGAAGTCATTCATTTAAATGATCCTCCAATTATCTCGATCTCGAAGGCACCCGTACTACCTTTGAAATTTTTTTTATCTCTTCGACGTTATATATCTGAAGCATCAAATTACGTTTCTTGCCACAGTTTTCGCAATAGGGAGCACGAAAAAAGAAAGTCGAAGTCAAAGTGCTCTTCTGCCGATGTAATTGCACGTCAGTAAAAAGAATGTTTCATCTATATGCGAGGTAGTTATTTTCTTATTTCTTTTTCGTACGATCGATGAACTTACTTAACGCACTCACGTCGAGAAAAATTTACGAACGGAGTTCTGGGAAGTAAAGTTATGCTCGTGAGAAAATACTGTAAATTCTTTGCAGGTTTTTCAAAGAAGTTCGTTTCGTTCATTAATTATTTTTATATTTCTCTGTGAATGTGTGTCGTAAGATTTTAAAAATCAAAAAATTAAAAAAGTTCTCGCGCGTTAGCTAAAATTGTTGCAAAAATTCGTAGTTGTGCTTTACGGAATGTAAATTTACATGCATACTAGGCAAGCTCGTTCTTTCTTTGCTCCGCGGCTCTCGTGCATCGTTCACTGCGCTCTTAATATGCATGAAACGTATGCTAACATGTTGGAACTCCGAGATAATTATTTTACGAGGAACCAGTGAGTCGGGTTTTTGCTTTTGGTTTTCTTGGTTGTTGGTCGCCGTATATGAGCATACCCTTCATTCTTTTGAATTCGTGGTAGCCCGACGTATCTGGAAGGTGATTGCACGTGCACGTATATTATAAAGTTGATTGTACTTTTAATTGAGAGACAACTAAATACGGGGTTGATGATAAAATGGATCGTGATTTTTTTCTAGCGAGTTAATTTCACTATTTTCATAGCAGTGAAATTTTAATTAATTGTATTAAAAATCCACGTCATGATTATAATATTATTATTTCTTAGAAAAATATAGGAAGAAGTCTGTTTCGTCCAAAAAAAATGAAACTTCCAAACTTTTAAGAAAGTTATTAAAATTTGCAAATAAATGTGATATTTAACATTCAGTATAGATTATTTTAATACATTATCCGCAGTCTACGATACTAGTGAAATTTTTAAATGAAATAAAAGTTCTCCCAGAGTAAATACTTTAATGTGCCGTTGCCCGTGATATTTATTTATGCAGAACAAGAGAGAAGGTGAAATTTAAATGATAATAATCAAACAAGTCAGCAAGAAATGTGTAGGAATTTTTGAGGTATCGGTGCTCGACGTTGCTGCATAATATATAATACAACGAACTGCACACGAATGCAGCCGCGCGTGTAGACTTCCACCAATATTAACGCAGGGGCAAGAAAGATTAATAACGCACGTCGCTACTGCGAAAGTTCGTTCTCCAGACGATCATGACTGATGGCGTTTCTTAAGCGTGAACAACTGCATCAGCGATAATGCTTCGTGTCTGTTTAAAATCACTCTTATTGACGGTTTTAAGCATTGATACACATTCTATTGTCCGTAAGTCACCGGAATTAACGCATCTAGGATTGGGATAAATGATGTTTGCGATCGAGAAAAAAATACCAGGTCGACGCTCATTGTATGTTTCACCAATTGTGTACATTTCAAATTATGAAGAGGCTTTCAATTCGTGAGGAAAAATGCTTAATTAAGCAGGTGTTCTAATACTTCGACATCCGACAGTGTATCTCGCGCCATTAGCTCGTGATAATTAATACGAACAAGTTGTTCCCTTCTCGAAATATTACGGTCCCACGTCACGCCCGATTAATACTTTGTCGCGAATTTTCGCCCACTCGAGCGAAGAAACGGATTTTTCTCAACGGTATATATCGTGCACGCCGGGGACAGCGGCCAAAACCTGAAATCGACATGGAATTTCGTATTGGCACGAAAGGGCGCTGCACCGAAAACCTGTTTACCACGCGACAGGTGTCTGCTTATGATTTATCGAGATGCTTTTCTTCTCTTTCCTTTTTTCTCTCTCTTTCTTTCTTTCTCTCTCTCCCACCCTCTCCTTCCCTTTCTTCCTCTCTTTTCATGGCAACCAGAGCGTACCCGATTGTTCCATCTTTAATGAATCGCCATATCGGGACCTTGTATAATTAATTAGGGGTTGTTGCAGTAATATCGTATTTCGTGAAACGAGGCTGAAAATTAAATTGGTGGCTCAGCGTTATCATGGTATGCACATTTAAAGTATCATCTGAAGATATATTTTCTTAACGATTCCATTACATTATTTTGTGTGAAAATATATATGATCTCTTCCTTGGAGACGAAGAGCAGACTATACTTTTTATAAAAACTAAAGCGAACATATCTGTTGATTGAGAGATATATAATCCACATTTATAACATAAATATATATTTAAAACAATTTTGTAGGAAAATTTTTGTGTATTTAGAACAATATTCTAGGAATATGTTACATCTACGTATATTATTACAATTACACGTAGTTACGACAACAGAACTTTTCCCAGAATTATTAAGACATCTGTATTTTTGGAGGCAATATAGTGCTGTAAATGAAATATAAAATATTAGATACAAATTAAATTGATTCCAGTTGCGCCGAGACGTATGGTTTCTTGACGGATGAATTAATTTAATAACTCGACGGTGCATTTAGTCGCATGCAGTCTCAAGAGTTATTATTACATGTTTGTGAGACTGACGTTATTGAATCTTCGATTATTGAAATATGAATTATATAATGGTGCAATATCAGATTGCATTTTACATGCACGTGTACTGTCTTAAAGTCACGCGTCGTACCATGCATCGTAAATTTTCCGTCGTCGTGCTTAATTGTTCTTTCATAAAATTTTCAACTTTTTCTCAATAGTCGAGAAACTAGCAATAAGTAAGTACTTTATTTCTAAGAGGGACGGTTGCAAGGTTACATAATGTTACAAAGATAATAGAGTATTTAAAACGTGTTTTAGTTTTAACACGTACAGCTGTTTTCCAACGATTGAAGTTGCTTTAAAAATTAATTTTAGATTAAAATAATGAATCAACGACAGGAATTAATTACGAATGAAGTAAAAAATGAAATCCACAAAGTTTCATTTGATATTACAACTTATTCGATAGATATATGCTTCGATTCATGATTCAACCGCTAACTTTTTCAGTATCGGACTTAATTGCATCACTTTGTGCAATATCTCGATGTAACTTTGTAAATTTAATACAACTCATTGCGAGAAAATGCGTACAAATTTTATTCTTTGATCGCTGGTAATAAATAATGTGAAGTTGATTAATAAATAATTATATATATACAAGGGGATACATTCATCTCGACAAAGGGATAAGTATTATATACTTTTAGCAATTAATTAGTCATTAATTAACACTTTGACAGTAATATTAATAACGCGCAGATACCTGCGAGTGACAGCGTACAAATATATTGAGCTATCGCCTTTCCCATAATTATGAAATTTTATAAAAATTTTTTCTGCATAATTGAGTCGCCTATCATCGTGAATAGTTTCCCTACTTGTTTAGAGATGCAATGTTATTGATATAAAAATCATCTGCATAAATTTTCAGTGATAATAAGAACCGTACGTGTTATTTAGAATTGATAAAAAAAATAAAGCTTTTGTCAAGAGTTTCCATTGCTCGAGTCGATTCATTCGTAATACGAAGTTTTGGAATTTATCTATGAAAATTTTGTTGTACGTAGCAAGTGCGACAGTAATAAGTCACACGTGTCGAACGATAAACGATATCATTTGTTAATATTGGCGATTGTGTTATGGAGATTTCTTTCTTCTTAGAATTATGGACATTCAGGGGAAGTAGGTAAATTGAAATAAACGTTGCTCGAAATTTTTTTTTAAATGAAATACGTGGGCGAAGTCAGTTGTCAGGAGTTAAATTATTAAATGTTTATATATTAAAATTCTATGTCAGTCATTTAAAAAAAGCTAACATGTAAAATTTCGTAACTTTGTAATTGATATATAGAATATAAAACACACTTAGAATAGCTTAATTTCCGAATAATTTTAAATAAATATTTTGTGTCAATGAAAATCAAAGGCTTAGTTCGTGGTCCTGGAATATTTCCATTATCCATAATGTCATATGTTTCGTATTCTTGGTTTTATAAGTTTTCACGATTTTTCACTCGAGAGGAACAAGTTTGAAAGGATACTTTGCTGAATTGTAGATATGTATAGTTACCTACTTTCTCAAGCTAAAGTATGCAGCGGCTGACAGAAGGAAGTTTAAAAGACAAATATTTGATATATCTTTGCGATATTTTGTATATTAATACTTTAATAATATAAAACATAAAAATTTGGAAATATATCAATACTTTTTCTGTTTTAATAATAAAACATTGACAACGTTGTTACAGACAATTCTGTTTAAAATAATTGAATGCAAAGTTCGTAACGTAATTTGTTAATCGTTGTTCAGTGAGAATTAATTACCTCAAGAAGAGAGTTCGTGTGAAAACAGTACAAGTAATAATTCGAAATGATAGTCACGCGTCGTCAAAACCAAAACTTTGGTTATTTCCTTGAGAAAGACATCTCGGTACAGTATATTGCGTAAAAAAATATTTTTGCCACGACTACTCAACAGCTTGATATTATTAATATACGAGTTCATATAACGTTTGTTAAACAGTAGTGTGTTTAGTACACGTGGCTTATTTGTTTATCAGGAATGATTAACCAATTCGAAACATAGATAATACGCGGTAATGATTTATATGTCTGATTTGCAACAGCGAAACGGCAGACGTTATGTATGTACGATCGCGTTGTAACTAATTGTAGCGGTTACTGTTGCATGCATATATAATTATTCCAATGTCAAGAAAAATGCTGGGCCAAGGTAGCGGTAATGTGTGAACTCGATACTAACACTGATAAATAACTTTATTTTATTTTAAACATTTCACGTATTCTCTGCGTTTTTTTTTTTTTTTTTTTTTTCTTTACTTAAGTAATGTAATTTACGCTATTTTATCTATTTTTTATTCCTTTAACGATCTGTAGTCATTATATTGTCGATGATGTATGTTGCACGTAAGTAGTGAAAAAATTGACGGCAGCTATAGGTATTGATTAAATTGAAACACGTGAGAATTTAACGGCGGGAATTGTTCATGTTACAAAGTAACTTTCACTGGCACGTAAAGAAAACGTGGTAGGAAAAATACAAGTAAATTTAGAATAGGACGAAGATGACTGTTTGTTGAGAATTTCAGACTTTTGCGTTATCTGAAATTTTCAGTTTAGTTGAATTTAATTACCAGATTGCGAATTCTTTATGGACGTAACTAAAGAAACTAATTCTGAAAAGAATTTGTTTATTTTATATACGGTGTGCACTTTGCAGATTTCTAAAATCCCAGAGTGCATGAACATTCTAAAAATTTCAAAGTTAAGTATTGTAGAAGTCTAAATTGCTAATTGGTTTCCAATAATACTAGGGATTAAAATCCTTTGCTCCAATAAATTTATTTTTTGTTTAACTGACTAAGGGTTCCTTCGCCCGTCAGATTACGAAATAAAAGACATATCAAATCAAAACTTAATGAAATAATCTATTTATTAGACATGTTTCAAAGAATTGGAGATGTTTGAAAATCTATCACATGTCACTGCAGATATATCAGTGACATTACTATTCACGATACAAAGCGAGAGATCATTGAACGAGTTAGTCGTCTAGAAGACTAAAGCAAAAGTTTTCATTTTCCCTCAATTATTTCGATTTAAATACGGATTTAAAGCTGGACTGTACTACGAATTTCAAAGGCTTAAGAATTAGTTAGTACTTTGACACGAGGATGTTTAAGATGAAAACTGACCATACAATGTCACAACTGTCTTTTTAATTCTAAAATGTCATTAGAATAGTTTTATTCTGCTCATCTGAAATACGAAACTTCACGATTGCAACAGTTGTCCCATAGTATTAAAATCGTTTCAACTAACATCGTGAACAATAATCATAATAGCAGCGTGTGCGTAGTCGGTCAAGTTGGTAATCAACCCGACTTACTTGAAAAGCCTTTTCGCGAACGTCAGAAACCGCTTAGTTAGTATCTGTGTACACTGTACACACAGCGATGTAGGATGGAAGCTAACACGAGCGTCCCCGTCGCGTCGCCACAAAAAGATGATAGGTTTGCGTGTCGGTTGATCTAGACGGTTCGCGACGCGTGTACAGTCCTCGCTGCCTGGCAAGTCATCAACGTACCTAACTATCTGTTTCATCTTTTAACGCACACGCACGTCGCGGATTTTTGCACACAGTGTGCAAAAGTTACATTGAGAGAATCCGGATAGAAGTGAACTCTCATTGGGTACAGTCGGGCGAGAAAGTCCGCGACCGAGTCTAATTTCGTCAATGACGCCTGACTAGACCAAGGGAATTGCGAAACACAGCGGGAACCAGTGAATGCATCGTGGGAAGTGACATAACGAATTCATCGATTCGTCGGTGTTTCGCGGGAGGGAGAAAAACTGGACGGTCTTTTTTGTAGGTTATTGATTATTGTCAGGAAAGAGACATACTGACATGTGCGTGCAGATGTTGTTGCAGAGGGGGTGGTTTTTGGAATGTCCAAGCGAAACTTTCAAGACTCGTCCACAATGAATATTGAAACGGCTTGTAGCGCAAGAATAATTAGAAACGAGACAGAGCTTAGTTCGGCTGAAGATTACGTGAAAATAACGTGATTAATTTTCTAATTTCCGCTCTAATTTCTCTGACTCTGTTTTTGATTCTAATTTCGTCGCCGAGGGGGAGTATTTTGATGCGATGGGCAGTGGCTCGCGAAAGTATTTCGGTATTTATGGTTTGCATTTTCGTTAAAACTGCAATGAGAAACGACTGTCATGACTGTATTGGTAAAGTTTGAAACCAATATAAAGATATAGAAGTACGATATAACAGTATATAAGTAGCGGTCTTTTTTGAATTTTATAAAAAATCCAGGAAATGTCAAGAAAGATCCAGGGAATGTCTTTAATTTTTTATTTCAAATATTTAAAATTTGAAATTGTTTGCGGATTGACGAACTAAACTAGCGAAATTTTCTGCGTTTACGTGTATTTATGAGAAACTTGAAACTGCAGAATACACACAATACGTAAAAATATGAAATAACCAAAATTAGAGCGTTTTAGCATTCAATAAACAGAACCATCGTGCAAATTCCATTCAAGTTTCCATAAATATACGAGTTTGCATAAATATCCAACATTGTTAAAATTATCTCTCCCATAGATATATTGTGTCATATTATTCCAATGATATTTTATTTCGTATATATTCGAAAGCTTTAATTCCAAAAATATTCTGTAGCTCTATAAATATCCAGTCTATGACAAACGCGACCGATAAAATCTAATAGCACGTCTGCTATCTACATCGTGTACTCGCACGTCTGCACATGATAATTGATTAGTTAATTTCTAGCTTGAGTAGCTTGATTTTGCAGATCGATCGTAAATCGAACGCAATGTGTTTCCGTCTAATTCTGGCAAACAATCGCGCTCACATGCCGCACATTAGAGGGACATTGTCCTCCCAGTTTCGTTGCGAGTCGACGGGGTCTATAACGGTAGTGGCAAATTGAATTTATCTTGACACTGCACCTTTCTGCGCAACTTCTACGGAACTGGTGGAGTCGAGAGAGCCAAGAAGAGAAATTCCGTGTTTCAAACAGAAGCAAATGAAACATGGCCGTATGCACAAATAGATATGATGAGGAGAGATTGAAAGCGAAAGCGAGACAGAGGAACAGTTATAATGTGAAAACATTGTAAGTCAGACGTTTCAAGAGTGGACGAGAACGGTACTTCTCTGTGGTATTAAAAATTAACGATGAGCGAAGTACATGAGCTTTCAATGAAACGTTATTCATTAAATAGAGTTTTACGACGAAAGAATTATTAACATCGAATGAGAGAAAGGAAAGGTTGTTTAAGGGCCTTCGAGTTTTCATTTTGTGTTTAGTGTTTCATTAGAAAAGCTGCAATTGGAATTTGATTTCTCGTAATTGGTGTAATTCTAATTAAAAAAATAGTAACGTCGAATTATTTGAGATATAGGAGACAAGAAGAATATACGTACTAATAAATTCAATCTAAATTTAAATTCTAAATCTAAATTCTGTATTTATTAACAAATGTATAAACAAATAAATGAAACAAATCTTTGTCTTTGTGAATAAATTTTAGAATTTTCATTTCAAATTGCAATTGTATAATTGTTTCTTATGAAATTGTAAGCATTAAAATGATTTTTAATCGAGTATACGAATACTTTCTACACTCACTTATATTACTTATATTAAATATCTTCTAATTTCTATATCACACTTTTAGATTTGTTTTAGCTTTGATTAATATAATCGAGATAGTTGAGTCTCACTACAGCGTTAGTGAAATGCCGAAATATTTTTTAATTCATAAAATATTCTCACACGTGTTTGAATAGTTCCGTGAGCAACTGTACGCCTGTCTGACAGTGTACGTCTAACTCTCCTGTGACGTTGTCTTCGATCCTTCTCTACCATCAGATTTCGCGCATTAGCAAGTCGTGGCTCACATGCAAGAAATTCTTGTGCAATTCGTATGCAATCGCTGCGGCTTGTCAATCAGTCAATCAGTTATACGACATATTTTTAATCAAAATGTATTAGTAATTTAATTGCGTGTATAGGTGGGTAGCGTGTATGTATGACCATTGCTGGTTCGTAACCGGTTCGCGTATACATCACCGATAGTATATGCAACTAGCGATAGTATCAAGTTCAATATTCACTGCCTTGTTGATTGAGGGATTTTTTGAGAAAAAAGCCTATGGTTACTTAGATAATACTTAGATATTTTTTAATAATTAATCTGTATATTTATCATAGACCTGTAGTGTTTTGCCTACTTAAAATATTCGGCTTCCTATTGTATGTATTGTGATACTTAAGAAAACAGAACGCATGTTATTCTTTTTTACTGTTTCCAATATGTATTTTTTAACTTCATTTCAAATTCAAATTTGTAACTTTTAGCTTTATTTGAAAGTGAGATTTCTAAATATTTCATACGTACGTGTCTTGGAAAATGAAATATTCTCGAAAAAGTTTAAATTACATATGTACCATTTCCTCGCGTGTTTTATCTTTCAAGCACAATTAAAAGCTAAGCAAAGTTAAGAAATATTTAAAATTGAAAAAATAATGTAAGTCTCTCTTCCCAAAGATATTGCTGGAAAAGGAAACCCTTGTTCCTTTTTTTTCTCAGGAAATAAATAAGCTTGAACCTCGAAATTAACTTGGAGGCTAACTATTTGGAGTATACTCAGTTCCATCGCTGAGTGAGTCTAACACGCGCACCCGCGACAGGTCGGATTTTCACTTATGCAATGTCATCTGCGACTCACACGACACGCGAATGCTGCTGTTTGATACGCTGACAACTGTCGGGCAAGCCGCGCGTTCAGACGCTCGCTTTTCTATTTTAGGACGTTGTATGTTCTACACTGAGTACATAGTTACACACCGAGTCGCAACGAACTATCTAACCGGCGATTATTTTCACGGTCACGTAATCAACTTAATAAGCATATTGAAGCTTCGTGGATGAAACGAAACGGAGAAAAAGAAAAAAATACAGAGACACGCATGTCGTATAAATTTTGCTGAATTCATGAAACGATAACAGACATTACCTACTTCTAATCATTGATTTGCCATTTATCAAAATTATCAGCATATGTTTCATGATCGTAAAGGATAAAAAAAGTTACAATACATCGACTTTTGACGTGTTTGATAACTTCAATATATTTTTGTGCTTTGTCAATATTTTTAAATGTCATATTATTTGGTACGTTGGTAATCTACTCTGAAATATATTTTACATTTGTTCTACGTTCCTTGTTACTTGCTCCTTAAATTTTCTTTTAAGATCTCTTTCTTACGCTAGGAAATTATAATAACTCTCGAGTTAAATTCGTCAACACTTTAATACCGAAGCGTACTGAATCGTATAAAATGAAAAAAAAAAAAGAGAAAAAAAAGGAAAAAAAAAGAAACATTATACACCACCGGAAGATGTATCATTTCAAGTGACTGTGATCGTGTGTTCATACACCGAAATTAGCGTGATTCGTTCCACGGACTCGTTGGTTTTTTCGTTCGTTTTAGAGGTGAATTAATCCTCGACGGAGGCATCAGGCCAATTTGCATGCCGCCATTCGAGTATGTTCGACGTTTCTCGCTTGTAATGTAAAGACCACGAAGGATGTTCATCGAATACCAAGGGAATGGTCTTCCTACCTCTGTCAGAATTTTTTATGTTGTTTCTGTAACTGCTCGTTTTCGTTTCTCTTCTACGTGTCTTTACGCGCGTTTACTCGCGCGTTGCTATTTCTGCACCTCGAAGATATAGATATAGATCAATTGGCCTTTTCTTACCTTTCTTGTTGCAACTCACCGCGCCCCAGGTACGTTTTATGATATACGAAGAGAATAAGCACGGACTCTGTGTAGAAGACGTGCAAGTTTGAATGTGTGATGAGACGAGAAAGTATCGGCGCACCTTATATATATATATATATTTTTTTTAAATATCTTCGCACATATGTTTTTGTTACAAACTTGAAGACATTTATTGTAGGACACAGTAAAGTAAATTGTAGTACATTTGTCGATGGGACAATGAATGTTAAAAAATATGTAGATGTAGGTATAATTTTTGAAACGATTCGATTTTGGTGTCGAATGAAGTTTCACTAGCTTCGTATATTTCTATAAATATACTGTTGCAGGAATTTGACTGTGAAATTTTCGTTTCCCTTGCATAACTTCTTTACAATGCATCATCGAATGTGTCATCTTCAAAAAACATATGCGCAACATGTGTTTACTAAGAAACAGAAAAGAACATATGATAACAATTTTATTAATGCGTTCTTCAATATAAAACTTTACCCTTAAAAATTCCAAGTGTTTGCATAACAATTGTTTGTTAGTGTATGGGATTCAACCAGCTGGAATACACTTGCTACAATAATAAATGTTCAATGATGCAGTAGCTTGTTTATGGTTATAGAAGCTTTTCTTTGAAGCTATTCTGGTTGATGAGTATTACCAAGTATTTTGTAGCTGGTGCAACTATTTCCGTAACAATAGAAGAGATTTCCAATCTTGTATCAAATCCAAGGAAATATGCGACGTTTGCGAAACTGCTTTCAAAACAAACACATTTTCTTGAAGAATTTTTTCCACCGTGAGAAAATGTGAATTTATATGATACAGTCAACTTTATAATACTTAATTCTAAATTTTAATGCAACATGGAATCAGTTAACTAATAATATTAATAACAGCAGAATATACTTTGTTCGATCTGATATTTATTATGTTCTTGTCTGTAATTAATTATTTCTTCTAAGTGTAACAATCACTATAACATTACACATAATTGAAATCATCATTTCTAATGAAAACAAATCTGTCTTAAAAATTAATTAGGATTTTCCAAATTATACTCTAGGTGAGAAATTAATATCAATAAGAATAATCTAGTAACGAAAAATTCAACATTGTGCAGGATAAAATTAATTTGTATGACTTATTGCTGTAACTCTTAAAAATTATTTTCTTCTATGAAAAACTAACGTGAAAAATCAAGTTAACAAAATTTTCCAAACTGCAAATACATAATAAATTTCAATGAATCAGAAATAAATAATCTTGCAGAGTATTCGTTCGCGTGCGAATGAATAAAAATACTGTTTAAAATAGTACAGTTTAAAATAATTATGAGATAGCGATGTTAATAATCAATCTACCTTGCCAGAAGAAAATTCCAAGCTTCGCCAAGTAATTGGACTAGTTTGTCAACAGGGTTATAGGCAAAACTGACATCATATTGCGATAGTTAATGCCCCCTGTCAATGTTAATACGTGCCATTTTTCTCGAATTTTTCGTACAAATTCAAAGGCTAAGGTAGCGAAATGAAATATTGCGTCTCGTTTAATGAAAAATATACCATCGAACGTGTTTCATTACTATCGTGACTGTCACAAAGTGTTCAAGCAGTTCTCGTTTCGAGGACAACGACTATGCCATCGAACCGCGCACAATATGAAGAAATAAAGAACTGCCATAAATGGTGGGTAGTCTTGTTTTTCTTCTTAAAAACGCCACGCCTTGCTTTAATCGTTCGGAAATGTACTCATTTTTTCGCAACGTTGTTCGAGGCGTTCCTTCGATCTCGCGATTGCCTTACATTGGTATAAAAACCTTGCATTACAAGCACGATTTGCATCATTTTTCTTCTTGGATTAATCAATGAGATGATGGATCGTTTCTCAGTTAGATTTTCGTTTAGTCACGATTGTGGTACACGTACCGGTTTTGAGCTCTCGCAAATGTACGCTCTAGCTCAAAAATTTGCAGTCTTCATCTTTACCTTTTGGCCGCGAGAAACTTCCTCCTGAGAAACAAAAGTATTGTAATTGTAACTCTGATTTTTAATTCCAAAATCATATTGTTGGTGACTGTAGAAATTTAAATTAAATTACTAAAAAGAAGAATCGCTGTTAATTACTAATTTAAAATATTTTACTTTATTTTGTGTCTTATATCCATCGTGACAGAAATTAGAAATAAAAAAAATTCGATTGAATGAAAAATTTCAGTTTTGAGAAAATTAATCCTAAATTTTTATGATTCTCGACGGCCCAATGATACCAGTGGAAGATTAAATATAATCAATTAAAACTTCAAAGATAAAAAAAGAAAATAGTATTATGAATCTGTTATGACCGAATCTGTTAAAATTTTGACTCTGAGTGTAAATGCGATGCATGAAAATAACGAGCAGATGTTAGGATTCACTGTCTGGTTGAAAATATTGGACGTTGGTGCGGAAACAATATTTTTTTAGATTATACTCAATGTTCAAAGTACTTGAAGAATTTTCGAAATTTTATGGAATTATACCGAAATGAGTAGTTAATTACAAACGATGCCAATTTCCTTTACTTATTACAGGTGTATTTAAGATCATATCATTTTACTGACTTCTTTTGAACTAATTGGTAGGGTAGATCGTTTCTTAATTGGATTTTCATTTAGTCACGAGTCGTTTAATACGGCAAATATAATAAACAGAGTGACGATTACTTACATATTCACAAAGTCACGTGCTATGTATACACGTGTCGGACGAACATGCATGTTCATACATCAAATTTTTCGTGAAAATAATATTGTGCTGTATAATTTATTTATTTCATAAAATAGTGCAGGTAATTTATTTCTAAGAGCTAGTTGCATGCATCCAACTTTCTTCGAAAATGAAAAATCCCGTATAATATATTTTTACGTAGAAAAAGTTTCCCCTTAATCACAAATTACGCTTTATTCGGTATTGCAATGGAATTGCGACGAAGGTTATAATCATCGGACATATGCAGTCCGATGATTATACCCTGAAATTAGTACATTGACATCGACATAAAAAAAGGCAAACAAACATTAACATAAAATTCGCGATGGAACGTTTCAGAGGCTTAAGATCAAAAGTTGCTCCGGAAAAGGAAAAAAAAAAAAAGAAGAAGAAACGAAAGAATGCCGCCTCTGAATGGAAACGACTCGTTACGTTTTAACTTCGCCGAAGAAACTGCCCGAACGACTTAATTTCCATCTAAGCTGCCGATCGTTACATTAAATCATCAGACGCTGTTTCTCTCGCTCTCTCTCTCGAGAGAGAGAGATGTACATGAGAAAGGAGCAGAAAGATTATACGGCAGTTTAATGCAATCAACATTATAATTACAAAGTCGTTCATTACGGTCGGTCGTACGGAGAAGCGATTCGCGCGTTGGAATTTGGTGGAATTGCTTCGCAGGTGACGCACGGTGACTTTGATCCGCGCCGCCCCGAAATTTTTCGTACCTTGCCCCCTCCCCTCCCGTTTCTTTCGACGAAGCCGCAGAGAAAAATCCAATCCGTTTTACTACTTTGTTTATACTTGTCGTAGCCCCCATGTTGATTGGCGCTTAGTTACCGGTCGCTGTTCCGAGAATTCAAGCGATTCTGAATGCAAATAGCTCGATCACGCGAGATTCAGTAGCATGAGTACGCAATGAAGCAGGCAAGCTGCAACGACTCCCCGATGATTATTCTCTATCTCGATGGGATTTTTCTTGATCTGTTGACGGAATCCCGGATCGTTCAATCCCGCTTGCCGATGTTTTCGATACCGGTGGTGAATTTCATTTTGCTTCACAACGAGAGAAACCAGACAGTCGCCAGCAAACAATCGCAAAAACTAGAAAATTGGTGATATCGTCAATACATATTATTATTAATTTGCTTAATAGATAATTTACATTCGTAATTTACTGAATTCATGAAACGATAATTTTTTTTGTCATGAATTTGCCAAAATAATTTTTAATGATTGCAAAAAGCAAGAAAAACATGAATTTGACTTGTTATATTTTTGTGTGTCAAAATATGTTTAAACATTGTACTCTTTATTATATTGGTACAGTCATCTACTTCTTACATTTATTCAGTGCTCCTGTCAAAATGCGCTATATTTTCTTATCATTTATCTCTTAAATTTCCTCTTATCCGAGGACAAAGAATTCTTTCCTTCAAATTACAAAATATTGTTCCATTTTTGTTATTACATTTTTAACTTTTAAACATCGAAACACTATGAGAATTCTTATCCCTGAATAAAATTCCCCAACACTTTTTCATTTTAAAGTTAAATTCAGTGGCTGTACATTCAATCATTCAGTCATTCGCTGGTGTTCCTTCATTTATCGATATTTCGAGAAAAATGTAGCTGGTTCAAACGAAGATCAATTAAAACTATCGGATAAATAGGTGTCTACTGTGCGATGTAACAATAATTGAAGATGTCAAACGATAAACATATTTCATGCATAATTTACACAGAAGTTACAAAGATACGTGTAAGTCATTGGTGAATTATCACTTTGCTTCGATGGAAGGAAAACTTTGTTAATATTCCACGTGTATTTCAATGTACCTACACGCACTCATTACAATTTCAAATGTTTCACAAATCGAAGTACAATTAAAAGTCTGTGCGTCACATTTGATGATGTTTTTCTTACGAGAAACACATTGTCGAAAGCCAAGAACACGTGCACAGATGAAACTATATACCTGGAGGAAACAGAATTCGCATGTGACAAGGATGACACGTGAGAACAGGCACCAGCCATTCTAATTGCTGAATAAATGACATAATTTTCGTCGAAAAACTTGAATTAACGTTTTTAAATCGGATATGCAAAAAAGCTAATTGCACTGTGCAAGAACGGTCTCAGGACGTATATTAATGTATATTTCATATTCTGTGTTATATATTATTTCGTACGTTATATATTATTGTATATTAAGTATTTGTATTAATACATAGACTACGGATTTTGATGCGAATTCGTACTTTTAGGACTATAATAAACAAAGTCTTTTGAATTGTGAAAAATCATTTTACGTCGCAAATATTTTGAAAATACTATATTTCACACGTTACTAAATTCACAGTTTGCTAATACGTGTCTCAGATTGTGCTGATGAAATGAATTCAGAAGAAATACGAATGTTTTTAATATCGCGTCTGGCAACAACTCCACTGGATATTTTACACTTTATCGTAAACAGTCTTGCAATAAGTATACTTCGCATTTAAATTTAACTGACTTCTGCCAGTGAGGCGTTTCTTGCATTCAACAGTACAATTTTTCTCGAGTAAATCAGCGACTGCAGGAAGAGATAATAGCAGAAAACTGGATAGTAACGGCAATCTTCGAACGGCCAAGACGTAATCTGGCTAAGAATTGGCAATGCTTGCCGCAGGCTTACATAACCCAGAGATTAAGAGCGAACGAAGACGAGTAATAAAACGAGACGTATGTGTGTATGTTGCATCGCTTTAGAAAGGATACGAATGAACGATCGTCGCGTCGCGTCGGTGTATTGCATGAGTGATGGCTACTTGCTGCGCGAAATTTGAACAAGGTGATGGAGAATTTCGTTTTTTTCTTTTTCTTTCTTTTTGGAGCTTGCTTCTCGCTTTGCAACGTGACAAAATATTGCAAATTAAATAATGAAATAAATAAAGTTTAACAAGTAAGATTTGTAAGTTAGATTATTAAAAATTTATTTTCCGATTTGATGAGAAATTGTGAGAAAAATCTGCAATGTAACGAAGTTCTACGAGTGAATTTTACGAGTTACACAAAAGGAAAATTGATTACCCTGTTAATATTGTTAGAAGTGTGTAATGAAGGAATATAATTTAAAATCTGTTATTTATCGATATTAATGATAAAGATAAATGAAGTTTCGCAAGTTTTCTTTCCAAATTACTTGTACTTTAATAATTTTCCACAGATATGTCACACACTTTTACCGAATATTCGCTTCTTTATCAAGTGGATTTCAATAACATTTATTGTTTATTTAAACGGGCTCTTGAATAACATCTTGAATTTACAAAATCTACTATAAATCTTGTTCCTTTCCTTTAACGTTTATTTATCATTGAAAGAACCCATCTCGGATCTCTTATATTTCCTATAAATATACAAAATGATAGCTACGCATACGCATGTAATTTATCGTGTGCACGCAAGAGGTAACTATAGCTTAAAAAAAAAAAAATAAATAAAAATTTAGATAAAGAATTGTTAGTTTCAAAATTGGAAAAATTAAATAATGGTATGTACAACAAATTTTTTAGAATATATGCAGGCAGTATTATCCACCTTATATGAATAGTATATACTATCACGGGTCCAATGTGCCTAGACATCGATTTTATTCTATAATAGTAGATTCAATGTTCTGTTCAATATTTTATCCTAGCAGATATCCATTATGAAAATGAACACAGATCTACCGAATAACTATTTAGACATAATTATAAATCGCAAAGAATTAATCCTCGGTTAAAATACGAGACTCAATCGATACGTTAACGGGGAATTCTGATCTCGATCGCAGTGATCGATACGGTGATTATCCCCATCGCTGGCGTACTATTTCCTCGAGGCGATCACGCCTCGTGATAGCGTTTATGTATAGAAGAAACGAGTTGAGTTTCCTTGACATTAGTCGTTACAATGTATGTTGCAGTCACTTATCGCGAATGCATGTATCGCGATAGCTCGGCGAACAGCAGCGTGCACACGCACACTTACCCGAGAGAAAGAGTTAATCGTCGCGTCGGACCCACAGTCCAATCGTTTCGAATACTTTATCTGACGTTCTTATCGATGTCGCTCTATGAATCGTGCGCACCTTTCACGATACGATTGATCGAGCTTACGTAATGAGTGTCACGATCATCATTCGCTCATTTCCGCGGAGTTTTCAATTGACTGCTGCTAGAATTTTATTAGGTAAAGCGAAAAGTAATGTCGTTTTTTTATATGTCATTTTGAAACCAATTGTCGTGCAACTGCGCCGATGAAATACGTTAATTATTGGTATTATTTTAAAGCTTTGTTCGTACTGTTACTGTTTTCATTTCATTTTTTTTTTTTTTTTATTTTCAATAAATCACACAATCGAATTCCAATAGTTGTAACAACGTAATTTTTGTAATTATAAATTAGTACATTCGTTCCTATATTAGTGTAATTTTTTAAAACATTGGATATTTCTTGAATGAATTTTATTTATATTTATGTTTGAATAACGACGATTAACGAACGAAAGACAACAAAAAAGAACATTTGCTTGGCCTGTATGTGAAATTGCTTTGCTACACAGATTTGCTTGATTCAAGGAAGTAACACGTTGTCGATAAACTCGTTTATGGTGGGACTAGAATTGACTCACATGCGAGGTATGTAAAAGTGCAAATGCAGGACGCGCGTAGTACGAAAAAATGTATAAAATAAGCAAAGTATGGTGGTCGTTGGTGATCATTTAAGATGAAAAAAATTGCCAATCCTAGACACTATTTCCTTAGCAATATTCATAAAAATACGGATTTGCATAGACGTTCGCGGCATAATAATACAAGTCATGGATATCGACGCGAACATTCTTCCAAGTATGATATTTTGCTCGTTGCGCTTTGCAAGACAGTATATTATCCATTCCTGAGTTGTAGCGTGATTCACACACCATTTCGTGTCTGCATGCGTGCATCGGCGCAGTTTGCGTAATAAAGCAGAGATTATGCAAAGATAAAACGCCCCATGTATCAGTTGCTACAATGTAGCCATTCTATATCAGCTTGACATCTGTTTACTAAATTGTACCAATAAGTTCTTATCAATGATAGAAATTTACAAATGACTGTTCCTTCTTTTTTTTTTTTACGGTCCATGTTTATATTTTTCTAGAATGTATATATTTGTCGTGTAGATACATATAATGTACATATATAATTATATTTTGCTCAATTAAAAAAGTCAATGCAGTAACTGTAATATGAGAGAAATGCTAGTCAAAAATATGTATCGTCCTGAGATATGAAGTGGAATATTTTGCAAAAGATTTCATAAAGATAAACCTTAATTTGAAGTAGAATTTTATTCTTTTTGATTCTCCTTCGATTCTTGTTTTTTTTTTTTTTTTTCAAAAAATTGTACTTGTTAATACAGATTAAGTAAGATTTATCTCAACACTTTATGAGCGCCTTTTCGCTTGTTCTTCGCGTGCAGAAATGACTAATTTAAGGTTGGCTCCCACTATATCTTGCGGCGTGCAAGAATTTACTCCGCACGACATAGCCGGTAATTACACACGGCATGGCTTATTAAATCGTACAACATCCGATCTCGTGATTTCCGGAACAATAGACTCTTTTGCTAAAAAATCGTAAACCTCATATCCCGAGCAATAATTGCATTATATTATGGAAATATACAGGAACTTCGTTACGCCTTGTACCTGATTTTTTTTTCTACTTGTTATATTTATTGAATTTTTAATATTTGAAGATCCTTTTTCTCGAGGATGCAATGAATATATCTTTTCAAGTAATTAAATCGTTTAGCTCGTAGAGGTTAAATGAAATTATACTTATTTTATACAGGCACAATTTCAGGAGAGATTGTCAATTTCTTTAGAATTTTTTATATTTTACAAATTGAGGGAATTTTATATATATATATGTATTTACCTTCGATAGAAACTTCTTAGTCGCTGGAACAAGTTATTTGAGGACTATTTATAATAAATAATTCGACGATTAACAAGTCTTCTCTCGTACGGTATATCAATGTTTTACAGTTCAACTTGATCAAAGAGCCTTCCTCGAGATTATTGCTTGATACTTGATGCGTGTCGATCGAATAATACTAATGCAGCTCGAAACGCCAGAAAAAAATTTTTAAATAATGTATTTCTCGCCAAGCCAATATTTTATTAAAGAATATATTTTTATATAAGTATTTTATTAAAGAATATATTTTTGTCATTCTTATCGGTGATTTTTAACGATTTATTTGCCTATTTTCACGACATCTTCTTTAGAAAGTTTTTATTGTCTCTTATTCTTTTTTTTTTTTTTTTTTTTTTTTAAGTAAATTAATTTTATAAGCCTTTGAAGCATTCAATTTTTGTAATTAATTATCAATATTACTAATTAAAACAAATATAGAGTAATAATCATTTTATGGTAAAAATGAAGTTTAATAAATTTTATTGTAGAATGTAAATTTAATTAAAAATACTAAATTTTGTAAAAATATATTTACACAAAACTTCATGCGATTAACACTATAAGATGTTATACCAGTGATGTGACTGTAACGTCGTATGATTTCCAGTGATAATACATTCTAGTGACAATTAAGTAACCGATTGTTATACAGTTAAATTCAATATATCTCGCCTACTTCTCACCTACGCACAAACCCCAACGATATCTTGTTGAAGGAGCTACAATTTTCTATTCAGAATTTACATAGATATATCTAGAATTGCATATTGAATAAAAAGAGAACAAAAACGTATCTAGAATTTTCTCACAAATTTCCGAACATTTCTCTTCAATTTTTCTATTGAATATTCAGATAGAAAGACTGCTTGTTTAGTTTTTATTCAACATTCCATTTTTAAAAGCATTAACTATGCTACTTATACTACTTATACTACTTATGCTACTTATATACTACTATTTCCCAATTGTATCAAATACATATCAGTTTTTAATATGGATCGTTAGAAATAAGATTTTAGAAATAAGTTTCGTTCCAAAACATTTCGATACGTTAAATCGAACATGAATTCGCACGTTCTATTATAGATAAGTAGTTTTTGTCAATTCAGAGGATATAAAGACTGGTAACGTGCAAAATGTCCTGTAATTGTGCTTATCTCTTAGAATCTCCTTTTCAGCAGAAACTTTTTCCCTTGCACAAGTAGGAAGGCTTGATTTGTTGAATAATTATACTACGATTATCTTATTATGAATTTCCTGTGCTAATTAATGATTATTATCATATAAAATTATAAGACGTGCCAACTAAACCGTAACCATTTCTCTTTAAGGGGATTCTCTTAAAAGAGAAATGGAGCAATCTATCTCCGTATTAAATCATTTGAAATATATTAAAATCATTTTAATGTAACATTTACAAATCGATTTTTCTCTTTTTCTTCTTTTTTCTCTCGTTCTTCAAATATTAATTTCTACGTTCTGCTGACTTATTATTATGGTACATACATTGTCGAACGTTTTGCACAAGGAGAAGAATAATTATAATACAAATAATTCATTATCAAAATTTATGATGCCAATTAAGCAAACTGTTTCTCCATCGTTTAAAGTTTTCTCAAGTAACGTGCATAGATAGCTTGAAAAACTTCCATTTTTGTTCGTGAACATTTCCTCCTCATTTATTCAGCAAGTATTTCAGTATCAAGCACTGTAGTACTGATTCACGTATACTCATTTGATAAAGCAACGGTACTTAATATTATTATATAAATTGAAAAGTTGTAGATATTATTGAAATGTATCGTTATTTAATTACAAATTTGTTGACGTGTCTTTTTATATATTCTTGCACATTGTGTTTGCATTGTTATAGTAATTTATACCATTCAATGAAATTCAAAGTTTCAAAGCTTAACTCTAAATTGTTATAGTCAACGACTCAGTCAAGTCAAGAGATAAGTTAGTAAGTAGTCAGTCAAAAGTTAAAATGCATAAATATTCACGATCTATTTATCAGGCAGACTTCTCCTGTTGTTTGCGCGTAATTTCTTGCACACTACTCTCAATACGTCGATTGTTTATTTGCTCGATGTGCAGATCAGGTGATTCTTCAACATCGGCACTAATCAATCGGTATCTACATGTGGTTCGTTATAGTTTTTTTTTCTAGACCGCGTGTACGCGAAACCCATAACGCGTGTTTTATCCATCTTCCGGCCGCGAACAATGTATTATACGATGTATTAGGAAATAGTGATTCCTGCCAGCGATGCACGCGTACTTACTGATAATGATCGACACGTCTACTGAATACTAACTAATTTCGGTTTTTATTGTGCCGTGTGTACGTGTACGTGGCGTTGCTTGCAATTAAAGGCGAAAAACACTTGCCCTCCTGAATGTTAAATATTTTAATTACTACTTTTCATTATAACTGATTCATCTGTTAAAGGAAACTTTCCTTTTCACAATACCATCGATTTATCTATTAAAGTAAACTTTCCTTTTGTAGTTATTTTTTTTTCTTTTTGTATATTAATTACATTTGTAAGTTTCACGTATACCAAATGTTTGTTTCTTTTTCTTATTTTTTTGTTTTTTTTTTAATTTGTTAATTTGTAGTGCCGACGAGAAGTTTCGATACACGTTTTTTCATTTTTCATATTTACGATTAGTCTGATACATTTCGCTATGTGTTAATCCCTGTATATTTTATAGCTACATTAAACTACTTCAAAACACTTTTAATATTCAAGAATACTATTTATTTAAGGAAATTAGAAAATCTATGTGTCTAATACGCACAGAACGTATACTTTTGATCAATTTTGACAGATTCGAGCTGAAGTTTTAAGATCATTTGGTAATAGCTTTACAAGTGTCCTAGGTAGTTTTTCCTTGATCTTCATGGTCATAAAATGTTAATGATAATCAAGTTTAAGTGTGCGCCTCTTACGACGTGTAATTGATATTTCTCGTGATATGTTCAAATAAAACGATCGTAAAATTAAATTGGTATGTCGCTAATGAACCCTATCTAGTAGGATACGTATAGTTGGATTATAAGTGGCTGAAAGAATTTGGTTTAATTAATTCGAATTACTCTGGAATTATACAGAAGAATTCATATTGTGTGAATTTAATGTTGTCTTAACTTTATTTCCACGTCAAAATAATCTTTTCGGTGTCGGATATTTGTTACTTTCATCGATATTTAAATATTTAAGAAATATTCATTACGATATTGCAAGTAATATTATAAATGGCTGAACTGAATATATTATTCGTTTCTTGTAAAATATTTTTTTTTTAACTATCAAATGGGTTAAAAGTTGAGAAATGAAAAAAAAAATAAATTTATCGTATTTTTCGTGAGATTTTCAAATGATCCGCCAAATTTGAAGTTCTATATCTATTCTAAAAAATCAGCATTACTATATTGTACAAAATTATGAAACCACAGTGACGTCATGTAACAATTTAATTTTTTACAATTCACAAACGTGTGCAACAATTTCCAATAGAAATTTCGCTTTGTATTTCAAGAGCGATGTTTTGAAAAATTTTGTTCGATATTACAAATTTATACGTATTATTATATAAATTCATCTCTTCGATTTCCAATGCTCTTAGATTTAAAATTCGCATGGAATACAAAGTGAACGGTCTGTCTGACCGGAAATTTTCGTCTAACGACCGATACGATTTTCGATGATTTTCGATATCTCAGCAAACTGCATTGCAGTGGTCACCATTAGAGACCGTAACGTTATTAGGGGTGAGTTAAGTATCGTCGAATAATCGTTGTATACAACGGATGACTATAGTTACGCGTCGTTGAGCGTTCGCCGTAATCGAAGATCGGCCGTGGCCGATCCATCGAAATTTCTCCATACAGCAATCTTTTGCTATCTTTCATAAAACATACGAGCTTCAAGCTATTGAAATTCTCTTGCATCGAGTTGTTCGGTAAATTGCGAAAAAACAAGGCGTGCACGTTGTCATGTCGTAAAATGAGTTTTCGAGGGAACAATAACGGTGTATGATACGCCGAGATAAAGAACCATCTTTTCTGAAACTAAAGTTGTTCAAGGCCCGTGCAAGGGTGAATATTACCATATCCTCTCCTTTTTTTTTGTTGTTACAGCTTGCAACACAGGAATTTCGAAAAGAACATGAAGGAAGCGAATGTAAAAGCTGAATGGAAAGATTAAATTTTATTTTACTAAATTGTCATTAATTCGCTCTTAAATTCATTTTGAATTCTTAAAATTATTGCCCACAGATGTGATTAACTTAGACAGCTGTAAGTACATTAACTTTAAGATATTATTACTGCCCTCGTGCTCTCTCTTTATGATAAATGGACTTACAAAAGCAAGTAATTTATGTCACGGCGAATAAACTGAGAAAATTACAAACAGCGGAATTGATTATTAATAAATCTGCGGATCTTTGTGCAATATCCAGTCGAAGAAGTATGGCTTAGAAATTTGTTTTCGTTACTATATTATAACAAACACCCTACTCTCCATATCTTATATATTTTTTCTACGCGTTCTTTGTGTATTTCTGCGAATACCAGTTTGTTAAAAAGGATAGCTTTTGGCAGAGTTCTTTTTCATTTTTCGAAAAACATCAATAGCATGTAATATTTATTTTCAATACTATAAAGTAATACACTTATAATTGAAGGATATCCTGTTTAATTATTTTGAACATACACAGTGTCTTGTACCAAAATGGAACTATATCGAACAAATTGCCACAGGCTCGAAAATTTCGAGGAACAGGCCAATTGAAATCTGCCTTTGCCCTCGATGTCAAGGAGACTCGATGGATTCGTGGTAGTGAAAAGGGGGCAAAGAGGCAGAACGGAGGAGCACAGTGTCGAAACGTAGGAGAGGGAAAGCTTAAATGACCCGAAGGTCATAAAATGGTAAACGGGCCTTTGCACGCCGGAGACATAACAGTAGGCGAGCCGATTTATATGCATTCTTTAGCTCGTGCACGCACTTTACGATATGTAAAACTAAAGGGGGTCGGTATTGTGCGGCGGCGGTACGCTGTCATAAAGTGGCCATTTGAACCGCTTTAACTTTGAAAAAGACTTTCGAATGATATTACAAGTTTTCAGCCATTTCCAACCAATTTTGCTATTGTGACTTTGCACGAACAAGCTGAAAAGGGGTAGTTTCGTGTGATTCAATCACTCTGCTACTTCTACTTGTATTTTTCTTTTTTTTTTTTTTTTTTTTTTATTCTTAATTTTATGATTTTACAATTGGGTACAACTAATGACGCTGAAGTTTGGTGAGTCCAGCGTTGAAACAGTCAAATTGTTTGCTCGTTTATTTATTTATCTTTTAGATACAAAGATAGTGGATAGACACATAATATCCTTATCTTATTAATTGTTATTACTAGTGAAATAAGAGACGTAAAAGTCGGAGTTAAATTATAATTTCTAATATATTAAGAACAAGTGGAAATATTTTATGGCAAATGTTTGAGTGTTGTTCGATAATGAAGTAACTGCGCGTGATTCTTAGGGCTTTATAGATTGACGCACGTGACGATAACCGGTAAGCTAGTTACAAACAATAAAGTGAACAAAGGGAAAGAGGGGAAAAATCGGCATTTATCGATACATTATATTTAGAATGGTGTTGCCGTTCACGACGAATCACGTACTTCAGCGACGTCACGCGATTGTTAGTGGTACCGGAAGTTATGGCAGTTACTGCAAGCCGCGGCAAACGCGGTCGCAGCTGCGAATCCTATTTTCGAAAGCGTTCAGCGATATTTTTACGCTCTTTTTTGGCCGTGAAACAGTACGAGCGGATCAGCAGAAATTCGTTCAAAGGTCAATGATAGTTTTCATTTAGATAAATAAACACGAATATTTTGCTCATTGTCGACCCTCTATTAATTAGTTTTAGCTATTCCATCCAATTAAAAATCTGGCAATGATGCGTCGATGGATCTGGGAGTTAATAATTGGAATAAATTATTCCTGCGATCGTGTATTATCGAATAGGAGAACAATAAGTATGCAAAATAAAGTTCTCGAAATGTAGGTGTGTAACTTTTTTCTTTTGCACGATGTTATTATAAAAATATCAAACAATGTCACTGAGAAATGATGGAAGCTCGACAAATATTAAGAAGCTACATCTCTTAACACGTAATTAGAGTGCACGTGTTAGAAGGTTACGGTTCCTTCTGACGACATTGAATCATGAACACCGAACGGGTTCCGGTTCGGAATAATTTTTCTTCGAGTACTAAGTTACGAATTATCGTTGTTGCGAGGCACATATTGAATCGAATGACGAACGATAAGAGCGCGACAGTCGAGACACCAAGAGAACGGATTTAACCAGCGATCGTGCATGCGAAGCCACGCTATTAAATATAATTTACGAGTGAAGCAGCGTTTTTATGCCCGGCTTTCCAGCTGAATTCGAGTTGAATTCATCTGGCTGACTGGAACCTTGAATAAATCATACGATATCGAATGAAGTACCGGTGCACGGAACGGGGAAGAGAGGACGAAGAAAACGAAACTTTGTCTTGAACCATCTTCACCGACGAAATGAAATTTTGTTATTCTTACGAGGGAAGTTTGACAAATGAAAAATTGAAAAAAATTGGAGACTTTGCGTAAATATAGTTTCTCCATGATAATGATAATGCAATGTTTCTTTTCTCTGCTGAAGACCAATTCTAGGGGTGAAAACGTCTCTTTAAAGAAATCTTAATTTGTCGCACTATCGCGAATGCCTGTAAAATTGTATTTAAGATACAGAAAAGAAATTGAATTAGAAATTACATTGTCTCTTATGCTTTGTACTATTGCGATGGTGAACAATTTTTGCAAAAGGAAAGAAATTGGAAAATTTTCCATCACCGTAAAGTATAGACCATGAAAGACAACACAAGTTTTATAAATGACCTTATCGTCAGTTGTGTCTTGATTATTGTTGCGAATTAAGGCGTGTGGAAATTATCTTCAGAAATGATTTTCTGCTTTTCTTGAAAGACGTACTTTTTGGACTTGTGTCACTTTCGTTCCAAATATAATTTGCGTTAATATTCATTAATTACCTTATTAAGAACAACAGGGTTTACGAGGGAGAACTTAATGACATCAATTATTCTGATCAGTCGCGATTACGATGTCGTCGGTATCACTTCGATTCCGTTTCTGTTTCAATGTTTACGGAAGCAATAATAAGGTCGGTGAAAGTTTCTGTAACTGCTCGACAATTTGGTTCAATTGGAATAAAAAGCGTGCATACGTACAAATTGTACAAACAACAAAATTCTCTGCAATTGCGAAATTTGTGTAAAATTCATTATCTGTTAGAATTAATGCAGTTTTTATGCTTGCAGTGAAAGGAAAAATTAATATATAAAAGTTATTAAATCATTTAAAACTGACACGAGAAATTATGCATACTTACCAACGAAACTTCATTTATACGTATTTTATTCGAACAGAAGTTATTTGTTCTCGTTAAAAAATACATTGCCGGACCCAAAATGATCGACAGAATCAGTAGCAATTTATGGAATTAATTTAAGAAAGAGTTTTTATTGTTAGGATAAATTTTATAATGTACCCTTCGCGATTATTAACTTGAATAATTTATTATTTGTGTTCTTTTCATGTTCATACCTCGAGGTATTACATCACAAAGATTAATTGTTCTGCATTAACCATAAATCACAGTAATATTAATAACAGGTGTCTTGATATTAATTTTTATACTGATTTTTACAGTTTTCTTCTCACTTTAAGAGTGACCACCGAACGTAACGGATGATAAAGTATAATTTGAGTTATTAGAAAAAAAAAAAAAAAAAAAAAAGAAGAAAAAGATAGAATAAGTGGAACGCACTTATTGCCAGAGTTAATGATTATAAATGGATTTGTGAAATGAATAATCAAAGACTTTCAACTTTCTCTTTTCGCAATAAATTCCACATAATTTTTAATACCGATTGCATTTGCCACGCTACCTCGGCCGGATTCCAATTCACATTTTAGTCCATATTAGTTGACGAATGATCTTTTTCGAAACAATAATTACAGAGCGCTATATTCTTTCGATTCGAAGATACATATCGTACGCTGGATGATACATTTGAATTGTAAATTTTTTTACTCGTAAAATGCATGTTCACATGCACGGCCAGTATCTTAATTTAATATCTTAAGTGCATATATTGTAAAGCCAGTTACAGTGCAAAGTAAAATAACAGAATATTTTTGGTTAATGGCTTTGGGGGAAAGTCTGACAAATAAATATGTCGAGTATAATTACCATGGATATTTGTAATTCTTATTACTGTACCCATGTTAGGTGCAATTATAATTGGAATCGATTTTTTTCACTTTACTATATACATGACAGTTGCATGTAGATTTTATGGTTTACGATGATCACGAATTATATTCAAAATAAAGAAAAGCGTTCGAAAGTCTGTAAATTGCAAAGAAATTGCAATAGTAAATAATTGAAATATTTAGAAATTTTGTTTAGTTCACCAACTATTCGTTTATCTTATTTCTTGCATTTGTTATACAAACTTGATAGAAGTCAGTCGATGTAAAATTAAAAAGCGAAGAATCGAGCCGACGAAATTCTCTATACCGTGTAAAGAGCCAATATTCCTTGGAGAAAAATTTTTGTAACAAAGTAAAAAGCAGAGGGAGAAAATCGTTCGCGGCGATGTTAACACGAGTTTCGGGTCTCAACAAAATTTAATGATCGACAAAAAGAATTGATTCGATCGATTTCACCGAAGCATCGTAATCCACCCAGAAATGTTGAAATCTGACAGGAAGCTTGACCATCGAGGTCCACCGCTAACCGCAGGACCTTGAGAAATACAAAATAAAGAAACACCTCCGATATTCGACCACATCGTGCTCAATGTTTTTCATCTTTTGCAAATGCTCAGTACTTGTTACGATCTACCTGCTAGCGTGATCAAAGCGGCGAATAATTGCGCGTCCAATCGTTCGTTCCATTAACAAAAGGATCAGGTAACCGTGCACTATAGTTTGTATCTATCAGTGTTGAATATCGATTAAATATTTTAATTCCATCGACAAATACATAAGACAAAATTGGAGACACGGAACGAAGTTGTTATAATCGAAAAGTAAATAGCTGACAATTTATCAGGCAGTTGTGAATTAGTCAAATTAGTAGTAATGAAAATTACCAAATTGTTACCAAAACCAAAGCATGAGCCAATGGCCTGCAAACGTCTTTTCCAGTATCATCAAAGAATTTCTGTCACAAGTTGCAAGTTCAAATGATCCTCTTCGTCTAAGGTCTAAAGGATCCTTCATAGATGCGTTTACCTCTTATCGTTGATTCTCACATCGGAACGAGCCATAAAACAGTAGAAGCGTGAAGACGGTGTTAATTAACACGGCTGACGCGGTAGTGGCAACAATTAAAACGAGATGACGGCAGTTAAACGATGGGAGCGCAAAACTCCGAGCAAATTGGCATTGTGGTTGTGTTGCGCCTCCACCGTAGGGTGATACAGGGTCCTCCAAAGTTTCTCTGTGTATGTTGCCCGTTGTGAAAACCACGCCTCGAGGGTTCGGCCATCTTGATGCATGAATGGGTGAATTCCTATTGGCTATAACTCGTCTGAATTCAGGGTGCTCCGTTCTTAGAATTCCCTTTCGGATTCGTCTCTCCTTGCCTAAATTCCATTTGTCCGGAGAACAGCTTGATTTATGAAAAGCGGACTGATGAACGTTCCCACCCCCACCCGTTTTCACGTCGATTTCGTTCCCTCGTCGTTTTGGCCATTTTATCGGCAATACGTATAGCACAGGACGTGACATCGATCGCCTGTTTGATATTCGATTAACAGAATTGTTGAGGTATTTTCATTCAGTCGGCGTCTTTGGTGCTCGGACAATGACACGGAAAAAATGGCATTGGTACTTCGTACTTTTTATTTATTATTAGCTATTTATTTTTTGGCTCTTTAGATTATTCTTCATTATGAGTTATTAGAGAAAAAGATTTTAATTCGATTGTGAGAAGTATCCGGAAATCTACTAGTAGACTGTGGATCTGACAATCTGTAATTTCTTCAACTTTGCGAGATGTGATTTATTGTGAACATTATTTTCTCATTCTGAAGGTATAAAGTGTAGAAAATGGCCATTAGGAGTCTAGGAAACAAGTTGCAAAGTGTAGAATGTGGGATACAGAGTATTTCTTTGCTCCACGAATAAATTTGATCACGATAAATGAATCAGTACAAATTGCTTCGCAAATTTTAAGTTGCCAGTTATATAAGTTAAATAAAAGTAAGACGTAGAAGTTAGTAAACCGTGGGACAAATATTTTAAACATAATTAATACAGTAACCACTAATATTTTATAATATACTTATCTTGCAATGAATATATTGGTCATTCTTTTAAAATATTGCATTTTATTGAAATTTTGCACAATTGCCTAGTAAATGCCAGGAAGTAAAGACACTCTTTTCCCTCTATATTTGGACAAAGTAACTTTTTCTTATTACGAGCCCCATGGCCAAAATGGACCATCGAATGAGATTTATCACGTGATAGTTTCCATTACATTTGTAATTATAGGTGAAGTAAATGATGGTTAGGAGAGGTTAAGTAAAAGGAAACACAAGGATACGTATCGCTGAACAGAGAAAGATCGTCATATATGGTTATGATTTGGTTACTTTATATAGTATAGTAGTATTTGCTATTGGTGTATAATTTATAATGTCAATGAGAAAGTTACATAAGAACAACTATCTTCTGTCAAAATCAAGGTTTAGCTAAAACGTATCAATAGAATTAAACTGTTGCATTAAATAATATCAAATGTTTTATTGGCTGTAAAATTACCTTCTACCTTTGAGAAAAGTGGAAACAATTTTTATTAAAATTATCTAGTGTACAAAGGAAATAAAAAATAAGTACAAAGTTGTACGGAAGTAAAATAAATTTATGTACTATATTCTTATTAAATAGTAGATTTGTTGATAATAATTTTTAGATTATTAATCAGATTGATGATTGTTTTTTTTTTAAACAATAGCTCTGAAAGTATTATTATTGTCCAATAAGCATATTCGTAAAATTATATATTACATAATTTCTACGTAACTTGGTATCGCTTCTACTTTCTCTTTAATCTTGCTATGATTTTAAAGTAATCGTGTCTTAATTTCATACTCGTTCCAAAACCAACAAGTGCAATTTTACTATTTAATAAAAGAAAAAACGGAAACTTCGTCGCAAAATTGGAAACGAAAAGTCACGAATATTACCGACGTTTTATTCATATCTTTCCTACTATCTTTTTCGTAATATGCTTGCGATTAAAAATAGTCCAAAAAGTATAATTATAATAAGTAGGATTAAATAATTATCGCAGAGGGTTTAATATTGGTTTTTCTTTTCTTTCTTTTTTTTAACAGCCAGCAACGAAATTCGGAATATGCACTTCTTGAAGACAGTGAGAATGACTCAACCTAGTCGACCGTATCGTTGCACCGCGGCATGCGCTGCACCCACGGGACTGCCAACAGGACCGCCAACTTACGAGGGTCATGTGCCCTACATAGGGGTTGTGCCACCTCCGAATCCTGTCCACTACAGGCCGTTTCTGCAGCCTGAGAATGCTCATATACCAGGTACTAGAATACCGTCCAGCCCAGATGGTCCTCCAGAACATTCTACGTAGCCTCGGTGAGTTTCCTCGTCCGATTTAACTTCAACATCCAGACCAGAAATGTTCATATTTTATATTCTTCAAACGTAATCGAAAAGAGGAAAGAAAAAAAACTGGAATTTGAACGGAAATTTGTTTTGGTTACCAAATACGTATAACGCAGCGATATATTACTTATTTTATACATATGTACACCGTACTACATTGTCCATTTACGCATCACTCTGTATTTTTGTATATTATTTGCATTCTGTAGATTTTCAAAGTACATTTTCAAACACTTGCAATCTGTTAATGTTTAAAAATTTAATTACGAGACAGTAAAGTATTTTTTATATGAATACTCATTGCATCTTTCAAAAATATATTATATTTTCTGAAATTTTATTAATTGGCGTAGAACGCAATTGTCATGGTTATATCGATAATCTTTTCATTTGGAAATGAGATATATATGTGTGTTGCAACTGAATTGAAAATCTTAAATAAATTGCATCGATGAAATCATCGTTGGAAAGGGTTGTCAAACGGTGACAGAACGCAAAGAATGAAAGTAATACGAATTTCCGGCGGAAACTTGGAGAGGGATTAGTTTTCGTTTTAAAATGTGAAACGTTGTTCGTCTTGTTCTTGCTTTATTCTCTCTGACAGCCCTCTTTCGTTTGGAACGTTCGAAGTCGAAGTCATAATCGCAAATCCGGCACACATAAAACCGATTCTAAAATGCCCTTTCATTCGAGAGCCAGTCAGACTGCATCGCTTAGACCAGCAAAGTATTTCTCGGTCCCTTTATGTTTCCTTCTTCCGTTTCTTTCTGCTTCTTCTTCCTGATTTTACGTTCAATCGTATAACTCACTAACTTTCAACTAACAATTTTCACGATCGTCTATAAAACTCCCTCGCGTGGTTCCTTTAATTTTGTTTCATTACATCTTTTGAATTTCGATAAATTCTATAGAATATTATAGTCCAGTTTGTACATTATACTTGATGCGTTTAAGACTTAAGACAAAAATCATAAACGTTTTTTTTTTATATCAGAAATAGAGATTTAACGTGAATATTTCCATAACACGAAGCTATATATTTTATTTTTTTAAATTTTGAGATTTTGTTATATTGAGATGTGTTAAAAATTTATTGAAAATACGATATTTCATCGAAACATAAAAAAACAACACAAAAATATTTCTTCTGTTCTCTCTCTCTCTCTCTGCACAATTTCAACTACTTTCGAGAAGGTTGTAATTTAATCAAATATTTTTCAATTTAAATAATTAGATTTATCTTGAATAAATAATTCAACGCTGGTAGTATAGTAATACGGTATATAATAATTGATACGTTAACAAAATTGAATATAATAATAATAAAATAATAATATAACGATAAAATTACACACACACTCACGGAATTCAAACGCTAATTGCGTTTAATACAGAATTAAATTAATACACCACAAAAAGGAAATCGAATTTTTTCTCGGATTTTGTTTCTTGTTTAAATTCAACGAAAATAGCGTCGCGTAATCGGATTTTATCAAGATCCGAGGTAAAGCGATCGTGAAAAGAATGAAATAAAACCGGACCCTGAGGAAATCGTGCATGTCTGGATCGTGTTCGTTTGTAGTGAGAGATTTTCGGGCTGGCACAATTCCTGTGACCAACTTCATCAAAGCGACCGCTCTAAATGAACCTCTGCCATACGCGGGAGCCTACTGATGCGGTCTCGCTTTTAACGATGACAACACAATAAAGAATCAAATTTACGAGTATTCGTGGCTACCCTTCTTTGGGTAATCATGCCCACTTTTCTGGGATTCTTCGTTGATCGTTCTTCTTTCGTGAATGCATATCGCAGGAATGTTCATGGTGGGGTGGGAGCGTATCAGTTACTGATTAAATTGCGGGCATTTGTGCATTTATGGGAAATTTGAAAATATAAATACAATACTAACAGTACAGGTATACTGTTAATACTCTTAATTGCAAAAATTGAAATAAGTTTGACTCTATGACGTTTTGAATTAAATTCTTGAATACGCGAATCTGCACAAGTGTGCGCAGTTTCTTCAATAATTTTTCCATTAATCCAAATCTTGTGTCATCGTCAAAAGCAGAACGTATGTTTTATTATGTATAGTATAATTATAGATATTATATATAGTATAATTATATATTATATAGATATAATTATCTTATCCACTTTCGTTTTTATTGAAAGTAGAGCTTGATTCAGCTCTGTTCACTTCGAGAGAAACGCAGGCAGAAATATTTTTCAATTGTCGGATTCGCGATGTGAAATTGTTATTAATTATTAAAACAGTTTTAGATTGTGCTACTGTGAAATAGCAAAAGGTGTCACATGAGAAAGTTGTGTCCGCCATAGAAACGGTGAATCACGTCCGCTAGACGAGAGTATCCCTGGACGGTGGCCAAGTTCGGAAGCTTTAACTCTACTTCGCCAGAAAGATTTCACAGGGAGCTATGACGGGTCAACCTCGTCTCGTTTATACATAACATTGATGCTTTGTTTCAAACAGGGATCAGAACAAAAGAATAGAGTCGATAAATGTAAAGAATGCGAAGATATAAAGACGCAATTAAAAAATAAAAGTAGGTTTTTTTTCATACATCCGTCGATAATACTGAATTCAGAGCAAACTTTTGTTTGTTCTTAGAAATGCTAGTTACGAGGCAGTTTGTTTCGTTTGTTTAACCCATTAACTTTTTACAAATGATGCAGAATAAATTGTGTAAATATACGATCTTTTGCAAAAATATTAGAACGAAAACTTTTAAGAAATTTTTATAATAAAATGTTAATAACAGGTAAAGAATAGTGTCAAACAGAGAAATAATTGGAGAAAATACTGTAAGTACAAATGTAAATATATTGTTAAGAAACATAATAAAAAGAAACATTTTTGGTTTTTTTACGAAATTAAATAATCTAGGAACAAACTTGACTAGCAATTGCGATGTTGGCAAGTTTAAATCAATGGCACATCGAAGTTCTCTACCATAAGAGAGGTAGTAATAAAACATAAAGTATTTTCTACAGATGCAATTTTTCTTAATAATAAATAATCTTTTGATGCATTTGAATTCCTATTATATTCCATAAAATCGAGCTTTATAATTGCTCAAACTTTCTTCTTCTTACTGAAAATTTTGATATTTGGCATCTTACACTATTTTTACACCATTTGGCACTTGGAACAACTCTTCAATTCTTTGCGACACACTGGTTCAAGGCAGTTACCACTTCACGGAAGAAATCCGCGGATTTTAGCGTGCGCACCCGCGAAGATCATCGCTACTCGTTCCGTGATTTGCGAGATGATTTTTACGTTTCTGCTTTGTGTTTGTCGCGTAAATTCTGGTAGTTTATTGCAGTTTTCGGAGTAAAATAAGTCAGGATTTACCAAGGATACGTGCGTCCTCGCTTACGACTTGGCGATGATGGATGGAAAGAAAAGAATAAAAGAGGACAGACAGAGGAAGTGAGGCACGAGGAAATGAGAGGAAAAAAAGATACCGCGAGTTATAAAGCAAACCGCGTTTATGACCGTCGTTAAATTCGTTCTGAAAGACCTGTCCGATAACATTGACGCTGTCAGCTGCAGAAAACAGAAGTCGAAACGATATCTTTACAGTTCGATCGAATATCTTGAACCATGAGTCTCTTTTATTTCTATTGTTTCTTTCTGTCTGATCTATACACTGTGAAAAGTAGATCTATATACTGTGTTATTATTGCATGTACATAGGAGCGAGTCCCGTAAATATTTAAATTCCTCGGTCATTGTCGAGAGTAGAGAAAAAAAATGTATTCAATTAAAGTTGTTTGATATTGAGAGCCATACTATTTGACGGCAACAATTTTTTTATAAGTGGATAAGTAGAAGATAGAGGAAAATGAAGCTGCTGGTTATTTTACATGGAATTATATAATTGAATACAGTTAGAGGCATACATTGATGTATTGTAATTATATAGTGTATCGAATGTTGTTAAAATTTTAAAATCAAAAAGAAGTGAAATAATAAAATATTGTTAGTCAGTTTCTAACGTAACTACCTAAGAATTTATTTATTTATTTTTTTTTTAATTAGCTTCAAATTTTTGTTGGAAAATTTGAATTTAAGATAAATTAATAAAGAATTATGAAGAGATATGGATAATATTTTATGAGAAATGAAGGCCACAGTGATACATTTAATCAATGAATAATCGGTGGTTTCGATTGAAATATTTTCCCGTTAATAGCGATTGACGATGAAATTTTTATTCAGTTGATCTGCGATTGCATTTGAAGATTAAATTATTTGTTTTAGCGACTCGATTAACGTTTATTAAATCAATTATTTTATCAGTTGAATTACTAAATTGATTACTATAGAAACTATATCAATTAGTGTAGAAGGGTCGAAAGATTATAAAAGTCAAGTGTATTCTATCCGTTGTCGTTTAATTTAATAATAATCATTAATAATAACATTGCGAAGAGATTGAACAATTTTGAAAAATTGCTCAATAAACCCACGATTCTCGATCTGTTCTTTCAATCTGCCAATTTTTCATAAGAATCGGAACAGATGAATGGTAACTGAAAATAGGATGATAATATTAATTTCGACGAAGGAGAACTTTATTGGCCACATAAATTGTTTGCTATAATTTAAACAAGCACGTACAACATTTACAGCTTTAACGTGTAGAAAATATCCTGCTTTATTATGCTGCGGTCGTTGTAACGACTTACATATTTTACCCGATATGTGTACGCGACAATAAAGACCTGATGGTTTTGCGTAGCATGTTACAAGATAATGCCGCCGTGGCTGCAGACAAAAATTCTTCTTTCGTCTGCAAATCGTAAAAACGCGTAGATTTATGCCTGCAATCGCTGACAAATACCCTCCATGTTACAAAAATATTTATTACGATGGCTAATCAATTTTTAATTTGATATACGACCGCGCGTTAAATTCCCTCGTTCGGTTGTGCCGTGTATTTTCGATGGGAAAAATGCGAGAAATGGTTGGACGTTATATTGCGAATACTCGTTGAAGATTGACAGCTGGCAAGAAGAATTGTGGCTCTTGAAAATTGTACAGATGGAATTCGAACTTGGACTGTCTGAGATTTCCCGTGTTTCTTGCGAAATGGCCGCATTGCGGATATTTCTGCGTTTATGGGAAACTTGATCTTTCAGCTTGCAAAGTGTTCACACTTTAATCCTGTGGTTGGCGTTCAACATTCTTTGGTGACTGATTCATGCTGACAAGCTAAATTTATAATTTGGCCAGAGTTTCACACAATAACACATAACGATATTTATATGTCTACGTTGATGTGTTACACATTATATGTTATTAATGTTATATATTAAATTATATTTTAAATTAATTTACATTGTAATTAAAGCTTGATACAAAAGATTTATTTTATACATAATAATAAAGAAAGTAGAATATGAGTTTAATTTAGAACTGCAAAATGTTAAAAGCTATCTTTGATTAATTACTTAAAATTAATATAACTTTTTAATTAATATAATTGTTAGTGATCTTCGAAGAAGACTTCTTTATATGTAGGCCACCAGAAACACTACGTATTGCTTCGTACTATATGCAGTTTGCTTTATTTTCAAATTTCCTAAAAATGCATAAAAATCCGCAGTCTAATTAAAATATCCCTTCCTCCTCGTGTCTAACAGAGTTAACCACTCCACATTCCGAGAGGAACTCTAGCCACCTCGAATCAGAGGCAAGATTATCTAAATCGACCAAGAAATTCAGCGAACGAGACGATGGAGGTCTGGTAATAAAAGGCAAATCTGAAAATGGTATTCAACGCGCTGAAAGTAATTAGCGTTGATGATCGTGAAAGAAAGGGGGGGGGGTGGATATCAAGGAAGGAATGAGAGAGGTGAACATTGTGAGACCTTGACGGCGATCGTCGGCCCTATTCTCTACGAATGAAGGCGCAATTCCCAAGACAAAGCAATAATTAACAGCAGAGCTAAGTGCGTGAGCCGACGCCGGTTCTTCTTCATCCTCATCATCGTCGTGTCTTCTACGTACGCCGTGCCAAGAAGCAGGCAACGTTAAGCAGCGTAACAGACCCTCAGACTCCGGCTGGCAAAAGGAGTTTTACTACTTTCTAACCACAGTCGCGGGCTACAATTAAACCCCCATAAAACCCTGTCGTAACTTTTTTAAAAGCGACCGACCGTTCTCTCGCGTGTATCCTCAGCTCCTTTCGTTTACTCGGCGCAAAAAACTACGTTATATTGCATTCTTAATGAAGCCCCGAGACGTTACGAGTACCCAGCGTCTTCTGATCAACCCTAAAACGTTGGTCTTACGTTGTTTCGGTTTCGGAAGCCCCTCCCCCTCCCCTCCCCTCCCCCTCCCCCCCGACCCGAGTCTCGAATTTTCGGTAGAAAAGTGAATTTCTGTGAAACCTTTCGCAAGCGATTTCGAAGCTGACTGAATAAAGGTGACGTTTAGTTGTTTCAGTTGGAAATGTGGTGCAGGATCAGCGATTGGAATAGTGGAGAAATAGCATGAGATTGAATGATGGTGCAAAGCGAGGTAACAGCTCGTTAGTTTATAATTATTTTAGTTGGAAGTTGTAAATATTTCGAAATAATGTTCTCTTATAGGATTGGCGATTGGAATTTTATGAAAATGGCGAAAGTAATGAAATGCTGATTTCAGATGTAATACTAGATCAGTGATGGAAATATTCGGGGAATAGGAAATTAAAGGAATTTTTCCAATTTCAAATTTTATCGCGTCGTTCAAATTTTCGTTTCATGGAATCACTGCAACATTTTATAAAAACACACTAAATTCCAGGGTAGCCGGCAATGTTTCTCGACTTTAAAATAGTAATGGTGTTTACGACGCTACACTTCGGTATGTTTAGAAATGATTTATTTTATCGATCCTAAAGTTGAATGATTTACCTCCTATGCCATTCGTACGAGCCTAGGAAACTGTCTTCATCCTCTCTTTACGACACTACCCGAATATCGTTGTGTTACATCAAGAAAATTCTTTCATGATTCTTAATTGTAACATAAATTTATGATTTTGTATTGATTGATATATTAATAATATTTCTTCGACAATTTTTTTCATATTAGAATAAAAACAACAATGAATAAGACTGATCAATTTATTCATCGATTGAGTTGTTCATCATTCAATTCAATTTTACAGTGGATGTCATCTCTTCATTTTAACCGCACAGGTCCACAGATTTATTTGCTCACTAATATTAAAATTATCGATTTACAGGGATCTTTTTCGTGTTCTCTATTCTGCTGTAAACTTATTCCTACCCCTCGTACTTCAGTTTCCCTGATTAGAAGTTTCGCATTTTAATCGCGATTAGTTCCAGTTCCCTTTCGTCCGAAAAAATTCGACGAGACTCAACCACCGCAGCTCCAGTTTGTATCTCGCTCGAAACAAAGAACCTGTCGACTCGTTCTCAGCTCCAAGAGCCCCGAGTTGCGCCCGGCGCGTTTACAGCCAAGGTTGATTCGATGGCTACGTGATTCGTCGACACGTTGCACGGTTAAATAAACTGGCAGATGCGAACTGAATCGCGGGATGTAACGCCACGAAATCAGCCCCCACGGACGAGGCCGAGGATGGGAGGGAAAAAGAAAAAGAAAAAAAAAAAGGAAAAAAAAGGAGGAAAGGAGCCGTTCGAAAACCGGACGATTTCTCGGGATCTCGAAGCGGCAGACAGCGGTGTGCTAAACACGGTGGCGCGACTTCGGCACGAGAGGGCGAGAGGGAGGACGATGTAAGCAGCCGAGGAAGAAGGTTAAAGAAGGAACCTGACAAGCAGCCGTACGGGGCTTTACCGACGACTGACGTTTACGGCTCGGAGCGGTTCGACCTAGCGTCAGTAAAACTTGAGAAGAAATACAAGCGAAGTCCACATCGATAGTTAAAGTCATACGCGCGAAAATACAGCCGGGCTTCTATGAAATACGACGTCTGTCGAGCGCGCCTACCTTTGGCCAGCGAACCAAGTCACATCCAGCGTGGTCCACCCAAGATACGCGTATCTCGTTAATGAAAAGAACACCGGCCAATCCCCCTCCCCTGCCGGATGATCCTCTCTCACGGACGATAATCGAGTTCCATGACCGAATGAAAACGAAATGGTCACCCGCGATCGAGCGATCGTTGCCGATTTTCATCGTCGAGAGACGAAAAAAAGGCGAGACCGCGCTTCTCTCTCGTGCTCGGTTTTTATGGTTGGTCTCTGAGGCGCCGGGGGGAGGGGGATCGATTGCGAGAGAGCGAGAGGAATGCACGATTTGCGTGCAGATTCGTGTCCGCGCCGTGCGAAGATAGAACCGAAGGGAATTCGAGCAGAGCCAGTGGTTGATCGCTTCCTCGAGGCTATCTCCTTACTTCGTCGTTCGGGATTTCAAAAGAGACCACGTGGAAAATTGAACGCGCCTCTCGGCCACTTCTCGCAGCAAGTATTAGTTTTGATTATCGGTTGTCGGGGATCACCATTGTGTTGATTCGACGCGTTTAATTAACGTACAGAGTATCCCTGTGACTGCGGTGCAATCGGCCACCGAGGGTGATTCTGCGTGTAAAAATAAATTGCAGAGAAAGAAACATTTCCTTTTTCTTCTTCTTCTTTTTTTTTTTTTTTCAAGCAAGAAGATATTAGGACGTCTATTTTGAATAACATAGATATTAAACTGTATGTATTTCAGAAAGAAACCTCTCTTTTCACCTCAATGATTACATATTTGTACAAAGTACTATTTTTTAAAAAAAAAGTATTTCCCTTCGTACGTGTACAAAAAGAAGTTATAATAATTATATTATAATTATATAGTTTCTATAAATATCTTATATCTAATATTATAATTATGTAGTTTCTATCTCTATATATTTATATAGCATAGCATATAATTAATTGAATATTTTATACAATTCTTCTTTCGTCATTAAATTTCCTCTAAATGCATAAATATTTGTTGCTGATTTATTGCAAAAAAGCCAACGAGGAACGCGACGGAAAAGTGATCAATTTGTGGCTGGAGTAACCGACGTTACGAGCTTGTACGCCAGGATACGTACTATTTGAAGCATTCGTAGTGATTTTATGGTCTTCGTGCCCCCTTATGGGCGATGCGAACGGGGTAGAAGTGAGAAATCACGAAGCATTTACCTGCAGACGATAAACCTCTATCCACCGGGTCCGCAACCACTGTAGCCCGTTTCTTAGCCGTGTGCTCTTAAACGTGTCTTCTTCTCTTTAAAGCTTCTTTATAACTTTTCGAACCGTCTCTCTTCGCACTGAAATCTACATAGATCATTTGTTGAATGAAAGTCTTTATCAGAAAATCATCCAGTTGTCCTCGTATCATCTGCTCGCGAGCCTTTCCATTTGTTTAAATGTATTTAGATTCTGACTTCTCCGTTCACTGAAGAAACATTCTAATTTTTTTATTCGTTCAGATTTCTACTGAAATCTCAAAACACGACGAAAGAGGAATAATCGACAAGACGTACTGAGGTATCACGTGGTTGGGTAAGGAGATTGGGAGGAAGCATAGTTATAATTTATACTTTTATGAGACACCTCATGGCCAATCACGAGGGAGGGCCACTTTTCAAACGAATGGAACGTGAAGAGCGAAATAGCGATGTATATAACCGTAGCTGTCTTCGTCGCTCTGTCCCTCCGCCGTGTAATTCCGTCTTTCTTTCATCGTCATTCGGTGTTTCTTGTGGCTTTAGCTGTTTCTTAACCCGCGGACGTCGATCGAGCTTTTACGACTTTGTAATTACGAGCCGGCTCCGATATTAAATCCCCATAAGAAGCTGAATCTACCTTTTTCTTTCTTTAAATCGATACCAAGATTATTCGCTTGTCTGACGCGTCTAACTGCTGGCAGCTTTCCCCTGCACGGTGTGTAATTGAGAGGTCTTTTTTTTCGCAATCGTTATGCCAATTAATCTAACGACACGTTAGGAAAATGAGAGCTATTCAATTATTTAACACTTCAAGGGCGAACGTTCTTACTTCTTCAGGGACGTATCCCCTTCGGATGATTGTGGAACTTTGGCGATACAGTGATTCAACAAATTGATCGAATTAAGCCAAACGTTTTTAACCAAACGAAAGCGCTTGTTTCTAATTTTCTAAAATCGTTTCAAGCTCAAATTTGTTTCACACGAATGGTGTTATTTATACATACGTGCGTACATTGGCTCACAAAAATATTTGACAAGTCTATAGACCTACATGCTATATATTATATACTATAGACCTATAACCTATCAAAAGTTTTGACCACCCTGTCAATTTTGGATGAAACCAAAAATTATCTGATTGATACTCGTATCATTCATAAATTATATTTATAATTAATGACACAAGATTTACACATTCGATCGCTGTTTGAGTATAAAAGTAACCCCAGTTTATTCTATTCTATCTCTGAAGTTATAGAAGCTGTTTAAATAATCCATAATTGAAATTGAAATTTCATTTAAAAAAGATATGCACACCACGTACGTTCACTACGCGGTCCCGTTTTTAAGCCACAGACTTGTCCCGTGGCTTTACGATTCGTTTTTATGACTTTCCAGTGCAACGAGATACGCGAAACCCTCCTTCTGTTTCGTTTTCACCCCCTTTTCTCTCCTCTACACAGCGATGAAACACTGGAGATACTATAATCGATTTTCTTTCAAGACTTTTAGTCACACTTTTCCTTTCATCCCTTCTTTGCCCTTTCCTCCTGTTTCTCCCTTTCTTCTCTTCCCCGTTTCGCCCCTCCTTCTTTTTTACTCTTCATATTTTCTGAAGCAGTTTTATTAAGGCACGCGTTCTGCGAAGAAAGAGCTATATAATTTATTTTTCTTTAACGACTTGTCGTTAAAGGCGTTGTTTAAAAAGAACGACACAGTATTTAATACTAACGAGATTGTGCGTCGCACTTCTTTGCCGGTGTACATAGAAAGAGGGCAACATGTGTGCAAACACTTGTGTCGATTGATGCTCGCGAAGAAGTCGAACGTCGAGGACGTTTTCGTTGAAAAAGGGAAAGAACGATTTCCTCCGTTATATAATCGATGATAGTTTAGAGAAATTCACGTTTTATTCATTTTTATTTTTTTATTACCATTGCTTTCCTCGTAAGTTTTCCTATCGACTGTTAATTATAAATTTCACTATCCGTTAATGTTATTTTAAAATTCTCCTATCAGAACGAGATGCATCGTAAGTAGCAATCATCACTTAAATTACAAGTTTTAAACTACAATGTCGTAGTTTCGAACAACGTTCAAAATGAATAATATATGCATAAGACTTACGATGAAAATATAACCTGCATAATCGCAATCACTATGCCAATCATAACGCCGAAACACACACGCGGGGAACGAGTTAAATAAAGGGTGAACACCTTATACACCAGATTTTGAGATTTTTACGAGGCACAGCGGCCAGCCCACTTCTTCAAAAAAGCGGCACGTTTTTCTGGTGTCAGGAAGTTCCGAGAAGGATCCTGAGAATCGTTCAACGAAAGAAGGTAGTTAACGCGTATCTTGCGCTTCGCATATTCATTTTCGGCGTTTTTATGCTCGATCACGGATCGGTTTTAAAGGCCGCGTTTGGCCACGGTTCGATTATCGGGACGGACAGGGACGACGATTAAAAACGACTCTTTAAAGGCAAAAGGAAAGTGGGACAAGAAAAACGTCGACGAAAATCCTTGAAACCGTCTATCCGTCCAATAGAGGGTGGTCTTTATCGCTGCGATGCTTTCCCAAGCGTACGTTATACGTCGACGAGACTCGTTTTACGACGCGGCCAAGTTTTAGTGCCAAGCGAGATTCCGTTTCGCTAGGATTCTTTGTCTTTCGTTTTTTAGCCCATTCTATCGAATTTCCGCGAATATGTACGTCTTTGTCGAGGTTCTAATATCAGTTACCTGATTCAGTTCGTGACAGAAATATTGATGATAATTGTAACGTATGATTTCTTGTTGTGACGAACGTGTGTGAAACATGTAGTGGAAAGCGATTAACGGCACGGATCGCTGATGTTGTTTTTGATCGTACTCTGCGGATTTTCGAAACGTTAAATTTCGTTAAATGCGTAAAATCTGCAGTAATTATATATAATATAACATAGTCTAGTTATTATCTAATGGAATTTTTGTGGGATATTTTAGAATATATTTCAGACTGATATTACTCGATAGATCATCTCAAAAACATTTTGAAGAAAATTTAACATTAGGCTCGTTTATACAAATTCTTTCATAAATTATTTTACCATCGCTAGGTCTCACGGTTACCCTCGATTCTGCTATTCTGCAGCGATTGTTCCAATAGAAAGTAAATTAACAGTAGTTTCATACAGTTTGCCAACTTGTAAAAGTGCAGCTTTTCACAAACTTGTAACTGAAATTTTCGTACCATTTACTAGAACAAATATTCTCAAAAAAAGCCACCCTGAAAGAGTTTCTTAACTCTTGAGATCCAGCCAGCCGCCTGGCTCATTATTAACTCCTCCGTTGTTGTGTATCACACGTGTTTGTCACGTATACACCGGTATAAATGGTCCCGATGGGAGAAATCTCAAAGAAACGAAATCATCCGGAAAGGACGGAATCGACGCGATGTCTCATACACGTTGAAGAGGAACCAGCGTGTCTAGACTACCGAAAATGTCAGCCACGATCCTCCCTTTCGGACTCGGTGTGTAGAACGGAACAGGAAACCAGGTCTGGTCTCTGGCTGGGTGGGTGAATGGGTGGGTGGCGGGTGCACGTATGAAAACTAAGTCCCGGTTTCATTTGACTGGCTTTACGAGGGAGACATAAAATGGATTTTACTGTCGGCTAGTTCGCCAGTTCTCGAGTTGGTAACATTGCTTTAGCAAGCATAATATAGCCTTCCCCCTTCTTCTCTCTCTCTCTCTTTCTTCCATCGGTTCTTCCTCTTTCGCCGGCGTTCATCTTCTCTTTCTCCTCGCCTTTCTTTACCTTCGTTTTCTTCCTCTTTCCTCGTCAGGACGCACCACGTCCCTTTCGTTGTCGTTCCAGCGTTCCACTCTTTTCTCCCTTTTTCTTCCCTGCCCTCTTCTTGTCGGGTCCGTTCTTCCTCTCCTCTCTTTCTGCTCCGGCTCTCTGTTTCGTCTCTGTCTTGTCCGTGGGTTGCGGCCGTGCGCTCGTCGACCAGACTCTTTGAAAGTCATGTTTCGTGGTAGGTTTCCGCCCTGTGTTCGCCGTGCAAAGTTTTTGCATAAGAAATGTCTCGCCGGTGAATTTAATATCCGCTGGATAAGACCACGGCATCGCTGCTCGTTAAACTTAATTTCGAATTCATTTCCTACTCTGTTTTGGACACGCTTAAGAGATCCTTAGGGGCGCGTTCTGCTACCTTTCGTTCGGTCAGCAGACGCCATTATCGCCGCTTTCTGATCCTGCAGACGACGTTTAATGGCCGCGTATTTGGCCGATGATACTTGCGAATTCGTGCGTCAATTACATGTAGATTTGTTTAATTGTTCTTTGATTATCTTCCATTCGTCCTCGTTACGAGCAATTCACGATCAAATTACTATGATATGACTGTAACAAATTTTCCTTCCTTCGAAGCATAAGGATTTTGAGTAAGAAAGATTTTATTTGATCGTATATTATTTGACGAGACTTTTACTGTAACGTTGGCAAGTATGCGTATGATCTGAACTCCATAAAATGTTATTTTACGATGCTTACGTTTAAGAATGTACTTCAACTGTGAAATCAACTTTCATTCCTTGCCTTCTCCCTTTCCATCTAATCAATACCGAACGAACGTGTTAGATAATTATCCATTATTTACAACATCGTAATAAAGTTATTATTATTAAGTGAATACGTCAGTATTAATCTATAGAACGAAATAATTGAATTCGTTCTAAAATACATTTCATGAAAAAAAAAATCAAATGGATAGATCATTAATATTTCGGACGTTTATAAAATTTATGGAATTTTCGTTAGTGGAAAGTCTGCATGTTTCATTTAATGTCATATGATTCTATGTTAATAATAATTTCTCTGCACATTAATATTTATGTTATCGATATAATATCATGGTATGCTAATTGGTAGGACAATCTAGCTATGTTTTATTTCTGTTAAATTTTCCACAAACAATTGGATTTTTATTGTCATTATTTAACAATTAAAAAACAGTGAGTTACCTTTAATAATTTGAAAACCAAATTATTCAGTTTTCTCCTTAGAATATATCAGCATGCAAAGATATTCTACTAATGTTTCTACGAACAATTTTTTTAATCGCGAATAAAAATAGTTGATTAAAGATAGATATTAAGATATTTCTATAAAATGAAGAATATTTTTGTTATTTTCATCGAGACGTATTTGAATTAAAAACATTTCAAATCATGATTTAATTTTTAAAGGCCAATATGCAACGATAAAATTAGCGTGTGTGTAATTATCAAATTGTATTATTGATGAACTATTTATTTTCTGATCTTTCTTCCGATTACTGAATTAGATTCAGATGCCCCGTTTCAACTGATAGAGATGTTTGCAACGTTAATGCAGGCAATGGTATATTTAAATGGTGGAATTCATTACTGCTGTGTCCAAACTAGAATACTCGTTGTAATTTTTAACAGGTCAAACATACATTTGCGTTTAAATTTTTTATTTCGTTGGTGGTATGTATAAAAATATAAGTTCAGATGAAACGTCCATCATATTGCACGATCTATTAGCAACAGCTTAAAAGGATCGGTTCTGTATGGCTTACCGAAGGCGAGCATAGAATGTTCCTCCACTTTGGCGATTCACGAGCGAACCGGTGCGCTGAAACGTAACACATCGCTAACTCCGGTTGAATCTTTTTTTCTGATTTCAGATCGATTACCGACCAGTCAGTGAAGTAAAACGTCTGGAAGAACAGGTCGAACCCAAAGAGAAATGACTATGGCGAGGAGGGAAAAGAAGAGTGAGAAGAAGAAGAAAAAGAAGCGTGTTGCGTAGGGAATCTTTTTAAGGAGGGAAGCAACGAGCACGGAGAACGTTCTCTGTTCCGTGAGCATTCTCCCATCAATCGGACCGCTCAGATGTTGCATCATCGAACGACTAAAATTCACCGGTTAATCGAGATAATCTGTGTTGTAATTATCAGACGCATTTACGTAACGTCGATTTAGCGGACAAGCATGTCAGGCGCGAATGCAACACTTTCGTCGATCTAGAAAAATAGAAATACGCTTCGTCCGATCGAAAATCTCTTGACATTTAGAGAACGCTTGTGGAAAATGTCACTGTTACACGAAGAGTTCAGAAATCAACCAACGTAAGTCACTTCTCATCAAAGACAACTTGTATCACGAGTATCGCAAGTACGCTCTTGTTATCAACACGCCGGCATATTACGTTAATATTTACTTTGTGTTTTTAACTTTTTCGTCGATTTTTTTTTATTAATGTAAAATAAGATTTTTCTTTTATTGCAGAAGTAAAATAATTTTAGCGTTTCTTGCATTGAAGATAAGTTTTTTCATACTGTGTCTTTGAGGAGCTATTCTATCGTTGGGGTGGAAACGCAAGTTCCTGCTTGGTGTGTTGAAAAAGCTATTAGTCGATGGGACAGTTTAGTTAATATAATAGTGATAATTATATTATAACGATCGTATAATAACGACTGAACTGTTTTGTCAACGATTACATGGTACAAGTAACACGTTGATTAGTTTCTGAGTCGTTTGTATCTCTGATAACCGCAAGGAAATCACAAGTCAAAATTTTAGTCGTCAACATAATGTAAATCGCTTCGAAATAATTAAATTTTCTTACCGTTTCGACACACCGAAGGAAAGAAACAAGTACGAGAGCCACACCGACTGATAAAGGAGGATGCGTATCGTTCACGGACGATCGACGAAGACAATCGATGCTCCATGGTCCCTTGGCGCTGTTCGGACAACAGCGTTGCGATTCGAGTCTCGTGTTTCGAACACAAAAGGGATCCAACCGCAAGCAAAATCCATAGAGCGAGAGAAAAAGAACGAACGAGAAAAAGAGAATACGTGTTGTGTTCCGCGGGTTTCTTTTCGTCATTGTTTTCCTTTTCTTTCCTTTTTCCTTTCACGTTGACCGAGAGAGCAAGAAAGTCATGAAGGTTTTTGTGAGCGGATCGTGGGATGCCAGGGTTCACGGACAATGAACACCTCGGGCATCCTTCGTCCTTGCATGTCCTTCGACTCGTCGATCCTTTTCTCACCTCCTGTGTTCCGTTTTTATCTTTTATCTTTCAATTTGTTCCTTTCGATGAATATTTCCCCAGCTCCACCCCCTTCTTTTCCTCACCCCCTTTCTCTCTCTCTCTCGTTCTCTCTCCGTCCGGAATAACAACACGTTGTACAGACTCGAAACGAGGAACGCACGTTGGAGCTCGTTCGTACGATTATGAGAGACGATGGTCACCGACCGGTTGCCGATGCTCAGTCGTCCGTGAACGAGATCGTTCGACAGTCATTTTCGACGATCAAGTAACGTCGTGTGCTGTAAAACCTGCCAATCTACGACCAGCCCAGCTCTCCTCCGGCTACATTGAAGTTTCTCGTTCTTTTGCCTCTTGGGCTCGTCGTTTCTCTCCTTTCCAATTAAACGTGCTTTCGTTCCGTTCGCGACGGATGACAAGCATCGACGATCACTGTTCTTTCTCTCGATATATGCAATATATACGACGACACGATTTTACTCGCGAAGGATAGTATCTTCTAACGTTCGCCGCGACGCGTGATCTCGAAACAGATTCCTTCGATCATCGTGCTAAGATCGCTTCGCGCGATAATTGAGCTCGCGCGTATTCGAGGAAGCTAATACGGTGTTCATTGAAAGAGAACATATGGGGACAAGAACGTGTTAGAAGATTCGTAACGATCATACCTGTTTGCTTAAGCTCCAGCAAATCGGAAGTTCGAATTGCAACTCCTGTGAGGATAGGTAACGATTTTGTTCCAGTTCCAGTAATCTCGAATCTCCCGACAAGGGAAACGGAATAGATCCAACAGGAACAACACTATTCAATTATTTCACTGGCAGCTTTAAATTACGCTGAATTTGAGATTGATTGCACGACTGGCTGCAACTGGATGATTTCAGTTTTTACCAATTTTATCGATTGTTAGAAGAACAGAGATGCGAAGAGTTCGCGTGCTTCACGCGATCCGTACGAATCTTCCGATCTCGCCGCGCAATTTTCATCCGATCAATGATCGCCGACGAATTCTAATTCCAACCGCACACTTGGTCGAAACTGAAACAAAAGGTCAGTTTCGATAGAGGATCTGGAGCGGTAACGTTGAGGATTGATTTCGATCCGCGTACTTCGCTCGTTTCGATAGAATTTTTTGGAGTAAGCAGGTGCGAAGAGCGTGCGATTGCGTGTCACGCGCGATCGTGCAAGGTGTGTTGCATTGCACGCGGAATAATAGAACTCGTGGCACATTTTCTACGAAGCAGTCTACGGGAAGCAATTATCACACGCGTTGGACACGGATGAAAAAAAAGATGCACCGGGCACATAATCGAGAAATCGACGGACGTCTTAGTTGCTGGGGCGCAAGGGTGCAGCAAAATCGTCCGCTGAAAAACTGGTCGTTCTATCTCTCGGCAAATTAATTTTCAAATAAGAACACCGAGGCCTGTCTCCTCAATATGCTGTTTCATTCTCGCATCCTTCTTCCCCCCTTGCGCCGCCTCTTAGTTTCTTGTGCGTGGGACACACAGCCTGGTTCCTCTATCTTTCTCTTCTTTCTCTCGTGCTTCACCCTGTTTCTCTTTCTTTCCTTCTTTCTTTCCCTTTTCTTTTTTTTCTTTTTCGGCGTTGGTTTTTTACGTGTATATTCGTACCACGGGGAACACGTTCCGAGCGAAAATCCAATGTCCAAACCTGATTGGTTCTTACTTGCGCGGAGCTTAATGATTCGCCCCGTTTAAACGAATTTGCGGTTCTGTAACGAGCATGCGTGCCACCGATGCTTACCACTCCGGTATCAGCGTGCAACGTCGGCCTGTGCGTTTCATTTACACGCCGGCGTCTACAGAGTAGTTCTTCTTCTTTTTGTTTTCCTCTTTTCTTTTTTTTTTTTTTTTTTTTTCTCTCGATCCGCCTCCCTGGAATGTATAATTGCACCAGTAAACAGAGAGAGAGAGAGAGAGAGAAGAATTCGATCGAAGAAACTGTCTACGGACAGATTGAGCCTGAATAATTATCGAGAAGCCAGGCGGAAGAGGGAAGGTTGATCGTGATATATTTTTTCTTTCTCCGATCCATTTTTGCGAGGTATAATTGCATCCATGGACGACAAAAGACATATTCGATCGATCTGTTCGCGGATAGATTGCTGTTTAATTAGTATCGAGAAGGTAGACGGAAGTTGGTTGTAACATTTCTTTTTCTTTTTTTTCCACACCCGTGTTATTGAACACACCCGTGGGCAGAAGACCATTCGATCGAAGAAATTATCCGTGGATAAATCGCGTTTGATAACGTCGAGAGGGTAGGCGGAAGTTGATCGCGATCGTATTTTTATATTGGGTAAAAGGAACAACACTGGACGATGATACAGAAAATGAGGACATTCGATACGCATTAACGACGCCAGGAGATAGATTGATCGTGGTAGGTGGAAGTCGTTTTTGCGAACTTGCGTTTCCAAATGCGCTCTCGCATCGGCGAAATTGCGCCATCGAATTAAAAGAAAAATGGCGCGATACGTGACTGGCGTGGCAGAAATTGGCACGGTCGCACGCTCGAAGTGAAACGAACGGATCTATCCGACTGTTTCTCTTTCGCGAATGAATCGTGGCGAGCAATGACTGCGGTTGAAATATCGTGTGTGGTCGATGTGTCGAAAGGGAATATCTTAATTTTGCCATTTTCCTCCCTTCGTTTCTTTTTTTTTCTTTTTCTTCTCTCTTTACTTTCTGCTTTTTTTTCAATAAAGAAATCAATAGGTGGAAGTCGCTGGCGTGCAGGATGTTATTCAATGGATTTTGTGGTCGATTTGTAAGACGTCGGTTTGCTTGCAGCACATCTAGATGATTTCATTTTAACGTAAGAAGAATTTTGTTTGACAGGATAGTTAACTGAATTGAACCGTTTGAAAGATTAAATTTAGACTTGCGTAACAGATCTCGACTTGAAATTTTCCGAGATAACCTGTCTAAATGTTTTGTTTTAATCTGTAAATTATAATAGCATTGAAGTCAATGGATAAATTACAAGGGTTTGCAAAGGCGGTCGAATTTCAATGCTGGAAATATTATTTTTATGAATTTACGTTCCCTCGCGTAAATTGTAACGTTCTCTGTTTATGATAATAATTTTCTATTTGTAATATTTTCTGTTTTTAATAATAGGGCTTGAAAAGTGAAGTTTAAGTTTTTATATTTACCGTGTGCTGTTGTAATTGTAAATTTTTACAAAGTTTGCGAGGAAAATGCAGTTCTGCGCAGGAACGTTAAATTATACAGTCCGATATTCGTTGACCTCGACGATTGTTACTGAAGAGTTACGTTATTGATATCGAGAATTTGTTGTTCGTTAGATCGATTCAGAGTCAAGTGTAATTTATCCGGGACAAATACTTTGTATTACTTGAAATTAGTCCCACTCAAAGTGAGGAGATCCGCGATATAACTTGAATTAAATTTCCTCCAGATTCGCTTAATTATATTTATAATTACGTACATTTATTTGTTATGATTTCACGTTATATTCTTTCTGCGTTAATAAAACTATTAAAAATATTGTTTTCACTATGTATAGATAAAAGAACGTTTCTCCAATTACTTTCGTATTGTATCATTGCCTGTAATAGGACAAAAGGAAAAAAAAAAGACCAAAACACCGAAAAATACTTGAAACAGAAACTACAAATATAAAACGAGATACGCGTCTACGTTTACGCTATAATCCATTAATCTATTAATCTACTAACCTATTCTCGTGCGAGAAGTTACCCCCGGCACGTTGTGTCATGGCGACGAGCTATCCGAACACTACACATCAGCGTTCAGTAGATGAACACCGCGGTTTATATACATCTATATATCTGTATTTCTGAATAAACGCATACTCACGGATAGAACTTGATGCACCTCGCACGTTGCAATTCCACACACCCTGCTATTTGTCGCTTACAAAGCTTCTCGTATCTAATAGCATGTCAGGTGTTTCATGCATATCCGAGTAATATTTAGCATAAACGATCGGGACGATCGAGACGAAGAGAAGACGGTTTAATGCCTTGTAATTTTGTACTTCCGACAGTTCGTTGCGTAAAACCTTTAATTTCAATGGAAAACTTTTGGCTTCGACGCGCGGTTGCAGATGTCGGGTACTGATGAAAGATGTTTCGTGACGTTTGCCAACGATTTGCGTGTGAACTTCCCGGTCGCTTCGATCGTTGGAAACACGGATCGTGTGGAAATTGTACGGTGAATGAAATTCGTCGGAGCGCGCTCGATGATGGAACCGGAAATGCGCTTTGCGTTTCCGCTAGGAAGTTTTCGCGAATTGCCGACGAAAAAGAATTTGTCACGTTGTGTGACAGGGAACAGCATCCGGGTAATAATCGCGTGTATTGAAACACGTGGTAGCTGCAGACTGAATTACGAAGGTAAAATGGAAATTTGAGAAAAAGAAATACGTTGCAAAGGAATTTTATTTAATATACTATATAGGATACTATTTAATATTATATTACCATTAAAAAAAAAAAAAAAAAAAGAAAAATAAGGAATATGAAAGTGTAAAGAAATTTCTCTTCAGGAATATTTAGTTTGTTAAGGAATACACTTGACCTCGTTATGCAGGATAAGAGAAACTCATACATCCACTCAATCTGCTTTTTTCTTTTTTTAATATGTAAAGTGTGCTTTCGTTTAATTTTCTCTTAAGTTAAATAAGGTGGATTGTTTCAGCTTTTTCTTTTTGTAAATAGGCTATTTAATTAAAGTGACCAAGGTCCCTTGATACATTTCCTTTGTGTGTGTGTGTGTGTGTGTGTGTGTGTGTGTGTGCGTGCGTGCGTGCGTGCGTGTGTTTACGTTATTTTTATAATTCCTGTTATCGATAGGATTTTCAGTTCTTTCACTGAAATTGCTATATCTTTATATTCTATTATAATTCAATTTCTATGATATAAATAATGAGTATCTAAATGTATCATATACTAAAAGAACTAATTTCCAAACATCATCGTCATTCATTCGTTCTAAATTGTTCGTTCGTCTTTTCAAGGGATTCATGAATCATTTTCCTTATGCCATAAATCGTTTCAATTTTAATCAGATTTCCAATGCTTCGGTGTAACGAAAAATCCTCTAGAATGTGCTCACATTTTACTTACAATTGAAATCAGAGATAGTAAGAATAATCGCTGAAATATTGTTCGTCAAAAAAGGGAAATAATGAACAAGCTCTCAGCTATCCGAACCACATTTAATTCCTAATTGCCCGAGCGTCGTTAACAAAACAAATGTTGGTTCTATTTAATAGTCGTCATAAATCATGCGCCCTGTCGCTGTACGCGCTAGTCTGGACTATTTTCTCTCTTGGAACGCGAGTCCAAATTGTAATGGCCGCGCAAATTTTCCGTTCAAAACACAGCGAGTGCATCGAGACGAACTTTGTTTCGCAAGGTTCATCCAAATTTGGATACGCCCTAATTCCTACACTTTGGACAAACTTACTCAGTCCTATTTTTCTTCTATTTTCATTTTTTAATAAATTGGGATGGAAACAATCTTTTAGTATTATACGCCTACATTCCTGTTCAAAAATTTTAGAGCATTCTTCACTTTTTGGATAAAAACAGCTTTATACATTCTCCTGAGGAACAAGAATATTATAATTAATCCTCAAGTAGTATTACTGGGGGTAATCTATAGATGATTATAGAAATTTAAGTTGAGTTACTGATGCGATATTTAATTTTATTTTGAATTACATTTTCTTCTACAGAAATTAGTAATAATATTCAATTAAATAAAAGATTTCAGAATTAAGTAATTTGTTCCTTAAATTTTTATGATTTTCAATGACAACAGTTTTAACAGGGGATTGATTAAAATTTCAGCAGTATAAAAAAATAATATCACGAATATTACGAATATTGAAATTTTAATATGCTCTAAATTTTTTTAGCTGGAATCTAAAGCTATGAAGCATTTTCGTAAGGACGTATAAAAAATTTTGATGAAATGTATTACGTAGAAACATATTCCTAAAACTTAATTTTGATAATTTCATTATGAGAAATCGAAATATCGGCTCAAAGTATTTATCAGAAAAGTTACGAAGCCAATAACTAGAATCTTGGATACTGACTAGGAAAATTTTAATTCAAAATAACGAAATTAAAAATAAAAAGAACTCTTTTCTAAACACCTAATATTTCCATATTATACTTTCAGATCAAATTCTTCGATATTTTTAAACTTGAAATTTGCCTTGAACTTAAGTTTGCCAAAGATGCAAGATTCAGTGATTTTGATAAACATCAAGTTAGATATCGGTGTTGTGTCAGTATCGATATCTCTGTCTGAAGTAGAATTATACTTGGAAACATCGACTACAAGCATCAATCGTACGATCTGGACATTGAAACTTCAAGGATAGTCATTTGAAATATATTATCCCTTTCTTTCGTTTTGTATAAATGAACAGACAGACTGATCTTTGCGTTTAAATGTAGTCATTATAGAAATTTCGATATAATTGTAAATTTAAATTTTTTAGGGGAAGTATTGGTAATTTGCACAAAGTATTTATGTACATAAATTGATCGTAATATAAATATTATTTCTCTTTATAAAAATTTATATTCTTAACATTGCTTGTTAAGACAATGTTTGACAATAATTACTTTCCTTTTCTTTTATAAACAGATAAACAAGGGGATAATGTAAAACTCATTTTTTAAAGGCGACACGTTCTTTATTTTTTACATCGATATGCACGATGAATGGTACCACAATCACATATTGGGAAGACTATCGTTGATTAATACTGCATTATTGTAAGAATATCGAGGCGATATTAATCCAATTAATCCAACGATTAATTCAATTCGATTTAACGTATAGCATTATATCGTAGTATTACGCTAATATGAATTGTTTATGTGCTATTTACCAATACTGCATTGCGATAATACATTAACAATAATTTACTGTCGTTTGAGGGAAAAATGTTCTGCTGCGATATCTCACAGATTTCGAGAGTTACGATCTATATACTCTTATGGTATTTCGATATTTTACCAGTGTTTAATATTTCATACGTCGGAGAAAAAAAGATCGTGTTGATTTGCAACCCTTTCGTTACTATCGATGACTATAGTCATTCGTCGCTATGCGTTACTATGTTCACGATCGTAGTTAATCGATAAGATTCGCAATGTTCTATGATTTGTAACACTTATTTTTAATACGCCGACTGCAAATGGTTATCTTTGTAAGTAGCATGTAATTATAAATAAAATTTTACGAGAAAAGTCACGTATCCTTTTTTTTCAAATAAATTAAATAAATTTTAGCCAATGGTTTACCAATGTTTCGTCGCGTGTGTATACGAAGAGTTCATGTTCAAGCATGCATCTCTCGAACAGCTATATAATTATTCCCGTAGCGAAAGGGTTAATGATGTATACCGTCAATGCAATTAATGTGATAATAATTGCCTTCGATTAACAGCAATTTCGTTATTTATTCTAGAGAGACAAAAAGATAATGGTTTCATACGATTGCAAGGAGAGTTTATTTTAACAAAATGTAACGAAATATCTTTTCTTTACTTATTAAAATTTTATTAGTCCAGATGAAAGCTAAAAGTCATAAACTGTTTTCAAGATTAAAAAAAAAAAACATTATATGCACATCCCTGAACTTCAAACAGAATTACGATGATATTACGATAATGTGTATTATAAGAAGTATAGAACGAAATTTTATGTTACATAATATTTCGACAAAACTGTTAAACCAAACAATTCTACGACCCTCTACCATTAGAATTTCGTTTATTTATAAGAGAAAAGAATTATTAATTAATTGTACATACACATTGATATAATTATTATATAGAATCAAATCTTCAGAATGTGAATACACGGACGTGTAACTTTCAAATTACATGCGACGTTAAATTGTAGTACTCACATCGGACGAAGAAACCGGAAGACGACAGAGCAATCATTAAGAAAAGAAGATTGAGAGAGAGAGAGAGAGAGAGAGAGCAAAGATAAAACTCCAGCTTTCCCGGATGATTCTAAACGGTATTTGACATGATGTTTCAGTTAAGGAGGACGAACAAGTATAAGAAGAATAAAGTTGCATGGATCATCGGAATAAACGTGTTCACGGTTCTAGCGTGAAACCTGAAAGAAAAAGCCGACGAGCAACATTCCTCATTATGTATCAAATCATTCCCGGAAGGGGAAATTATAATTGCGGAACAGCCGGGCGTCAATTTCAAAGCGTGTTATCGACGATTTTTCACCATCCACCCCCCCCCCCTCGTCCTGTTTTTAGGTGGATGTAAATGATGGCGTGTACGAGTGGACGAGCATAACGACGATTTTACAACATCGTAGCCGGTGACACTTTCATTTTTACAGCTTGTAAGTTATCGCGTAAAAGTGGCCGGAACGATGACCGTGCGGAATGGCGTGGCGAAGGAATGAAACGCGACCAAAAGAGAAAAAAACAAAGAAAGAAAGAGAGAGGAAGAGAGGGGAGAGAAGTAATAGCCAAAGAGCCATACAACGTCCGCTTTATCGCGATTTATCTACTCGTATCAATCAATGCGACGATCCATAAACGAAACGTTATGTATGGGAGCTTTTACGATCGTGTTTCGATAGATCGAGAAAAGGGACGAACGAGGCACAGTCGAATTTTAAGTACGTACACGCTAACGGGGACATTGTGGGCCATGATGTAAAAACGAGAAAAAAAAGGAGAATAACAAAATCCGCAGCATGCAGATAAACCCAGTGTATTCAGCGTATCTTTAATTTGTATCATGTGTCTTTGTTTATTCATGTTCTTGTAATGAAATCTTTTCGTGGAGATGGAAATCGTCTTAATAAACGAAAAATTAAAATATAAAGAAAATAAAAAAGAAAGATAAATCTTTATATTATTCAAATCTTTAAAAATATATATTCTACAGATAACTATCAATATTTTATTGTTGACAAAAATGACACATTTGTTTTGCATGGTCGACAATTACGATGCAAAAGTCCCGTTTACTATAGCAGATGTAGCGGTTTAAAACTGAGCGAACGATTGGAGAGATTGAAATCATTTTGCCATCCCTTGGGTATGTCCGCCTTTTTTAGTTTTATTTATTTGTTACATGCTGTGAAAGGAGAAGATCGCTAAAGGAACCAGTACGACGCTGTAAAAGCTGTGCTAAAATTTAAAATATAGTTACGAAACTTATTAAATAATAAATGGAAATATTGTGTATAACTGTATGAAAAATAGAAATAATAAAATAATGATTAAAATAGAATTTTAGCGTAAACTATATAAAATGAATTCGTTCATGTGTTAATTTTACAACACATTCTCTTAAAATAATAAATTTATCACAGAATATTTATACTAAATGTGAATTGAAAAAAAGGACGAAATTGGAAATAAATATGTTTATAACAATTTGCAAATAAGTCAACAAAGAAGAATTTTATTAATTAATTATTATTAATTAATTATTAAACTCGTTATTAATTAATATATTTTTAATTATTAGATAGTATTTTATTAAGATTGCACAAGAGACTATAATTGTAATAAATTATTCAGCGTATCGTGGTTTGAATTGTAGATTAAAATAAACACACATACTACAAATTATAATTCAGGTCCGTATCGAACATTAGATATCGAACATAAGAATATTATATTGCATTTATCTAAAATGCAAATATCCATATTATAATAATATAAGTATTTCAAACTACAAGTAACATCAATTTTAATGTAATATAACTTTGTTCATTACTTATACAAAATTACCATGCTCGTTCATTTAAGATAGAAGTTATTATATACTGAATGGATTCACAGTGAATCGTCAATTAAATTAAAACTTTAATATCTTCCAACCACTGAATGAACTTTTATCACGTTATCACCCTTTCACAATCGTCTATTTATTCTCGTTTTATTTCGTTTCCTTCACTTCTAAGTCCTTCTTAATGAACTCATTTGCATTAATAAAGCATAATTTTCCGTTAATACCTCACTGAACTCCGCGTTAGCGCTCGCTAGTGTTCAGACCCGGATTTTTTTTTCCAGTATGTAATTCATCGCGTGTGTTGTGTTACCCCACGAACGTACAACAACGATGTGTAATTTCTCGAAAATCCCGCACATCGATTAAACAAAACGATCCACCTGTTTCGATTCGTCCACCGAATTTACAGATGTTCTAAGAACAATGTTTCTCTATGTCTTAAGAATCGCGCGCTGAACCTTCTGCTAAACGCAAGCTCCACTGCCTTAAATATCACACCCGTTATTATAGGAACGACTTGAACATTCTTCGACTCCTTTCGCACACGCGATCGATTCTTTTTAATTCGTTTCTTCGAAAAATGAAGGGTCATTCTTTCATTCTCCGACATTCGCGTGCACCGGCCTTATTTGCGACTAACGTGCGCGAAGATCGCTCTAATTTATTTAAATATAACAAATTTGCGTGAACGGTACTAGATCTCTCTGTTTCTCGACCCTTTGAAGCGGAAGCTTCGAACGTCTATCGTACTTTTTTTTCTTCTCTCTCTCTCTCTCTCTCTCTCTCTTTCTGTCCCTTTTTTCGAGACTCGAGGAAAGTGAGTTCATTTTTTCTTGTTACAGACCGGACGTAATTTCCAAGATTTCATGAACTTCGAAGAGGAGTTACATTATTTATTAGGCTGCTATTTATATTATTTTTAGTAGATTGAGAATTATCGAAATTCGAGAGAAGACTCGAGATTTATGTATTATAAAAGGAACTTTCTGGAAGATGGTTAGGTCGAATAAATATAAACACAGAAAAATTTCGAAGTCTGGTATTTAATGCGTATTAAATATAATAAATTTCTGAGTAGATTTCATTTCTTCAGTTGTATCCACAAATTTGAAAAAAGTTCATGATTTAATAATAATTGTTCGTTTTTTAAAAATTTAAATGGTGGAAGTCTTTATTGTATTTTTAATTTTTGTATTCATACTCCTGTAAAAATATCCGTGACAGTAATACATTTCCTGTGGCTCGAACAAACATTGTTAATTGAAGATATTATTGATATTCGCCTTGAGGAAACAGATGCTTAACAATAACAATTAAAATTTCTGGAAATTCTAATTATTAAATAGATACCATCGTTTCATTGCTACTAATTTATGATATTAATCAAACACGTTGGGAAAAAGTATGTCATTTTACATACTTTATTACATATTCACGTCGTACACATATTGTACTTTATACATATATGCATAAGTAGTTACACATTATCAGAGCGTTACGCATATTAAATTATGATGGTAATTTAAATTGCATACACTGACTGTAATTTGTTCGGATCAACTTTATGACTCTAATTATCGGGGTAATAGAGCAAAGCCGGTACCTGCTTAACATGGTCTTTGTATCAACTAGATGTTACTAGGAGGTACCAGCAGCTTGAGTGAATTTCAAATAAATCTCGAACAATCAGAAATTTCCTTTTAAAAATTACTTATTTACCAACAGAAATAAAATAATATGTTTCGTCGTATAGAATTTTTTTTTTCATCGAAGTAATAAAAAATTTCATGAAAATATTAATTTATACTACTCTAATCTATACTATTTATCACACATATTAATCGTAATTCTATAGAATTTATATATAATTTTGTTAAACTTTAAGTCTATTATAAAATTAATTTATTCTACTACATTTTTTCTAAATGTTCCAAAGTTCTTTTCAGTGCGTGTAAAATATAAATATATAGATGAAAATACGTCGATGAAATATCTAAATGAAACTTCTCCTCCAAGGCTACTTTTTTTTCTCTTAGCAATATAAGGTGCGGTTAAGCATTGTCATGGTGAAGGATAAACCTGTTGCAGTTTATCAAATGCCTATGCAGACGATCACCTCTTTCAATTGAATATCAACAACGAGATATATTTTACTTGCAATTATTTGTTAAAAATAATTTACTTATCAGCACGTTTTCATTCATTTACTTATTTGATATGTCTAATAAAACATCTGAAAATAGTTTCACGACATAGTATCGCGACATATCTATGTGCGTTAGAAAGTTAATTCTCAAAAACAAATTCATAAAATATCTTTAAACTATGAATTCGAGTTATATATTAAGCAATAATTGCTTTGAATTAATTCAACTAAATCAAATTTAGCGTACAAGTTATACAAGTGATATTTATAGATTTCTCACCTTTTCTCAGATATATAAACAAATAATGTTCGACACTGTCGTCTAATAAAAACTCTATATGAAGCATAATTTAACTCCGTATTTACGAATGAAATGTCTCGCCACATAACGTTGATCATAATATATGCGCTTTTCATTTATGAACGCGAACTATTTTGTATTTGCTGTGAAAAAATAAATATAAATTCGCTTACAGAAACAAAATATTTTCGTCAATTTAACGTTGCCAATATTCTCTTGCGAAATCACTTTTATTCGAATCATTGGACGGAATGTCTAGTCATAATGATATAGGACATACGACATATTTCGTCAAGAGCATTATGCAAACGATGTTGCGTTTCTACATTCCAATAGGTATCTCATTCAAAACGTCCCATCACAGATATTTTGTTCGCTGATACAAAGGAATTAGAATATTTCATTTTATAACACACACACACACACACACATGTCTTACATCTTCACGAGTAAATTTCTACGGAGGAATTTCCAACGAGTCGCGTTTACAAACACGTATTCACCATTAACGAACATGCTGTTCGAAAACTAAATCGATAATCTGCACATAGAAATAGAGTTATGGCACTCTACCTTGGACAAGAATAACGAACAAAAAGCAAGCTGGCGACAGAAAGAGAGGAGGACGGTGGAGGAACAGAACGAGAAATAAGAAAATTTCAAGTGTAGGAAAAGCACGAGAGCCGACCGGCCGGTCCGAGACGTATAAAAGCGTTGCATCGCTTTAACCGCGGTATATTTCTGCATTATATAAGCAATATAGTCCTTAGTTTATGCCCGGGACGCTGTAGTTAAACGTTGCGAGGGTTTTTATAGGCTCATACGTGAATATTCTCGTACTTATATCGGTTACGACGCTTGGCGTGTTTCCACTCGGACGCGTCCTCGCGTCGTCGTTTCTTCTCGGTTCCAACGCAATGGGAAACACATTCGCCGCGAGATGGATGATTGCTCTCGGTGTCGGATAACGAAGTGTTAACCCTTAACCGGTAGCGTGTATTTTTTTGCAACGCTTAAAGCCTTAAATCCCTGCATTGTTATCTCGGCGAAGATTCCTTCCCCAGACCAGTCGAAGGGGAACAAATTGGGCTGAATAGCGGAATAATTGCGAGGAAGCCGCAGCAATCAGTGGGAAATGATTTTTTGAAAAAAACCTTGAGATTGGCCTATTAACGCACAAGTAGTGCCATTAGATAACAATTTATATCAAATTTTCAAAATTTCGGGTACTTGAGTTTTATTGTGCATTCTTCGCAACGGAGACTCGTAAATGAAAAATTCCCAAAATTAATTGATTTAATCCTTGGCATAAAGCTTGAAATTAGAGAACTGACAGTGAAAAAAAATTTGTGTTTGATTGCTTGCGCGATTCCACTTGTTAATGTGGATTAATCCCAAGTTGTTATGATTGTTTCATTCAATCGTATGTTGAATCTTTAACAAGAATATTTAGCAAAATCATGTTTAATACTATTATTTGTACTTTATACTAATCTTTCATAGTACTTTTTCCAAATTTGAAGTCATATGAGAGAATCACATGAATATTTTAATCATTGAACTCCTCTCAACACTCATGCAATTTATATTAAATTTTTAGGAATTAACAGGACAGAATTGGTAATTTCTAGCAACCAGATCTTTTTAACATTCAATTCTGACATGTACGTTATATTTATTTGTTGCTCTTGTTAAATATAATTCCATTTTATAAAATCATAGATCATTTCATGCCGTTTACCTTTTAAACTTCACTGTCTGTTCATTGTAATTACCTAATTCTGAACAGGCTGTAATTAGTCTTACAGTTGCATTACTTTTTCCGCAGTGTCACTTTTGCATTTTATACGAATTAATCAGATATTAATGAGTTTTTGTGTAATGGTTAAGTCATTAACTGGTTTTGCCTTTTTTAGCTTGTCCGCGAAAGTGGCAAGGACTGTTATCTGTCATCTATTTTGCCTGTCATGCGGTATCTTGATGGTAATTAATTGACTTCGGGATCCGTGGTTATAAATATAAAATTTTATCAAGCTTCTATGCATAATACGCCGCGATATTCCACCAGATACGTGACAAGTGTACGAAAAATATTCTTTCGATTCTTGAAGACTGAATTAAAAATCGGAGAGCAGCCGATATTATCAATTTGCCGATCAATCGTTTGTATCGCATTTCAAGCGCGAATCTTATATTTGCAAAGAATTACTTTCGTTATTTAATTTATCATATTCTTCTAATATTCTTGCTTAGCATAGTATACAATATTATTATACGTAACCTATTACAATAACTTTGATATTATAGTAATTTCAATTGGTTGGTCGTGCCATTTTGAAAAGAACATGAATATAAAAATTCGATAATAATTAAAATATATAATAACTATGATAATAATAACTAAATGAGTTGAACCTAGAGTATCTCGTACATTTTTATACATTGCATAAATCCTACAATATGTGATATATAATATGAAAATTTAAATTTCATTCGCAGTCTAGTTATTACGATTTTTAGAGCAAGTAAATTTACGCAATAATTTATGAACTAACAACGTTAGCATTAAGCAGCGTTAATATTGACTGTGACACGTTGTAATTAACAAACACAGTTGTTCTATTACATCTCGAATTCTACAATTGTATTATTCAAGATCGTAATCATTTATATAATCTAAAATTTCGTGATTTGTTAATACGGTAATAGGTCTATAGAACAGATTATTAATCCAATAATCTAATGTAAGTCGAATGTAAGTACTAATTGACCAGAGATATTAAAAGAGAAGACGTTGCAAATGTCGTTGAAACGATAAAGATTATTCATTCTCTAGGTATAAATTATTTTCAATTGGTCAAAAAATGTAATTGACAAGCGGGTAATTAAACATACGTCAGTACATGACATCATCGCTACGATATCTAACATGCCATTACGTAGTAAAAAGAAAAAGATAGGTATTAAATAGCCATTTCGCACTCTTAAACGATCGTGTGATCTCAAAGGAAAGTAGCCGATTCAATCTGATAATTGCCTCAATTTCGTTTTGATTTTTTATTACTCGGAATTTACAATTACATCGCTTCATGCTCATCCCCAACATAACTGCTAATGTTCAACCTAATGTATCTCACAGACATATTACTAATTCAATCTACGTACTGCTGTTCAAGTATGAATTAGGCACTGAAAATGGTCGACACATCCATTTATTAAAATTTGATATCTCGCTCTTGTAAATGGTATATCGACAATTTCAAAATTATACGTTTAATAAATTTTGTATATTTGAGTTGCTGTATTATGGTTCACCCTATAGTTTGTTAAACAGAATGTTTTAAAACTTAGCGTATCATTTAGCCGACCCTCATTCTCGATGTTGTCAATAAAATGCTCCATTCTTTCGCTATTGTGAGTGTCTCGAAATTGAATATGATATGCGCATTATTTGAAAAGGAAACAGCAATCTCATCACGATGCAGCGTGAATTTTATTTGTCATGCTGGTAAATTGCTTCGTAAATTAATTAACTCACATGTAGCCGTTTTATTGGCCTTCAGAGCAGAACTTCACAACAGACGTTTTGTTGCGAATACTGAATTATTATCTTTAAATACATTAGGCTATTTTGCCTTTCTTCTTCAACGCGCGATTATGCTTCGATAATTTTAACACTTATGACTCAAAATGGAAAGTCTAATATTATTGTGTAATTTTGTAGATAAAATTCTTTATCTAATTTAGATAAAGAAATATTATTTTAGAACTAGAAAGATGCTAAAATTATTAAAAATAAAATAAAATTTGAAATGAGAATTACTACACATTCTTTTGATATGTGTAGTTGCTCAATTTAAACAGTAAAATAATAAGTGTATTAATTTAAAATTCATAATTTTCAATACGAAGAGATTAGAAAATATACTTATTTAGCGCTTCATTAAATAAATAAATTAAACTATTATTATCATTTTATATCAAATATTGCTTTGAATCCAACGAAGTAGTTCAAAACATAAAATAATTTTATCTTATAATTTTAACTTTTAATTTTAAATTACATATATTTAATTAATTTCCACAAACATCCGTAATCCTGTCTACGATTTCATAATTCTATAATTTAGAATTTTATAATTTCGTAATTTCGTAATTCTATAATTTAAAATTCCTAATTTTACCTATTCAGAATATCGTTACTTTGTAGTTTAGAAATTCATTAATTTTTTATAGAATTGTTTCGTAAACTCTGCATTGCAATTTCACATTCACTCTACACACAGAAAGAGCTTTTATAGCACATTACAGCAGTCCTTGGACGAATCTCTAATTCTGCGGATATTTTAAAATTCTATGTATTATTGTGCTGTATAATGAATACCGCGAAAAGTGAACACTAATGACCCACGTAAGAAGTTTTTCTTCATGAGAACAAAAAATATCTAAAAATTTATTGATACTTAAAACGTTTAATTTTACGTTCATTCTACCTTCTGAGTTCTGTCTATCTATTCATTTACCGTAATAAATATGTCATGCCATTCATATAATTTCATTTCTTCGCTTTACATTTCGTTCGCGAATCGGAGTTGTATCTTACCGAAACAGTGCATACGCAGTTCCTCGATACTGGATCGTAGTCAGCATAAATCGAATATGGAAATGAACAACTTTTTTTCATTGCAGAACCATAGCATTTTCTAAATTGCTGGTTACGGGAATTATCTGCACGTGACTGAATTCACTCTACGGTCAGATGAGCAAAGGTAAACGTGATCGCAACGCGATCACCGCCAGCTATGTTAATTTACGTCACGTGTTGTCGCACAATAATATCAGACGGCTTGATAACAACATCTGTGCTTGTGAATTATCAAATTATCCAATCAATTAATGAAATACTAGCATAATTCGTATAATGATTGCTCGTCTTTGCAGGCCAAATCTACATTATTAAACCATTTCGATCGATTCGTAAATATTATGTGTAGTGAAGGTCGTGCATTTCATGCTGACACGCATCGGTGCTTTCCCAACGATTTTGTGTGTTCAGACTCGAAAAGCAATGTGATATATATCCAAAAAATTTAATTATTATCACACACTGAAATTGTTTACTTGAATATCACATGATTTGCAAACATGCACAACATATATCATATAATCCAAAATAATCTCTAACTACTTCAATAAAAAAAATTTAGTTGTGTATAAGAAGAGTTACGCTTAACAGGAATAAAATGATTTTTAGTCAAGAAGTCATGACTTTAGTCAAGAAGTTTGAAATTTAGTCAAGAAATTTTGATTTATTGTAATATATTCAAATATTTATAAAACGTGGTGTAGAGTTCATTATTATACAAAAAGTACAACTCTAACTTCGACAATGAGCATTTGTAATTTCATTCTCACGAACATTCACAATATTGCTGCTTTTATAATTATAATTGTAAGATAATATATTTTGAAGTATAGAAGAATGTATTAAAATCGACAAATATTTTCATCAAATTTGCAGTTCAACGTTTGACAATGTTTCTCGTTTTATTTGATGTAGTTCTTCAATTCACCGTTATTCTGCGTAGAGTGCGCTGAAAACCATTGACCATACTATGTCGGTATTTCAGAGTATAAGCATTGACAGAATAGAATAGATTGGACATCAAATACTTTTTCATGTCCAATCATTCACTAAGAATTGCAATGTCTATTCATAAAGCTCGTCATGGGACACGAAAAAGGACTGGTTGTTCGGTTTATTCTAATTAATGATCAATGTTGTAAGATTGATTCTTCTTTTAGGCTTGAATTTTCATGTTTGAAATCTGTTTTACCAGTGGAGCCAATGAGAGTTCCCAATAACTTCCGCTAGAAGTATATTTGGCGCATTTTCATGAGCGTATAATTAGATGTGCTTTAAAAATAATGTAATAGTGTATTTTATTTGCTGATTGAAATCATTTACATGATTTTTGTGCTCCTAGTTCGTGAGACTACTTGATATAAAATACTGCATTGCATAATTTAGTATATGATTGCTTAAAATGCTTAAATAGAAGTTGTAAGTTTATTATTATGTTTACGTTAACCTCAATAATTATTTATTTCTGAATAAGATTAATTGATTGTAGTGACTATTGTGAACGAATTTATTATTTGAATTTACTTACGGTAAGTGTATCTAATAATAAATTCTACTTCTTATTCATAATAATATTTTGTGTAGAATATTCTAATAATTACCATAACCTATTTTCACTGTTCAGTTTTTCTGATTTTACCAAGTTTGTAGCAACAGAAACAAATTGAAACATTTTTATAATTTTTATGTTACCCAGGCTACTTGATTATGAATCCTGATATTCAGAAAAAGATTCTCAAGTTTGAAACATTTGTGAATGATGTGCTGAAAGAGGATCTTGCACAATTAGAACAGAAACTTGATGCTAAAAATGCAGATATTGCAGAATTTCTTCAGCTGAAGGCTATGATAACTACTTTTAAAAATAATGGCCTTGATAAAAGTGGCTTTAAAACTCAAGTAGATATCGGGCAAAATTTCTTTATAGAAGCACAAGTTTCAGATGCTTCTACAATTCTGTTGGATATTGGTTTAGGACATTATATGGAACTTTCTATAGATGATGCTGTGGCTGTTATAAACGTTCGAGTTAAACTTCTAGAACAACAGATCAAACACTTTCGTAAAGAAATTGCCAGAACAAATGCTCACATCAAATTAATTCTCCTAGGCATTAGGGAGTTGCAAGGATTTGATGACAAAATGTAATTTTGTAATTTTTTTATGTGTACATATTTCTCTGCTAAGTTTTGTAAATATGTACTAGAGCTTTCAATAAATGTTAAACGACATTGAAACTCTGACTTCATTTTCTGAAACTCTTCATTTTCAAGATCAATGACGCTAACCAATTTCGACCTTGTTCAACGTATTCGCGCGTTTAACACAATGCAAATCATTCGCTATGCCACATCAATTTGCTACCTCGAGCACCGCGCTTTTGTTTCCTCGTTAAGCGCAATTGCGTAAATTTATAAGGACCTTGTACCTCGCTTATATATGATAGAGGTCAATCGCGAGCAAATCAGTGCGTTTTTCGCTTCAACGTGTTACTTTGGTATTTTTTTTTTTTTTTTTTTGACGCGAAGCATTCATTTTAATGTCGGATTGGCGGAGCATACCATGCGTCGAAAGGCACAAAGAATTTCTCGAGAATCTTATCGCGATCCTGATCGATTGCACCTTCGAAAGTGTGTCCCGTGAAAATCCTGTATTGAGATGGAGAGAACCGGGTCATCTGCAGGATATTATAAATTTTAATTTGCAGGAAGAGTCCCGTACTCAGGACAGTCTCCTGGAAATCACGACTAAAGTTTTTAAGTACAGCGTTAAGACAGGACATCCTTATTTTATGAATCAGTTATTTTCTGGGTAAGATATTGATAAACACATGAGGTTTAGAATAAAAATCATTGCAAAAATTATTCATAATTTGCAAGCAACGACGTGATTAGCTGCTCTGAAAAGCTTAGATTAAATTGATAAGTATTGTATTTGGCAAAGCAAAAATTTAAGCTACAGTAATTTGTATAAGTTTGCAGCTAGATAGATTTATCACTTTCTATACCAAAAACAATATTTAAAATAATTCTAATTAATTATTGCAAATAAGAGAAAACAGTCCAACAAATAATCCAACTTTTTGGAGTAGTTTCTATTAACTGTATTTTATATTTTATTACGAAATTTATTATATTTTAAAGTGCCGATTGAGGATTATAATCATCTTTGTCATTCTAGATCTGAGAAAATTTATGAGCCAGATCTAAATAAACAAAATCTAACGCTTTTTGTAAAATGTTATTTTGTATATTAAATTGTATTTATAAATTTTTCTTTTTCCCTGAATGAAAATTCAGCTGTAAATAATTTGTTAATTTTTATTACAATACTTAATTACACTGCAGATGTAGAGAATTAATTATTTAGAGTTTACTTTCATGTTGCACGTGCTTTTTTTAATATTCGTAGAAGCATGTAACAAGTTGATGCATTGAATGTAAAACAGTTTCATGTACTTCAACATCAATTGTGATTCGATCTAAATATGATTAGAAATTTAAATTATTGAAACGACATTTACATTTAACAATTTTGAATGTGACCAATATAATATATACGCGTTATGTTGGATAAAAATTGATTTAGATTGGATCCGTACGGTTTAGCCGGACAATGGCTCACCGACGTGTTAAACTGTTCACTCTATACTTACGAAGTGGCACCGGTTTTGACATTAATGGAAAGTACTGTAATTACAAAATTATTAAACATGTTTTACAAAGAAGAGAATGGTGCTAGTATTGGAGATGGTCTCTTCTGTCCAGGAGGTTCCTTCGCTAATGGTACCGCAATAAATTTGGCGCGATTTTGGTTTAGAAAGAGGGTTCAAAAGGTGAGTAATTACTTTAATAAATAGTTTTTTGATAATCCGAATCATTTGTAGGTGCAGATTATTATCATAAAATTGTGCGATAAGATGGACAGATTTTTCGATGTTCACGTCACTCTTAAAAAATGTACTTTTGTTGTCTTATTTAGATTTACGTATCTTCCTCTTCCCCGTCTAATTTTTTTCCCAAAATTATATATTTATCAGTCTATTGTGTAATTTAGAATCATTACTTTTATTAAATATGTACTGTAATGCGTTTGATAAATATAACGAATGGTTTTAATAGAATAAAAAATATCCTACAAATTGGACTTTGTATCTAATATTTTAGATTCAGTAGCTAATACTATATAATAGCTAATATCTCTTATTTTTATGTTTTTTAGAATGAAACTATACCATCTACGAACCTGGTGCTTTTCACATCTGAAGATGCGCATTACTCAGTCTCAAAGTGGGGAAACGTTTGCGATGTAGAGATTGTTCTCGTAAAAACTGACGAGTATGGCAGAATGGATATTAACGATTTGAAAGTTAATATACTGGAGGAACAAAAAAAAGGAAATTATCCGTTTTGTATTACTGCTACAGCAGGTTTGTTGAGCGATGCTGTAGTAATAACGATGCAGTGGTAATAACGATGATATATGCATGTAAGTTTAATCGTTATTGTACATTTTATTTTTTAGGAACAACGGTTCTGGGCGCGTTCGATCTTTTGATTGAGATTGCGGATATTTGTCAAGAATTCGATATGTGGTTGCATGTAGATGCAGCCTGGGGAGGCGGTTTGATATTTAGTAAAAAGCACAATGTTCTTTTGAGAGGAATACAAAGGGCAGATTCTATTCTATTTAATCCACACAAATTGCTGGCTGTTCCTCAACAATGCTCTCTACTTTTAACTAAACACAAGAATATTTTTAAAGAAGCACATTCTAAACAGGCGCCTTATCTCTTTCAAAAAGACAAATTTTATTCTAGAGATCTAGATGTGGGGGATAAGTATTTGCAATGCGGGCGTAGACCAGATGTGTTGAAATTCTGGTTCATGTGGCAGGCTAAGGTAATTTTATAAATGAAATATCTAATTTAACTCATCTTTGCTTGTGTAAAATCATTTAATTTATCTCTGACGAAAAATATTCCCCGTTCAGAAATACTCTTTCCTTAAGCTTCGTGCAAGGTTTCACATGCTTCCAACACAAGATAAGTCCTACTTATATGATACATAGGTTCCTCTTCTTCCCTTATTAATCTTTAAGTGTTAACCACTTATGCAAATATGTGAAAAACTAGCCTTGGTAGCACTTTTTCCCCTGATCTTCTTTTAATTGTGCATCTTGTACTTTGTGATTTAAGCAAGTGCAGCAATGTACCACGTATGAGATAAGGGTCTGTATGCTATGTTTCAAGTGTTTACCAGTATACTTATGCATATATTAACTTCCCCTGTTAGAAGCAAAGAATGTTCATATTGCATCTATCTCAGTGCATTTTCAAGATCGTAAAAGAATCTTCTGAAATTCTCAAGAGGGTTTGACGATAGCAATGGTTTCAAGCCAGTAACTTTCGAAGTAACTTTCATGCTTCATTCGTACATTTACATTTACATATTATGTTATTCTTTACACATTAAGGATTTGTACAGTAATTTTAAATATTCACATTTGAAAAATGCTTAGAAAGTACTGCCGCTATGTATCAATTCGGAATTCATTCTCCCAAATAGGTATATCAAATTTAGGAAGTTTCAAAACCAATACTGGGGCAAAATTAAGAACTAGTTTACTTCAGAGTAGTAGAGTTTCAAGTATTAATATCTTGTAATTATTCCTAAATGAAATTGTTTTATGCTGTCTAAACCTTAGACTCTTATGACACTCGCGTTCGTGTCAATAGAGTGACTAATGTCTATCTATATTCTCAGTTCCTTTTATGTAGAAACGTATTATATTGAATTATATTATTATTTATTATATTTATTAACAGAGTTTTGCTAGCAATAACCACTAGAAAACTGAATAATTTTATTTAAAAATATTTCATTTCGTTAGTTAGTGAAGTACGGAAGCATGGTGGTTTTCTTTTAACATCGCCGCTATTACAGATATTACGAATATTACATGACAAATATCTTTATTTAATGCATGAATCTGAATTTTGTCGCCAAAATTTTATAGTGATTATGTTATATAGATTAAGTTATAAGAATTTGTAAATTACGATTAAGATATTTCACTACCGTCACAGTTTAAAGAGAGAGATATCATTTAAAAATTATTCTCTTTTAATACAGGCAAAGGAAAACTTTAAATTACTTTAATTCTAATTATTGTTACTTTACATATCATCGATCAAAATAATTTGCATAAAGATCTATAAAGAATTAAATGTACTAAAATTAAATCTATTTTAGGGTACTTCGGGATTTGAAAAGCATGTCGATCATTTAATGAGATTTTCGACTCTTTTCAAAGAAGAAGTTGAGAAAAGAGATGGCTTTGAATTAGTGACAGAACCGTGTTTTATAAATGTATGTTTCTGGTTTGTTCCACCGTCTTTAAGGGTACAAAATACATTGTATGATTACAAGAAACGATTGAATGAGGTAAGTTGAATAAATTTTTTATATTTTGATTGTAATAGTTGTAGAGTAATAAACTATATTTTAAAGCAGTGAAATATTCAAATATAATACACGGAAAATTGTTATCTTATATACATATGTATATATATGCATTTGTAATATATGTATATAAACAATTTTTTAAAAATATATTATATTTAATGTTTTAAGAATACTTGGATCTATTTTAAATGCAATTAGTTCAAGTTCCGTTTCTCATTTATAATATATTAATTAATATAAAATAACTTATTAATTCTAAGTCATACCGATAAGCTCAGATAAAAATACATGAATTGAGCTTTAAAATTTTATATTTAATTATCACGATTTAGAAAATGGAATTTATTTTTGTTTATATGTATTTTATTGGAAATATATTTATAAATCATAATATAATAGTTAAATTGCATTATATCAATGTGATACGTATTTTATCTGTATGATATTATTATGCATTTAAACAAGTTAGTTAAAAAATACTACATCGAGGATAGATAGGACAGAAATCTAGATTTCCTATCGCAGATAATAAAATTTTTGCATATTTTATCGACAGTAGATTAAAAATTCAGACAATAATTTAGATTTCTCTCTTATTAGCAGTTAATACGTAATTAACAGCACAGATCTCGTCTATGCAATTTAAAAATATCTATTGTTGGTAATAACTATTTCTGTGAAAAAATATTTGTTCTTGAAAAGAAGTCAATATTAAATATTTAATAATATTAAAAAATAATGTAGTAAAAAAATGTATTCATTAAGAATTTGCTTATTTTAATAGGTTGCACCAAAGTTAAAGGAGAAAATGACCAAAAGGGGTAGTTTAATGATCAATTATCAACCACTCCATGAAAAACCAAATTTCTTCCGGTTTGTTATTCAGAATTCAGGCGTGGATATGCAAGATATTCTTTATGTCTTCGATGAATTAGAGAACCTCGGAGAATCTATGTGATTATCTACATATATATTATGCACATAAGTGAACGTTGTTTTTAACTTTTAAATAGTTATTTAATTTATAAATTCTTATTTAATTACATTACAAACAAAACAAAGAATAGCGACATCAAATTTTCATTTGCATCTCATTTTATTCGCATTTTCATAATTCATTATCGTGTTGAAAAATTGGTACACTGTACGCTTTAATTAAAAGTTTTTTTCTCTGCGTTTGGCACGAATTCCGACGTCGGTCTCGAATCTTTATCGGTTCCCTTTCAAAAGAATAAATGAATTCCGCCCACGAAAATCAATTCGTTCCGATTAAATAGGTGAGACCTAGCAGTTCGTCGATTTGATTAGGAAACGGGCCGCCAGTAAATTTCTAATGTCAAGGTACGAAGTTAATTCGCGATTGCCTTCGTTGTAGATCGTGGTGTCGCAACGTACCGGTTGACTAATCCTGATTCAAGTGACAGCATATAGAGAAGCCCTATGTATATCTATAGGACTAAGTTCGTACTATGTGGAGCATAATAATTTGCAACCATACGCCGCACGGTTTTCCGTTTGAAACTAAGAAAATCCTTTAACGCTTTGCGAAACGCGTTATCCTCGATTTGGAATTTTAAAATAGAATTTATTATCTTTATCATCGACGACAGCGCATGCTTATTTTACTTCTATCATGCGTAAATTGTATCAGGGAAAACAAAAATTTATTCGTGTAATGTTCGTGCGCTTATTTGATTGAAAATGCTTTTGTGAATTCATTTCGAAAGATAATGGATTAAAGTAAGGTCTATATTCAAACGGATTGGAAATTGATGCATTAAACTAAATTGACTGAAATTTCACGAGTTCTTAATTGAACCATTGAATAATTTTATTTTTGCGTTGCTGTTCAGTTTAACCCTAATAGTTTATATTTATCTTAATCTTCCTGCAGTAGATTATAAAACGTACTAATGAAATATGAAATTATTCCATTGTATTGGTCAACTTTGCGACAATTGTTGAAATTTATGTGATTGTAATTATTAATTTATATATATTAATATTAATCCTTATAATAGGAAGGATTTTGTACATTTAAAATAGTGGAATAATTTTCTTTTCTAAATAATTTTTCATTCACATTATGCAGTCAATAAATTTCGGATATATATTACGTAGAATATATTAAGTAGATAGATTTGCGTCTATGAACATTTTGAGTTACGTAACGTGACTTGTATTTTTTTTCATAAACCCATCAAAATCGATCGTTTCTTCAAAGTAGGTCTTTAGATGTCTGCAATAAAAGTTATAATGATCCAGTGCGCTAGTCCATCTATGATGCACTAGTGATGCAATTGTTACCGCTCTGTGTATTTTAATTAAAATGTATGTCACAGTAATTTTAGATGCACGAAATTTGTGGTGAAAATTTGAAAATACTTAAGAGTTAATTCACCTGGATATAACACTGGGTAATACATCCAATTGAATTTGATTAAAAAATTTAATAAATTTTCGAATGATAAAATGCTAAGTTGTGAAAGTTTTCACATGATTAAATTTAATATTTCGTATAATTGTTACTGATTTTTCTGCAGAAATTTGATTATTTTATTTTTATTTTTAATTCACATTTATTCATTTATTTTTTTAGTTCACAGCTTATTTTTATTCTGCGTATGTAATTTTTCTAAATGATTTTTCAAAATTATTTTTCGGCAGTAATTGCTATTTATCGAGATAATTGTCATTATTAATATGTTGTATCGATAAGATTAAACACGCTTTCACTATTGTTCTAAAATTTTTCCAATGATTTCTATGATTTGTACTTTTCAATGTGCATGCATACATATAATTCCAGAAATGTCGAATATATAATAAATCTAAATTATAAATATATAAACATCCGCACATCTGCTAATAAGAGATGCAACGGTTAGACTCAATTCACAATCGATATGCAAGCAATATGCCTCGTTATACTAGTCTTGAACGCGTTTCTTTATCGTATTAAAATAGGGTGTGCGAGAAACCCTTTACAGGGAACTGTGCTTGTGTGTTACGTTCCTGTTCCCGAGTCACTGCTAGGGGTGCTTGCCCTGCGGATGAACTTAGATAGTAGGTTGCCGCCACGAAAGACGGTGTTAACGTCGATAGTCACCATTCGAATCGTAGAGTAACCCGAATGTCAGTCGATATCTTCAAACTCGACGGCCAGGATGGGAAGGCTCTCCCAATTCACGTGTCACAGGTATTCTTTTTTTCCTTCCATCTTTTAAATTTAATTGACAATTTCAAGTAACTGAAGCCATTTTTGGATAAAAGCTGTATGCACAGAATATTTTTATAAAATCAATCGTTTGAATAGTAATTGTAAATTGGATAAAAAATTTGAGTTGCGAAAAACTCGTGAATAGTTGTAAATTTGACTATCAGCATTGTTTGAAACAAGAGAAACATTTATCTTTGTATTTTTATTTTTGTTTAAAGATTTTAATTTTATATTAAATCCAGAAAAAATATTTTTATAGTTTCTCGCATGAAGGATAAGTTTAATTCGATATGATTAATTTAATATGGTGATAGTAGTAGTTATTTGACCGTTGTAAGAGTTTGCATATATTTGTTCTTTGTAACTCTCTTATTTTTGTAACTTGATTGCTCCTTTATAAAATTTCTTTCTACCTTGTGATTTTTCTAATATTTGTGAGATCGTTTGGGATACTTTCTTTGCTATTTGCAGAATGTGGGATTCTGGGAAACGTATCGTTACGTCATGGAAGATGCAGCAGGTTAGCTTTCTTCGCTATCAATTTAATTTATATCAACTACACAGAATAATTTAAATATAATGTTTCTATTCTGAGAATCGAGACCACAAATGACAGAAAATTTGAGTGTGAATATATTGTGTATGTGCATGTGTATGTGTACAAAACGTTTTCAGTGTAAAGAGACACTCCTATCGTGATTATAAAAGTTGCAGGACACATTTATTATGGACATACATTTAATAAAAAATTAGCATATGGACAATTCTCTTAAGCATACATATAAAAATCATATGGAGAAGATATGATAAATCAATTTTTGTTAATTGTGTGACTTTTGGTATTTTCTGAGTTTTCTGAGTTGGCTAAAACGAAGTATGAAAGGCTTTACTGTACTTTCGCTATAGTATCGACTGAAAATTTCACATATATTTTACAGTATATAATTAAGTTTATAATTAAGTGATAATACAGAATTGTGTTTTATAATTTATTTATTCCTTTAATTCTTTATTCTAGATTCCAGAGTAGCAGATTGGTTTTTAATGGGCAGTCCTTTTCCATTGCTAGGAATTATATGTCTTTATCTACTGTTCGTTCTTCGTCTTGGCCCTTTTTGTATGAAAAATCGAAAACCATTCAATCTAAATAGACTTATGATTTGTTATAACATTTCTATGGCAACCGCGAGCGGAACTGTATTTTACGGGGTGAGTTCATTCAATATAACTAGTTGTATCATAAAAATAATTTATTATAATACAAACTATTAGCTAATAGTTTAAAAAAGAAACCAATAATCATATAGACAACAAGATTTAAAATCATAGCAGTCTCAAATTAAATTTTATCTGTTCCAGAACTAAACAATTATTAAATGTTTGAATCAATCGAATTAGTACCAAACCTTTTTTATTTCTTATCATTAATAATAAAAAAATTTTAACAAATTTCATAGTATTTATTGTGATCTTTAACTGAAAAACAATAAAATTTTGCTGTCTTATATTTTTAACATCTTATTATTAATATCTGTTCTTTAAACAATGATTAATATACTTTTATGTTTGAAGTTACTTACGTCAGGCTTTACTACAAAATTTTCTTTGGGATGCGAGACTCACGTCGTTTCGAACGATCCTGAATCTTATCGTGTAAGTGCTAAAAGCATTAAAGAAACGTGAATTTCGATATTACGAGAATTATGTCGTACTTAATAGATGGCTCGATGGGTGTGGAGGCTTTTAATGTTGAAAATCCTCGAGTTGAGCGACACTGTCATCTTCATTCTGAGGAAAAAATACAACCAAGCGTCTTTTCTCCACATTTATCATCACACGTCCACCGCTCTTCTTTCGTGGATTGCGTGCAAATTTGTTCCAGGTAAATCTTTGGACATTCGTGCAAATTTACTCATAATTTTAATCTGATACTGGTGATTAATGCATTCTTATATTTGATTCATTGTGTTACGTGCGACTAGAATAATTCATGTTAAATTGCTAGAACTTAGTGCGTTCAATTTTATTTCGTATTTTCGTTTCTCGTATTGCTCTTCGTGACAGAAGTTCGCGAGGTGAAATTCAATTAAATCAAAATTAAATAATTTAATCCTAAATTCTAACGATTTTTAATGGCCAAATGATATCGTAAATGAAACTCAACCTTCCGAAATAATTCGCATCGACGATATCGTTCCAACAATCGCCAACATATCCCGATTAACTTCCAAACACACCTCCCCTCCGAAGCAAAATGAAAAAAGAAAAAAAAAAAAACAAAAAAAGAGAACCCGCATGAAACTCCGTGCAAAATTAAATTGCACCGCGATGTATCAAATTACCCCGATACAAAATGGTCACGGTATAAAACACACAGAGGAACGCGAATTTCCAACAGTCGTAAATAAAATCTCTCGTTGCCAAAAATCCATTGCTCGCCTCCCCCCCCCCCTCCCGGTGTAACTTTGTTCGTTCCAAGCTTCGAACTATTTCCACTCGACCCTCTCTCTTTCGGCATGTGTTAAATGGCCGTTGTTATTTACAGGCGGCATGTGGACGTTCACGATTATGCCAAACTGCATCGTGCACGTGATTATGTACACCTATTATCTGCTCGCCTGCTTGGGCCCAGAAGTGCAAAAGAGGATCGCGCCTTGGAAACAATACATTACCGGGTTACAAATGGTACGTTCCCATTTTCTATCTGACTCCGCTATCTGCCACGTTGCATACACACAACACACGCACACACGCATACATACACCATGGTCCGGAATGCATATATTGTCGCGCGGAGGTGTGTGTGTTTCGCTGCGCCCGTTGAATTGCCGTGCTGGGAGCGTTATTCGCTCATTTCACCGTGCACCGTCGCGTATCGCGTAATCACAAAATTACATTGCCTGTCCTGCACCGAATTTTTTTCTCCAACGTGAAATTGCTATTGACGTTTCGGGCCGGCCGGCGCGGCCGGTTATACGCGACCGGCTAAGTAAATTAATCTATATAAGCGAATAACGCGTAGAAAATACCGGGGCCGATCTGCGGTGGCTGTTCGGCAGATCGTTTGGCGAAACTGTTTGCGAAACTGGCCGATTGGATAATGGTAATAGCGTAGAATGTTGCGCGGATGTGACGGTGTGTAAGTGTGAGGAGGCGGGCGAAATTTACGGGCTACGTCCGTATAATTTGAGAGATTTTATAATTATGGTGTGACTTTTTGGTAGAAGCGGTAGTATGAATGGTTTCAATGTCGGTCGGGAATATTATTTTTAATTATCTGATAGATTACGAGCAGTCTTGGTTGAAAATTCATTGGGAATATATCACCTTCCCGCAAAAATATATTATTTGTTACGGGTTCGTGTAGTAAATCCAACTTCTCACGTCGAAGATTTTCATCTTTGAGGTTCATTTGTCTTCTCTGCTTGTCTATTATTTCTTATTACGATATAAATATTCTCGTACAACGTGCATTTTCTAGTCACATCAATCAAGAGAGTTTCAAATAATATTTTCTACAATCCATTTGCATCAAATTCGTTTGCACCTACGTTTTCCTAACCCTTCTTGACTTTACATCAGGCTCGTTCACAAAATTTTATCCTCTTGTGATTTCTTGATAAGATATCAGATTCGTTAGCACGTGATTCTTGAAGACTTCCTGATAACGTGATCAGATTTGTTCTAGTCATCAATATTCCAAGCAGTACTCCGATTATTGATCATATTTAAATAATGAATTGGCAAACCATATTTTCTTTCAGATAATATCTTCAATCTTTTATACTGTACACCGTCTTCACAAATTTGATTTTCAATCGTACGATGTTTCAGTTTTACAAATCAAGTCCAAATAATTTGTTTTATATAGAACAATTTTACTAAAATCATAATCAAAGACTTATTGAAAGACTAATCAAAATGATTACAAAATTTCATTACTATTCTATTAATATTCATTAATATTCTGTTAATTTTATTATGTTTTATTGCGTGAGAAGACTTCAGCTATGAATTTCTTATAAATATTCTGTATATTTCGAAATTCTTACTTAATAATAATATTATGGAATCAGAAATTCTCACTTATAAATCTCAATATCATCGTTCTTGTAACGGAGTTATAAAAGGAAAAATTCCTAGACATCTCACAAGTGGAATTGTCAGTGGAATAGTATCGGTAGTCAAACATCGTGCATCGGAACTGGTATGCTCTTAGCCACAGTGACTACGCTATTGAAAATTTCATTCGAGTCGCCAATCAAGCCAGGAATCGTGAGAAAAAATGAATAAAAACTGCACGAGTTTCGTTCGAGCACTTGGGGAAACAATGAAATACGGTCACGCCTCCGATCACCGGATCTCCATCGTGCAATATGTTTTCGCGAACAAGTATGGGACAGCATATAGACATTCATTGCGATCAGGCTGTTCGAATCAGATACAGGGTGTATAAAAATAGTTGAGCGGAAAATTGGATATGTGAGAAATGATCAACTATAGATTATTATTATATTATCAACGACTAAAATATTTATATCAAAAAGATAAAAATTTAAAAGTACGAGCAAAATTGTAAACTTTTTACGAAAAATTACAAAACTAGAGAAATTAAAAACATTCTACACGAAAAACATTTTACAACATATTACTCGCACGTTAACTGTTACTGCGTTATTTAAATAAATTACAAATTAAAATTATAAAATTAATATTAAAATCGAATTTAAATTAATATTAATATAAATTGAAATTAATATTACATTATTACAGATATGTAAATTATAAATTAAAGTCGCAAAATTGACACGAAGAAATTACGAATTAAAATTGTGAAATTAATATGAAAATTAGAGTGCAACAGTTTCGGTAATTCTAGCGTCAACAATTCTGTCCAACGTTCTTGACGCATCCTGTACACACACGTTTCACGTTTAACTTGCACATATTGGCTCGTATTTGGCCCTGTCTAACTCGATAACCGGGTTTTTGCAGGGAGGTTGAAAGGGTCGTAAGTGCCCGGCGCGGAATTACACGTGTACTAGCGGTGATTCGATTTACGTTTCGAGTTTCGACAGAAAACAACGGGTTAGGCGCACCGAGAAAGGCAGCGACTGCTGCCGCTTTTTAATTAAATAATCCGTCGTCGGGCAACTTTTATTCCTCCGTTGGATATCTACGGGACGATTTATCGGGTTACGCGGTCGTTTAATTTCGAGTTTTAAACCGTTTCACGCTGCGACGAGTGGAACTGCAGCTTCGAGTGAAGAGTGCCACGACAGGCTAGAGTGTCATTTTACCTACAACGCGGAGAGAGGCCTTATTAAGCTCCGTTGTGCGTGAACAACGTTGTTTTCGTTTCGCGCTTCTCCTTCGGAGCGACTCGCCCTTTTCATATTTCCCTTGCATTCTTCTTCACCGCTTTCACAGTCTCTTTTACTCTCTGGAAAATTTTATTGTCTTTTACTTTTATGGAAAATTTTTTAGGAAACAGAGCATTTTATTATCAATGATAAATTCTGAAATATCGTATCTCGACACGAGCTGTTATTTATGTATGTATTTGCAGAATACGGATGGAAGAAAGTTGCAAGGTAGAGTGAGTCACAGAAATTTCAAAATTCTTTTTAACATCGAAACTTCATTGACATTCTCACTGATACGAATCTTTGGAATTTATTTGTAAAAAGGTATAAATAATTTGCAATTGCTAAAAGATAGTGCAAATATTTCTGTGACTTATTGTATATAACACGTATAGAACAATCTATAATTTTCTGATTAAGAAGAACAACGAATACACGATTATTATTAACATTAGTAAAATAGTATACTCGAAGTTTTGTAACAAATATTACAGAGAAAATTTGAAACTTCTTTTGTCCAACATTGTATTTCGTACGATTTGTTTCGATGAAAAACGAGATTTGTTCGTTGCATCAAAAATAAAATATGTTTTCTTTTATGCTTTCAGTTCCAGTTTATAATCATGATATGTCACACGTTCCAAACTTTGTTGCCTACTTGCGAACCAAATCGAAAACCAATAGCTTATATCTACATGTCGCAGATTCTTATCATGTTTTACATGTTTTGCGACTACTACAAGAAATCGTATCTCAGAAAAAAGACGGAGTAAAGATCTGAAGAGTCATAAAAACTGTAAGTAAACTGGTAAGTAAACATTATAATCGCTCTTGTCTCTTCCTGCAAAAAGTATCGTTTTTACAGTCACATTTTTCCGAGTCAATAAATTATCAGACATCCACGTAAATTTTGTGCATTTATCCTAATTGGACGACACATTTTGAAAGTATGATCGTCTGAAAATACTCACTTCTAACAGGATTATTCCGGTAATTGCACGAAAATAGGATTTCAATCAAATATTCTTAATTAAGCAGAAACATATTTATATTATTCACTCTTTGTTTCACGTGCCAATATTGCGACTCAATTAGATTTGTAATTATTCGAAACTGATATTCTGACCGTTATTTTAGTAATAATTTTCCTCCAAATTTACCAATTATCCGTACTGTATATCAATTATCCTGTAACTTTTACAATTATTTCATTATGGCCGGATGATATCGATTACACTGTTTTAATTTCGCCTGGAATATCAATTCGGCGTAAATTAATCATCGCGATAAATTTATACGCAAATATTACAATGATCGTCTCGTTCCAATAGCCGCTTTTTGTATCGACAGGTGATTCCGGATTACACCGTGTACGAACGCTGCTTTGAAAATCGTAGAAATCCTGCTATACCGGCCAGTTACTGTTCGCTGTTCCATTCTCGAAGAGGCGTGTCTACACGGTGATAATTTCGTGGAAAATCATGATAGAATGAACGTGGATCACGAACGTTTGATGTATCGCACCGGCGGAACACATTAGAAAGACATGCATCGGAAAACCAGGCACACGACACGACATAAGACCGAAGTTGACGTGTACGCATCAGAGTTGGGTGAAATTTTACTTCACAGCAAATTCAAAATTTTATTTTAGAAAGGGAAAATATTGATTTTGTTGAGTAACTAACACTATAAAGATCGGCTTTGCTAGTAATCTTTATCAGATATTGCCGAGTTCTGTTAACAATCTACAAAATTTGATTTTTGTTACTTATAAAGGAAACATGAAAATAAATCTAGATAGAAATATATTAAATATTTAAATTTATCGCAATTGTTTGATGATCGCTAACTGCTGAAAAATACACGAAACTACAATAACGTCATTGATTATCTAAAAATCGCATGACAGTGATCGTTATAGTGCTAATGAACAACTGATCAAGTCGAATTTATTATGGGAATTTAGTTGCTATTATATTGACTTTTATAATTATCTTTAATGAACAATTATAATAGGTATAATTTTTTATCGATATGAATTAAGTTAGGTTATTTAATTATTTTTTATTAATAGAATATTGGACTGAAATGAATATATTTAAATAATTATCTGTTTTAAACAATACCCAACTCTGGTTTGCATTTTCCTCGCAAGAGTATTTTCACTCGAATTTTTCTTTTTCCTTTACTTTCTCTTCTTTTTTTCTTTCTTTTGTTGTTTTGTCTTTTGCCAGTGAGCGAGGGACAGAAATGCATTGGATTTTATTTCGCGTAATATCGAGACAGTGGTAACACTTTCGACACTATAGTGATTCTAATTTTATTAAAATCCGGCAGACAGCGGATCGACATTAACGTT